>OW284515.1:6049832-6674748 GCA_935413205.1 Polydrusus cervinus
TAGAGAATAGAGCTACAGACTACAGATCGCAAGGTCACCGGTTTGTATAGCAAATACTTTTCTTTAAATTTTTTTTTAAAGTTATTCAAATGTTTCTTTTTAAATAGAATTATTACTATTTTTAGATTTTACAGAATAGGGGGATTTTCTAATAATTGGATTCAAAGTTTAGTCTTCTTTCGTGTTAAGCTACTTTATTTCTTAAAAATGTGACGAAAGCAATATATCTAAATTAAAAAGAGAGCCTTAAAGATGGGCTTAAAATATCTCCTATGTGGAATTATATAAAATTTTTCCAACTTTCCGGAGCAACATTAAAGGCATTAATAATGCTTACTTGGCGCTGGAAAAGCTAAGAGTAATTTATACGAGAAATTATTAATAAAAATGCTGCTCGGACTTTCTGTTTGTTTAAGTGTCATGATATATTTTGACGATTTTTCAGTGACAAAACAAAAATCTTCATCGTTAAACACATCTTAAAGGCATAACATTTTTTTAATGCAATATGGTTAGAACATTAATTTTTTTAGCATAGGTTTTAATATTCATTTATACTTCTTCATAATAGCTCAAGTTGGAAATAGCGCCCCCTTATTTCCATAACAACATACAGGGTGCTACAAATTCGTGTGCGTACAAGGGGATCTCGAAAACGGTAAGAGATACGAATGCTTTCGGAGATATCCGAAAAAAACCTAAATTTCTGTTATTGGTTTCTAATTTTTTGCGCCTTCATTTTTGATTTGGGAAACAAATAAAAAACACTTTTTCATAGCCAATTCAAAGTTTCGTTCTTTAGATACCAACCCCAAGTCAATTTTTTTAAATACGGACCTGGAATTTTAAATACAGTTTTAGGGATTTCTAAGGTTTGGACATTTAATACAATATACAAGTTTTTAAAATTTTAACGTTTTGTCATCTAAAAACACACTCTTTAAATTATCTTTTTCATTTCATTACGTTCCTGAACATTGAGAGCCAATCTAAGAAAAAAACAAAATATTTCTGATTTTAAAAATCGGTTAATTTTTTCTCAAAGAGGCCTGATATTTGATATTTTGGAAGAAAAGAGACCCAAAGTCTCGGTCTCAAATATTTTTCTGTCTCTTTGTTTTTGTTTCATGTTTCTCCTGAAACTAGCAACATCACATCTTATAAACAGTAAAAAAAATTTGAAATTGTTTTTGAAACAAACATAAGCGCATCACAGTAACATAAATAGATTAACACTCCAATTACCTTTTCTACGTTCGGGAGCATTATTTTTTTCTGTTTTACCATATTTGGGTCTAGGTCTAAGGCAAAAGCTATAGGACTTAAAATATAAGTAATATTAATTATGTTAAGTTATATTAACGACCTTCTAGTAAAAACCCAAAATCCAATTTATAGCTTTGCTGATGACAGCACACTTGTCTCATCTTTTACCTTGACTCCCCAAACATCCGCTGCCGACGCACATCTTCGCAAGCAGCATGAAGTATTGCGCCTCAACAATGACCTGGAAGAAACTTTGGCTTGGGGTGACAGTAACCAAGTCGAATTTAATGCTAAGAAAACCCAGGCAGCAGTCTTCTCCAAAAAGGTTAACATTGCAGAACCGGATATAGTCATGGCAGGACACGCAATTTCCCTGGCACCGTCTATTAATTTGCTGGGGGTCAATCTGGGAGGTAATATGTCTTGGCATGATCACGTTGCCGCAATTACCAAGGCAGCTGCACAGAAACGTGGTGTACTTTTCCGCACCAAAAGGTTGTACACACCTCATCAACTTTTGACACTCTACAAAGCCCAGATTCGACCATCATTAGAATATTGCTCTCATGTCTGGAGCTCTGCACCCAAGCACACCCTTCGGCTACTGGATTCCATTCAAAGGAGAGCCGTTCGTCTGATCGGCGACCCCGAGCTGACCAAGACCCTCGATAGCCTGGAGCATCGAAGACAGGTTGGTGATTTGGCTCTCTTTTACAGATATTTCCATGGCAGGTGTTCGACTGACATTGCCCACTTGATTCCACCTAGAGCAATGCAAAACAGAAATACACGGCAAACCGCTGCCGCTCATCCATATGTTGTTCAGCTTAGTACTCCTCGAACTTCATTGTTCAAGAATTCTTTCATCTGGAGAACGTCATCTTTGTGGAATGATCTTCCTGAGGTCGTGTTTCCCAATGAATACAATCTTCAACGTTTTTTGCACTCGCACCGCTCCCAGAGCGCCTTAAAGGATTTTTCCGTTCCGTTTACAGTGCAGGTGTTTTATCATACAAAAAAAAAATAAAATACTAAAAAACAATAAAATAACTTCTCATGCCTTAAAAACTTGCTTACTTCCTAAAGTATTAGTAGTAAGAGTTTTATTTTATCCTAAAAAGAGTCACATTTTGTATTGTGACAGTTTTTTTGTGAATTATTAGTTAGGTCTGATAATTAGAATAGGTAAAATACCGTTTTTTTTGTGTTGTTACTGTTTTTTCGAACTTTTTTACAATAAAACTAATTTTGTGTGGTGCAGAATACTGTTACATTTTGAATTTTGTCAGTTCTTTCAACCAGTAAGTAATATTTTTTGCATTATATTGATCTATTTTTTAAAAGTGACTGTTTATTAGAACCGATACACGTGATTTTAAAATTTACCAATTTTTTTTTACTTATTACATCTTTTTAGAGTTATTGTCTGATATTTACGTGATAGTGACTCATTGTTCTTTTTAATTTTTGTTTATTTTCTATGCAGTCCCGAATTTAGGTAAGCTGGAATTAAAAAATAAATGAATGCATGTTTATTTTAGTTATAAAAAAATACCATTCCAAATACTTTACAACGGGCCTACAAAAGTGTACTTACCATAAAGAAAAATAAGAAGATAGAATTTATTAGAAAATAATCATATTCCTAGTTATTATTCACCATTTTATAACTCTTTGTAATAATAAAGAATGTTTTACTTTATTTGTGTGTTTTTTTTATATTCTACCTTCCTGATTTGTAAAAATAATCTAGAGAAATGGGACTTTCTGGAAAAACTATGGCACTAATAACATTAAGCTATTATATCCATGTTACCAATAAAGTACCCTGTTAACTTATATTTTGTCACGGTAACGGAAAAATGAATGTTTCCAGTAAGAAAAAACTTTAATATTAATTTTCTCAAAACAATTGTGACTCTTTTTTAGCGGGGGTGCGATATGTTTATTCCTATATTCTGTAATTTACATGTGTTAGCAGTAGATTTAAGTTTAATAAACGAAGCTTTTACGGAACTTGATTGGGTCATGGGCGCAGTCAGGAGAAGAGCCTTGAAGGGCACTCCCCCCCCCTAAAGCCTTCCAATCGCCAGTTAAACGATGAATTATAATATTATCTTTGTTGCTTAACTTAAATAGTTAAATAAAAAGAAACCACTTACAACAAGATATGGAAGCGCGTCGGGCTTTTAGCGCACAGGGTTTTAGTCGCGTTCTTACGCTCGTCACTACTTTACAAGCTCGTGTTTTTCTATCTCGCCCGTGGAAGTCTGTTGAATTCTTACTAGCTTCCACTGCAAACGAGGCCGGTCCTGGTCGTTATAAATAACAACATCACCTTCTTTTATGTCTGACGATTTATAACTATTCACCTTATGGGCTGATTTTTTTCCAAAAGTTTGTAGCTAAAGCTTCTTTTGCTTTCCACATCTTTAATATATCATTCTTTTTTATTTCTTGTGGTTTAAAATTGGCCCTAAATCCTATATTGTCTTCTCCTATTAAAGATTTAGATGGCGTTAAAACAAACAAATTTGTAGAATCGTCGTCAATATACGTTAGAGGTCGGAAATTTACTGTCGCTTCAACTTCAATTAAAATGGTTTCAAGTTCCTTAATATCGATCCAGTGATTTCACTTCGACGTAATTATTCACAGTTCTTGACTTAACATCGAATTCGTCTTGGCCAAATAATTTACACTCCATTGGTAATTTTGTTATTACTAGAGATACAAAATCAGTTAAATTAGAAAACGGGGGACTGTTTACTGTAATTAGAAAGATCTAAAAGAAAAAAAATCAACCTCGCATTTTCTAGCTATAAGGAAACACCTGTATAATATTTCTAGACTTATTCAATTATTGTTCATAATTGATATTTTTAACTTTCATCTCCTGCCTAAGCCAAAATAAGGCTGTTTTATCCAATCGCTAAAATTATTGTTATTTTTTTTAGTTTAGTTTTTGAAGAACTAAAATTTGACACTCACTTCTTAATTAGAAACATAATTTTTCAAAAGAAAGGACTGGACTGAAGGGCAACAAACCGTAAATTTAACCATGACCCAGGTTGTATTAAACAAAAATACCCAAACTCAAATATGCTGTGTTCATGTGGTGAGCACTCTATTCGGATTATCCTGTATAGAAAAGTAAAATTCGTAAACAAATTATTTGTTCACTAGTTCAATGGCTGAATTATTTTAACCGTGCAGATTTTTTGAATTTTATCACATTATTGAATTATAAGAATAATTCTAAATTATTTTATAGAACATGCTAACAATTTTTACCTGATCATACCAACTCAACCGCCATACTGCTTTTGTATAAAATGCATCCCATCTGCGATTACATCATTACTTGCTTTTGGGATAAGTACGTCAAATATAGATTTCAAGAGAAATTTCTCTTACATCTTACATCAAGAGAAAGATATTTTCATGAAAAAAAATATATCTTTTAAATACATTTCTTAAATAGTATAATTCTAGTGCTTCTGCAACAAGATAAGTCGGTTTCAAAACAAGATAAACCATCTATGTTTCCAGAGAAAAGGTTCAAGAGAAATTTGAAGGTTTTTCAGTATTTTAATTTTTACTTTATTATATTTTATTGTAAATTGAAATTCCTAAAAACATCGATAAATATGTTTATTCCTGACATAACAGCATATTTTGATTTTGAGTTTTAACCAAGTAATAAAATATTAATAAAACAGCACCGTAAATTTTTTTATCAAAAGAGGTGACGGTTAAGTAAATAAGTAGGTACCCGTAAAAATTGTTAAAATTTAAAAAAATTGTAAGCCACAGTTACCAACAAGTAAGGTAGGTCTTTTTCTGCAATTATATATTATGCAATTAAGTTAAATTATTAATCACACATGCAAAAGTTTTCCTTAAATAAACAAAGTCCTCCAAAAACGATGAATTTTCCAATTTAGTTACATGATTCTCGAGCGCCACCAAACACTTTTAAAGGCAAACATCCAATTCATCACAACACGAGAGAAATTCCTCTCTCGACGTTTGCTTCACCCACGAACTTTATTATTCAGGAACGAAGAATTAAAACTTGCACTCTCTTTGTTTCAACCCTAGATGGGTAAACAGTGGCGGACAATTTTTTATCCACTGATCAACAAAACTATTAAATTTCAATTAAAGGTTAATGAAAGAGGTAAAACGAGCCTAAGAGAAATTTCTTAAGTGACGACGCAATCGTTGACGGGATTCAGATACAGAAGCGTTCAAAGCATGGCAAAAGAATATAATCGGGTTAACTTTCTAAGCATGTTCCTTGAAATAAGTTTAAAAATGTAAAAAACGTTTAAAATCTTCCCTTTTTTATCAACTATAACTGTAACTAAGGTTAACATAATTCAAATCAATTGCCCTTGTAATCTAGTTAGTGATGTCAACAAAAAAATTGTTAAGGTGCTTTAGTTTTCTATACACGCTATAAAGCATAATCCAAATAGAGTGATCACTATTAGTAAGTTATTTCTTAGGAAATAAAAAAAATTTATGAACACAGGATATTTTTGTTTAATCAACTCACTTCTTAATTAGAGCCAACCAAACTTTTCATGGTAATATTTACAATTTGTTACCTTTCGGTCTAGATCATTTTTCTTACAAACCCGAAAGTTAGTGTTAAATTGTAGATCCCGAACATCGACGCACTGACTTCTGTTTTACTCAGGTGCTCACTCGTCATGGCGTCTTTCAAGTCTACCTGAAGAGATTCCACATCAAGGAGACAGAAGAGTGCGTATACTGCGGTGCTCAGGATACGGTCCAGCACACACTTTTTGAGTGTCCGAGATGGATAGTACAGAGGCAGAACACACACCTACGGCTAGGAGTACATAATCTAGAAGTAGTACCTTTGTAGAAGAGATGCTGGAGTCAAGATACAAGTGGACAATACTGCAAGAATACATAAAAACTATCCTGAAGACAAAAGCGGCAGAAGGAAGGCAGTAGAAAATTACATAGCCCGGGGCTCCCCTGACGGTAATACATCTTGGTGATTCCGGGGCAGTCCCGTAGAGGAGGAAGGTTTTAGTGCATAAACAGGACAGCCTCTGGAGTCGCACACTACCGGTGAAAGGTAGAACAAGTAACCGATGCCCATAAAGGGTTTCCTCCCTAACACAAAAAAAAATTGTAGATCTTTTAAAAACTAAACTGAAAAAATAACGACCATTTTGGCGATTGAGTAAAACAGTCAATTGAACATAAAAATGTCAATTATCAACAACAATTGAGTGAATCTTTTTTCTATATCTTTCTAATCAGAATAAGGAGTCCTTTGGTTTGCTAATTTAACTAATTCTGTATCTTTATGATTAGAGAAATTAAGTTTGGACAGACCAAGAGAAGTCCACTTATAAGCAAAACAAACTATTTTAAGTCAAGAACCAACACTCTTGGGCCAATGAAAACCACTCTTGGATCAAGAACATCCGAGAAACATTGATATTTTGTTTTTCTGAATAAAATCTTAAGCTTTTTAGACAAGAAAAACGTCCTTTGCTCGAAGAGAATCTTTAGGTAGGTAGCAGCATTGAGCCAAGATTAAATAATTTTTAAGGAAGAGAAAAAGTATTTATTTTTAATTCCTATAGAAAATATGTAAAAATAAAAATGACCAAGAGCGATCACATTTGGACCCATTTAAATGCTCGAACGTTTTGGATTAAAGTTTTAAGTATTTGTCACAAAAGATTAATTTTTTCACTGTAACAAGACCATCATATTTTTGAAAATTATAAGGTAGATTGGCAAAAAAAGTTAAAATGAATATAATTACTTCAAAATGTAAAAAAAAATAAAAGTGTTGAAATTCCGATACAAAATTTGAGATTATGTTAGTATGTCTGTCTCTCTGTTGGACTGCATAATTTTTCTTATTCTTTCAAAAGAAAATATTAATATATTTATCGTCGCATCAGGGGACTCCTCAGAGTTAGCAACAACTTAAAACGCCAAGCAACCATAATTGAATATATTAATTTTTAATTTGACGTGCTCACTTGTATTGTGAAGATAAAGCAACTTTATAGCATATTTATTTTTATTCTAAGTTCTAGCTAACTAGTTTCTATCCATGAATTAGATGCAATACAAGTAAATATTTAATCTTGATAGAGAAAATTTAGTTATCGAATATTCTAGTAACATTAACAACTTTCCTATTAAATTCTACTTCGCCGAAGTAGCATATTTTACTACTTTACCAGGAAAGGTATCGTTCGTGAAGAATCGAATAGCTGACGAAACTTCGCGAAACTATTTCGTTCTTTATAAGTTTGTATTTAACCCTTAGCTATCGGAAAGGGCATCTACGGGTTCCCGTTTTTTTTTGATTTTGTTTTATCTATTAATTAAAATATTTAAGAAATATACAGGGTCCTGCGCCTCACCTCCCGTCTTCTCTAGCTCACTTATTAATTAAGTTAGGATTTTGATATTTTGCAGACTTTACCTGTATCCTAGGGCGCATTTCAGGAAAATATTTTTGTTTATACAGGGTGTTGTGTCATAAGGATATGTTTTTTTAGATAACATGCCATATATTTTCTTACTTATTTGGATGCATCTTGTAGTTGCCTACATACCCCTAAAATTTTAATGAAATCGGTTCAGTATTATAGGCGAAAAAAAATAAAAACTAAAAAAAATCAGTTTTGCACTACTGGTTTTAAAAATTAATAAAAAATAAAAATAATGCCTCGTTATTAAAATTCTACAAAGGTACTTAATAAATAAGGTCCTAAAATCTCGTTAACCAAGTTTGATTAATACGAATTGTACAGGGTGTCCAAAATTTAATGTCAAACTTTGCAAACTTTAAAGCAATTTATTTTTCTTATTTCAAATTGAAACCCCTCTATATTATAATGTCATTCGATGCAGAATTAAAATTCAAACATTTGTTCTGATTACAATCCTATCGCAATTTCTAACGCATTAAGACTTATTTACAGAAAACTCGTTTTAACAACCTTTCCACCAGTCATTATTATATAATAAATATCAAAGGTGGCTTTGAAAAACCATTTATTAATATTAAAGTTTATTGAAGTGGCAAAAGCCCATTTTGACTTTATGGTCAAATCACTTTAACTTGAGAAAGATGACACAAAAAACAATTGAAGAAAAATTAATTCCATTGGGTGAATCCATGGCAAAATTAAACGGTAACATATTTGTCGAATTAGCCGTTTTCCTTTTACTCACAGAAGAAAAAAGGGTTTGTTCCTTTTACTTATAGAAAATTTTAAATGCCATTAAAGACATCAGGTTTATATCTATCTTTTTTAAATTTGACATTTTGCATAATACGAGACAAAAATGACTATAGTTATTGTAAAAAACGAACAATGTGTTGTTTTGTACCAAAGCCATTGTGATCTCTTGGTTTTCAGAAATGATTTCTTGGTTGCCTACTTTCGCTAACAAAAAAGCCCAGTTTCTCAACAAAATAGCTTTAAATTCATTTAAAAAATACTTTTTGGGAATGAATATTAACTTTTGGGTATTCGTGATGGTAAAGTTTTTTAAAATTAATTACATTCTTTTCCAATTTACAGTAATAACATGGCAACATTGTAACCGTTAGAAGTGGCAATACCGTAGGATATTTTTCTGACAAGCCGATATGACATTACCTCAAAAAGTAAAAATATTATTTCTTTAAACCTTATAATTTTATGTGGTTTTATGGACTTGTCTTAATTTTCTAACATTTAAGGACTATTTACCAGTTTAATTTCTATTTCTGTTGCATATAATAAAAGTTTTAAGGTCGATTGGGGCCCTGTTGAATATATCAGAAAATAATGTAAATAAGTGTGTTGGAAAAGGATTTACTTACAACAAAGGTAAATACAGATTTTCATTTTGTTAGATTTACATTATTTTTATGCTTTAAATGTTGTAGAAATTGTGCAGAAATAAGTTGAAGACTGGAGATTTTTTAAATAAGTGAACAGTTGTTAAACATAAAAACCAGTTTAGAGGTAGGTATTTACACGTGTTAGCTTCCTAATTTGCATGAAACCTTTAGTACATTTTACCATTTTCAATACCCATGTAGGTAGATAATATTCTTGTTCTCGGTTAGTTCAATGAAAATATATTTTAAGTCTCATATCTTCAACTCTGGCACCATTTTGATCACTCTTTCAGAAAAAATTAATAAAAAACTGGTGTATGCATGCATAGGAGCTCTGAAATAAATGTTTTTTTCCTATTTTTGGGGGTTGATATGATACGATGTGCTCTATGTAAATATTTCAAGTTATGGACGCAATATTAAATTAAAGAAAAAAGGAAAGACAACAAAGTCTCGGTCTCAACAAATATAATTGTGTGGTTACACGTGTTTCACCCTTTCGGGCATCATCAGACCCAGAATTTAAAACAGAAAAGAAACAGTTACAACATATTAAAATTTAAAAATGTAAATAACATATTATATGTTATTTACAGTATTATATGTTATTTACATTTTTAAATTTTAATATGTTGTAACTGTTTCTTTTCTGTTTTAAATTCTGGGTCTGATGATGCCCGAAAGGGTGAAACACGTGTAACCACACAATTATATTTGTTGAGACCGAGACTTTGTTGTCTTTCCTTTTTTCTTTAATCTATATCCGGTCTCTTTGAGAAATATGGACGATTTCTTTGATTTGCAATATTAAATTACTAACTGTTTTACACTACACAACTTTTTTTGATGTTACATTATATCAGCTTAAAAACACATTAATTAATATAATTTTCTGCATAATAGGTATATACCTACTTTACTTTAAGATCGAACCACAAACCCGAAGAAATAATAATTTTTATCTGAAAACCCCCATTTAAAATGTAATTGTGCTCAATATAACCTTTTAGAGTTTATCATGTCAGTACATGTATGTCTGTTATGTCCTGGTATATGTTTGTCAGCAACTGCACTACCAATTTGATTTTTTTTTATTTTATAGAAAAGATTTCATGATGGTTACATACAAGATGACATGTAAAAACTTTAAAATATAGTGTTTCAGATCATGGACAACACATCTTATAGGAAAATTTGTGTAAGTTATTATATATACACCAGGAAATCTATGGAAACCCCTCGGGAAAACCTAAGACAAATTAACTTAAAGCTGACACCTGTGCTTTTCAATAGCTTTGGGAGTCCCATATGAGATAGTAATAGTCCCTATATTTCCTTCCTATCGAACATCAAAAATACTTGCACATGTTCTAATTCTAATTTTTTATCAGCTTTTTAATTAGAATTGCATGTTGCAGTAATAATGTTACAAGAATTTTTTATTTTTATTTTTATTAGCATTTGTTAGCAGGCTCTTAGATGTTTTCTTTACATACATTTGTATCTGACAATTTTTTTTTCTGTTTTAGGAAAACAACTTACAGTTAAAATGATTTATTGATAAAGCCGAGGATAAAACGATATTATTCCAAAAAAATCAATATCATTGCATGTCAATACAATGACATGGTGAAAATAATGGGGAGACTAATGTCAGGTTGCATAAAGAATTTTCATAATAAATAACTAACCAGCCACTTTGACGGTGGCATACATGATATTGGCAGAAAAACTTTTTTCACAATCACATAGATCTGGTTGGCAAGTTTGATTGTGAGTAAATTATGCCTACCAATGTCATTTATGTCAGAGTCAAAGTTGCTGGTTAGTTAATTGTTGTTAAAAATCTTTGTGCAACCAAATATATAAGTTTTAAATACACTAATTTGATTTTCAAAACCCATATATATATCTTCATCAAAATTCAATCCATTCCATTTTCACTTCAATGGGTAGGCTGTCTTTTGGACCACTTAGTACAATGTGTGTTACTTCACTTTATGTCTTTTTTATACAGCGTGATCGTTAATAGTCATAGTCAAAAAAAAAAATTTGAAATTTGTTTATTAAAAAAAAATAATTTCCCAAAAATCGTTATTTTTTTAGAACCATTTATGAAAAGGAAAGACCTATCGTCGTGACAAAAAAAAGGCATTTATGGACTAATAAATTACTAATTTGGGAAGCACAAGGAAGCATGTTTATAGAATATGTTGTCGACATTCAGAGACGAGCCGCCTTAAGGCGAACGTCTAGGAGTAGGGATACAATTTCCTACTAAAACGATAGTACAGTGCGCACAAGCCCTCTGTCTATTACTCCATTTTAACTTAGTATGTCGAATCTGTGATATTATGTAGTGTGAATAAATTTATATACCGAATAAACTGTGTCTACTTTCAACAATAAACCACCGGTCACATCTAAGACATAACAGAATATATACTGACTTAAACACAGGACTAACGTTCTTGAAGAAGAATAAAACAGAAGGCTTCCTATTAGATAAGGACCCTCTTGTACTTAAGTTCAAAAGTCATAATTGTGAAAGTTCGAGTAATATTTATTTATAAAGATATTAGTAGAGTCATCGAACAAATATATTTTTTTAAATAGTACTTAGTTATATACAATTGCAACTCAAGCAAACTTAATTTTAATCCTGATTTCTTCATATATAACAAATATAGGGTGTATTTAACATAAGAAATGTACTGTAAACCTAAAACTGAAATATATTTGATTTGTATACATAGATTAATTATTATTTAATTGTCTAAATAAACTTACCTATTTTGAAAAATGAGAAAAAGTATAATGTAAGAATAAAGTATTGTTTCAGTTTGATTTCTATCAATAAAGAATTTTCATTTTTTAAAAATAACTATGCTAGAGAGACTGCTAAGTGTAAATAAAACCATAGTCTTATAGTTTTAATCATGTTTTAATATATTAGTACACAAACACATTGGATTGTAAGTATTGACGTTCATACATTTATTAGTTGACTATACTTATAAAGATTATTTTATTTTTCCCATATTTGTTAACCATGCTCCCTAGGAATACTTTTTTCTCAAAAGTATTAAGCCGTAATGCTTATACGTATCTAGATATTTTAAAATAAACCATAGAGTATAAAATATTACTAACCTAATTAATTCCTGTAAAATAGAAAATGGTCTAAAAAAACTCACAAATTATTATTATTTAGCAATAGTAAGAGGTAGAACCGATGAGACTATTCTGTGATCACATGTAAATATCACAGTGTGTAAAGGACGAATGAGCTGTTCCATTGTTTATTGTCTCTGTCAAGTCTATTCTTAAATTGGTTTATTGGGGTTGCATTGACTGTGTCTTCACTTAGTCGATTCCAGTTGTACACTACACAGTTCGAGAGGAAGTTTCTTTGTAGAAGTTTGGCACATCTCTCCTTTGATAACTTCTTATTAATCCACTATATTTTTGTTAATTCAAGCAACACATAAATACATACTTATGTTAGGGTAAGTGCATTCGATGCATTTTTCTGATATTCTTGACTAAAATATTGTTTTTAACAAACTTAGTTGGGTTTAAACATAACATGGCTGTGAAATTAAAATGGAGTAATCTTTCTCTCATAAAACTGTCCAATTAAGTTGTGTAGTAGAAACAGCTTTTCTTTGGAGTATTACATAGGTATATAAAGGTTTTAATTCTGCTTTCATCATAACATAGAGGTGTCCAATTTATATTAATTCTCGCACTAAAATCACTTCTTCAATGAAATTTAGGTATATATAAAGTTTTCATTCTTTTGCTCTCACCATAAAGGGTAGGTTTCCAGTCTCTTTATCAGCTTATTAAAAACCAAAACATTATTTTGCCACTCGAAGCAAAGAAGTTTTATTTATCCATAACTGGAACATCGCCAACATTTAGGTATTTTCAACTTAAATTTAATAAACTGACCGGTCAAAGGGCATAGATAACTAAACACATAATCCACAAATGTTTTTAACTATAATTTTCACTCAAATCTACGAATACCACCGAAGAAAGGTTTTAATTACAGCAAAATAAAAAATAAACAAATCTGACAGAATTGTCACTTTTTGAAATGTACCCTAACCTCACTTCTCTAAAGTGTCAAGTAAAATTTAACGCGTGTTTAATGGGTTTCTGTCATCTTTCTCAAGTTAAAGTGATATGACCATAGTTATTTTATAGTTTCAAATATTGTCAGATTATTATTAATTATTTAAGCTATATTATTTTTTGTGATGGAATACAACCAAGAAGAGCTCGTAGATATGATTTTCATATTAGGAGCATACTAAAAGAATTTTTATTTGTCCTTTTGGTAAACTTTTATATCAATAAATTGTGTTTCAAAGCCACCTTTGATATTTATTATATAATATTGACTGGTGGAATAGTTGATAAAATGAGTTTTCTGCAAATAAGTCTTAATGCGTTAGAAATCGCGATAGGGATGTAATTAGAACAAATGTTTGAATTTTAATTCTGCATCGAATGACATAATAATATACAGGGGTTCCAATTTGAAATAAGAAAACTAAATTGCTTTAAAGTTTGCAAAGTTTGACACTAAACTTTGGACACCCTGTACAATTCGTAATAATCAAAATTGGTTAACGAAACTGTGAGACCTTATTTATTAAGTACCTTTGTATAATTTTATTAACGAGACATTATTTCTAATTTTTATTAATTTTTAAAACCAGTGGTGCAAAACTGATTTTTTTTAGTTTTTATTTTTTTTCGCCTATAATACTGAACAGATTTCATTAAAATTTTAGGGGTATGTAGGCAACTACAAGATGCATCCAGATAAGTAAGAAAATATATGGCATGTGATCTAAAAAAAAAATATCCTTATGACGTCTCACTTTTTTGGAATACCCTGTATAAACATAAATATTTTCCTGAAACGCACCCTAGGATACAGGTAAAGCTTGCAAAACGTCATAATCCTAACATAATTAATAAGTGAGCTACAGAAGACGGGAGGTGAGGCGCAGGACCCTGTATGTATATTCAAAAGAGAAGGCTGCATTAAACACAGATATTTTAATAGTGAGTTCATGGTATTAGAGGGATTTTGTTTCAAAGCTCTGCATTAAAGAATAAAGTATAAAAATCTTGATCTCTTTGGAAATGGTCTAAAATACAGTCCCACATTTTAATATTAAATTAAAGGTATTTAAAGTTAATTTTAACAAATTAATCAAGTAAACATTTCATAAAAACAAATCATCGAAAAAATAGCGCCCACAAGAGACTCGAATGTAATTAAAAACGATCTCTGGGAGATGCAAACGGATGTTATGAAAGAGTAACGTAACGTTAAAAGAATAATCAACATCAGGTGCGACTCTGATCTGTGGACGAAAAGGACACCTTATTAGACAAAGGTTCACTGATGGATGAAAAACGGCCGATGGATTAACCGCAGGTATATTTGAAGAAATGCCTAGAATAGAAGTTATCATCCCCCTGGAAAACCTTGTCACAGTATACCAAGTGAAAGTACATACAATACAGACATATGCACAGAAGAATATCGAAAACGGTTACCACAACCAAGAGATACACTTTTTATCAGACAGTCAAGCTGTCCTTAAGGCTTTAAACTCAAACTGACTCAAATGGAAGATAATAATGGAATAACCTAAAATACTTTGCAGCAAGGAACAACAAGGTTGAAGTCCTATGGGCTCCTGGTCCTCCGGGGATAGTGGACAACGTAGAAAACTGGCAAGAGCCGACTCTACCAAAATCTCAAAGACTCCGAACCCGCCCTCAAAACAGGCAACCAAAGCAATTTTAAACAGATGAGCGCAACAACAATACCTATCTCGATAGTATAGAAAACCCTGGTTAAACACATTTGATGACCACAATTGGGAAACCCCTAAAGAAATTATCAACTGGTATGCTGTACTGAAACGTGCACCTTGATAAAAAAAAAAGGTTATTGACCTACCAACAGTCCACTGCGACCTAAAGAAATACCTGCATCCAATAGAAATGTACAATGGATTCATTGAATACAGACTTTATAGCAAAGAGGACGAAGCCGCCTCACACATTATAACTGCGAAGCACTGACCCGTTAAAGATTCAAAATTTTTAGATTACTTTAACGTGGTGACAATCTCCCTCATGACAAACTTGGTGAAGATCTATTGAGCCCATGTTGCAGTGCATAAGGCTAGGGCTGCGAGCCTAACCCCCGCCTTGCGCCTTTAACCAACTAACCAACCAATCTCAAAATACGGGATCTGGCCTTAATTTGACGGGTTTCTTTCGATCTTGCTGTTGTTTTGGAGATCTCTATATATGCACATACATTTGTAGAACCAAACATTAATATCCCACAGTCCAAGTTTTTATTAAAATACTTTTTATTGGTAATGTTGCTTAGGCCAGATATTGGATGATAAATGTTTGTGCACGTCAATGAAAAGAAAATTAAACAAAACTTCCATTGTCTTTGTTTAACGGTTGCTGCATTTTCCAACCTCGTTTGCAAAATAATTTGCTCCTCGTTTTTACCCCACCCGGTGCACCGACAACGTAGCCTTTGTAGCTTATTTAATCTGCCTTGTTTGCAATTTAGAACGTTCGCGATTTATTCAGTTTCGAAAGTTCACTGATTTTCTTTTTTAAAATTTAATATTATAGAGATACTGTAGTTACTGTAGTTTAGTTATATGAAAAGTTTTATTTCAAGCAGCCACGTGTCTTAAATTTAAGGCTATTTATTATAAATATTCTGTGACTTCGAAAGTTCACGCGAAAGAAGAGTCGAAGACTCAGTCAACCTCCAACCATAGTACAAGGCTTGTGCGTGTATGTTTGTTCTTAAAGTGACGAAAACCTGACAAAAATGGTTCCAAGATTTTTTAAATCTGGTACACAGACGGCTCCACAACCAAAGAGGGTATCGTAGCGGGGATACACGGAATAAGACCGGAAAAAAATAAGTTTTTCTATCTGGGAAAGTCTCCCTTAGGGTTCCAAGTAGAAATCGACGCCATATTACAGTGTGCGAATGAAAACAATAGAAGGGCTTGCCTCAATTAGCGGATCCATATAATATATAGCCTTTCCCCGCAAGTTCATCGGCTTTTTCATTTCTTGTAATATCTTCGTCTCCTGGTACGTACTGCAATATTACTCCTCCTCCAGTTGCCCTTGACATTCCTATATCAGTCTTAAGGTTACCTTGTAGCATATTAGCAGCCCCGCTAATATGCTTGCTTAATAAAAAGAATGTAAAGCGACCTCGACAATAGGTATTCATGGGTTATTTTATTTTACTAGCATTAGGTAGCTACACTAAGGTTCATGAATCTTCGGTTGACCTTGCTCTATAAAATTTAACCATGCATTTATTTTAATAACTAAATCATTTTACTAAATTTTATTTTAGTCTCATATCGAATTAAAAAATGTAAGAAAAAATTTTAATTTCAATGATATTTCATAAGGCTCCCCTTTGGCGACCACCATGGAAACTAAATTACATATTATAATATAACGCAAATGATAAAACAACTGAATCTCTATCAAACGCCATCAAATTTGATCATTTCCGTTGATCTTAACCGAGGTTACTTAATTTTTTCCCGAACAATCTTTTTTTCGCCTACCTCTTTATTTAGGAATTTAAAGAAATAAGTGCTTAAACAAAGTTGTTTACAAGCTTTTCAACATTGCAACACATACATTTTTAACAAGTTTAAACTAGGCATTAAGGAGAAACCTTTATTTCCTTAGTTGAGCAATAATATTACGCCATCTAGCAGCCATTTGAAAGACTTAAAAATAATTACCAGCGATTTCTCTTGACCATTTTCCAAATAAAAAATCTTTTCCAAAAGCTGTACGATTAATTATTGTTCTCCGTCGTCCCCTTTTAGTTGTATACACGGTACATGGTTAATATGCAGTTTCAAAGGGCGGTTCGTGAGCGTCAAGCCGTTACTAAATACGATAATGCGAAGAGGTCCAGATAATGTGCTTTCAGTTTCATGTAATTCCGATATGCTGGCGTTACCGTTTGAATGATTTAATGACCCATTCAATAGTATTGAAGTGGCAAAATTTATTGTCATATTGTTACGTAGGTAAGGCGAATTTAGTGCTAATAATATTAATAAATTTATTGATAAGCTATATTGTACTGCTAGTTTAAAAATATGATAGGAATAATATTTTTTACATAGGTTAAATTAAGAGAGCTTTGAATTTAAGCGGGTAAATTTTGCGAAGGAAAGTTAGACATAATAATGGTATTTTTTATTAAATTTTGATTAGTATATACAGGGTGCTACAAATTCGTGTGCGTACAAGGGGGGATCTCGAAAACGGTAAGAGATACAAAAATGGTTAAATTGAGGCAAAGTTGCGTATTTTAAAGCTTAATAATTTGGTAAAAAAAAATTTTAATTATTTCGAATGCTTTCGGAGATATCCGAACAAAAACAAAATTTCCATTTTTGGTTCAAAATTTTCATTTTTGACTTGAAAAAAAATAACAACACTTTTTCATAGCCGTTTTTTATGTTCTACAAGATGGCGTTATTCGTTTACAAATTCGACGTTTCGTTCTTTAAATACCAACCTCAAGCCAATTTTTTTAAATACGGACCTGGAAATTTAAATACAGTTTTAGGGATTCCTAAGCTTTAAAATTAAACACAATGTACAAGTTTTTGAAATTTTAACGTTTTGTCATCTAACACATTTTTACATTATCTTTTTTATTTCATTACGGTCCTGAACATTTAGAGTCATACTAGAAAACAAAGGAATTCTGATTTGAAAAATCCGTTTCTGGCCTGATATTTGACATTTTGTTAGAAAAGAGACCCAAAGTCTCGGCCCCAGATATTTTTTTGTCTGTTTATTTTTGTTACATGTTTCGCCTGAAATTAGCATCATCAGATCTTCTAAACACTAAAAAACAAATTTAAATTATTTTTGAGACAACCATAATCTCATCACATAAACATAACTAGACTAACGCTCCAGTTACCTTTTTTTCACTGGGGAGCAATATTTTTTTCTGTTTTACAGTATTTCGGTCTAGGTCAAAGGTAAAAATCATGGGATAGATGTTAATATATTAATAAAATACTAATAAAAAAAAATTACTTTTCATGCCTTAAAAACTTGCTTACTTCCAAGAGTATTGTGACGGTAAATCTTGTTGAAAAATAAGGCTCTGCTAACACCCTGTAAACATTTAAAAATTCATATATTAATTTTTTTAAAGTCAGTAATCCGGAGCACTAACATGATCTATAAGAACTTTTTTAAAGATTACCAAAATCTAAACAAATTCATCAGAAACTTCCCGTTTATCTTTGCTCCACAATTTATTCCTTTAAGAAGGTATGTTATCTTAGGATTATTATTCGGAGAACAAGGCGACCGAAAAGGGTTTGATAAGGCCTATGAGAGCTTTGATAAGTAAACATTTTAGGCAGTTAAAAACAAGTTTCCAAAGCGCAAATTTACTGCTGTATTTGAAACTTGTTAACTTGTTACATAAAATGTTAACAACAAAATAAAATTAATACAAAATGTAACTAGGTATATTTCAGATGGATTAGGTACATGATACTAATAATACTAATAAAGTAAAACCATTTGGCGTTTTACTTTCGTACGACGTTGCGCTTAACGTCACTATGTGATCACAATATTGCTTGTCGGCATGGAATAGTTATTTACATTACTAGATGCGAAAGTAAATTTGTTGGTGTGAGGAGGTTTTTGAATTGCCGAGGTGAAGACGAGGTGATTTAATACCTCCGAATGTATTAAATTTTTTGTACTACTGTTCTCTGATCAATATATTATCAATTAACAAAGTTTGATTTTGTTGTAAAATGATAATATAAGTTTTTTTCCACCTGTAAGATAATCCATAACAACTAGTTATTTAAGTATTGCCAGTCTCTAGTTGGCTATGATGGCATTGAAGCTGTCACTTGCCATTTGACAATAATAAATAACCATGCCGGGACGCTTAAATTGTACAGAGTCAAAGCCAACTAGGAGTAACTGAACTTAAAATCCGCTGCAAGATCGCCATATAAAAATACTAAATCGGCAATATTTCGAAAACTAAAAATTTTGAGATATACAAACTTACCCTTATTTTTAATGCTAAATAAGAAATAATTATAAAATTTGAGTGTTTCCATTTGAAAATCTAGACTTTTAGCAGTTTTTTCAATTTCATTTTTAATCTTATTTTTTAAACACCCTGCATTAATAGTTATCAAAATATTATAAAAACATCTATTAAAGCAGGTCCTTTATAACAAGGAATCCCACTTAAATTAAATAAATAAGGCTTCTTTATAAAAAAAATTGATAATTATTCTAAGGCTTGCAAACGTCATTTTTGACATAAAAATTCAAATATGTCAAAAACGATTAGACATAGGTATAGGACATGGTATACAAAATCTGCCTAGAATCTTGCGTAGAATGCAAAAATGTAATAATATATAAGATGTCCCATATAAAATAAGCAAGTTGATACTTACTTCCGGTATAACCGGAAGTGCCACCATTATGAAAATATTTTAGCCCGGTCGCCCCCATCAGCATCAGCATACTGTCAAATTTTCAAAATTTTCCTATGTATAGTTTTCTATATATAGATCGATTCGGTTCCCGGTGGGACACCCTGTAGGTACCCTGTTATGAAAGAATAAATTATAAAACACCACCTTGGACAAAGACAATATCCTGGAAAATAAGCTCTCCTTTTCACAAATAAAATACCTCTTCAAATCTCTAATTATATTATATGCTTATGCTATATAATTTAATACTCTTTTAACAAGATTGAATTACGTAATTAAAAATAATAAGGTTAAACCAGCCAGCAAAAAGAGAAAATAGGGATAATATAATAAAGCCTTTAAATATTTATTTAAAAGCTTGCACAGAAAAAAAATTGTGTGTCGATTTGAAGATTACCACAGAAAAATGTAAGTTTTTTTTTAACACGCCCTATTTTCCAACAATTTGTTGAATAGAAAATATTGTGTCAGGCACAGTTTTTTAGAATACATACAGCGGGTTGCATAAAGAAAAATAGCTCTGGGTTAAACTAACCGTTTATGAAAAAAACAAAATTTAATCAGAGACTGGCAAAGCCTGTGTTTGCGCGAAATTGCTTTGAATTTTGCAAAAGTAAACAGCTGTTAGTGCTATCAGAAACCAGTTCTTATTATTTTGCGCAAATACGGAGTTGGCCTTACCAAACTCTGATTAAATTTTGTCTTTTAAATACGCGGTTAAGCTAATCAAGAATTATATTCTTTTATTCAAATAATTTATGTAAGTCTTCTGAAAATGATGTAGTTATATATAAATGGGTGACTGCTGGGGTGTCGTAGAAACATACTGCTTACTGTTTTTTAATCAATATTTTAGGAAGTTAGGAAGCAGTGGTGTATTTAGGGGGGCAAGGCCCGGGCTGCAGCCTCCCCCCCCCCCCCCCCCCCCCGAGCTCCTAGGCTCGTCTCACGCTTGGACTCTTAATTTAAATTTTTAAATAATGTATTCTTGGCTTACATTACAAAGGTCTTGTAGGAAATGTTTAGTTTTTAAACTTTTCCTTCTAAACGTCCTGTTTTATATAGAAATTAAGATTTCGGACGCATATCGTTTTAATTATTGATTTATGATGCAATTTTATGGCGTATTTAAGTAAAAATCTTAATTGAAAATTTTTTATGGAAGAAGTGTGATAATTTATAATAAAAAAGTAGTGCGGGAGGAAATTATGAATAAACAAAAGGCACTTAAGAAGGAGTATTTCAAAGCCTCAGC
Source organism: Polydrusus cervinus (assembly GCA_935413205.1). Taxonomy (NCBI): domain Eukaryota; kingdom Metazoa; phylum Arthropoda; class Insecta; order Coleoptera; family Curculionidae; genus Polydrusus; species Polydrusus cervinus. Next base: position 6,070,885 of record OW284515.1, read on the forward strand.
ATTTTCACCAAAAACTGCTCTTAGATCTACGCTCCTAAAAAAAAAAATTCTGAAAAATCATCAATTTTGGCGTAATGAGCGACATTTACTTTGTTTTTAATGATGAAAAACCGAGCCCGTAAAACGCTGGTAGAGTTATACATACGTCTTATGTTAAAATTTTGGATTGACACCAATCTTTATATATTTCACAAATATAAAAAATGTTTTTTTTTAATAAAGAGCTAGCTAGGAATATCAAAAAAAAGTAAAAAAAAAACATGTACAAAAACAAATTTAATCCAACCACTACAGAGGTAATAATTTAATTTTCGCAATTTGATAGTAGTTAGGTGAATTTTAAACGAACTTTAAGCGTGGCCCCGAAAATGTTTCGCCTGCCCCGACTGTCCCTTTCTCCAGAAAAAAAATGTCCTAATTAAGCTCATTCAGCCCCCCCCCCCCCCCCCCCCGAGCATATTTTCTGGCTACGCCACTGTAGGTAAGTATAGTATTTTTTACGTCTATTTTCAATGCTTTGACGTTGTCAGACGCGTTGGCCAACTTCCAAGCCAAGATAAACAACCCTTCTCAACTATCTGATCTGCGCCCAATTAGTGTATTGCCAGTTCTTTCAAAGATCCTTGAGAAAATAGTACATAATCAGGTTACTGACTTTCTTATGCAACATAACATCTTACTGGAATTTCAGTCGGGCTTTAGAAAAGCCCACAGCACTGTTTCAGCACTCTTAAGTGATGATATTTTTAAAGCAACTGATGCTGGAAAGAACACTGCGCTCGTGCTGTTGGACTTTTCTAAGGCCTTTGACAGAGTAGACCATGGTGTGTTTGGCCGCCAAATTAAAGTATATTGGTTTAGGGGATAACTCGTTTAACTTCTTTAGGTGTTACTTGTCTGGCAGGAAGCAGAAGGTATTGATTAATGGTAAGTTTTCAGAAGACTTATATGTTAAAACTGAAATACCACAGGGGTCTGTTCTTTACTTCTTATTGTTTCTAATATATACATTTGATCTCTTTAACAAACTTTTAACTTGCTCTAAACATGGTTATGCAGATGATATACAACTATTTTTGAGCTTTTTTACAGAAGCGGCTGTTGATGCCAATAATAACATAAATCGTGACTTGGATATAATCTATGATTATTCAAAATCTCATAATCTGACTTTAAATGCAAAGAAATCTCTTTTTATGCTTTTTGGAAATGCCAAAAAGCAAAGGTTATTATTGGATAGTGGTTTTATTCCAATAGTAAACAATGAAAAAATTCCACACACAGAATCTGCTCGAAATTTAGGTTTAATATTTGATTCAAACTTGCGCTTTTCTGAGCATGTTTCTGGACTTTTACGGCGTTCTTATTGTGCACTTCGAACAATATATGCCAATAAACATTTTCTTAATTATAGATTTAGGAAAATGTTGTGTGAATGTACTGTTTTCCCAATATTCTACTATGGTAGTGTAATTTACGGGCCTTGTTTGGATATGGCTACCAAGCACAGAATACAACAGGTACAAAGGAATTATAATAGATTTGTTGTTGGCCTTGAAAAATATGATTCAATATCTGCAAATTTAAAAGTCTTGGAATGGCTGCCCATGGACAAAATATGAAAAGTTCATTTGCCCACATTTACACATCATGTTTTGTTTACCAATACACCTTTGTACCTGCGAAGAAAACTTCGTTTTAGGTCCAATTTCAATAGCTTTCTCCACTCTTATCAAGATCGGATGAGGCCAAAACCAAAATGATGCAGAATTGTCCAAGCTTTCTAATGATGTTACCAAATGTGGGAATTTTCGGAGAAATTTGGAATTTCAATATTTAATTTTCAATTGTGCCCCCTTGCGTCAAAATACGGAACTTAAAAATTATTTCCAGGATTTTCTCGTAGCCACTTTAATTACGATTTTTTTCCCCGTTTCTATGCCCAGTAGTTTTAGAAATACGGCCGGTGGCCATCAGGGGACACCCGGTATAAAAAGCGACCACTTTTTTCTGGCTCACAATGTAAACATAAAATATGCAGTTTTAAAAACGACTAACATAAGACAACTTATCAACGCTAGTTCGCATACCTATTAAACAACATTATGACTAAAAATTACAATAATTATAGAGCTATTAAAGTAGGATTGACCTGTATCAAGGATGACTGCTTCTTTAATGTGGTATTTAAATAGTTTTATAAATAGTGTTTTAGCTTTCAATAGCAATATGTAACTTTTATCAACTTTAGTTATTATTATCAATTAAAGATATAAACATAGAGCGTATTTCAAAAAGGGCTAATTTAAAAAAATTTATTTTAACATAACAAAATACTTCAGTGACAACATAATAGTAGTTTGTATTACATCTAGAGTGGATATGCTATTTTTCTTATAAGCTTTTAATGCTTTGACGTTTCTTTTGTCAATTGCGTTGGCCAACATATGATTTAAAAATGCCTTAATTCCGAAAACGGCTTTGCTTTACGAACATTGGCTAGATTCATGAGAGATGGATGTATAACTGAATGTATATTTACATGTACACGACAAAGATATACACTTCAAACTCCAATATGTTGCCCTTCAATCAGCTTAAACTCGACAAGGGATTATTGTTACAGAACCTGATGTCGATGCCTGTAGAATGTGTATCTCTTTCTATCGCTTTAACCCTAGAATATCTCTTCTGTTTATTTGGAAATTAATTATTACAAAACACCATTACAAAATTGAAAAATTTTGTTAAAAGAATATACAGGGTGATTCCTAAGTTGATACTTCTTTATTAGCTGCTTATAGAAGGCATTAAAATAAACAACATTTTTAAATACCTTTTTTCAAAAAATCAAAAGTACTTGCATTCTTTTATTACACTACGAATCAAATACGGTTCCGCCTAATTTGCCCGTTGAATAACATTAAGAAAAGTTCTGGATGAGCCCACAAGGGCGTTTTGCATATAAACTCAAAGAAACATCCGCACTTTTACGACACCATATCTATTAGTTCATTGTTTCCAAATTTTACCATTTTCACGTATCTATCGCGCGGTTTGCTTAACACTAGCCGTATGACTAATACTAATAAGAGATAAGAAAAACAACAGAAACTATAGCGGGGAATGTTTTTATGACCAGGCACTTAGATTTTTAACTTCTCAATCTCGCCTATTCTTGAGTTTTTTGAAAAAAGGTATTTGAAAAAGTTGTTTATTTAAATGCCTTCTATACACAGCTAAAAAAGAAGTATCAGTTTAGGAATCACCCTGTATTTAACGCCATATACTACGAATCTCAACCAGTTTTAAAGCATGGCTGTAATAATTATTCTTGGTTTGGTTTATTAGCATAGTCGTATATTATAGCCTTAAGATGCAAACATTTTTGTTGTGGCATGTAATTTTTTTCTTCTAATACTGTTATTGAACTGACCCTAAGGTTAACAATTTGATCTGTATTTGTATTTGATCATTTTTATTGTATGTGGTATAGTTGGTTACCGAGATGGGTACATTGAAAGAGATTTTATAAAATTAAAGGGAGGAGAAAGGAAGGGTAAGATGTAGTACTGAAAATTTTAGAAATGACTAATATTTTTATTTTTAAACTATCTTATTTTTATTGTGTGTGATTAAAAGTTTCTAAAATATTTGTCGATAAATATGTTTCTGACAATAAAACATATTATGACTTTTGATTGTAACGTTCGGTTATATTTTTAGATATTTATTTATTATGGATTACGACGATTGCATTCCAAGTATGTATAATTATGAAACCATAATCAAAAAGTTGATGAAATTTGCTAGAAAAAAATATTAAAACCGCAGCTCGATATCTCCGTTTGTTTCAGCTTTATCGCGAATAGAATAATTTTTAAAACTTGAAAATGAAGAAGCGATTATATATTTTTTAGAAAAAGAAGTGTGACACCACTGATATTTTTCCATGTGGATATTATTTCGGATTAGCCTGGTCAATTCTGCATAAAAATGGTCTCTTGCGTTTTTCTCCTCAAGCACACCGTTCTTAATTAAAATAATTCGGAGATATGTGAAATTTTAAAATTTTCTTTTCAATTACGCCCTCTTGCGGCAAAATGCGGAACTTAAAAATTATTTCCAGGATTTTCTCATGGCCACTTTAGTTATTATTTTTTTTCCTGAATTTCTATGCCCAGTAGTTTCCGAGATATGGCTGCTCGTCGACCTTAATGAATCACCATGTATATTTTCACTTATAATCTCCCTCGACTATGAATTATTTCCGGAAATTTTTTCGAAGTCGCGAATTATTTGAAAATTGTACGAGGAGTTAGCCGAGGGAAATTTTCTTAAAAAATTCGCGTTTGAGGAAAAATTTACGGATATAATTCAACTCGAGGGAGATTCGGTAAGAAAATTTCACAACCAAAAACATGCCTTTTTGTCATGACAAATAATTTAATTCTGTGATTTCGTGTCATTATTTTAACGAAAGTGACAGGGAAATTTCTAATTCGGAAAATTTTCTTCGTTGTCATGGTAATGATTCAACATGAAATCTTCTAATTAATTAGAAAAAGTCAGTGCGAAATTTTCAAATAATATTATTATTATCAAATAATATTATTTTTATAAATGGTGCAAACTTTTTCACGGACACTGTATAAAACATCCATTTTTAATAATTACTTAAAATTTAAATTCAAAACAACATTATGTCTGGTTTAATTTAAACAAAACAGACATCAACAAATTATCTACTAAAGTTAATAGATACAAACGAGTTTTAAAAACTTGATAATCAACAGCAGGTAATACCTTTATGATTAATTAAAACTTGTTTAAATCGAAAATATCAACTGTTTTTTAATTAATACTTGTAGGGTCATGTACCTATAATATAAGTAAATAAACACAAATTTATGAATACATTTTGGTAGTTTGTTGGGGTATCTACAGGGTCCTGCAATAGTGCGTCAAGCTTCTATGGCTCCCATACGAAATAAGTTAGGAATTTCATTCATATGCAGGTGCACGGAAAATATTTTTCCATATACAGGGTGGCCCAAAAAGTGTGATAACAACAATGTGTATTTCTAGAGTAGTAGTTTGTTAATAGATACAAACGAGTTTTAAAAACTTAATAATCAACAGCAGGTAATACCTTTATGATTAATTAAAACTTGTTTAAATCGAAAATATCAACTGTTTTTTAATTAATACTTGTAGGGTCATGTACCTATAATATAAGTAAATAAACACAAATTTATGAATACATTTTGGTAGTTTGTTGGGGTATCTACAGGGTCCTGCAATAGTGCGTCAAGCTTCTATGGCTCCCATACGAAATAAGTTAGGAATTTCATTCATATGCAGGTGCACGGAAAATATTTTTCCATATACAGGGTGGCCCAAAAAGTGTGATAACAACAATGTGTATTTCTAGAGTAGTAGTTTGTTAATAGATACAAACGAGTTTTAAAAACTTAATAATCAACAGCAGGTAATACCTTTATGTTTAATTAAAACTTGTTTAAATCGAAAATATCAACTGTTTTTTAATTAATACTTGTAGGGTCATGTACCTATAATATAAGTAAATAAACACAAATTTATGAATACATTTTGGTAGTTTGTTGGGGTATCTACAGGGTCCTGCAATAGTGCGTCAAGCTTCTATGGCTCCCATACGAAATAAGTTAGGAATTTCATTCATATGCAGGTGCACGGAAAATATTTTTCCATATACAGGGTGACCCAAAAAGTGTGATAACAACAATGTGTATTTCTAGAGTAGTAGTTTGTTAATAGATACAAACGAGTTTTAAAAACTTAATAATCAACAGCAGGTTATACCTTTATGATTAATTAAAACTTGTTTAAATCGAAAATATTAACTGTTTTTTAATTAATACTTGTAGGGTCATGTACCTATAATATAAGTAAATAAACACAAATTTATGAATACATTTTGGTAGTTTGTTGGGGTATCTACAGGGTCCTGCAATAGTGCGTCAAGCTTCTATGGCTCCCATACGAAATAAGTTAGGAATTTCATTCATATGCAGGTGCACGGAAAATATTTTTCCATATACAGGGTGGCCCAAAAAGTGTGATAACAACAATGTGTATTTCTAGAGTAGTAGTTTGTTAATAGATACAAACGAGTTTTAAAAACTTAATAATCAACAGCAGGTAATACCTTTATGATTAATTAAAACTTGTTTAAATCGAAAATATCAACTGTTTTTTAATTAATATTTGTAGGGTCATGTACCTATAAAATAAGTAAATAAACACAAATTTATGAATACATTTTGGTAGTTTGTTGGGGTATCTACAGGGTCCTGCAATAGTGCGTCAAGCTTCTATGGCTCCCATACGAAATAAGTTAGGAATTTCATTCATATGCAGGTGCACGGAAAATATTTTTCTGTACACAGGGTGGCCCAAAAAAGTGTGATAACAAAAATTTGTATCTCTAGAGTAGTAATTTAAGAGTAATAAAATAAAACCAAATAAAAAAGTTTAACGGTCCTGGAAAAAAAATTTTAAAAACCATCTATATTTATTTTTTAAACCATGGGATTGGGTGAGCTGTATAACAAGGGGTCAAGAGATATTTGAAATATAATAGTGCTTATCTATTTTATACAGGGTATTTATAAAAAGGTTTCAAAAACGACACATTTTGAATAAATTTTTCTCAAGTTTTTCAAATGGAGCACCCTGCATATTATTTAACTATTGAATGTAAAATTCTTTAACAATTTTTTTTTGTACTACAAGCATATACGTTATTTCTAAATGTTTTAAAGAAAATTTCAAATTATGTTTAAAAATAAAATGTTATTATTAAAATTCTACATAGGCGACTAAACTAAATTAAATGTTCAAAATATATTTCATTTTAATCTGTGCACAGGATGTAAACAAGTTCGTTGTTTACATCCTTTAATATTTTAGGTGAAATACTAGCAAAACTCAGCCAAACGGTTCATTTAGTAATGGTTATGCCTAAGAACCATGGCAGGCTTTGAAATAAATATAAATGAATTTGGTTATGTTAATTTGAAAAGGTTAATAATCAGGGCTAACAAATTATAAGAAATTATAACGAATTTTAATAAGATAAGTTGGTTGATATGACTATAGTGCTGTATTCGTAGGATATTCTTTAGAATCACTTATAGCTGTGATCTGCTAAAAAAAGACTTTTTTCGTAGTGTGTGCACCCGTGGAATTTTTCCTTAAAAATAGGAAATTTTTCTTAGAGGTTGCAACACTGTTCAACACTAACAGGATGAATATAAAGTTTTGCCGTACAGTTAACTGGAATAGCCTTTTCTCGTCACTTAAGTGTAAAGGAAACAGCAAATATTCATGTGGAAGTAGAAAAAATAATTTTCTTATGCCTATTTCTTTATCAATATCAAGTTCGCTTTGTTTCACACTTTTGGGTGTTTAAATATCAAAAGATGGGATTGTCAAAGAAACCATTTCATAAGAAATTAGAATGTAATGAAAAAAAAATGGTATTGAATGTTGAATTAATAAAAATTACCTAATTTATAACAATATGAATGTGATTTCAGACAAAAATAGCATGTGTATCTCATAGTAAAAAAGTACATTCCCGGACTTTAATGCTTATTAGCCTCAGCTATCGCATTGTCATCCTCAAAAATATACTAAGTAAAACTACTATACTTAGCTAATAAATCAAATTAATATTTCAATGAGTTAAGTAATAAATATAAATACTTAAGTACTTTAGGGAATCCACTGGGCAAACAATGGTCACTCTGCGGAACACAAAAGACATATGATTAATTTGAATGGCGACCGTGGTCGGTGGCTGTCATACATTTATCATTTAAGCTAGATTCAGCTTGCAAGTCGTGTAATGTGCAAAATATGGAATTTCTAATTATCTATTAGAATAGCCATGAACAGTTAAACTAGCTTTTTAAACAAGAGATTTTAAAAAATGATGTTAAATATTGCACCACAGAAAAAATTATTAAAGAAGGCTAGGCAACCTATTGCACTAGGTAGTAAGTCTAGTGGTGTGATGATAATGATTCGTTTTGTTTAGTTTGCACTGAAACTTTGTCCAAATTCCATCCATCAAGTGTCAGGGATGGGTTTATAAACAATGTTTAACTCAGATGATAATAATTCAATCTGTAACAACCAACCCCAAAGATGTAACGACTAATATCATTGTGTGGTTAGTCAATTTTCTTGACTAATTCATTATATTAACATATTCATTTCAAAATGTATTCATTATTTTGAGTTAACCAACAATTAAACAGTAATTGGACAAATTAAAATACTAATTTATAATTGTAAAAACACAGAATCTCTTACTAGTCAGGTGAAAGCAAACATTTAAGAAAGCATGAAAAATAAATTTTCAAACCACCTGAGAGTGCCTTATACTATAAGGTTGTATTTTGTCTAACACTGTTATCGGATTGCATGGTTCTACCGAGAAATGAAAACTTTACATTGGTAGGATGTCACCACCTGCAGACCGGTTTCGAACTCTTTTGTTCTCGTCAGTACAGGTTTTAAAACTTTCATTTGGTATGGTATGAACACCTACCCTGTACTGACGAGAACAAAAGAGTTCGAAACCGGTCTGCAGGTGGTGACATCCTACCAATGCAGCGTTGCCAGAGCTGGTACAATTGTACGAATCTGGTATATTTCGAACGCATCTGTACAAAAGTACATTTACATTAATTTCTGGTACATTTTCATCCTCGTGCCGATCTTTTTTTTTTAGAAGTCACTTTCGATCCCACCCTGGTGCCAAAAGCTTATGAAAATGTATGTTTCTAAGAGAGCGATGACTTTTTTTTTTTTAGAAGTCACTTTCGATTATGTTTCTAAGAGAGCGATGACTTTTTTTTTTAGAAGTCACTTTCGATCCCACTCTGGAAAAGCTTCTGAGAATGATGTATGTTTCTAAGAGAGCGATGACTTTTTTTTTTTTTAGAAGTCACTTTCGATTTGATCCCAAAATAAGTAATTTTTGATGGCTGTACAAAAGTTCAAAATCTGGTACATTTTATATTTGTGATTTGTACAATTTCTTAATACCCTCTGGCAACACTGTACCAATGTAAAGTTTTCATTTCTTGGTAGAACCATGCAATCAGATTTGTATTTTATTATCTAACAGTGTTAGACAAAATACAACCTTATAGTATAAGGCACTTTCAGGTGGCTTGAAAATTTATTTTTCATGCTTTCTTAAACTAATAATTTATAACCAAAAACAAATTAAATGTTTGAAAAAAGATATTTAAAACATATACAGGGTGTACATTATTTTAAAGGGTTTCGGACACACTGATCACGTAATATTGAAAACTTAAAAGTAATCGCGAAATCTATTTATATTGTTTTGTTCATAATCATAATATTTTTATATGAAAAAAATTAATTTAGAATTAAACACAACACAAATACTAGAAATCAAAATAATTTGTAGTAGTAGTAGAAGAACCTGTGCAACAGTGAACAACATTTATTTTTAATGATTTAAAAAAAATTACTTCCATCAGTATGCACTTACACTGTTTTACCAAAGTTATGGATATTTTGGAAAACAAAGGAAAATTGATCTAGGTGGCCATTTTTAAAACAAATGATAAAGTCTGATATATCATTAAAAAAATAATTTTTTATAGAATCTAAACGTCGAATAAAAATAAGGGGGTTTTCATTTAAAGTTGGTTTCGAGGTTTTAAATTGGCCGAAAAATGGTAATTTATTAATGTTTCTATCTTCACATTTACGAAAAAAATTGTACTTGTTACCCGGTATACTAAATAAAAAATATTTATATACGAAAGGTACCGGGGGGGGGGGGAAGGGCGAATAAGAATGGAAGCTGGCGTATCTCAGGAACCGTTTTAATCTATTTTGTTGGAGGATATTGGCAACATTGTCGAACAAGTTGCCCTTTTCATGCCATAGATTTGATAATGTCGCTGTTTTTGTTCCAACAGCTTTTTCATTTATATATTTCTCTTAAAAATATTAAAAACACAAAAAATGTAATTTTATGTTTTTTTTTACATTACAAAAATATCAATATTTCCCGAAAAACTTCATTTTATTTTTTATAAATTATACCATGACAGTTCCTGCGCCTTATTAAAACCCCGTCCACGCTACTGAGTTACCAATAATGAATTCGCATAATTATTTTGATAAACAATTATGTAAGTTATTAAAAAAACCGGCAAGACCATACTAATTAAGCAAAAGCGGAACTAAGGTAATCAAGACGTACATTACTACTGTCAGATGACCTTAAATGTCAGATTTTATGAATTTTGCATCACTAATTGCCAATGCTTAATATCGTTAACTTATTAAAATAAAATTAAATATTATCAGCAGTAACATACTAATTATATTTACAAATACCACTAAATACAATGTGCTTATAAAAGTTCTCTAAAAACGTTTATATACTTAATATTAATTTTGCGATAAAAAGTTTAAACAAGTTTTGCAGAGACATTTTCTTTTTTATTAGGATTAAGTATAGAGGGTGATTCTCGTTGAGTGGCCTATTAGAAGATCTCGGAAACAAATAAACTTAGCTTTCTAAAAATTTGACAGCAGGCATAATTGGCTTTGAGCTTTTAAAGCATTATATTTTGACGTTTTTATTACTTCCGGTTATACCGGTACCTAATGTTAACTTTGCTATTTCAAACGAAATACCCTGTATATTTTAGCATTTTTGATTACCTTATTAAAATCTAATTAATTTTTGTTAACAACAATCTATTCCTATCTCTAACCGTTTTTGAGATATGAATTATAAAAGGATTTTTTTGTGTAAAAACGCTCCGAGAAGAAAGTTTAGTAACTTTGAAACTAATAAAGGTAAACATTTCAAATTTTGTAACCTTTCAAGTAATACATAGAACTTTAGTTTAAATTACTTAGGTTTCACGTTTTTTATACAGGGAGTTATTAAAATTGGGCCAATGTTTCCATTTAAGTAAATGTGCATAAGTCACACCCTATTTTTTTGCTTATTAACGTGTAGAAAATTAAATTTCCTATCTAAATGGTTAATATTATGTTACAATCCACATTTTTAGTCGTTTTGGAATTATGAGCAATTTAAATAAAAAATCTTAAAATTTCTGTTTGTGTTAATGCGACATTATTTTTTAAAAGAAGGGGGGAAATACGGTTTTAACGGTTTACGTGATGAGGGAAGTGAAAGTCCATACAATGAAGATTAAAGTTCTATAAAAATAATTATTATTATCCGTTGTGATTTTTGCCGAGAATTTTTCTTTTTGTTCATTTGTACGGTCAACAGTACCAAATACATTTTTAAATTGTATAAATTCATTGTTAGACATTATTATTGAAAAAAACGCATCAATTTTCTTTTGTAAATAGATTCATTTATTTGTTTAGGTTTCGTCCACTACTTTAATGGTAACTTTAAGATCTGATTTCGGTCATTTGGACAATATTTATTTATTAAATTAATACCAACGTTGCGATGTAGTCCACACCTTCATCAGAGCTAAACTACCAAGAAATAACGGATTATTTTAAAAAATTGTAAAACAAATAACATGAATGCATAAAATCAGGTATAACAGTACTTAAATTAATTTTTTGGGATATTCCCTTATTTCTTGGTGCTTTAGCCCTTATGATGATGATGTGAACTACACCAAGATGTTGGTATTGATTTAATCAAGAAATTAATATGGACCTAGCTGCCGAAATCAGACCTTATTTTTTTTTACTTATCTCTTAATTACCTACTGTAGTTTTTTTTAAAATAAATAATCATTAAAAAATAATAAAAATCAAGTTAAAAAAAACCGTTTGCAGACATTCTAGTTTCGGGTTACAAATTTCTTAAGGCTAGGATAGAAGTAAGACTTGACTTCATGTGTTTCTCTTTAAGCTTAATTAAAGGTAAAAATTATAATTTACATAAAACTGCATAGTACTGCAAGGAAAAGCATAAACAAAAAGATATATTAACACTCATTTAAGATGTAATTCATTTAGAAGTAAATATGCGATTCTTTGTCTTAGACATGCATGCACGGGAAAAAACTCTCAGTGTTCCGAGGATCTTCTTAAACAATGAAATATTTATTTATTTATCTATTCATTGCCATATACATTTATAAAGTAAATAGTGACATTGTCAAAGTAAGAAAAAGAAAAGTTATTTTAAGTTTTATGTGATAATATCATGGTATTTCCGAATATCATAAAAAATTTTGTCAAGAAGGTAGCACTTTACTTTGTTCTTGAACCTTCCGAACTGAGTAATGCTTCTGACAGTTTCCGGGAGCGCATTATAAAAAGAGCTGCAGACACAATATGGACTTTTTCGATAAGAGGATGTTTTGTAGCCAGAAATGTAAATTTTATCCGAGTTTCTAGTATCACGATTATGAATTGTTGAGGTATTGGGAAATTTGGAAAAGTGTTTTTTTACAAACATTACTGCACTAAGAATCAAAATACTAGGCAGAATTTTATATCGCCGAAATGTTTCCTTGCAGGATTCAAGCGGGCTTAAAGAGTAAATTTTACGAAATTTTGCAAAATGAATAATCTTTGTAGTTCTGTTGATTGGCCCCAGTAAAGTATTAGATAACTTAGGTGACTATAGGCTAATGCATAGTAAATATTAAGTAATTGTTTGCTATTCATACAATTTTTTAAATTGACTACAGCAAAATATGCCGAGTTAAGTTTACTAGCAACAAAATCAACATGAGCTGTCCACTTTAACTGTGAGTCTACATGAAGGCCAAGAAATTTGCATTGCTCAACTCTCTGAATGGAATTCTCGTTTAGTTTTAAATTTAAATCAGGAACTGCCTCCTTTTATAAAAAACCATATAGTGTGTTTTGTTTAAGTTGATAATTAAGTGATTTTTCTTGCACCATAATAAAAATCTAATCAAAATATGCTTCGCGATTGCAATCAGTTCATCCAATGTTCCAGCAGATATAATCACATGTGCATCTTCCGCATATAAAATTAGTTTGGCAGGCATACCCTTCGATATGAGATATCAACACAGTCGAAAGCTCGAGTTAAATCAAAGAAAAGAGCTAATGTGTAATGATTAGAATCAATGCCTTTGTGGATGCATTCAAGTAGGTCGAAAGCAGCCGTGCTTCTTGAGAAGTTTTTTCGAAAACCGTGCTGTGAAGTACTCATTAACCTCTCTCTGGACAGAAAAGATTTAATACGATCGGCAATAATTTTTTCAAAAAGTTTGGAAAAAGAGGTTAGGCCAGTAATCACAAAAAACAAAGTCAGTGTGTAGCAGGCAGGCCTGTTGACATGTTAAGCACCGGTTCCCGCAGATCACCGAATTTAAGCTGTGTCGAGCACTGTTAGTACTTGGGTGGGTGACCGCTTGGGAACACTGCGTGCTCTTGCATCAGGGAATAGTGTAAAATGAATCGACACCTAGCCATCCTATTCACGCCGGACAGACCGGATGAGATCGGATATCTCGTAGGATGAAGGTGACGTTTCACACTCCCCAGTCGGTAGACCACATTTGTGGTTGATGACCGGTTCAAGATGGCCTCCGTAGTCGGCGAACCGTAAAAAAAATACTTTTTTAGCATCACTGTATAGTATATACTCCTATTATATCATGTGGTGTGATCATTGCGGTAGGTCAACTCGTCAATTAAATCCTCTTCGCAATTAAACTTCACCAATTAATTTTATGGGACAATTGTCTTTTACAAATGGCAATAAGCCTTGACTTTAAACTGTTAAAGATCGCGATAAATTAAAATAACACATGCACAATAATAATTATTTTATTTCACAGTTTGTATTCTGATCACGTGGCTGCCCCACATATTATGCCATGCATTATGCGCATCAACCTTGAAACGAGTGTATATTCTTTAACAAAATGCATCTGCATTGTTTTGTATTGTCAAATTATTAGAATTTAGTTTCTTGTATAAAGTCGAAATATTGATGTATTGATTTGATGATTATCACTTTTTTAAAGCTCTTTCCTATTTAATAGTGAAAATTTGCCACCAAAAGCCAACAAAATCCAAATAATTATGTAAGAAAAAAAAAAGATCAGCAACAAAAACAAAAAGTAAAAAAACTTATTTATATTATTTGTTCAAACAAGTACAGGGACATTATTTTAAGTGTCTCACCCAATTGGCGACTTTGCTTATATTATTATATTAATTATACATTATATTAATATTAATGCACAAAAGCCGTTTTTAATTGTTTAAATCGAATTATACAGCTATTTTGTTCTTCTTTCGGAGTTTAATAAAAAACAATTAAAAATTTTAAAAAAAATTAAATAATTAAGAAGTTTAATCCCGCCACACAAGCAACACTGACAAAAACCTTATATTTGGCTTAATTATATTGACAGCGAGTATCTTTTTATGTTCAACGGGCGATATCTAAATTCGAGACGAAGGGTACAGGGACATTACTTTAAGTATCTCACCCGATTGGCGACTTGGCTATCGACCACAATAAAAAAACAATTATGTATTCCCTAACAGCTTTTAGTGAAGAAGCCAAATTTGATGTCAAAAAAAATCTATGTTTACAAATTTGACAGATACGACGCCATATTGGATTTTCTTAAATGGCAACCCTACCATAGTAAGCCAGCTGCATTCGCCTATTTGTTCCAACATTAAAAATGTATAATTGTCAATATTTATTTTCAGCCGTTCCGGAGATACGAGGCTTCGAAGTTTGTAATTTTATTATCATCGAATTAACAGAAGCTTTGAGATTAGAAACTCAATTTTTTCTGGAGATACGTAATTTTTTATAACGGAGCCACCCATGCTATTGTCAAATATGTCAGATGTCAGAAGAGGACAGCTACTACGCCATTTTGAATTTTTTTAAATGGCAACCCATATTTATAACTACGTCAGTGTATTGCATTTCGCGATCTGATTTCAAAAATATATAGTTGTCGATATTTATTTCCAACCCTTACCGAAATACGACCGTATCAAAAACTGCATCGTTCGATTATGTCTTTTAAGTATCTCACCCCATTAAAATTAAAAATTAGAAGCTTTGTGATTAAAAAATCAGTTTTTTCTGAAGATACGTAATTTCTTATGGCAGAGCCACCCATGCTATTGTCATATATGTCAGATGTCAAAAAATGACAGTTACGACGCCATTTTGAAATTTAATTTTAAACAAATACAGGTAATAAAATACATTTAATAAAAAGAAAAAAATTGCGAACACAAAGTTTGTCAAAACAACACAAAATTAATATTTGGTCATAGAACCATTTCTGTTTATTACTTTTTGGAGCCTTTGTGGCATACTTAAAACTAAGTTTCTACATAATTCGACAGTTATTTCATCCCAAGCTTGATTTATCCTATGACGTAATTCATCCCTGTTTCTAGGTTGAAAATCATGTTTATACATAGATTTGACCATGGCACCCCAAATGTTTTCTATCGGGTTCAAATCGGGACTCTTCGAAGCCCAGGGAAGAACTGCTATGTTATTTTCTTGGAGAACATTTTGTACAATGCGCGCTGTGTGTATTGGAGCATTATCATGCTGAAATGTGTAATTTTGACCGTATACAGCGTTTACCGATGGTATCATCACTTCGTTTAGTATATTAACGTATACTGCTGCAGTTAGTCTTCCTTCGACGATTTGGCTGTCCTCTAGCGCTAATCCAGCCCCAAACATTTATGGAGAAACGCCCACTTTGGTTGGTTTTGTGGGTGTATCTCTCATCATACCGCATGCCGGAAGGCCTATACACCCGAATTCTCCCATTATTGCATGACTGAAAAGTTTTCTCGTCAGAAAATATAACTGTTTCCCATAAACTTATTTGATTAATATATTCATGTTCAAATTCTAACCTGCCCTGTTTATTTATTTCCGTTAAAAAATTTTTATTGGCAGCACAACGGCTTCGTATATCGGAATTTCGAACCCTGTCTCTAGCGGTATTTGCAGAACCTGGAAAATTCGTCTCTTCTTTTGCCTTGATTGCAGTTTCGAAGGGATGATCCCTTAGATAATTAACCAGTCTTCTATCATGATCATCAGTAGAAATTTTAGGGGGACCAGAACCTGCATTCCTAATAATAGTCCCATGTCTTGCTATTTTTTGTTTTGCCAATAGCACGGTATTCTTGCTTATTCCCAGTTCATCTGCAATATCCCTAATAGCAACACTATCTCGCAACCGACTATAAATAATTGCCTTTTGCTGGGGGGTTAATTGTGGCATATTTACAAATAATATATGATTGTATGTTTGACGAGTCAATCATAAAGTGACAATCTTTATTGACATGCAAATTTTCATGACATTTTACTGGTACCAGGCTTGATGTAAAATTATTCCTATTAGTCTAGGAGAAAATCGAAAAGTTTCCTGTCCCAGTTTTTTATCGGCGCGATGGTACATTTTATGCATAAAATCTTATAGTACTTGTCTAGAAATGAGTGGAAAACGGGAGATTTTTGAAATGCATCTGTGAACAAATAGTTAGTTCGGTCAGATAATAATAATTTGATTATCGCTCTATTTCGGGCATTCTTTAGGAAAAAATTGTGTATACATGGACTCTGGCATAAATGTTTTGATGTAAATTAAAAAAGAACAAATTTAATCTGACAAATTTGCATATTTTTGAAGTATACTCTTAACCTCACTTCTGTCAAGTGTCAGAAAACGACTCGTAATATTTACAACATCTAAATTTGGTTTCTTTGTAATTGTCCACTGTGATTGGTCAGTTTCATATCTTAACCATGATGGATATGAAATCATATCCTTTCAGTTAACCGGAAAAGACAACTTTTCCAATCACTTTACTGTAAAGGAATCAGCAAATCTCCAATGTGGGAATAGAGAAAGATATTACCCGCTTGACCAAACTTAGAACGCGCCAAGAAAGTGATATTTCATATAGAGCTCTAGAAAGGAACACAGCTTTATCACAAGGTTCTATAGGTGTTACGAAACAAATATGTAGCTAAGGACTAATTCTAGGTTATAAAAATTCCTAACTTTATGACTCGCTTCAATAGGTGCAGTCTAAGAATGACCACGAAGCCGTTGGCGTTCTCTCTAATTTCGTTTGGTGTCAGTTTGTTCGTCATAAAAGTAGTTTATTTTTATAAAAAGACGTGGAAAATGTACCCTCCCGCGTTTTTTGAGACGAGACCAACGATATACTAGCTGCTCTCATGATTTAAGGTTAGTTGAAGGGTCGATGCCTTTACTTCCGTTTGCCGCTTATCGTTTGTTTGGTTTTCAATTTCAACCATCTTCTTGTGTTATAGTAAAAATATGGTGAATAAACCTAATCCAGATCCCAGACATTTAATTTGCATTGGACCGTTCTTGCCTTTTGAGTTTTGCAGAATATAAAGACGTTATAGAAACTTGAGGAATTTTTATTACAAGAACCAATATATTATATTGCTTGGTAAGTTTAAAATTTTTCTATGGTACCTTTTGACACGCAATATGTAGTTATCAAAGATTTGTTTACCAATGTATACATACATTTTTGCTGTTGCAGAGGCTATTATTTGGCTTGATTATATCGAAAAAATGATTGAGGTGGCAGAGTAAGCGATGGGTGATGCAGGACAAACAAAGGACTATGGAAAGAAAAACTAAAGTCAGATCACAACGGATAACTAGCTTTTATTTAATAAAAAAGGTGTTCTGAAATTTTAGTTTTATTTCCGAACCAGGTCTTTATTTCAGATAAATATATTTTGAATTGCTATCAAAGCCATATATTGAATGCAGTCATTCTTTGAAACAGACATATATCACAGAGATAGAGTCACGCTATATCACTGCGATAGAGTTATGTTTTATCCCTGGGTGGTAAATTAGTTCTTTAAATACGCGGACATTAAGGCAAGTTGAGGGCATCTCTGGGACATCTTTGATCTAAGCTCAGTGATAAAACATGTAACAGTGATTTATTTATATCTGTGTCATTCCAGCGGCATGTTTTGGTCAGGCGGGTAGTAGTCAGGTCCCGTACTTTCTGGTATTAAACCAAATTTTATTAAAATTGTTGAAGGCCACCCCTGTCTATCATCTTATTAGAACAAAATATTTCTTACCTTGAGTATGATGCTGATCGATAAGTAAACCTAAAACAAAATGGAGTTATTAAAATCTAGAATACACATTGCTTTAAATATAAATGGATTTGTTGGATATAATAAATATTTTTTACAAACCCCCTGTATATAAACGCCAGAAAATCGTATATCCCAATTTAGAGAAATTCACTGCATCCAGAATGTTCCTTTAGAGTTTTATTTAAAAAAAAAGCAAGCCTTAGAGATACCGTATTTTCAGGTTCCTTTGTAACTTGTAAAGTTTTGCAGCCTCTCCATCTTTAAGTTTAACTTTAAATGGCTTAGAAAATATCTTTAAACTGAAGCTAAACTATTTAATTTTGACTTAAATTGCCAGAAAATTATTCGGATATTTTAAACTTAATTCATTATCTCTATTTGCTCTTTGATGTTGTTCCTTCCTTTAGCGTTATTTTATTAACGTTTAGTTGATGGTTGTTAACCTTTAACTTAAGGTTTTAATATAGCCCATGTGCAATTTTTAAAAAGTTATAGAACATGAATAAGAAAATAGAGTGAATGATTATTCTTCAATATATATTATTATCATTACTGTTAAACTACCTGATGTACGCCTCTGATAACGAAGCACTAACGATATCCTATCAGGCAGATATAGTCCTGCATTTTAATAAATATTATTGTACCGAATATGCAAAGCTTCTTTCACCTTTCATGTGAAACGGTAACCACAAACTTCCCAAATCCTTCCTCTATCCTGTAAGAACTTTTCGATTGCTTTATTTTTACTGTGTACAAATATACCTACATATTACAAACTGTGGTTATACCGAATTTTTTTACGATAATGTACCAAGTTTCCAGATATATCACAGCCAAGGGAATAAGAATCCAAGAAAATGTTAAGAAAGGCTTAATTTACAATTTTTTTACTGCTTCCTAAGAATTGGGAAAAAGTATATGTATATATCCGATTTGATTTATAAGGAGCCTATAAAATAACTGAATAATAAATTATACTTTGTAATAATATTCAATTCGTTATTTCCATATTTTATCTTGCAGAGAAGTTGTACCGGGTGTCCAACTAAAAGGGGACGACTGCTCTGTATCTTGGTAACCATTAATAATATAGTTTTCGAAAAAAAAATCACATTAGGAAAGTAATCAGGTGAAATCTATGGAAATTATTTTTATTTCATTTTTATATTTAAGTTTCTGAGATAACCGCTAGAGGCCCTAATGCTCAACTAAGAAAACAAGTTTCTCCTTAATATGCCTATATCTTTTACCTTGACTCCCCAAACATCCGCTGCCGACGCACATCTTCGCAGGCAGCATGAAGTATTGCGCCTCAACAATGACCTGGAAGAAATTTTGGCTTGGGGTGACAGTAACCAAGTCGAATTTAATGCTAAGAAAACCCAGGCAGCAGTCTTCTCCAAAAAGGTTAACATTCCAGAACCGGATATAGTCATGGCAGGACACCCAATTCCCCTGGCACCGTCTATTAATTTGCTGGGGGTCAATCTGGGAGGTAATATGTCTTGGCATGATCACGTTGCCGCAATTGCCAAGGCAGCTGTACAGAAACTTGGTGTACTTTTCCGCACCAAAAGGTTGTACACACCTCATCAATTTTTGACACTCTACAAAACCCAGATTCGACCATCATTAGAATATTGCTCTCATGTCTGGAGCTCTGCACCCAAGCACACCCTTCGGCTACTGGATTCCATTCAAAGGAGAGCCGTTCGTCTGATCGGCGACCCCGAGCTGACCAAAACCCTCGATAGCCTGGAGCATCGAAGACAGGTTGGTGATTTGGCTCTCTTTTACAGATATTTCCATGGCAGGTGTTCGACTGACATTGCCCACTTGATTCCACCTAGAGCAATGCAAAACAGAAATACACGGCGAACCACTGCCGCTCATCCATATGTTGTTCAGCTTAGTACTCCTCAAACTTCATTGTTCAAGAATTCTTTCATCTGGAGAACGTCGTCTTTGTGGAATGATCTTCCTGAGGTCGTGTTTCCAAATGAATACAATCTTCAACGATTCAAGACCAACGTTAATCGCCTTTTTCGCACTCGCACCACTCCCAGAGCGCCTTTAAGGATTTTTCCTACAGTGCAGGTGTTTTATCATAAAAAAAAAGCTTTATTAACTCTTTAGCGCCCAGTGTCGCCTACAGGTGCAGCTTACTAGTAAAAATTGAAAAAAAAAAAAGATTAGTCATTAAAAAATTTAGTTTTTGTATACGGGAAGACCAAAATTTTTTTAAATATAAATTTTACCTTAGAGTAAACAACCTTAATTTAATGTTTGTAAGAAAATGCCATTAGGAAATATAAGTAAGAATTACCTTTATCGTCATAATTCAACATGTAATGAAAATTTATTTTATATCGATTTTTCCTCATGCCTAAGCTTTTCTCCGAATGAATAAAGTCGAAGGTATGGTATGCCAGATTTTACATAGTAGAAGAGTTTTGAACTTGCATTGTCTTTAGTTGTTTTACATCACGACGTTTCAACTGGTAAGTATCTCCAATCATCTGCGGGTGTATACTAAATAAGTAAAGTAACTACAGCTCTATTTATACTAGCTAGATGCAATTGAACATAACTGAGATGGATGCAGTCATGCGTTCAGTTCGTGTGCGGTATTTTAAGTGACGAAGACGAAACCAACAGACAGGAAAAACTGTGTCTACCAGATCTCCTGCGAAAGTAACCGATCGTACATTGGTGAGACTCTAAGGCCACTTAAAACTAGGATCAAGGACCACAGAAGCAACACGCTTAAAGGAGAAACCGAAAAATCAGGTGCAGCTGACCATGCCTGGACACACGGTCATCACATCAAGTGGACAGAAGCTCAAATCCTGCATAAAGAACCACATTGGAAGAATAGGAAGTTCAAGGAAGCTGCTAGCATACACCAGAACCCAGATTGTTTTAGTAAGCCATCATAAGATATAAGAAATATCTGGAAACCCTTGTTAAGTAGATGTAAACTTAAAATACCGCACACGAACTTAACGTGTACCCATTTCAGTTATGCTCCATTGCATCTAGCTAATATAAATAGAGCTGTAGTTACTTTATTTATTTAGTATTTACCCGAAGACGACTGCAGATACTTACCAGTTGAAACGTTGTTATTTAAAACAAATTAAGACAATGTAAGTCCAAAATTCTTTTGCCATTCAAAAGCAAAATTGTTTCTATAAGACACAAGTACATTCAGAAATATTAAAATAATCTCTGCATTGTTAATTAAACACGTATTTTTTCCTGCCTAGTCGATCGCTTACCTTCTAAGTTTTTTAATGAAAATCGCCAATAGTATAAGTTTAAACATCCCCTATCAAGGGCCTAGGCCCTAAAGATATTACGCGTCAAAAATGTATTTATTACAAACAGAAAAGTAGTGAAAGTCAGACATTTCTCCAGACACAATTTCTATTTCGATATGAAAATTAATTATGTTGAAAATAAGCATTATAAACTTTGTCAATCATACTAGGATTAGACTTAAAACTTTGACCACAATATTTACCCTGTGGGACACCATTGTTAAAATAACTCACTACGTGACAAGAACGTCTGGATCCTCGTCTTTTAGATGGGACAAGTTAAAATGAAAATGTCAACTATGCTTTGAATTAAATTAGGATAATGAATTTAGTTTAGAATGATTCGCCGTTGTTGTCTTGGATAATAATGGAACAGTTAGTTTCTGTTTAGATATTTACCACGAACGAGCGTAAAAAATGAAAAATTAAGTTTTCCTACGAGCGTGCGGAAAATTGTATTTTCATGTAGAAAGTAAAATTTCTCCTCGCTTGAAAATTTTTTTTATACATTTTTATATGCTAAAAAATATTTTTGTTTTGTTTCATAAATTATCATTTAGTAAGGCAAGGGCCTGTTGACATATTAAGCACCAATTCCCGCAGATCATAAGCTGTGTCGAGCGCGGTTAGTACTTGGGTGGGTGACCGCTTGGGAACACTGCGTGCTTTTGCCTCAGGGAAGAGTGTAAAGTAAATTGACACCTAGCCATCCTATTCACGCTGGACAGGCCGGATGAGATCGGATATCTCGTAGGATGAAGGTGCCGTTTCACACTCTCCAGTCGGTAGACCACATTTGTGGTCGATGACCGGTTCAAGATGGCCTCTGTAGTCAGCGAACCGTATAAAAAAACAATATGTATAAATAAATGTATAATGTCTAAATAACATAATTGTTATAAAATATATATACTGTTTCATCAAAATAAAACTTTGTATTTGCTTTCTTGGTTTTTTGCGATATAAATAATTTTTCATCATGATTTTCTACAATTTTCCGATATTTTTAAAAGGACCCCTACCCCATTCGGATTTAAATATTTGCATCAGAAATTCAGTCTTTGTTAATTTCGTACGCGGTATTACCACCTCTTTCATCATATTTTTAGCGTAAAAAAATAATAAAAAACATATAGGATAGGTAACTCAGACCAGTAAAAATGTTTCTAACCTATAAATTTGATAAGTATAGTGTTAGAAAGTTAGAAATCAATAAATAATTTTTTTTCAAAAATTAAATTAAAAAATGTATCTTTGTTAAAATTTTCTAAACGCACTGTATAATATACCTGTAGTGCGATATGAAAAACTAAAAAATAATTAAAAATTGACCTAATCTAGGGGCGAGTACTTTCCAATTTAAAACAATCGTGAAAAATTGTGAGATACTTATAAACCATAGACATATAAGTGTTTATAAGTACGCCACTGTACATCATAACATTTAGGTAGGTACAACTATTGTTACTGAACATAATCAAGCTTTTCATAAGGTATAATAATCACTCGCAAAGTTTGCACGATACAACGCACAGTGAGATCTAGCTACCAGTAAGTTAAAATAAAGCAAGGTTATCCAAAAAAATCGTTATTTCTTAAAATATAGCAGATATCAAAAATTTGACAAATTACTTTCTTTACTATGACCCAGTGATTTAATTGACGTAGAATGATAAAATTCAAAAATATTATTGTGAAAGTTACACGCCTTTAAAATTGGAACAAAAATTATCGGCTTCTTTAACACCCTGTATATAAAATTTTTTGACAGTTAAAGAAAATCCAATATTGACAATTGTTTCTCAAGGGATGAATCTGTCAACCATTCAAAACCGTAGGTCGATATCATATCTGGTTCAGAAAATATTAACTGTGAAATTTAGGCGAAATTTTTCTTGCTCGAAAGCAATTGTCCAGAAGTTTATTTTACGTAGTGAAAGGGATTAAATATTTCTCGGGCTACAGGGCACGTATTAAGAAATAGTGTGGCCACCCTCGTCATAAACTAATAAAATTTAAAGGCAAAACTGCTCTGTCACGTATCACGTTTAATATAAAGCTCCGTAACACAAACCAAACAAACCGAGTTACGGGCAGATAACTATCTTCAATTTAATCCCGTCCATTAGGCATAATTTAATTTGTTTTGATAGCTGTATGTGCAACATTAAAGTCAATAAAATTTAAATGGAATCTACACGCTGGTTTATTGGACAATTTACTGGCTCTATGTAATCTCTGTTATACGGAGTGTCCCATGAGTCATGGATCGGACGAAAACTAGGATAGAGAAGATAATTTATGAAAAAAAATTCCCGGCGTTAAAACCTAAATTAGATAATGTCTTTTGGATTTTCATTGTCTTTATATATTGTATGACAACGTTTCAAATAGTTTCAAGCATCGTCAGATAAGATATTTACAACGCGTTTTGAGAGAGGCGTTCCTAATTTTGTTTAATTTATAAAAGTACTATTATGTGGCTAAAAAT
Source organism: Polydrusus cervinus (assembly GCA_935413205.1). Taxonomy (NCBI): domain Eukaryota; kingdom Metazoa; phylum Arthropoda; class Insecta; order Coleoptera; family Curculionidae; genus Polydrusus; species Polydrusus cervinus. Next base: position 6,094,913 of record OW284515.1, read on the forward strand.
TAAATTTAAAGTAGTAACAAGCGACGAACTCTTTTATTTGATACCGATTCTTAAAAAAAACGTTTAAATGGCGGATTTTTACTCATGGGCTTATAAAGTCAAAATATGTTTTAATGTCAGAAATATATTTTTATCCACAAAGAACTTAAAAATGTATCTTTACTTTAAATAAAATATAATATAGCAAACATTTAATGTTTTTATCGTATCATTGAAGATTAAGTAATTTTTATATGATATCTTTATTAATAATTATTAACATCATAAACGTACTAAAACCTACATAACACCTTAGTTACTCATAATACATTAGTTACCATAATTTAATACGTTAGTTACGAAAGCATAATACGTTAGATACCAAATAATATTAGAACTATTTTTCATGAACATGTAAAACAATATTTTGACAGTTTTCAAATTTGATGGATACACCTTTGTCTTTAACGTCCACGATCTTAGGTATGCCCTCTGAAGACTGATTAATGACCGAGCAAGCACTCCTTTCGATTTCGTGCGGTTCCCCAGTGCTTAATCCACTGCCGGAAACATCGCCGATTTGAATTTTGCGAGCAATGGAAACTTTCTTGGTCACACTTTCTTCTAAATACCCTCTAGCAACTTTCGCCGATTCCCATCCACCAAGTTCTTGTAGGTCTAATATATGTATCTCCTCCAGCATTAACAAGAAAATTTGCCGAAGATCTTCTAACGCAGTGATCAGTATACAAATTAGGATTTTCAAGTAAGAGATACTTAGCTATTTTTTGAGGTATTTTAGAGAAGAAGTGAATGCCGCAGGGCTGTACCGTACATTTCCCTTTTCTATATGATACAAACAATCTTTGGTGAGTGACATGGTCTGGCCTTAACATTGCGTACTTTTTAAATAAAATCACAGGATTGACTTCGCCGTCAAATATCACAGCGAAAATACGTTTCTTGTGGGTTTTTGAGTCGGGAATAGTAACAATCAGCTTGTCCTCTAAAACGTCAACATCTTCTGCTAATTCATGAGTTCGACAGGCTTCTCCAATTCCAATTAAAAAAGCCACTTTCATCATTAAAAACTTCTCGTCTGAGGAAGAACACACAAATTCGTTGACTTGTTCTCTTGTAAATACTTTTGATTTTTTTGCTTTATATCCAGCATTTTTCTTCTTGATGAAACGTATTAAGGCGCCGTATTTGTCGATTTCCACTCTTTTCTTCAGTTCTAAAGTCGCTCGTTACATGGAATATTTCGGCCATAAGGATGAAGCAGAGTATTCCTCAGAGAGTTTTGCAAAATACGCCAGCAACACCGTTTCTTTTGCACCTTGAACATGTACTTTGTTTCGCCACTCACAAAACTGCCGATATTCTTTTTCATAATGGATTTTAGATTTGTCCGGAAGCAAGTTCAACCTTATAATGTTGGCTGCAGCTAATATATCGTCAGGAATATCAAAATCTTGCATGATTTTAATGATGACTTTTTGAAATGCCAAAATGAAATGACATAACACCTTGTTTTTATTTTCGCATCGCTGTTGTCAATGATACGATAAAGCTTTGAATACAACTCGATTATTAGCGATTTAACACCTTCTCGGACATTGCGGGTGACTCGGCTGTTGCCTCGCCACCTAGTAATGTCCTCGACTATTATAAATCGCATAATAATCTCGTTATATTAATAGCTATAACATTAGATTCAAAAATATAAATAATTATGACAGATTATTATCGTCAAAATATTCATTAAGACAGTACTTATACAGGAAAATGTAAAAGACTGTAATAGCTTGGACACTATATAGGAGACTGAGCGACTAGATTACCCAGCATATAACGGTTGTACAAATAAAAAGGGACGCCGGCTGTCTTTTGGAAACCGTTTACCGTACAGCTTGTGTAAGTACTAGTGAATAATAAAATCATTATTTTCTGGTTTCAATTTCTTAAAGATGTTTAGTAATTCCAGCTACAATTATTTCATATTCGTGGAGGAACTACAACTACTAACAATAAAATGATGAAGTTAATGAAACTCGCCTACGACTCGTATCATCAAACCTGAATGACAACCACCATTATATGCTTTAATATCTCCAATTTTATAAAAGATATTTAGTTTTTACAACTATTTTTATTATTCGTTTTTCTTTTGATTCTATTTAGAAAAGATATATCCTTGCATTTAAAGTTTTTGAGAAAGATAAATAAGTTGTTGATTTTCTGGTAGGGAAGTCACGTCTAGGTATATTTTTGGGGAATTGGACTAACTTTTTATTACAAATGTAGTTATAATTTTTGCCGAAGTTTCGGTAGTTGGGTTTCTACCTTTCTCAGGGCTACAAAAAAGATAAATGGACTACTATAATTTAAGATTACTAGAAATTTTATCTTTTTTTTCACACATCGAAGACGAGAGAACAATTAAAATTATAGTAAATAATTAATAAAATATTCATTTTACATAATATTTTTAATTAGAACACAACTGGAATGAATCTGTTACATGTAAAAATGTAGCAGACTTTCAAACTTAAATATTATTATATACACAGTTTTTTTCTAAATCACTTTTTAATACCTGTGATTTATTTATAAATCGTAACCCTGACTTTAAAAACCTTTTAGTAGGTATGTTGTAACACGGTGTATTAGTATGACTAGCTAATGACATCGTCACAAAGTGCTAAATGAATTCGCTTTCGACGTAAATGCGACCTTAACATCAATATCATAAGAAGTTATGCAGGTCTAGTCCACTACTCATATAGGGGAAAGTTGCCTATATTGGACCGTTTATTTCTGCTTATGATTATTTTCTAAAGGTTTGATGTTTCCTTAAAATAAAAAACGGTTTTTGAAATATTTATATTTTATTTATTAAATTTCTAAGTTAAATTCTAACAGAAACAAGAATACTTTTAAAAAAAAATGCAAATAAATATGGTAGCAATACAATTTAGACCACTGGTTTACTATAGTGTACCACTGAGTTCCTGACTTGTACTAATATCGATAATTTGAACCTAATTCTTCTTAATTTTTATTGATAAAGCCAAAAAACATTTTTGTCTAAAGATAGTCACCTGCCAACTTGGCCTCATGTGTAGGCGCGTATCGACTGGAAAAAAATATTAAATATATGAATGATTCTCTGGATAGAGACATTTTTATACAAGCACCGAAAGAATACATTTTAAACGTTTTTTCTGACATTTCGATAAATAAAACAGAATTTTTGTGTAGAAAGGTCTTTTTTTTAAACTGGTCGGGTCCGCAAGATGCCAGCTCTGTTTGATGTCGGCAACCTCTATATATGAATTTTTGATGGTCCCTTCTATACCTAAATGGGTTTTTTTTATCAACAGACATTTTGCAAATTGCGATATTTTTAGAATTACTCTTGTGACATTAAAGATACGATGATTTATTTTATAGGTTATAGTGACTATGTTGTGTCATATAAGGTACCATTTAGAATTTATGATTCTGTAGTAGGTACTGTTATTGTAAATAAATAAATTAAAAAATCTTATGTTTTTAAACTTTCTGCTTTTGCGCCTTATTTTAGTTGTTTCTAGAAAAGGTTTGTGATACTCTAAGTAGATTTTTAGTTTTGAGATATATTTTCAATAAGTTTTGGTTTGGGATATTTTTATGATTTGAAAAAGCTAATATTATTGTACTGGTATATCAGAAACTCCATGAGGTATAAATTTACCAAATCTTTTTGTTATTAATATTAACAATTTATTTCAAAATAACTTTTTTTAAGTGGAATATTCTTAAGATCCTAAATTAGATAAGCTTCCCCCTCTCTTATTAAAATCGGTACGCCAATGAGAATAAGACCGAAATGATGAATAATTGTTCGAGCTTTTTAATGGTCAAAGATATACCTTAATGTGGAATTTTTGGAGATATGTAAAATTTTAAAATTTACTTTTCAATTACGCCCTTTTGCGGCAAAATGTGGAACTTAAAAATTATTTCCAGGATTTTCTCATGGTCACTTTGGTTATGAATTTTTTTTTCCCGAATATCTATGCCCAGTAGTTTCCGAGATATGGCCGCTCGTCGAGTTTAATGAAACACCCTGTATAGAAAATTAATTTCTTACCTTTTATAGAAGAATATCTTATATGAATTTAATAAAAAAATAAACTCAAATGACAAGAAAATATAAGTATTTCCTAACAGAATACAAGTAATACAACCTTCTCCCAACATAGCACGTGCACCGTGGTCAAATTTTAGACTGTTTTCAAAATAACATTGTGGTACAATTTAGGCGCTGGTCCAATATTGGCAACTTTTCCCTACTTGTTATTGAAGATGATTATACGATAATCTTTAGAAGATTAAAATCGCATCACACCATTGCCTTGTATTGTATGTTTTTGCATTGTACGCTCGAGAATGTTTCACGCTACAAAAAATCGATAATTAAAAAATAATGGTACCTAATTTTCTTTATAAGCTTACAAGGGTAAACATTTTAATAACATGGAAGTGAAGGATTAAAAAAAAAATAATGAAGTAAATAAAAAATTATTTTACAACGAAGTTAAGTCGACATAACTAAGCCTGGCTAAAAGGTGGAAACACTTCAAAATAAGCTAGATGTGCAGAGTAAAAATGAAAAAATATAAATATTAAGTTAGTGCAAACGTGCTTACATTTATTAAGTTATACAGGGTGGCCCATTTGTATGACAAAGTAATATACCGTTTCTAATATTAAAGATATCAAAAACAGTTTTTATAAAAGTTGTGAGATATAAAAAAATATATGTTCTAAATTATTTTGAAATATACAGGATGGTCCAGAAAAGTGAGAAAATAAAAAAATTAATTTTTTTTAAATAAAACACCCTACATGTTCCAGTTCAGAAAATTTTCCATATGACGCCATATGTAGTTTTTTTAAATTTTTTGCAACGTTGCCAAACAAGATGCAAAATTTTTAACATTTTGGAAAAATTACCTGTATTTCTCAACAAGAATATTGAAAATCGAAAATTTTTTGAAATCTCTAAAATTTAGGAATATAAAAAGGGTCAACTTCATGTACTTAAAATTTTGTACAGGGTGTTTTCTTTTGACATCCGAATATAGAAAATTTAAAAATACGATAACTTGCACCAGGAATGTAAGTTATAGCTTTGTTTCAACCCAGCAAAAAACCGTCACGGAACCCCAATTTCCAACCGCTTAACTAATTTGCCATTCCAACAATCAATCGATAAATTCAAAATCCATTTGCTAGGCTGAAAATTACCGTTCAGAAACAATCCTTTTGCTGGGTTGGAACAAAGCTCATATCAACCATTTCAGTATTTGAAGAAGATTTCATTTTTTAAATAGATGCTAAAATTGACGATCAGTACCGAGATTATAAGAAGACCTCGTGAAAAAATATTACTATTATACGTATTTTATTTTGACATCATATTTGTTTTGACTTTGCTGGTCATGGCTAACTAGAAAAATAAACATTATAATTTTGTCACGAAAATTTAAATAAAAATCGAAATATAGGTAGGACTACCGTAGTTACCTTTAAACTAATTGTAATTGAAATAAATAGAAATAAATAAAAAACATAAAGTCTTTCTTCACTAGTTTAATAGAAATAAAATTAATAGGTGGCGGATATTCTACATGTTTCGGGTGTAGTAACAACCATCATCAGGAATAAAATGTAAAGAAAAAATATTTAAAGTAGAAGGAACAGGCCTAAGTGGTGAGTGGTAGTGAACCTCGATGGAGCTCTCATCGAGCCATGGAAGATCAAATACTGAGAAATGGGATAATGATTAAAAAACGTTGTATATACTTAAGTCTTAACACTGACCATGGGCAACAGGTAGCAGTGGTAAGAAGGGGCCCGTTTGGGCAGAGAGAAAAAAAGAAAAAATTAAAATTTAAGAAATGTAAGAAAAATGGAGACTCACAGGCCAAGAACCCTCATCCTGGGAAACGTGGGAAGAAAGAAAGGTAGTTTATATAACTCTCATTCTTAAGGGAAAAGTAAAATTTTTGTTTAAAACGTGGAATTAGGGCATAGAACTGATGTTGAATCCTAGTTCATAGCAAATTAGATTTGGGGGAATTGTTGGATAATGTACCTAAAATTTTAATTGCATATGAATGCTTTGGTGGGTTGGCCTGGTGATCTATTTTAAAACAAATATTTCAATAATATTACAGTGGAGGAAAGAGTTCATATTTCTTTCCTTTTTATCGTTAATTATTATTGCACTCGCGCTAGTGCAATCGACAATATGAGTCATTAAATTTCATTTTCCTGACGTTTTATTCTTAAACCACGTTATTAAGAAAACTATTTGTGTTATAAGTTACACGTTTTCCTAGGAAAAACTTTGTGTTACGACGGCATTCCGCTTGCTTACTACCAACATAAAGACCTAAACTGTTTATGTAGCAATTTAATAACTCTCACGTAAATACAACACGAATAACCTAAACTTAAGCAAAGTTTCTGTAACTTTAAAGTTTCGTACTCTTTCTAAAAAAGTGTGTTTAAATTAATAATAAAAGCATGATGCAGAGTTTCTTTCGAAATAGGAAACTATAGATAGGTATGCGCAATATAAAATATAAGAAAGTTCTGGTAATGATTACTTCACTGACAGGTTAGACTTTTATTTAAGTTTACCAAATAATTTAAAAAATGACAGCTTTACATGTCAGATTAATGTCTGTTGGATTATATTTTTAAATACTTTTTTTACTCCCACATGGAAATTTCCTGTTATATGTATACTTAAGTGACGAGTAAAGTAGGCTGTTCCAGTTAACTGTACGGCAAAATTTCATATTCTTACTGTCAGTACTGCACAGTGTTGCGACCTTTAAAAATAAAATTTCCCTTTTTTTAAGAAAAATTCCACGAATACACACAAAACGGAAGAAACCTTTTTTTAGCAGATCACAACCACAAGTGATCCTAATGAATATCCTAAAAATATAACACTGTGCGTAAAAATTTATTTTTTCCCGTTAATGACAGCGCCGACCTATCATTCCTCTGTGCTTTATTCTCACGAATCCGGCAATTTCCGATTAGTTGACAACATTGCTAAAAAAAATATTTTTCTGTGGCGTCCTTATAAAGTACTGACCAATCACAATTTCTTGTATTTACTTAGGCTCCGCCTTCTTTTTCAAGACACTAAATTATATAATTTATATGTATATGTTACAATATGTTCAATATAATAAAATATATACGGATCTAAATCAATAATGCAACCGGCTGAAAGTTTATAGAAAATTAATTTAATTTAGCATTATTTTTCTAATATGAGGATCTGGCGAAGCGATATAACATCTAGCTTTGGAGCCAATGGTCGTGAGTCGTAAGTTTAAGCCCGGCAGCCTGCGAATTTTTTTAACATAAGGTTTGTAAGTTTGGTCGTAGAGAAAATATACAATCAACTCGAGTGCATTGTCCATATCACACTCGGAAGTTTAAGCACATTACACTGTTTTTCGTGAGATATTGACATCATATCCACTCTGGTTGTACAAACTACTATAATAATCGAAGAGAATAAGGCTAATATCGCCTTAACCAGAACTCAGGATCCAGTAAAACAAACTGTCATCATGAAGGGAGGTCCGCGGCGGTGGAGACCGAAATTCCTTCGACGATGATGGATAACGCAATAGCACACAGACGTCAGACGATTGACAGCCATAGGCGCAGACTTTTTGCAAGTCGCGGCCTCAGGTGTCGCGCGTCTCTGATGAGTCCCAGTAGGACGAAACGGCTGATCATGGACTATGAAAAGACAGTGAACGCTTCAGTGTTTGGGGAACGGTATAAAGGCCATAACCCTCCGACCCGGTTGTTAGGCCGGGGTGCACTGAGGAATAGACGAAGGGGTCCACAGCGTGGAAACCCCGGACGCTCTTGACATTGGCAATACAGGGCCCCCCCGTTGGTGGAAGGTATTCCTCCCATCGGTGTGCGGTAGTCTGCCTCGTATAAGGTTTTCACGCCTTGAGGTGGACGTTGGTTAAAGTGCCTGTGTCATGTCATGACTGTCAGTTAATATCATAGTTGTTGATCAGACGTTTGCGCCGTTCTCGGGCGACTAATCTATGGCTTTGCTTGGTAATGTGACGCGTACGATGTCCAATACTACTATAATAATATCGTCGCTGTTATTATACGAAGAGGTCTATGACCATAATATAATATTAAGACATACACCAGTTTGTCATAACGTAAAGAAGGTCTTTCTAGAGTTTATAAGGGTAAAAACTAAAACAGCTAAAATTATAACAACGACGATATAATGTAGTTATATAACGGGTGTCCACGGAAGGTGGCTAGCCCCTATAACTATTTTGTTTTTAAAGATAGTGAAATGAAAATTGGAGGATTTATATATGACGATAAATTGCATTTTTTGACAAGTGCTTTAACTGTATGAAACTTCCGGTTTAACCGAAAGGGACATCAACTTTTTATTTTTAAATGGGACACCTGATATATTTTTCCTTTTTTTAACTCTATATGACGTTCTAAATACAACTATGTGTCACTTGTCCCTTTTTGTCTCCAAAATTATAGATTTTTTTAAAAATATTTTTTTATCTAGAGGGCTATGAATACATTTAAATCACTTATTTCACTTCTAAAATCTTGGGAAAAAATACAACTTGACTGTTTTTGGTTAAAATCTATCTGCTGTGTGAAATTTAAAATTTAAACTTGTTTTACTCATTTTTTTCAAATGGCAACATGGTGGCTCGTCAGATTAGAAACAAAGAGCACTTTGTTACGATCAATTTGATACACACTATTAGGTTTTAACCAAATTTGGCAGAAGCAACGTACAATAAAATTAATAAGATGTCGACATGTCAATTTCCTACAAAACATCCTAAGGTTTTTGCTTTATCATTTTGTTGATCACAGGCTACTCGATGCATTTAAAGCGTATTTTATTCGAAATTGTTGGTCACAGGCTACTCGATGCATTTAAAACGTATTTTATTTAAAAACGATGTTTGATTTCGTTTAGTTCTAACGTTACATTTTTAAAGTTTTTTAAAGAAAATTTGATTAAACCCTAATAGTGTGTGGTACCTATCAAATTAATCGTAACAAAGTGCTCTTTGTTTCTAATCTGACGAGCCTGCCATTTGAAAAAAATGAGTAAAACAAGTTTAAATTTTAAATTTCAGCAGATAGATTTTGACCAAAAACAGTCAAGTTGTATTTTTCCCAAGATTTTAGGAGTAAAATAAGTGATTTAAACGTATTCATAGCCCTCTAGATAAAAAAATATATTTAAAAAAAAATTATAATTTTGGAGAGAGAGAGAGAGAAGTGACACATGGTTGTATTTAGAACGTCATATAAAGTTAAAAGAAGGAAAAATATACCAGGTGTCCCATTTAAAAATAAAAAGTTGATGTCACTTCCGGTTAAACCGGAAGTTTCATAAAGTTAAAGCACTTGTCAAAAAATGCAATTTTACGTCATATATAAATCCTCCAATTTTCATTTCACTTTCTTTAAAAACAAAAAGTTATAGGGGCGAGCCACCTTCCGTGGACACCCGGTATGTGTAATAATAGTTTCATATTTTTCAATTTTAAAAATAAATAGTATGTATGATGAGTCCTAACAAGGACAAAACAGCCTGTCATTGTCTACTTGTGCCCCAGGGAACCCATTACCTTTGGCGTCCCCGTGTACTTTAATGCAAAAGATAGATTCACTACTTTGTTTGCCTGCCGCTAAAAAACTTTCTTTCTATTTATATACTTTTACGGATACTAAGCTTTACTACTTTATATGATTAAAGCTAAAATTGTAACATCCTTGCTATAAATAAAACCCTATCCAATAAACAGTTCCTTTACGTAGTTATTAATTTGCTTTTTAGTTCCTAATCAAATTGCAGCGCTTTGAACTTTGAACTGACGAATTTTCTGGCATCCTCCCAAATTGGATGGATATCGGTCAGAGCAACGGTCAGTCGAGTAACTTAATTCGATGTTATGTAATTACGGGGGTTAATCTTAGCTCTTAGCAAAGTTGTATCGAGTGGTTGTTAAGTCTAGAGGTGATCGTGTTAAATTAATAAATTACCGAAACGATGATGAAATAATAGTTTTTTAAACGCAAACGGTGCTTATCACGAACAAACTGTTCGTTTCCACCGCATCGCGCGTGTTGTACAGGGTGTCCCAAATTCGATTCTCACTATGGGTAACTCGGAATTTATAAGAGATACAGTATCTGTTAAATGGGGGCAAAGTTGTGGAATTTTGTGCTTAATAATATTGTAAAAAAAGTGTTTCAGTTTTTGTTTTTTTAATTTATCTGACTTATTTTAACCGCTACAGAAAAACAAATACAACATTGTTAAAGCAATTTTTTTAGCTTTATACTACCTATTGTGTTTTTCGAAATTCGGTACAATATTTTGCTTTTGTGGAACTTTAATTTTTTAAGTACGGACCTTCATTTTTTGGAGACCCCTTTTTAAGCTCTAAATTTAACCATGTATCACATATAATAAATTTTCGATTAGACAGCCTCATTTCACGCTGGTATGGACGTCTCTTTACATTTTTCGTATATTATTGTCCTAATTTTGGGATTTTAGAATATTCATATTTAAATGACTTTGATAAGGGAGAAACTGTAACTGGAACCCTTTGTAATACTGATTACTGATTAGTTAATGGACTAACCTAACCACTTTGATTTTAAAAAGATTGCTAGTATTATTTTAAATCTTCGAACAACCCGAACGCTAATCTTTTTTTATGGAAATACTTTTAATTATTATAATTACACTGTTTCTCTAAATCTGTGTTAAGTATTCCAAGGCGTTTAGTTTTGCAACAGATGTTATTGTTTATGTTTTTGTTATTTGTTACATCCTTTACAGGCGTTGGCTTTTTAAGATGCAAAGTAATGCAATGCATATTCATCAAAGCAAACTTTAGCGTAAATAGTTTCTAAATCTTCAACACTTTGTAAAAAGTCCAGTGGCGTTCTGAGGTTGTATAAAGAATCTATTTATCGGTGACATTCTAAATATTCTTAATTCGTATCTACATTTTTTTAAATAATTACACTTTTTATCGTTGGCCATTTAATACCACAATATATGCTGTAAAAATATTAGACTATTAGTTGTGTAAGAAATTTTCGTAGATTTCATGTAATTATATATTTGTAAAAACACAGAATTTCTACTAGTCAGGTGGTAGTAAACATTTAAGAAAGCATGAAAATTATATTTCAAACAACCTGATCTTTTTTTTTTTATGATAAAACACCTGCACTGTAGGAAAAATCCTTTAAGGCGCTCTGGGAGCGGTGCGAGTGCGAAAAAAGCGATTAACGTTGGTCTTGAAACGTTCATTGTTATGAACACCTACCCTGTACTGACGAAAAGAAAAGAGTTCGAAACCGGTCTTCAGGTGGTGACGTCCTACCAAAAGTAAAGTTTTCACTTATTGGTAGTACATATTTTATGCAATCTGATTTGTATTTTAATATCTAGCAGTGTTAGACGAAATACAACCTTATAGTATAAGGCACTTTCAGGTGGTTTAAAATATAATTTTTATGCTTCCTTAAATAATTATATAGTAATAGTACCGGGTGGTCAACTAAGAATGACCGCCGGCCATATCTCAGAAACTAGTAATCGTACAGCATCCGGGTAAATTTTTTTATGACAAAAATGCCCAAGAGAAAATGCTGGAAATTATTTTTAAGTTCCGCATTTTGCCGCAAGAGGGCGTAATTGAAAAGTAAATTTTAAAATTTTACATATCTCCGAAAATTCCACATTAAGGTATATCTTTGATAACACCATTAAAAAGCTTGGACAATTATACATCATTTTGGTCTTATGCTCATTGGCGTACCAACTTTAATAAGAGGGGGGAAGTTGTTGAAAGTGTTATGTGAAAGTTAAATCGCTGTAACTTTTAAACGACTTATCCGATTTTAGCAAACTAAAGACTGTTTGGAAGAGAAATGTATGCACTTTTACCAATCGTATTTAGTTGTCCATAATAGTTCTCAAAAAAAATGCTAGAGGGCGCAATTTGCAATAATAACACATTTTTTGATTTTACTCCGAAAAAATAAATCATACGGTATAATTATGATACCATAATCGAAAAGTAGATGAAATTTGCTAGAAAAAATATTAAAACCGCAGCTCGATATCTTCGTTCGTCTATTTTATTCTACTATTCTTGTATATTTTTTGGCATACTAGGAAGAGCTCCCTTATCTTCTAAAAGTTATTGGTTGTTGGTCCTCGGTCCTCTCCCTATGTTTTTAGGTCGCCAGGGACCTTTTTTGGAAAGCGACCCAAAAATATTACCAATTTTTTCAAACAATTTTAAGATATGGCGAAAGTGGCAAAAAAAATCGACAACTTCCGCTTTTGGTTTTTTGAAATCTGGCATCCCTAGACTAAACTCCTGAAATAGGCTCCTGCCAATTTTTTGAATTTTCCCATATTTTTATCAAAGCCAATATAGCAATTTTGTTTATATTAGACCATAGACTCTAAAATGGCCATTTAAATGGGATTGGCTTAAAAAACGAACTATATATAGGTTGCCCACTAATACGCAACCTCTCTAAAACAAAGTCGGAAAAGAAGGCTCGAATTTGGCGATAGAGATAACAAATATATGAAAGCTAGAAAAATTAGACATCATTCCTATTAAAACAACGATGGAGCTATAACGAAAAATTTTAAGCCCAACTTGAAAAAAAAAAAAACTTGGCCTTTTCAGGTTATTTATACCAGCAAATCCAGAAAGGCGTCATCCTCTAAACTTGCCATATAGTACGGACGTTTTTAAACAGTAAATGAATCTCTGTACTGGAAGAAATGACGCTTTACGTGACCGATATACGACACCAGCATCGGCGATACATTTAAACCTTATTTATGGGATATTGACGGAACCCATTAAGATGGTTTTGTTTATGTTAGTATAGGCCTGGGTATCAAAAATGTAAAGGAGGCAGTCTGATAGAACGGCGGTTATAGACGATACGTTTTTTAAGCAGATATTGTACGAAAACCTTTAAATATAACGTTTAATATTATTTAGTAAAATATGTCATTTTATTTGGCATATTTTACAGTACTGTAAATAATACCAGCAATACCAACAAAAAGCTGTGGATATAACCCTGAAAACATAATAATACAAGAATTGTTTCCGGTTAAAGGAAAGCAACAAAATTGTGTTATGTTTTATAGCAAACAAGTGCTTGCGGGCATCTTAGTCAAAACAACTACACCCTGTATAAATAATAATAGTATACAAGATATCCTTCCGGTTAAAGCAAACAAGTGTTTGCGGGCATCGTAGTCAAGACAACTACACCCTGGATATAATAATAGTATACAAGATATCCTTCCGGTTAAAGCAAACAAGTGTTTGCGGGCATCGTAGTCAAGACAACTACACCCTGGATATAATAATAGTATACAAGATATCCTTCCGGTTAAAGCAAACAAGTGTTTGCGGGCATCGTAGTCAAGACAACTACACCCTGGATATAATAATAGTATACAAGATATCCTTCCGGTTAAAGCAAACAAGTGTTTGCGGGCATCGTAGTCAAGACAACTACACCCTGGATATAATAATAGTATACAAGATATCCTTCCGGTTAAAGCAAACAAGTGTTTGCGGGCATCGTAGTCAAGACAACTACACCCTGGATATAATAATAGTATACAAGATATCCTTCTGGTTAAAGCAAACAAGTGTTTGCGGGCATCGTAGTCAAGACAACTACACCCTCTATAAATTAATAATAGTATACATTTTCCCTTTAATAAGGTAATTAAAAACTGCACACTAAAAATTTTGTTTTCGGTTTAAAACTTACCCTAATAACTATCCAAATCGTAAGATATTAAATTTATATCGTTTATCTTTGTGTTTCGGCATTTTTACTTCGTTATATTTACACATACCACTGCACGTGAAGGCACTTAAAAATGAACTGTTCGATAGTCATGGGATCAGCCGATACGACAAAAAATTGTTTACTTTTAACACAGTGCGTGAATCACTTAGAATATGAAACCTACCATAACTATCAGAGAAGAACTCCGATGTTCGAATAGTTGAGATTGATCTTCCTTACAGGTAAGTCAAACAATCTTTCAAATATAAACATATTTCTATTTATCTGAGTTACACAATTTTAATAATTATGCAATTAATTTACCAATAAATTAAAAAGTTCTAGAAACAAAAGTTGGTTATTAAAAAGTAATTAATTAATGGGTTGTTTATAGATGGGTGGTCTCCGCGTTATTATTATTATTATTGTTTTTATGTGGTTGCATGGACAAAGGATGATAATAAATAACACTGAGACCCTCAATGTCTGTTTTTTTGTTAATTGCATTTGGTTCTGAGAAAATTTCAACTATTTCTAGAAAAAGTCTTTTATTATAGTTTGGTTCATTACATAACACCTTAGTGTCTTGATATTTAAATGCATGATTTGATTGGTTGAAATGTTCAGAGAGAGCACATGATTTTTTATTTTCTACAATCACTCTTATGTTGAGTAACTCTATCTTTCAAAACTCTGGAGGTTTGACCTATAAGTATATACTTTTTCACAGTTGTTACAAGGAATACTGTATACAACACTCGACTTCTTAAGACAATCATCCTTATCTTTTAATTTACTAAATATTTTGCCTATTGTTTTTTCTTGTCTAAAAGCTATCTTAATGGAAGGTTCTTTTTTGAAAACTTTAGTTATTTTAGCATTGTTGTTATTCATGTAAGGGAAGGAAAAGTAATAAACCTGGGGATGTTCGATAAAAGCACTAATATCTGGAGATATGCCTTATTTTTTTATTATTTAAAACTTTTAGAACTTTTTTAAGTTAAAATCTACTATCTACTACAAGGGGAACCAGTTTTGTCGGTCACCTGGTAAGTATTGGTTACCGGTAACAATGACATAACCTATTAATCATATATCACTATCAATAAAAAAATTGAATACAATCCTCTCAGCTGGTTTAATAAATATTGACGTTCACTCGGATATTAAAATTGTTAATTGCCGGCAATTAGTGATCTTCCGTGACGAAACCGTAGCCTCAGGTTGCCAATGTGAGTTTCTGTGGCCTTGCTGTAACCTTGAATTTGACATTGTATTATTGATAGATGGATAATTTTTATGTTAAATATTTTTTTATTGTTCATTGTTATGAATGGAAAGTACACGCGACCAGAACTTATAATTATACTTTTGCAATTTTTTACAGTCAAATTTAAAAATTGCTTTCTACGTTCTTAGAAAATTCGAACACAAACTAAGGCCCGGTTGTACAATTGAGGAGCAACTGTGCAAAACGCATTAAATCCATTTTTTATAATTTTCAAGGTAAATATAAAAATGTAGTGCTTTTTAGTCAATCTATCATTAGAACAACCCAGTTTGATCAAAGCGCGATAAATCAATTAGAAAGCCATATGAAAAACACTAACAGCTAAGCAAAACGGATTAATTTCAATGCACGTTTAAGCAAAGTGCAATAAATCCAATGCGCATTTAAGCAAAGAAAAATAAATCCAAAAAAAGAATATTCATTTCTGTTTAAAACGTTTGCATTCTTTTATTTCAATAATCTTATATACAGTGTGTCCAAAAAAGTATGCAACATATGTAAAAGTTTTTTATTACCGATTTCTCAGAAAATTTTATTCTTGATAAAAGTTGGTGCATGCCTTGAAACTATAAATGCATATTTCACATTGCAAATGCCATTTTTTCGAAATTGCATTAAGAGTAAAGTACCTTAGTTATTAGAAATACAGCAAAATTTTATATGGAAATGTGATTGAAAATTAAAAACATAGCCCAAATACGAAATTTGAGTTACGTGTCTGAATTTTTATTTTTTTTTCTAATCTTTAATTTCCCCTAAACGGTATGCCTCTGGTCGATTTTTCGTTTACGCAATTTTAATATATTTATCAAATAACTTAAACGTGGGTTTATAATAAAAATGCATTAAGTAGTTGCAAACTTTTAAGAACTTTTCAATGAACCGGGTCGGTTTAGATATAAGCGTGTTGCACGCCTACTTAAACACATTTTAGCCAACTTCTGTTCGAAACTAAATTATAATAAAATTCAATCCTATTCATAGTACTGGAAATAACTACTAATTTATTTGTCATTTTCACCCAGTACGCTAAAGTCCAAAAACCTACCTTAAAAAAATGAATATAAAATATAAAAAAAAAATAAAAATTAAGACACGTAACTCAAATTTCATATTTAGGCTATGTTTTTAATTTGCAATAACATTTCCATATAAAATTTTGCTGTATTTCTAATATCTAAGGTACTTTACCCTTAATGCAATATCGAAAAAATGGCATTTGCTCCCTTACTATTAGCCGCAGGTGAAATGTGAAATATGCATTTATAGTTTTAAGGTATGCACCAACTTTTATCAAGAATAAAATTTTCTGAGAAATCGGTAATAAAAAACTTTTACATATGTTGCATACTTTTTTGGACACACTGTATATAATTAATAATTATTTCCCTGAAGTTTTAAATTTTATTGGCCTTATAAAATAATTTAAACTTAATTACTTCAAGCAAAACGCACTAAATCCAAACAAGAAGTACTTAAGCAAAAAGGAATAAATCCATACTAAACTAGCAAAATGGCATAAATCCACATTCTGGTTAAACAAAATGCAGTAAATCCACTAAAAAATATACCATATTGTCATGAAAATCGAAAATTTAGATTAAAAAAGGAAATATTTCTTTTTAATCCTATTACATAAATCATTCTGCGCCACATGAAAATCTTAGTTTTTCTTCTAACTTACTTTGCTAGTTTTTTAAGTTTTATTCAAAACAACTTATTATGGATTTAATGCGTTCAGTTGCTCCTCAATTACGGCTTAAGTTTAGTTCAACGTTAAACCAACCTCAAACTTCATATTGACAACCAACAAGAATTTAAAGTGGGCAAGGGCCTGTCGACATATTAAGCACCGGTTCCCGCATATCACTGAAGTTAAGCGGTGTCGAGCGCGGTTAGTACTTGGGCGGGTGACCGCTTGGGAACACGGCGTGCTCTTGCCTCAGGGAAGAGTGTAAAATGAATCGACACCTAGCCATCCTATTCACGCCAGACAGGCCGGATGAGATCGGATATCTCGTAGGATGAAGGTGCCGTTTCACACTCCCCAGTCGGTAGATCACATTTGTGGTCGATGACCGGTTCAAGATGGCCTACGTAGTCGGCGAACCGTAAAAAAAAAAAGAATTTAAAGTGGTTGTCACGATGAAGCTTGAGCTCGGTTCAACGCTAAACCCACCTTAAGCCGTAAATGAACAACCGGATCTTAGAATCACTCTCGATTTTCCTTTTAAATGTGCCACAAAATCAAAAAAACTGCGGCGGTGGCTCAGCAGTGAGTTACTGTCATTCCGAGTTCGAACCTCGGAATGATCATACGCACAATAAAAAAAATATGTCCGAATTTTAGTAGGCTTAGGAATGGTGGGAAGAGTATAAAATGTAAAATCTTCCAACCCACCCTATTCACGCCGGTAACCAGGCCGGATAAGATCGGATATCTCGTGGGGTGCGGAAAAAGGTACACACTTGCCAATCGAGAATATACAGGGTGTCAGTAAGGTGTCTGTCTTAGATAGCACCTAAACTATTAAAGATAGGGAAATAAGTGTAATACAAAAGTTAAAGGGTTATTTAAGATACATAATCTAAAAATATTTTCTAATCTCCAGAGTGGTCCTAAAAAGTGGTACTGAATAATAAAAAAGAAAATTAAATGGGACACGCAGTATAATTTTCTAGAATATGATTCAATGGAATAAGGACTTTGCAACCCTATTAAATTTTTTGAAGTGAAATGCGACGTTGCCAAGTAATTATTTTTTTTCCGAAATTTAAGTAATTTTAAGGGTATCGTTAAAAAATCATAGCAACCTGTGGATTAACCCTAGGCAAATAGAAAAATGTGAGTTATGATAAAGTTAGTTTAGGAAACTAAAATTTAAACAGTAATAAAGCACAAAATGTTGGTGAGATAATTTTACAATGACAGCTGTGACGAAGAAAATGATTTTTTTTTGTTCCAAAGCAATCTTGACTAAATTGTTTAGTTAGAACGTTCCTTTTTTACCCTGATTTAAGACAAATCTTAAAATATTTCAAAAACTATGATATTTAGATATATGACATGTCTAACAAAAAAGTACGGTTTTCGAAAGCAAAATCCTTTTGCTTAAAAAAATTAGGGGGATCCCATTTAAAAAAATTGAAATAAAGCATTTTTAAAACTATCGAGTTGTTCAACTTATAATGAACGCTCTGTATAAGAGATTTAAAAAACATTATTATAGATCAATATAACGTACCTTAAAGTACTTAAAACGTAAATTATATTTGCCTAGGGTTAATCCACAGGTTGCTATGATTTTTTAACGATACCCTTAAAATTACTAAAATTTCGGAAAAAAATCAATTACTTGGCAACGTTGCATTTCACTTCAAAAATTTTAATAGTTTTGCAAAGTCTTTATTCCATTGAATCATATTCTAGAAAATTATACTGGGTGTCTCATTTAATTTTCTTTTTTATTATTCAGTACCACTTTTTAGGACCACCCTGTAGATTAGAAAATATTTTTAAATTATGTATTATAAAAAACCCTTTAACTTTTGTATTACACTTTTTCCCTATCTTTGATAGTTTAGGTGTTATCTAAGACAGACACCTTACTGACACACACCCTGTACATAAAAAAAATTCAAAAAATTAACTAGTAAAATGTTAAATAAATCCAAGTTTTTTTACTTTTTCAATTATATTTATACTTACTTCAATATGGGGTTTGCATCCAGTTTAAAACTAGAACTACCTTTTTAAATATTTCAATACCTACATTTTATCAACGTTTTTCTCCTCACACGTTCAAGTTCACAGTTTCCGTAATGACTAGTCCATATTTTTCTTAAATAATTTCTCAAATTTCCATTCAATTCAATTTCATATAATCTATTAATAATTATTATTCTCACACACAGATGTAAACCCTTAAACCCGCATATTTTTCTTCTTTATAAGGCAATGTGCATTATGATTTTCTCACCGTTCTACTCATTGAACCGATTTCTTTGAACCTACAAATTTTTATGCCCCGTTAAGGTGATATCTCCTTTTTTTCATTTATTCTCCTGAAGATGAATGCTTCTGCGTTCGAAACATGTAGAGCATTCTTTAATTCATAAATAATTCTTTAATAAGACAGTGGAGGAAGACTTTGTGTTCTTATTTCTTTCCTTCTGAACAAATAATTATTTTCAATCGTCCTATATGAAATAAGTGCATTTTATTCATAAGAGATTGTATCGTATTACTGTTTTTTTTTCAACAATTTCAAATTTAGAATCCTATTTGTCAACGGAAAACGTTTTTATTTTCAAAAGTAGAATTTCAACGAAAGAAATCTTTGACAACAAATTTTTAAGGCTTAATCAAATTTTCTCTTATTTACTATATTTTTCTGAAGTGATTCAATCTTACCAAAAATAATTTAATAATGTTGTAGCTCAAGGCGCTTCCCTCAACATTTACTAAATTCGTACAGTCGCTGGTCCCCTTTTTACCTGCAACAAACAACAAAATAAACATAATTTCGTTTCCAGATGAAATGCTTATAAAATTATCTCAATGAATTCGCCAATTAAATACTAAACGGGCTATATAAATAATTGAAAAGCAAAATTTATATATATACCTACTAAGATTTTTAAAAACCGTTTATTTTTATTTTAATGCTAATTAGCAAGATAATTAGAATGTACACTCTAATGTATATTCTAATTCGCGAGCTAATTAGAATATGCACGGAAAAAATATACTGTAAATAATGTACTGTAAAAAATGATGGTAAAAAAATCTTCTACTTCCAAAAGTAACTTCTAAAAAAAATTCTGACTCTTCATTCGACCTACAATTTCTAAGGATCAAAATAAAAAAAAAACTTTTTGGAGGCTCAGGGTGGAGACGAATCTGCCTCCTTCGCCCCCCCCCCCCCTGGATCCGCGCCTGCTGTATAATCATAAATTATTTGTTTTCACTCTATATAAGCTATATTTTCATGGATAAGTAATATTCCTTTTTCTACGACCACCTATGAAAATGAGAAAAAAAGCACGGTTAACTTGGTCGACAGCGCCGATTATCGCACGCGGGTTAAAAAATGTTGAAGTGTTGAAATAAAGGCACAAACATACAGGGTGTCCCACCGGGAACCAAATCGATCTATATATAGAAAACTATACATAGGAAAATTTTGAAAATTTGATTTTTTTAGCATTTGATTGTTTTTCAACGCCGCCATAGCCAACTAAGAGTAACTGAACTATAAACACCCTGTATTCATAGTTATCAAAATATTATAAAAATCTATTAAAGCAGGTCCTTTATAATAAGGAATCCCACTTAAATTAAATAAATAAGGCTTCTTTATAGAAAAAATTGATAATTATTCTAAGGCTTGCAAACGTCATTTTTGACATAAAAATTCAAGTATGTCAAAAATGTTTAGACATAGGTATATGACATGGTATACAAAATCTGCCTAGAATCTTGCGTAGAATGTAAAAATGTTATAATATATAGGGTGTCCCATTTAAAATAAGCAAGTTGACACTTACTTCCGGTATAACCGGAAGTGCCACCATTATGAAAATATTTTAGCCCGGTCGCC
The DNA here is from genome assembly GCA_935413205.1 of Polydrusus cervinus. Lineage (NCBI taxonomy): Eukaryota > Metazoa > Arthropoda > Insecta > Coleoptera > Curculionidae > Polydrusus > Polydrusus cervinus. Next base: position 6,115,763 of record OW284515.1, read on the forward strand.
CCCATCAGCGTCACCATACTGTCAAATTTTCAAAATTTTCCTATGCATACTTTTCTATATATAGATCGATTCGGTTCCCGGTGGGGCGTATTGTAAAAAATTATGGTAAAAATCTTCTACTGCCAAAAGTAAATTCTAAAAAAAATTCTGACTCTTCACACGACCTACAATTTCCAAGGCTCAAAATAAAACAACACCCATTTTGTGAGGCTCAGGGTAGGGGCGAATCTGCCCCCCCCCCCCCCCCCCTGGATCTGCGCCTGCTGTATAATCATAAATTATTTGTTTTTCACTCTATATAAATATAAGCTATATTCTTATAGTTGAAATAAAGGCACAAACATATGGTGCCAATTTGACTATATTACTATTACTATTATAAATACTCTACAAAATTACCTGAAATCTACGTAAATTTCTTACACAACTAATAGTGTAATATTTTTGCAGTACATATTGTGGTAATAAATTACCAACGATAAATAGTGTAATTACTTTTAACAGTCTGGTCATCGTAATCATATAGTTAAATTAAAAATTCCGCTTGTTTAGTATAGACACAGCCGTTCATACTATTGGTATCAGAACTACAGGGTGAGTTAATGATAGAGTAAAGTTCATTATCTCCTTTATCTTAAGATGTGTTGGCCTGCCGTACTTGGTATATTGTTTTCACGTCTGATGGCTATCTTGTGCATTAAGTTGATTCCTTCAGATGGCGATACTAGGTTTTCATCATATATTTATTCTTAAAAATATCTGGAAAGCATATTTTTGCTCTATTGGGAATTACTTACAGATTATGACTTTCTGATGAGTCCTAATAAGGACGAAACAGCCTGTCATTGTCTACCTGTGCCCCAGGGAACCCATAACTTTTGAAATAATCAATTTTTAATTGCCTGGTACAAATGTAATAATTTTCGCCTGGACGCAAACTTTTTTTGACGAATTTATTCTTAGTGAAAACTGATTAAAAAAAAGTTGACATCTTTCCGATTTTTTTTTTAGCTACACGACAAAAAATTAACAAATAATTAAAACCCATCCTAATCGCGGCAGGGGCTCAGTGGTGAGTTACTGGCATTCGACCGTGGTGGTCCGAGTTCGATCCTCGGAGAGGACATACGCTTAATAAAAAAAGTATGTCCTGAACTTTAGGGGATAAAAGAATGCAGTATGTTACTAGTGATTCCCAATATCGGGACCTAGAAGGATAACTAATAATAAAAAAGGATAACTAGTGCATACATGTGGTTCAGATCCCACGTTAAGCTGTAGGTCCCGTCGGGCTGACATTACTCAGACGAATGGGCCTCGTAGGCCTAAGTATACTGGCTCTTCCGCCAACCCCTGCAACAAAAACAAAAAAACCTTTCCTATAATGAATGTCCACATCCCCCTGTTTCTCCTGGAGCCGCTGCAGGATATTGCGTTATATATACCACAAATATAAATAATATATTTTATGAAAAAGAATCCTAGTACTCTGGAAAGCCTAAAAAACTATTATTTTAGTGCTAGCCACCAATAAATAACCAAAACAAACCTGAGTTATCGTGTAACTCTTGCTACAAGCCAAAAAGCTTTGTCATTAGCTTAATAGGATTAAATGGAAATTCCGGTAATTTATGGACAGTGTATCGGATCGTGTCTAAATTGGAAAAGTATGTAGTGAAAAGAGCGATCATTTACACGGATTTGAAAAATTATGGCCTATTTAGTTTTGTTTTTTGTTGGCCCGAAAAATAGTTCCAGTTGTGCATTCTCTGGCTTGGATAGCAGAAGTTCAGATGCGACTTTTAGAAATATATAAAGTCCGCCTTACGAGTCTGTGACTATGACAAACGCACACAGATATCGCATCTTTTGCCAGCATCTTAGGTGTATTAAAAGTGCCAGTTTTTGCGGTTGCAACTCGAAGACTATTTTTATTGAGAGTAATTTATGCAACTTAGCATGCAAGTGATAATAAGGTTCTTATCCCATTTATACCGTAAATATCTAATATACAGGGTCCTGCCCCTCACCTCCCGTCTTCTATAGCTCACTTATTAATTAAGTTACGATTTTGATATCTTGCAGCCTTTACCTGTATCCTAGGGTGCCTTTCAGGAAAATATTTTTGTTTATACAAGGTGTTACAAAAAAGTGTGACGTCATACCTAAGGATCTATTTTTTTAGATTACATGCCCTAAATATTCTTACTTATATGGATCCCTCTTATAGTTGCCTACATAGCCCCAAAATTGTAATGAAATTGGTTCAGTATTATAGTCAAAAAAAAATAAACACTAAGAAAAATCAGTTTTACACCACTGGTTTTAAAAATTATTAAAAAATTAAAATAATGCCTCGTTATTAAAATATACAAAGGTACTTAATAAATAAGGACGAACAGTCTCGTTAAACAAGTTTAATTAATACGAATTGTACAGGGTGTCCAAAGTTTAGTGTCAAACTTTGCAAACTTTAAATCAATTTATTTTTCTTATTTCAAATTGGAACCCCTGTATATTATGTCATTCGATGCAGATTTAAAAATTAAACATTTGTCCTAATTACAACCCCATTGCAATTTCTAACGCATTAAAACTTATTTGCAGAAAACTTATTTTATCAATTAAGTATTCCAACAGTTATTATTATGAATAAATATCAAAGGTGGCTTTGAAAAATAATTTATTGGTATTAATATTTACTGAAGTGACAAAAAAGGATTCTTTCCGCATACTCTTAGTATGAAAATCGTATCATACATAGCACTTCTTGGTTGTATTCCATCACAAAAAATAATATAGTAGCTTAAATAATTAATTAATTATTTAACAATATTGGAAACTCAACTAACTAAAGTTAGTCAAAATGACAATAAAAAAAAACGATGGTGTCCGAAGCCAATGGACAAACTTCAAAACATAATAAAATTAAATAGTCAAATCAATCTGGAATTCTTCCTTACAATTGTTTAACTGTCAACAAGCTGAAAAGTTGCTTTCTTGCTGTTTAGTTTATGTTTTATTCATTGTAGGGATTATTACACTATAGGGAGGTCTTGTATTCTCAACACAAATTCAAAAAGGAAGGTCTTGTTAAGGCCAAATACAAACTAAGCCGTATCAGTCTTAACAACAAATGAAACGATTATCACGTATTATTTCCTCGTCACGCGACATAAACAACGTGGTGATCTTGTTAATACTTCACTTCTCCGGTGCAAGCAAGTCGCACGGGTATAGCTCGGGGTAAAATTGAAACCAATGAGATGCTAAGCAGCGTAATCACAAAACCAATTTCAAATAAACTGCTGGACAAATGCTTTCGAGCAAGAAAAATTTCGCCTAAATTTAACAGTTAATATTTTCTGAACTAGATATGATATCGATCTACGGTTTTGAATGGTTGATAGATTTATCCCTTGGGAAACATTTGTCATAATTGGATTTTCTTTAACTGTCAGAAAATTGTATATACAGGGTGTTAAAGAAGACGATGATTTTTGCTCCAATTTTAATGGCGTGTAACTTTCACAATAATATTTTAAAATTTTATTAATCTAAGTCAATTGAATCACTGGTTCATAGCAAAGAAAGTAATTTGTCAAATTTTTGATATCTACTATATTTTAAGAAATACCGATTTTTTTGGAAAACTTTGCTTTATTTAAACTTAGTGGAAGCTAGACCTCACTGTGCGTTGTATCGTGCAAACTTTGAAAGTGATTATTATACCTTATAAAATGCTTGATTATGTTCAGTAACAATAGTTGTAACCAAATGTTATGATGTACAGTGGCGTACTTATAAACACCTTATATGTCTATGGTTTAAGTGTAATTGTTTTATATTGGAAAGTACTCGCCCCTTCATTGGGCACATTTTTTCTTAGTTTTTAGGTTTTCATATCGCACTACAGGTATATTATACAGTGTGTTTACAAAATATTTTTAGTTTACCTAATATTTTTTGAAAAAAATTATTTATTAAATTAGATAACTTACTATTCCTAAAATTAAACTTACATTGTAAGAGACTTTGATATTAAATATCAGTAGATGCCGTCAAACCAAACCCCGTCCATCCGAAGAAGGCCTACAAGGTATTAATCCCATCAAAATCAAATTAGCGACACTTAATTTTAAGGATCCCAAAAAAAATTGGTATTTCTTAAAATATAGCAGATATCAAAAATTTGACAAATTACTTTCTTTGCTATGAACCAGTGGTTCAATTGACGTAGAGTGATCAAATTAAAAAATATTATTGTGAAAGTTACACGCCATTAAAATTGGAGCAAAAATCATCGTCTTCTTTAACACCCTGTATATACAATTTTCTGACAGTTAAAGCAAATCCAACATTGACAATTGTTTCCCAAGGGATGAATCTATCCACCATTCAAAACCGTAGATCGATATCATATCTGGTTTAGAAAATAGTAGTAGTAGTAATTTAGGCGAAATTTTTCTTGCTCGAAAGCAATTGTCCAGCATTTTAGTTTCCCTTTTTGAAACAAATTTTCTCTTTATCGCGTTTTTCTTCTCTTAAGCAATCGATTATCCGACGAAGAAATATTTGACCACTCCATTCTTCGGGCATCCATAAGTACGACTACTTAACTTTAAAGCTTCTACTAAATTAATAATTCGATCTCAATTTTTATTCATCAAAATTTGGCCCCTCGAGTTTTTATTTTCACAAACTCAAATAAAAAATAGACTAAAACTACGAAATGTCAATATTTCTCCAAAAAATTATTCTAGTCACTATTAAAAGCTTTAAAAACTTAAATCCTTAATTTTTCCTTCTTAAGGCAGCTGGCTAATCCATTTTGCTTTTCACAAAAGACAATGAATATTCAAGATTCCTGTTCGTGACGTTCATCAATTAATTTTTTTTCCTGTTTAGTTTTAATACAATGGACTGCTCTCAATAATAAACACACCTTCGTGAACAATCAATTTGAATAATTGTTATTAAGATCAACAATGAAAATGAGGGTTCGTGCGACCTTGGTAATGGTAGATCATTTTCCTGATGATTTATATTAACAACCTATATTTTTATCTAAAAAAATCGTCGTTTGAATGAAAAATCTTTAATATGCAAAAATAGTTATTTTTGTATCCAGGGTGCGAAATACTGCTTTGGTGATTAAGAACAGAAATTGTTCGAGTTGACCAAAGAATTTTTCACACGAGTTAAAAACAACATTTTTCTATGACTATAATTAAACCTAAATTATAACACGATATTTTTAATTCATATAATAAATTTAATAATTTAAAATTAAACTCGCCTGTTATTCGCCTCGCTCATCTCATAATATCAGACTCGTCTGATAAATAATCACTTTACTGCCTTGGTACATAAATAACTATTTAATATTATGTGTCAAAAACAAATTTAATTTTCAATACACTAATATACATTTTATTAACCGCCCGGAGGGGGAGGGGGAGGGGGACCTCCTCTATCGGTGCGCCACTGGTTGTCTAATGATTATAAATTATTATTATTATTATTATTATTACAAAGAAGAGTTGAGGTTGAAAACCTATAAACTCTATTATACTTAAACTAATAGTCTTGAGTATATTGAATCGCTAAATGTCAATGGTAAATTTTTAAAAGGTTAACAAATGCGTGAGAATAAATGTAAACTAATAGTCTGCAAAAAGAGTCATGTCAATTCTATTTTTAAAAATGTTTAATGAGTCCGCACCAATAGCCTCATCAGGCAAGATGTTCCAGAGATTAAATACTCTGTTGGAAAAGAAGAACTCCCGGACTCGTGTGAAAAAATGTTCACGTCGAAGCTTTAATCGATGACCTCGCAAGCGATTGTCTGTATTAAGGGTGAAAAGGGAACTTAAATCAACAGAGAATAGGTTGTGAAGTATCCTATATGTAAGGATAAGATCTCCCCGCACCAATCTATCCATTTCAGAAATGAGTCCAAAAATTATCAGTATGTTCTCAAAAGTTGGTCTTACAACACCATACGGCATCCTAGTGGCAAATCGCTGCACTTTCTCAATTTGGTCTTTTTGTTGTTTTAACACAGGCCACCAAACACCAAACCCAAATTCAAGAATTGGGCGCACATAAGTTTTATAAATTAAAGAGCTAGTCCGGATATCAGGACGTGAAAATATTTTTTTTATTAAAAACAAAGACTGTTTAGCTTTTTTACACGCATTATCAATGTGTTTACCCCACGATAAGTCACTGCTGATCACTATCCCGAGGTCCTTTTGTTGATTGACCTTCATAAGCACAACGTTGTTAAGATGGTACTGTAACTTAGGATTTGTACGACCGAGATGCATAACCACGCACTTTGCTTCATTTAGGGGCATGAGCCAAGCATCACACCAAGTGGCTATTATATTTAAGTCATTTTGCAAAGTTTGCTTTAGCGGGTTACAATATAATTTAGTATCATCTGCATAATTTGATACTGTGCAGCCCTGAAGTGCGCTGGTAAGGTCAGCTGAATACACCAAAAATAATGTATAACGTTTTCTTACAGGTGTGTGTGTGATTCAAGCTTGGGAGTTTTTTAAATTAGGGACGCTTTCTATTATGACAAAGTGCCACAATTATCATAATTATTTGCAATATATTTGAAGAAAATTGTCTATGAGCGAAATTGTGACTGCAATAACGCATTCCCTACTTTGGTCCGTAGTACCAGAACGTACTTGAATAACTAAAGGCCAACACGCTCCGGTTTGTTACAGATTGCACGAAAGAAGAAATACCACCGCTTAAAGGTGTTTGAGATAACGAATAGACAGCTATTATAGGTCGTTATGGTAGAATAAATTACGTATTTATGTTTGTGCAATCTCAGGTCCATCAGTATCCTAAGCGGGTACTGGTTTCCTTAGTACACACAATAGTAGTTTGTACAACAAGAGTGGATATGATTTCTATATCTCACGAGGAAGTAAATTGAGCACGACGTGCTTAACCTTCCGAGTGCGATATGGACAATCTCCTAGAATCGAACAATATATTTTTCCTACGACCACCTGTGAAAATGAGAAAAAAAGCACGGTTAACTTGGCTTGAAAGCGCCGAATATCACACGCGTGTTGAAAGAAAATATTTCAACTCTAGAGTGGAAATACAAGGCACACTATTTAATTTGACAGACCAGACCTATTTATTAAAAAGAACAAATTTTAGAAAGCAGTTTAGTTTATTTATCACGTATTTGTCGAGTGATTCAGAATTAGAGTGTGAAAATACGCCATCTGAAATTATAAAAAAGTTAAGAATATACTGGAAAATCTATTACCAGTGAAAACAAGCCCCGCCGAAGAAAATGTCATATATTAAACTTAAGCAGAAAATGTTTATGGGTCGCCCTAGCCTAGAGACTAGAGCCATGACCTACTAATCGAAAGATCGCAGGTTCAAATTCCATCAGGAGCAATTGATTTTTTTTTATGAAAACATTAAATAATTTATAGAATTATTTTAAATTGAAATCTTCCTTGTTGGGTGAATTTTTTAAATTTATTTTTAATGCATCTTTCCTTGATTAAATAAAAAAAATCATTCAAAAAGGAAGATTTCAATTAAAAATAATTTTATAATTTACTTAATGTTTTTATAAAAATGAAGTCAAGTACTCCTGATGGAACTTGAACCTGTGACCTTTCGATCTATTAATTTGGCATCATATGTTTAAATTAAATAGTGTGCTTTGTATTTCCACTCTAGGGTTGAAATATTTTTTTTCAGCTCTAGAGTTGAAATATTTTTTTCACAAATCAAAGGTTTTTTTAATAATTCTTTGTGGTCGTAGGAAAAATAGTGTACATTACTCGTGTGAAAGTGATTATTCTAAAACTCGAAGAATTTCCGCACTCGGCTGACGCCTCGTGCTAAATATCTCCTCGTTTGAAAAGTATCACTTTCATCACATGTTATGTAATATACTATTTTCAACTCTATATAGAGTTGAAATATTTTTTTCACAAATCAAAGGTTTTTTTAATAATTCTTTGTGGTCGTAGGAAAAATAGTGTACATTACGCGTGTGAAAGTGATTATTCTAAAACTCGGAGAATTTCCGCACTCGGCTGAGGCCTCGTGCTAAATATCTCCTCTTTTGAAAAGTATCACTTTCATCACTTGTTATCTAATATACTATTTTCTACGACCAAACTTAAAAACCTTATGCTAAAATTTTTTTACAAAGTTGGCAGGCTGCCGGATTTGAACTTGGATCCAAAGTTCGTCGTTTTCCCGTCTCGGTCAGCGCTCATATTAGAAATTATGGTAAACTAGCACAAGAATAATGCTACATAGTATCGGGGGACCTTTTTTTAAATGCTACTTTAGGAAAGAGGGGAGGGATGATAAGTACCGCAGGGACCTTTTTTAGAAGCTACTTTGGAAAGCAGGGGTTTAATAGAAGACCAGGAACCTTTATTTTATCTTTGCCTTACCCCCCCCCCCCCCCTTTGAATAACGTTGGACGCCCTTTTAAAGCATAATGCACAGTTATGCGTTTTTATTCTTTATGCACAGTTTTGGGCTTAAGAATGAATAATATAGGAGTAGAAAAAGTATATTTTTATACTGTTATATTTCGCTTCTTTTTACATTCTGCCTTTCATCCCTTTCTTACAACCCACTACTATTTTATTAATTTTAGATGTACTAGTAGTAGTATTCAATAAAATGTTTCCCGAAGAAATTTAAAAATTGAAAGATGTATTGACAATGATAGTTTTATTACGGTAAGTACGGTGTCATAATTTAAAAAATCAATAAAATTTTGAGTGCGGCGTTATTTTAAAATTAAGTTTAATTTTGTCAAAATTTCAACTTTTTTTTCACATTTCTTAATTTTATACGAAATTCAAAATGGAACCCTTTATCCCAACCAATTCAAACAATTATTTTTATCAACTTTCGTCTACAAACTCCTCCTACGAAACTAGTAATCTCCTTGTCCTTGTTCTACACACTATCCTTCCACTACACCTATTCTTATCATCAGACTAAACACGAGAGTCTTAACACCACAGCGAAGTATGAGATAAGTAGATGAGTAATTCAACCTTAAGGGTACCAATCCATATCCGACAATATTTTAACCAAAATTCTGGTTGTGTGTTCATAACATATCACCTATCCATGCTCAACATACTTATATATCATCTTGTATGTTGTTATTTGGTATGAAAATTTGCAAGTAAAGAATAATAAATTCAACAATATATTCACACCTTGAACCAAATCAATTAAATAGACAAAGAATTAAATCGGTGTGTTTATTGCCGTCATTAGTCGTGTGCCAGTTTTTCCATCTTGTGGTTTTACTTAAAAAAATAATAGAGACTGTTTGCAAATAACGACGCTAACAATGATAAAGATACAAAAATCTTAAAAGTGGTTTTGTGCTTGTCTGAATTTAGTTCAAATTTCTAGTAATTGTCATTCGTAAGAATGTTGATAACAACATAGTCAGTCAAATGGTTCTGATTTAATAACTGCAATAAAATGGGTGCTAAGTGCGCTCGTAAATATCCGATTATCCGCAGTATTTATTTTCGGGGCCGAATTATTATGATTTCTATGTAAGGTTAAATTAAAATAAAATGTATCTAATTAAAGACAAATTATGGTTTTGTCATCAAAATGATTTGTTGTATGATTTAAAGTTTTATTAGAATAAAGAATATATGTACCCTTTTTCTTCAAGATTTCATAGTCGCATAGTAAATGAACCCATTTTTACCCTCCTTTGAATTTCGATGCGATTTATTTTAAAGATATTGATCTACGCATCTTTAAACTATGTATCTCCTGTAACGGATTTTCAAATATACACCAATTGATGACTAAGTTATCTTTAGAAATTATTTTCACTCGACAAAAGTTTTTTCTAACTTTTCTTCAAGCTTTTTCAAGTCATGTTTAAATATATCTTAATTGTTTGCCAAATATTCTACTATACAAATCATCTTTGTTATAACTAAATATTGCCGTGACTGTGATTTTACCTGATTGAAGGGCAACATTTGGAGTGTCCAGTTTGTATCTATGTCGTGTTCATGTAAATGTATAGTCAGTTATGTATCCATCCCTCATGAATCTAGCCAACGTCAGTGAGGAAAAGCCGTTTTCGGAATTAAGAAATTTTTAAATCACAAAAGAAACGTCAAAGCATTAAAAATATACGTGAAAAATACTACATACAATTTACTGAAAAACTATTAACGCGATTCAATTTTATTTCAAGATATATGTGTTTATTTAGAAATAATTAAGTAAGTTTTAAAATTTGACGGATGTGCTAATAACAAATGCCAAGCTAAGTATTTCAAAAATAGTTGCAGTCGGTTTTTGGCTGTCACAAAATAATACCAATTCAATGTAATTAAAAAAATTAAATATGGTATCACCATCTTATAATTCATTTTTTTAAATGTTATTATGAAATAATCGATTATTTTGCCCATAAGTACTGGTAGGTGAATTTTTGCGTTTTAAAAATAAAACTCCCTAATAAATATTTATGCTATGTTACATATTATTTATAAGTGGGCAAATGCATAGTGCAATTTAATAAAAAAAAGTTTAAACGTAAAAAAAGAAAAATGTGCGTTAAAAGTTGAAAATGAAAGTTAATAAATTTTGTATCACAACGGAAATATGTGATTGCTAACGTGGAAGTAAATCGTTTTTTTTAGTCTATTTTGCGTCTAAAGGTTTTCTATATGACTTGTAGGGGAAATGGTGTAATATTTCTATATATATTGTAGATATGCCTATGGCGACGTGTTTAAGCTTTCGGGCGCAATATGGACAATCCATTCGAGTGGTACAGTATATTTTTTCTGCGACTCAACATCCGAAATTCAAACTAAAAATGTTTTAAAAATTTTTTAAATTATTCATCATTACTTGTCTTTTAAATTGTGTAGTAATTGTCTAGAAATGAGTGGAAAACGCAAATATTTAGTTCGATCAGGAAATAACAATAGTGCGGTAAAAATATACCTATTTTCGTATTATACCTTCAATTTTCGCACCATTTCGTGCCCTCTTTAGAGAAAAATTGTGTATGCATAAACTCTGGGATAAATGTTTTGATTTAAATTAAAATAGACCAAATTTTATCTGCAATATTTGCATATTTTTGAAGTATATTCTTAACCTCACTTCTGTCAAGTGTCAGGAAACGACTCCTAAAATTTACTACCTGTATATTTGGTTTCTTTGCAATTAACCATTGTGATTGGTCAGTTTTATATCCTAACTAGGATGGATATGAAATCATCACCGTTCAGTTAACCGGAATATTCCACTTTTCCAATCACTTTAGTCTAAAGGAAGCAGCAAATTTCCATGTGGGAGGAGAAAAAATATATACTAGCAAAGTTTTAAGAAAATATTTTCAGTGCACTCTTAAAAATAACTTGGTATTTGGTACTAATTTTTATTTGTTCTCGTGTTTACGTTACCAGAAATAACTATTTTTAGTTAGGAAAACAAGAAGATTTTTTTTTTGGTTATATTTATCAAAAAATGATGCCTTCAGAACAAAGAAAATATCTTGTTTTCATATTAGTTGGCAGAAATAAAATATTTTGTTTAACTGAATTTTACTCTCTATATATCTTATTTAAATGTTACATCAAGGTTCCTACAAACTTGTATTTATCAATTAAGCTTGTTGTAATAACACATTATGAATTTGTAGTCCCTATCATTTTGTTAATTTTGATTAGGATGCATTCTTAGTTACCAGAACTAACTTTTCTTTTCAAGTAATATTATTCTTCATATTTATAACTAACGGCATCAACAGAGACTTGACGCCCTTGCCCGGTGGGTGACATGTGACATCATTCTAGCCAGGACTGTCAGGAGGTTATGTTTATGTTAGGGTACTTTTGCGATTCCGTGTCCATTTTTTCGTGTTTTTAAGGCAATAATTGGCCATTTTTATGGCCATGCCCGTGTGGAAAATGGATGTGACAATATTTGATGTAATTAATTTGTGTTTATTGTCTTTCTTTTATACGTTCTTATTGGCAGAAGGAAGTTAAATCATAAGTAAGTAAACATTTTATTTTTTATCATTGGAGTTGTACATTAGAAAGTTTAAATGAGATTTTTATAAAGCATGGCAAGGTGACCCGATGAGAAGTACAACAAGTTTCATATAGCTGTATATTTTAAATAAAAAGTCCAGGGGATATTTTTTGTTTTTTAATAATCGCAGTTGCAGATAAGAAAATTTAAATGAGGACAATTCAGTTCTATTAGCAATTGAACAACCCAAAAGGTTAAGTAATATAAGTTAAAAATCTAGTGTTTCTGTTTTGTATTGCATAAGTATGTATTATAAAGAACATGAGAGAACAAGGACATTGGAAATATTTTTTTTTAAGAAACCATAATATCCCTGATAATGTATTCCAATAAGTTTATTAGGTATGCACCTAATAGAGTAGTAATACCAAGGCATTTTTTTATTTAAATGGGGACTCTAGGAACGAGTATTTTTCGTTACTAAGTATAAATTACATATGACATTTTTTTTTAGAAATGAAACATACTTTACTTATTTATGATTCAACTTCTTTCTTACAATTAGAAAGTACAGAAAAAAGATAATAAACACAATGTTGTGAGTACATACGTAATTCTTACTATATGAAAATTTCAAGTTTGGTCCAAATAAATGACTGCTTTGGTAATATTTGTAGATTGCATCATTAACAAAAAAAATATTTCCGAGAAAAAAAAAATCTAATTTTCCATATTTACACATTAGTTGTGACAACTTATTTTAAAAGCGGGGGTTACAATATAAATTTAGTTATCCGTATATAAAATTTCGTTAAGACAACTAAAATTTGTAGGTTGGGTTGGTTAATGTTATTAATTAGTTCAACAGTTCAATAACGACAAATTTTTTTGGTTGTACAAACTAATTTTTGGGTTGAGTCCGATTTCACGAAAATAAATAGTTGTCAGAACCAAATTTTAGTAATCCATACCATGTTATTTTTAAGAGTGTGGTTCTCCCAAAAGTTCTAACGAGCGCTCGTCCTGATCACCCTGTATAGTTGCTTCAAGCCCCTGCTGGCATAAATATTATTTATAAAATAAAACTAACTTTGTAAGTTACTATCAATAAATTCTAAATGTAATGTACTGTAAAATTTTAATTGTGGTACTAACAAAATTAATGGAAGGGTCAAAAGAGGTTATTTAGACCAAGCCACATTAGGGTATATTTCGAGGAAAGTTTACGAAAACACTTCCCAAAGTTAATTAAGTTTATAAATATTTAGAAACATCCCCATTGGGCTTATTTTAATAGCCTCGGGTTAAACAACACGTGTTCTTTGAAATATCAATTCTATATAATAGTTTCGAGAATATTTTGTATTAGAATTTTGCCATATCAACAAGATGTTTCAAAATGATATCTGATTGTCAGGGATTAACAATTTTTTTTTAAATTACATTCTACGTTTTTCTAAAATTTATTTTATTGAAAATTCCACATCTGTAATTTTTAACCAATCAAAACGTGAACTTTTGACAGATTATGGCAACGAATGGATTTTAGTGGAAATTTTTTCCTCGCTGGTACCCAACAGGGAATTATACTGGCTATTTTTTGACGTTTTTAATTTTTGAAAATCTGGTTCTTATTTATTTACATGATAATTTTGATACATTTCAATTACAAAGCTAAGATGTTTTCTATATTCTTTGGATAACTCCTTTCTTTTTAATGGCGAAAATGCAGGACTTGAAATGGAATGAATTAAATGTCTATGTCTAATGAAATATATATAATATTTTGACCTTTTTTCCATTTAGCACTTTGAATTTTGAATAGTTTATATGCAAATATTCGTGAACAATTCGAAACAAATTTTCTTTCTTCAAGTAGGAGCCATAATCCTCTATTAATGCGGGTAAATAAGTTATCGCACGATGATTGATCATTACATCAGACAATTTCACGCATATTTTGAACATAGTATGATTTTCAAACCGATTCATTTTTAAAACAACAAATTTTGTTGGTTTTACTGGCTGCACAATTTTCTTTATTACAACAAAACGCGAGTTTTTCTGATGTTTTGAACTGTCAAAATACGATTATCACAGCCTCCAATGATTGACGCTGAGCGCTGGTTATGAATTCCATACCAATAAAGAGTGTATGTAAAGTTAATAAAAACGCAAAAGAGCAATTTTCTACCACTTGTGGTAAGCCCAAGTAACTATAAAATGAAAGAATATAATATTTTATATTCTAAAATGGCAATATTGAGCTACTACAATCAGTAGAAATTCGCGGGTGTCAACTGCTTAATCTCCTGGCGAATATTTTCTTTGCTTTCTTGACCGAAGCGAAACATTTTATTTTATCGTGCGCTTGACAGCGAGGGTTTCACTTAGTTGCCATGGTAACTATTTTCCATATAATGGAGATTTCGTTTCACCAAGAATGTAGCCCAGCTCCAATAAGTTATAAATAATTAAGTCGACCAAACCTTCCATGTTTTGCTGGTACTTGATGAAATATTTTGAAAATTACCCCGAGTCGAAGACGAGGAAATAATTTTACCTCTAGTGGTAGATATTATAAGTGAAAGAATTATTTATGGGAAATATCTAACTTTTACATTACAGTCAGAAATTATAGTTTTAAAATTGCATGGTATTTTTCGACTTTTTTGTTAAATTTACGGGCGTCCATAGAGGGGGAGGCAAGTGGCATGCTAAAATAAGGGTCCCCAATCCATCAAAATACATCTTCCTGTAAAATTAACAATTTTAGAGTGGAGCGCGTATGTACAATAAATATTTACCAAACTTTATTTAAGAGTTTGTTGTAATTAAGTTAAGGAATAAGTTTATAACCTCTTATACGCAGAAAAATCAGAAAACCGAATGCGCAAAAATTTTAAATTTATGTTAAATTGCGGGTTTTTTAAACCGAATTACAAAAAACTAAGCAAAATATTGAATTCCTGTTTTTACCAAAAAAAAAGTGGTATCTATGTGGTGTGAGCCACCCTCTACACAAATTCACGATTTTTGCACCATCACCAATTTTATAGGAATAACCCACCAAACTTGTTATATTGCAACATTCGGTGACATTGTTTAAAAGTAACTTTTTAATTTAATTTTTAAAAGTATACAGTTGTTGTATAACTGAAGACTACAAAACCTTTTTTATTTTAGATTGATAATATTAAGTTATATTTCCTTAACATCACAAAGTGATAGGCCATGAATATAAGTGTCTACTTCGACAATATAGATGTCGCCTCAGGTTACCTGCTCTTACTTAACGCTTTTGATATTTTTTAATATACATAATTATTATAACAATTATTATATCAGATCTTATAGTCAATAGTTTCACTGAAGAGCTATAATGTGGAAAAATCATCTAGTATACACAAATAAAAATATCACAAAAACTAATAGCTTTTCATAGACAAAATGGACAGCTACACGTCACTCCACGATATTTTTAAATTAATATTACAACAGTATAACAAAAAACACATTGCATTGCAGTAATATTGTCTGACATTGAATATCACTTTGTTATAGTATAACCTGAGACATAATCTATTGCATACATATAACAATGCAGACGCGGATTCAGGGGGGGGGGGGGATGTTTTTTACTTTGAGTCTTGAAAATTGTAGGGCGTGTGAAGGGACCGAATTTTTGTTAGATGTCACTTTTAATAGTAGGAGAATTTTTAAAGCCGGGATACCCTCTTTCTATTTTCTTAAGTCCTTCTTTTTGTTCCCCCCCTCAACAACATCCTGGATCCGCGACTGTTACAATGCCATCACTACCACATACCTCCGAATATAACATTATTAGAAAATTATATGAGTGCAATGTTGCGGCAATCAAGTATTATCACGTTTAGTTTTTAACTTTGTACAGTATAGAACTATTTATGAAATAAACACCGAAAAGCACTTCTATCTACTTTTATTAAGTAGTATGAATTTTACAGTTCTGTAAATCGTTTTGTAAGGGCATTGTAATAGATGCCTTTACAGCACTAGTGCTGTAATGGAAAAAACGGTTTTATTAAAATTTTGCTGTTAAATAAAACCACACTTTTTAGAAGAATGATTTATTATTAACAATTATATCTTGATTTTTCTTGACTGAAATCATAGTTCTCAACAATTGCTTTACGGAAAAATAACCCAAAAGGATTTTCTCAGACACCTCCTTTATTCTGTTAGCTTTGCACCAATCTTCAAACTTCTGATACTCCAACTCATACCGCGCCTTGGATTTTGTCGAAACTAAACTTGAGATCGCTTCGTTTGCTGCTGCTTCTATATCAGAGGGTAAACTTCCATCAGAATCGCTCATTTTAAAAAACGCTTTTTATATTTTTGAATTTGTTTAACAAAGTTTCGATAGTAACCATGCGAAACAGTAACTATGCGAAAGGTAACATAAAAACTTGATTAGTAAACTTAATAGCAGGTGCATTTTTACAGGTGCATTTTTATTTTTAAACATGCCTTTTGCCTAATATTTTGATTCATAGATGAAAGTGGATAAAATTTTGTACAATATTCTTGTTTTTTATTTTTTTTTATGATAAAACACCTGCACTGTAGGAAAAATCCTTTAAGGCGCTCTGGGAGCGGTGCGAGTGCGAAAAAAGCGATTAACGTTGGTCTTGAAACGATGAAGATTGTATTCATTGGGAAACACGACCTCAGGAAGATTATTCCACAAAGATGACGTTCTCCAGATGAAAGAATTCTTGAACAATGAAGTTCGAGGAGTACTAAGCTGAACAACATATGGATGAGCGGCAGTGGTTTGCCGTGTATTTCTGTTTTGAATTGCTCTAGGTGGAATCAAGTGGGCAATGTCAGTCGAACACCTGCCATGGAAATATCTGTAAAAGAGAGCCAAATCACCAACCTGTCTTCGATGCTCCAGGCTATCGAGGGTCTTGGTCAGCTCGGGGTCGCCGATCAGACGAATGGCTCTCCTTTGAATGGAATCCAGTAGCCGAAGGGTGTGCTTGGGTGCAGAGCTCCAGACATGAGAGCAATATTCTAATGATGGTCGAATCTGGGCTTTGTAGAGTGTCAAAAGTTGATGAGGTGTGTACAACCTTTTGGTGCGGAAAAGTACACCAAGTTTCTGTGCAGCTGCCTTGGCAATTGCGGCAACGTGATCATGCCAAGACATATTACCTCCCAGATTGACCCCCAGCAAATTAATAGACGGTGCCAGGGGAATTGCTTGTCCTGCCATGACTATATCCGGTTCTGCAATGTTAACCTTTTTGGAGAAGACTGCTGCCTGGGTTTTCTTAGCATTAAATTCGACTTGGTTACTGTCACCCCAAGCCAAAATTTCTTCCAGGTCTTTGTTGAGGCGCAATACTTCATGCTGTCTGCGAAGATGTGCGTCGGCAGCGGATGTTTGGGGAGTCAAGGTAAAAGATGAGACAAGTGTGCTGTCATCAGCAAAGCTATAAATTGGATTTTGGGTTTTCACTAGAAGGTCGTTAATATACAGTAAAAAAAGGGTAGGCGACAATATGGACCCTTGAGGAACACCGGCATTGATGGTGAAGGTGTCTGAGAGAAATCCGTCAATCGCCACTTGCAGAGAACGGTTCTTAAGGAAGCTGGTTAACCATAAACAGAATCCATTAGGCATACCGTAGGATCGCAATTTACTTAGAAGCCCATCGTGCCAAACACGATCAAAAGCCCTAGAGATGTCCAGTGCAACAGCCCGGGATTCTCCATGATGTTCGATGGTGTTGCTCCAAAGATGGGTGACATATGCCAGAAGGTCACCTGTTGATCTGGACTTACGAAAACCGTATTGATGGTCGCTGATAATGTTAAGCCCTTCCAGATACTTTAGGAGTTATTGGTTAATAGCTTTCTCCATTACTTTTGAAATTACTGAAAGCAATGCGACGGGTCGGTTGTAAATTCATATTACTACACTCGATGTTTTATTAAACTCGGCTGACGCCTCGTTTCACAACTTTAACATCTCGTGTTGTAATATGAATCTTTACAACACTTATATCGTAAATAACTATTATTGCACAAAGATGTCAAACTAAATATCAGTTTCTGACTCAACTTGTCAACCATGGTATTTAAAAACGGCTACTATAGTATTTGAACTTTTTTCTTTTAGTCTTTTCAATTAATGCTATTGACCTATTTCGTTCTATTTTTTCCTCTTGATCTTCTTTGTTTGTTGTATTAGATTGTTGATGTAGAATCGTTAAATCTAAATCACGTTTATAGAAGTATTTACCGCGATTGGGAAATTATTGTTCGACAAACCCAAACAAAGCAAAACATTTAAATAACAAAAAGAAAAGCAAAAGTCTTTTGCATCATACAGCAGGTTGGCATTAAGTAATGCGGATGATTTGCGCGCCGCAATTACTAATATTTGCGAGGATTGGCGCGCAATTTGTGTTCCTACACATATCCAATTTATAATAAAATAGCTCTAACGTGAGTATTTGCACATAAAAGGTGTTTTTTTTATGTTCCATTACAAATATTTTGGATAAACATTTAATGAAAAATCCAGAAATTGGCAATAATATTTAGAAAACTTTAATAATGTCGGGTCAAAGTCACAAATTAATAATGTATACTGAAACAATCTAACGCGTCTGACAGCTGGTCGTTACAATTGATTGATGAACGAAAGATACTAGGAGGCAACCATCAGATCGCAAATATAACAGAGGGAACGTAGTCACGTTAACTAGCTTGGAAAATAATATTTTTTTTTGCCATAAGGATGGCAGTATTAGTTTTAAAATAGTAACATGTAGTTTGTAAAAAAATTGTTAAAAGTGAAATAAGGTGCATAAATATACAGGGTGTCCGGTAACTTATGGGCCGTAGAGTAACTGGAGATACTAGACATCAAAGTAAGCCGAATAAGTCATATAAGTTTTTTCGGATTGTTACTCGTTCTAGAAATACAGGGTGTTGAAAGTAAAAGTTTATTCTCGAAAATAAGCCATAATTTTACAACGGTTTAATGAATCGAATTGAAAGTTGGCAATGTTATGTTTTTATGAGCAAGAAATAAGAATTTTTAGAAATTTCAAGAAGTTTCAAACTAGAGGGCGCTAGTTGCATACACTGGGCTTCATAAATCTATGATTTTTTTTCTTACCTGATATATTAGGTGTTTTACAATTATGGTTTTTAAAGAAGGGCATTTTTTGAGTCAAAAAGTGTACTTGATTGATCTTAATATCTTTAACAGTTTTCGAGATATTTCCCTTTAAACATCCCAAAGCATATAAAAACATAGTACATAATTAATTGTTTCTTTTTTTTGTGGTAGGTAAGTAACAATATAATTTTATATCTTCAACAATAGGTACTCAATGTCCACAAGCTACCACTATTATGTTATTGGTGACATTTTGCAAACCAACAAAATCCCTCTAAACGCTATTTCAAACGTGATTTTCTCGGAATCCACGCAAACAATTTTGTATAAAACTGTTTTATATTTAGCGACAATTGTAACTATTTCCAGCGAATCGAGAATCTGGTTTCAGGTATCAGCCAGTGCGAAGATTTTACGGCCTAAAAAATCAATTAGCGGAATTTTGTTGGCTTGCAAAATGTCACCATTATCCCCATTAATAGTAGTACCGATAATACAATAATTTATAAAAGCTAATCAAAGGCAGTATCGTCCTGCCTAGACAGTTTTTGGGAGTCCTTTAACGGTATGTATGGCATGATCACGTTGCCGCAATTGCCAAGGCAGCTGCACAGAAACTTGGTGTACTTTTCCGCACCAAAAGGTTGTACACACCTCATCAACTTTTGACACTCTACAAAGCCCAGATTTGACCATCATTAGAATATTGCTCTCATGTCTGGAGCTTTGCACCCAAGCACACCCTTCGGCTACTGGATTCCATTCAAAGGAGAGCCGTTCGTCTGATCGGCGACCCCGAGCTGACCAAGACCCTCGATAATGCTCCAGGCTATCAGACTAGATCTAGACAGGTTGGTGTTTTGGCTCTCTTTTACAGATATTTCCATGGCAGGTGTTCGACTGATATTGCCCACTTGATTCCACCTAGAGCAATGCAAAACAGAAATACACGGCGAACCGCTGCCGCTCATTCATATGTTGTTCAGCTTAGTACTCCTCGAACTTCATTGTTCAAGAATTCTTTTATCTGGAGAACGTCATCTTTGTGGAATGATCTTCCTGAGGTCGTGTTTCCCAATGAATACAATCTTCAACGTTTCAAGACCAACGTTAATCGCTTTTTTCGCACTCGCACCGCTCCCAGAGCGCCTTAAAGGATTTTTCCTACAGTGCAGGTGTTTTATCATAAAAAAAAAAAAAATTTGCAAATTATGGTATCGAAATAAAAATACCGGGTAAGAAAAGTATTCGCCGCGCGCTAGGTTTACTTCCTTTAAATGGTGAGAGTGCCTGCAGTAAAAATGTTACTTTATTTTAATGTGCTTGTGCAAGTCAAGGTCAAGCTTACCGGTAACAATAAAAGAAATAGTCAGTGGCGTAAGAAGTCGTAAAAAGTTATGGTCTATTAAAACCATATACAAAGTCTATTTTTGTCCTTATATAGAAACAATGATTGACCAAAATCGTGTTGGTAAATAAATTCATATAATTTTACTGATCGATGCCTGTTTAAGTATTTGCATTACAATTAAAGCTGAAACATTTGTATTGGAACCATAGGCGTACCAGTTTTTATATATCTAAATTAGCAATGCAAAACAAAGAGTAGTACCTACTCATTGACAACGACGAGAAAGTAAAAATAGACCCCGCATCTCATTCATAAAATGAAGGGTGTCAGGCGAAAACAGGGAATATCCATTTTTGTTCAAAATGCGCTAGAAGTGCCATCTGTCGGCAAAAATACTGTATTATCTCATGCATTGTACAGATCAGGAGAAAACGTGGAGTGTCGCATTCTACACCATTGTTTTAAAATACAGAGAAAACAGGGAATGTCCAACCTAAAACGTAATAAACCGGGAATGTCCAGTGAAATCTGATTATTTTGCTTTCAAATACAATAATAACTTTATACATATCTAGTTCGCGGGGCGGGCTCTCGTATTTAGAGTGCGACCAGAACATGGGAATAATTAATACAAAATTAAGAATGGAGTCTTCTAGAGATTGGCAGCATACTATTTAAATTTCTAGACTAAAACCAACACCATTTAGTGTAGTTTCTGTTGATCAGAGCTATGTTAGAAAGTGGACTGAGTTTTTCTCTACAAAATATGCAAAAAAGTGTCCATTTCCAATTCAAAAAATGAAAGAGTTCAGAGTGACTAATGGACATGTTCGACTTATATTGCATCGTGATTTCTACAATGGATCGATGTTGGAATCCCCCCTCCCCTCTACAGATCAGTGTAAAAGAATTCTCTCAAGTGAAAGCATCCCGAGCAGCAGAGGCTTTATCTTTGAATTGCTTTCCCAGTCTTATTTCGAGCTAATTCCTATAGATACAAAGAAAGACAAAGATCTCATGTCGTTATTAAAATTTTGCGAGAGTGAAGAAGTTAAACGACATTATGCCAGTCTTCCACATGCTGAAAAATCAAACCAGAAACGTACAAGTACAGATATCGATCGTGCAGGTCCCTCCAATGAACAGGGTTCGGTTGGTACCGGAAAGAAACTTAAAACCTCAAAATTTAGTAAAACTACAAACTACAACCAAGAAGACTGTCATCAATTAAAAAATGCTGCTTACTTAGGTAAAATTAAAACAATTAGAGAAAAGATTTTTTTCTACGATTTTGTTCTTTTCATAGCTTCATATGACAGGACAGTCCTCGTTTTCAACCAAAATAGAGAGACTAGATATTATGGCTATTTTTAATGGATATTTCAACTTTTGAGTTCAAGATGGATTGTATTTTGATCGTTCAATATATATAAGTTATTCGTTAAGAAACATGCTTTTATTGCGTTAAAAAAAATTAGAACTGTGAGTTTCTAAACTTAAAAATTGAATTTACTCTAATATTTGCCTAGAGGACATTCCCTGTTTTCACCTAACACCCTTCAAATTACTTTTGCGCCGAGCCTACAACTCATTGTTTATAAGAGAGCGACAGCATGTGTCGACTACTATGAAATCCAGACACTGCAATTACAAAATATACCAACTCCACCTTGAATAATCGAACTCAATACCTGTGTTGGTATAATTTTTAATTCCCTACGTGGATTCAGGGCGATTTATGTAAAAAGGTACTTCATTAAAATGTGGTAAATTACTAGGAATACGAGAATACCACCTGTGGTGGCAGTCACAGAAGCTCTCTTAGCTGCCATTCAATGATAAACTTTCTCGAAATGTCTCTCGTAATTAGTAGTTTGACTAGTTTAAGGTTAGAATCTGTTTTGGGCAATCCAACGATGTGCTTAATTAGATATATTCTTTTTTTGACCGGTGAGTCCATTCGTGGTACCGGTTGATCCGGGATACTGTATTCACGTGACGACGACTGGAGGTACTTACCAGTTGAAACGTTGTGATTCAAAATAAATAAAGACAATGCAAGTCCAAAACTCTTTTGTCGCTAAACAAAAACTTACTATAAAATATGCGGATTGTATTTGCATAAATCTTTTATTTTATTAGGAATGCCGAATCGCCCGTAGTATGCCCTTAACCCTTTTTTAGTTCTTTATGTGTGTTTTGACGTATATAAAACAGTTTGCGTTAAACGTTAAACGTTTAGTAATTAAAGAAAAAGAACGCCCCAACCCTTTTTTGGATCTGAGACAAATCAAGAAAGACCACAGTTATTTTAAGCAAAATATATACAATATTTTTGACTGGATTTGCAGGTGAAACGTAACAAATACGTATACAAATAGTTTAAACTACTTAAGTTTTACTGTCACTGTAGTTTACCCTGAACCTATACAAGTGACCCTAAAATGGCAAATAAGAAGAAACAAGGTAATAATATACAATAAAAGCCAAATATGATCAAATAATTTGTATGGCAAAATTCCCACTTGAATACTATTCCGAAATATTCTGTTTAGTAATAATATAAAGACAGTACCATTACGACATATTTATTATGGTATTTGGAAATGTTGTTAAGACTGTGAATTAGATGGACACACCTGTCTCGTAAATTCTTTGTACACTATATTCTGTATATAATATCTACCAAACCAGTTTTTAATACATCCATCTAATTTTTTTATTAGTTCTGATATTTTGATTTCAATGAATAATTTAATACATTGCGTTATGCACAAGTTCTTTTTTGCTGCATCCTGCATAGTCGATCGTGTGAACTGACTTTACCGGTATGCATTGCTTTAAGAGTCCATTGCTGCTGAGAAAATAGTTTTTTTCCACTTCTAACCTAAAAAACGGCCGTTATTGACCGATTATAAACCTTAGAAATCGGGTTTCTCTACCTTGTGACTTACTTAATATTAATATTGACTATTGTTAATAATAAAAAGCATCTATTTAAAAGCAGGTAACTTGATTTTTGGATTCTACAATAATAACATTGAATATAATTGCTTATTGGTAGGCAACCAGATAATTGACAATAGATATCAGATTCTCAGAAATGGTCGATGTTGTAAAGTACTTAAAATCATAAATATAAGCTACAAGAAAAAATAATGTGCAATGTTCGTTAGGAGAATAGTGCTCGGGTAGTAATAAAGCTTAAAATAAGTAATATCACAATAAATTAATTAAAAACAGACTCTGTCACATCATCAATCAGCAAAAATTGACATTTACAGAACCACCTGACAAGGCAAAAACAAGTTATCTTGCCAGTTCGAAAGCACAGTTAACTTGATTAAAAAGTTATAAAAACAATATTTTAAATATAGACAGGGTGAGTCAACGATGGAGTCAAGTTCATTTTCGCCTTTATCTTACGAATTAGATAAAAATTCGAAATACAAAAGTTGTCGAGACTATTGAGGTGCACATATTAAAATTATATACGGGGTGGCCCAAAAAAACGTGGCGAATATAACTTGAGTATTTTTAAATGGAAAACCCTATATATTATATTATTTTCTGATTCCCCACAAAATTCTACGCCCATTTTATAAATATCACATATCTAAATTCAATTGTTTTTGAGCGGAAGGTTCTCCGGAGGGTGTTTGGGCCGATACGGGACCCAGTCCATCTTGCCCACAGAACTAGAAAAAATAGGGAACCCACAGAGTTGTACAAGGGACCCGATATTGTTAATGAGATCAAAGGGATGAGATTAAGATGGGCGGGTCATGTCCAAAGACTGCCGAACGAACGAACGGCAAAACTAGTATGGGAGAACTACCCCGCTGGTAAACGGCCGCTTGGAAGGCCGCGAATGAGATGGCGCGATAACGTAATCAGCGACCTTCGTACCATGGGATTGGACTACGACCCCCAGATGTTGATGGACCGACAGGGGTGGAGACGCATTGTGCATCAGTCAGCCAGAACCCACATAGGGTTATAGAGCTACGGGAAGAAGAAAAATTGTTTTTGACATATTGACGTTTCGAATATGGCATTTTCGGACTTTAATACGCTGTAACATTGAAACCGTTCATCTTTGAGAAAAATGATTTTCACTTCCTTATCCTAGTTTTTTATTCTTTAGTCAAAGAGATCAACTTTCGATTTAAAATGTTAAACCAAAATATCGGTTTTACAGTATGTTACTTATCTTCTCAAGAGAAGTGTTTCTGAATATATCAGTCAAGGAAGACTTAAAGTTTTTTATTTTTTCATTTAAATTTCCACTTCACTGTATGGAATATATCTTTAAGTTAAGTACAAAGATGGACTCTTAAATTAATAAAATTACTTACTTTTATTGAATTCAACTTTTTTTGCAATACTGTAACCTTTCAGAAATTATAATTTGTTGATACTGGATGAATGAACATAAATTCTATAAAAGCGTCATTAAAACGTTTCAAAATATTTTTTTAAATTTTGTATCGATTATGTCACTATCATTACGGATGATGGATGTATTAAAAAATCATAAATACAGTCAATAGTTAATTGGAAGTCAATTAATTTTATCAGAAAGCAAGTATTTAAATGAGCAAACTTAACAGAAAAAAGAGTTTTAAGGAGATCTGTGCAATTATATGTAGAATTATAATTTTTTTTAAACGAGCTATACCAGTTATTGATTATGAAATTAATGTATTATACAGGGTGTCCATGAAATGACTGTACGACGCTTCACCAAAAATTCCTTAACCAAAAATAAGGCAATCTAGGAGAACTTATCTATATGCAATGTTTTCTTCGTTTTGCCGCTACAGGGCGCTAAAGTTTTCAAATTAATATTGTTTTTTCGGAATAATTTCTAAACGCCTTTATCGATTTCCACTAATTTTGGAACTAAGAATGACCACTATTAATAGCGTGTTTTGACTTATGCGCTATTTTTTTTTAAACCTGCACATTTAAAAATGGCATGTGATTGGTAATTAAAAGTTCTTTTTGTTACCCCCCGTATAAATAACTTAAATTATTTCTTTGACACTAACTGACTTTACGTTGAAACTTTTTTGTCTTTTGTAAAAATAACTAGTTTAGTTAATTAGAATTAAAAAAATTTTCATGTTTTCTTGTTCTCAATAAACAGCAATGAAGAAATACAAAAGCTTAGAAGTCCTCAAAACTGTTTTTAAAATTCCAGGTCTGAAATTAATGGTTGGTACCTAAAGAATAAAACGTCAAATTTGTAAATTAATAACGCCTTCTTGTAGAAGATTACAAAAAAATAGCTATGAGAAAGTGTTTTCTGTTTTTTTCCAAGTCATAAATGAAGGCGAAAAAAAATTAAAAACCCGAATTAAAAATTTCTTTTTAGTTCGGATGTCTCCAAAAGTTATTCGAATATTTACAATTTTCTTTCACCGAAATATTAATCCCCAAAATACGCAACTTTGCCTCAACTTAACCATCCTCGTATCTCATACTGTTTTCGAGATACCCTTGTACGCACACGAATTTGTAGCATCTTGTATATCTAATCATTATAAAATGTATGTGGAAAAATACCCTGTATAAATACGATAAAACCTTTCTGGTCCTTAAAACATGGCAAAGAGTTAAAGTCATTATGTCAACAAATTTTTACGACATTAATAAAGCGATTTTTCTCCTTCCAGCTTATTACACTTTTAAAGTTTACTAGCTATAAAGAGCTGCTTATTAGATGAACGCATTTTTGACGCCAACCCGTCAAACCTTTTTATCAGAGTTAGATTAATGAGCTTCATCAGGCATCGTTTTATTGGCAGATCGTTTAATTTTAATCTGAGTTTAAAAGGTGTTGGAACGTATAATGTATAATCGTTTAGGATTTAGTATGGAATATTAATACGCTCGCGAACAAAAAAAAAGAGCAAAGAAAACTTAAGTTACATGGTAAATAGTTAAACTTTGCGCACGGATTTGCGTGAATAAAGTGATTCGTTTAGTGCAGTAAAGCATATATTTTCAAAAATGTACAGGTAATAGTTATTTACGATATAAGTATTGTAAACATTCATATTACAACACGAGATGTTAAAGTTGTCAAACGAGGCGTCAGCCGAAGTTAATAAAACATCGAGTGTAGTAATATGAATTTACAACAAGAATATTGTACAAAATTTTATCTATGAATAAAAATATTTAGCAAAAGGCATTTTTTAAAATAAAAATGCACCTGTAAAAATGCACCTGCTATTAAGTTTACTAATCAAATTTTTTATGTTACCTTTCGCACAGTTACTGTTTCACATGGCCACTGTCGAAACTTTGTCAAACAAATTCAAAATTATAAAAAGCGTTTTTCAAAATGAGCGATTCTGATGGAAGTTTACCCTCTGATATAGAAGCAACAGCAAACGAAGCGATCTCAAGTTTAGTTCCGACAAAATCCAAGGCGCGGTATGAGTTGGAGTATTAGAAGTTTGAAAATTGGTGCAAAGCTAACAAAATAAAGGAGGTGTCTGAGAAAATCCTTTTGGGTTATTTTTCCGTAAAGCAACGGTCCCAGAAACCATCTATACTATGGACTCACTACTCAATGTTGAGAAATATGATTTCAGTCAAGAAAAATCAAGATATAAAACTGTTTTTTTCCCATTACAGCACTAGTGCTCTGAAGGCATCTATTACAGCACTAGTCAGCAGAGTCATGCTTAACTCTTACGTGTTCTATATATACTAGCTAGGTGTATGACGCATAACTGGTAGAGTCATGATCATCCCCGATGAAGCATGCGTTTAATCCTTACGTGGTCTTATTCTAAGATTACATTTACTTAACAAAGAACACATCTGGATTTTGTTGTATGGTTTTAACTTCCTCCAGTGCGGTTCTTTTTGCAGGATTTCGGCTTCTGTCCACATGATATGATGGCCGTGGTCTAGGCATGGTCAGCTGCACCTGATATTTCGGTCTCTTCTTCTTGGGTGTTGCTCTTATGTTCTTTATTCCTTACTTCGAGCGGTCTTATATAGTGTCTCACCAATTTAAGATTGGCCGCACTCGCAGAGAATCTGGTAGACAACATTTTTCTTATCTTTTTGGCTTGTTGGTTTCGTCTTAGTCAGGTGGCTTCTTAAAGTTTCTCTCGAGCTGAATACTGTGTTGATGTTGGATCGTTGTCCTAGTCTTCTTATTTGCGCGGATACTCCTTTGACATGCGGAATGTTGAGTATTGGTTGTATCTCTTTTTCTGCTTTATGTGCGCTTGACCAATTTTTGCGTTGATGAAGCTAAAGAAGTTGCTTTAACAATGTTGTATTTTTTGTTTTTCTATAGCGGATAAAATAAGTCAGATAAATTAAAAAAACAAAAACTCAAAATGTAAGTTTTTTTCGAATATTTCAAAAAGTAAATAGTAAAGCTCAAATTTTTTTTACAATAGTACTCAGCGCAGAATTCCGTAACTTTGCTCCTATTTTACCGATGCTGTATCTTCTATAGTTTCGGAGATACCCATGACGAGCATCGAATTTGTACATTAAAAAAATTTCAAGTTTTTTAATATTAAAAAAAAAACGGTTAAAAAGCTTGTAAAAAAGTTTGTTTCAAGAATGATGTTTAATTGTATAAAGATTCTAATTGTAAACGTTCGAAATACCCTAATTTTTTAAAATCAGTTATATTAATTTATGGTTGTTAATATATCATCGGCAGCTTATTAAATACCACTTTACACGATATTTCCGCAGAATAAAATGGAAAATAAAAAAATGGGGGGAAATATGCTAATCCCGCTTGCATATGCTCCATAGCGAATCTGGGATAAATACAAAAATACATATAACTTTGCATAAAATGCAAATAAGCCCGGTTTAAAGCCGAGTCACACAGCAAACACGCCATAACAGTTTTCATGCAATTTTCTGAATAGGGGTTACAGTAAAAACCATTATAAAATTTCATTTTACGATATTATTTTAAAGCTCAAATTGTCAGGTGCCAAGTAAATGGATGTTAACATTTTAGATTATTTTTTATAAGTGGTCGAAGAGGGAACTAACGAAGTATTCTAAAAAGGTGGAATTTCGGTAGAACTGCTGACAGTCTCGTCATCAATAGCACCTCTTATGAGAGTAATACAGTCCTCACACAAGACAACTTGAAAGAAACTGTAGTAGCTTAAATAGTAGGAGATAAGACGATCGGTCACCCAACATGCAGTGGCGGCTCGTCAGGTGAAGTAGGTGAAGGGGCTCTTCACCAAAAAAATAAAACCAGGAGGAAAGTTTTTCGACAATATTAAATAATAATGTACCAATACAGCTACCCTTTTAGCCCTTAAAAAATAATTATGTTCGAATTAATAATATTAATTTAATCCGAATGTAGCTATTCATAATAAGGGGCAGGTTTCAGTCTGCTCGCCACTCTGGGGTGGCATCGGCAAGAAGTGAAATTACTATAGGGGTACCACAAGGTTCTATCTTGGGTCCATTATTATTTTTAATATATATCAATGACCTTCCAGCAGTGGATCCGGTTTCTAAATTCACGCTTTTTGCTGATGACACAACAGTCTGTGTCAGTGCGGAAACTTTAGAGGAATCGATGGAAGGATCTGTGATTGCGCAGGAAAGGGCCTTGCGATGGTTTTGTAATAACGAGTTGTTACTCAATGAGGATAAAACGATAAGAATGGTATTTTCTATGAGGGACTTGGATGGAGTGAATCCAGACGCTCAAAGTACTAAATTTCTAGGAGTACATGTAGACCAACGATTGTTATGGGATAGCCATGTTTGCTCGGTTGGGTCGAAACTGGCCAAGAGCCTATATCTCCTACGTGGCCTAGCTAGCAATGTTTCCCTAGGCGTGCTAAAAACAGCTTATTTCGGCATATTTCACTCGCATGTTTCGTATGCCACCCTTGTCTGGGGTCATTCCTCTGGCGCGGATCGTATTTTCGGTCTACAGAGGAAAGCCATTCGAATTTTGGCGGGTTTGGGCTTCAGGGAGGATTGTAGGCGTGCCTTCATAGATCTAGGTATACTCACCCTTCCAGCCATTTTCATCATGCAATGTCTGTTATATATAAAATCCAATCGGCATTTATACAGAACTCACGAGGATATTCACCGGTACGAGACGCGAAATAGAGGTGATATTGTGCCAGAATTCTGGCGCCTGAAGAGGTGTCAGGGTGGGCCTGGATACTGGGCAGCAAAATTTTTTAATAGATTGACTGAGGACTTAAAAAATCTCCAATTTGACAGTTTTAAGCGAAGAATTCATGACATCCTTGCTAAGAACGCCTTTTTTAGTATTGATGAATTTTTAAATTTTGATTTTAATGTGTAAGCAATTAATGTGTATATTCCAGTTTTATTAAAGATTTTATAAGTAATTGTATATTTTAGGAAATTCTAATTGCAACATGTATTGTTTTATTTTATATTTTTAAACGATTGTGACGTGTGTAAGTTGGATGTAACTGTAGCATGAATAAATTATGATTATGATTATGATTATGATTATGATTATGATTATGATTATGATTATGATTATGATTATGATTATGATTATGATTATGATTATGATTATGATTATGATTATGATTATGATTATGATTATGATTATGATTATGATTATGATTATGATTATGATTATGATTATGATTATGATTATGATTATGATTATGATTATAATAGGGCCACGGTTAACCCCGATGGATAATAATTATAAACACTCGTGCATTTTGGCGCGCCCCAGTCGACCGTGTCCGTGAGCTCAGAGCAGCAAGTGAAGACCCATGCAGTCAAGTGGCTTTGATTTTCACCGTCGCTATGGTTACGTGACGTCAGTCACGCGACAGCATGTAACAATTTACATTATGATAAAGAAAAATTTAAAAATAGATCAGTCATATGCTCCATTGTTTTAGCATTGATTCACCTAACCACCTAAGGTATTTATTTTAAAATATTAGTTAATAAAGTTCATTCGCCTTGATTATCATCAACTTTTGAACTAAGCTAAATTTGGCCAAATTGCAAGAAATTTTCAGTTTTACTATGTGCCATTAATTATGATACACCCTGTATATACTTCATTATCTTCTCAAAACCTGAAACATTTTTAACTGTTCTATACATACAAATCTTTCTTAAAATATTTATTGGTGCATTGATCCAGTTTCGAACATAAAAAATATTAAAGTTAGTGATACGTCTTTCTTTAATCCAACTGTTGTTTGAGAGGTGAAATTAATCACGTTAGAAATAAAAAATTAAGAATGATCCAGATTGGAATATTTATCTGTTAAAATTTTTGCCAACTATTTTTTCATGTTTTAAAGGTATTATTAAGGAAATAAATATTTCTTTTGAAATGTCTTAAATTATCTGTTCACAGAACAAACTTTATTATCACTGATTGCAAAAATTTTTAGTATTCTGTACAATCAATATTATAAAATACAAAATCACATTTTAGTAAATGGTAACATAAAATTATATTAAATATAATTTAATAGAAAAGTAATACTCTGTACAATAATTGTTGTATATTTTATTAAAATATGTAAGCTACCAATGGGAAATTAATATTTATAAAAAATAAGATCTATTTATAATAGAACACGACATTTTATAAGCCCATCCTGTACGGTTTACAATTTCATGTATCTACAACTCTTTATTTAACCATCTAATTGCTCACGTTTAAAGCATCGGCTACGGGTCGTTAGTCGTCAGTCTACAAACAGGCATGAAAGTGGATGATGGACTAATTCTTCAATTCACAAATATTTTTTTTAGTTTGGCTATAAATGTTCAAGACCGAAATGATATAAGAACATAGTTATTAGATGACAAAACGTTAAAATTTCAAAAACCTTTAATTTGTGTTAAATTCCCAAAGCTTATAAGTTCCTTATAAGACTGTATTTAAAATTTCAGGTCCGAATAAAAAAAAAAATACTTGAGGTTGGTATCTAAAAAAACGAAATGTCGAATTTAAAAACTATTATCGCCATCTTTTAGAATATAAAATGGGGTTATGAAAGATTTTTTTTTGTTTTTTTCTCAAGTCAAAAATGAATTCCCAAAAAATTAAAAACCAAAACTAAAAATTTCTGTTTTCTTTTTCTCGGATATCCCCGAAGGTATTCGGAATATTTGTAATTTTGTTTCGCCAAATTATTAAGCTCAAAAATACGCAACTTTACCTCAATTTAATCATCTTCGTATCTCTTGCCGTTTTCGAGATATCCCCATGTACGTACACGAATTTGTAGCACCCTGTATTGAGGTTAAAATTTCTAAAAGCTTGTTCATAAAAAAAATCAATTGAAAATGTGATGTTTCTTGAACGGCAGAAGAGTTTTGGACTTGAATTGTCTTTATTTGCTTTAAATCACAGCGTTTCAAGTGGCAAGTATCTCCAGTCGTCTTCAGGTGAATTTACTTCAGTTTTCATCTCATTATAATTTTCGTTTTTATATAAAAAAAATACATTCTATTGCCATCGCCAGACACAGGTACAATATGAGCGATGTAGTGGAAATGCACTATTTGTTCGTTGGTTCTTTTTTTTTAAAGACATGTCAAGCAAGCACAAAAACTTATGAGTTTAGTTAGTAATAGTAAGGGCCAAAGTTCACAACAAGCATAAAACTTTCGCCATCAAAATTCTATGGAAATGTGAATTTCTTTCATAACTTTAGCAATTAAATCCTTTGACTAAGACCCTTTGTCCATGATTAAAGACTACTTTCAACAGGAAACGTTAAAAATTCTTCTCGTGCACTTTTAAAATTCAAATAAATTTTAACCATCGAATAGATTTTACAATGCTGCTGATTGGTGAGCGCTTTACATCAATAATGGAGGAGAAAATATTTGGGATATGAAACAAATCTGATTTTAAGCGAGATAATATTTTTTTATTGTAAAGAAAAATGTTGAAACGATATTTAATAGTGGAGTGTCAATGTTCCAGAGAAATAAAAGCAAGACTGGGTGTTCCGCAATAGTCTACTCTAGCTCAACAAAATAAAACATGATAAAACAATCAAAGAAAAATTCATGTTGTCGGGAGGATGTCCTCAAGGAGGGGTACTGTCGCCCCTCCTATGGAATTTAGTGGTAGATGAGTTACTGACATGTCTCAATGCAGAGGGATTCTACGCCCAAGGCTATGCAGATGATGTAGTAATACTCGTCATAGGAACGCACGCCACTATACTTACAGAGCTAATGCAAAGAGCACTGAGAATAGTGCAGCGCTGGTGTGAGAAAGTAAAGCTCAAAGTCAACGCAGCAAAAACCGCAATCCTGCCTTTCACCAAAAGAAGACAAACAGGGAACTACGACAACCTAAACATCTTCGGTGAGCAGGTTAAAACAGTCAGTGAGGTGAAATACTTAGGGCTAATCCTGGATGCCAAACTGACCTGGAACCAACAAATAATCAAAAACCTAAACAAAGCGAAAATGTGTCTTATGAGATGCAGAAGCCTGTTTGGTAAAACCTGGGGACTCAGACCGCAAATGGTGTTGTGGTTATATGTCACAGTCATCAGACCCATAGCGACATATGGATCTGTAATATGGTGGACGAAAACACAGCAAACTACGACAGTCACCAAGCTAAACAGCCTGCAGAGACTGGCTTGCCTGTGCATCAGTGGTGCAATGAAAAGCACCCCCACTGCAGCGATGGAAGTAATACTAGGACTGCTACCCCTAGATATTCACATCAGAAAGGAGGCCAGCTGTAGCGCCTCCAGGATGAAAATAAATGGGAAATGGAAACAACAACCCATAAGAATAGGGCACACAAGAGCCGCGGATCTAATCAACGACGAGCTCTTGGAGATGCAAACAGATCACATGAAAGAGGTCTACAACTTCACCAGACCCTTTAACATCAGGTGCGACTCTGACATGTGGTCAAAAGGGACACCACCGTCATTAGATAGGGGCCTGGTTTGGTACACTGATGGATCAAAAACGGCCGACGAAGTAGGCGCAGGTATATTTGAGGAAAGACCCAGAATGGAAATCAGCATTCCCCTGGGAAACTACGCCACAGTATACCAAGCAGAAATACGTGCTATACAAGCATGTGTACAGAAAAATATCGAAAAGGGCTACCACGACCAAGAGATATACATTCTGTCCGACAGCCAAGCTGCCCTCAAGGCCCTGAACTCCAGTCGACTCAAATCGAGGATCACACTGGAGTGCCTAAACGACCTGAAAAACCTGGCAGCAAGGAACAACAAGGTAGAACTCCTATGGGTTCCTGGCCACTCAGGGATAGCAGGCAACGAAAAGGCCGATGAACTGGCAAGAGCCGGATCATCTCAAAAACTCAGGGGCCCTGAACCCGCCCTTGGCATATCAAAACAGGCAACCAGAACAGCATCAGACAGGTGGGCACAACAACAACACCTGTCCCGATGGAACAGGATACCTGGTCATACCCAAGCGAGGGCCACAATTGGAAAACCCTCCAAAAAGTTATCAACTGGAA
This sequence comes from Polydrusus cervinus, assembly GCA_935413205.1. NCBI lineage: Eukaryota > Metazoa > Arthropoda > Insecta > Coleoptera > Curculionidae > Polydrusus > Polydrusus cervinus. The sequence continues at coordinate 6,149,894 of OW284515.1, forward strand.
TGATGCCTTTAACGCGCACCCAGCTAAAACAAGTGGTCGGCCTACTAACAGGCCACTGCTTAAGAAAACACCTACACCGAGTAGGAATTTACAATGGTCCCATTGAATGCAGGCTTTGCGGCGATGAGGACGAAACCGCCTCACATATCATATATAACTGCGAAGCACTGACCCGAGGAAGACTCTTCGGAGACATTCAATGTGGGGATAACCTCCCACATGACAAACTTGGTAGGAATTTGCTGGACCTTATAAAAGGAACAAATCTTTTCTAGCAAGATAGGGGAGCACAATAAGCCACTAGGCTGCAGTGCAAGAAGCTTGGGCCGAACGCCCAACCCCCGCCTTAAACCAACCAACCAACCAACCATGTTGTCGGCAAATCCACGAACCAAATTATACTGTAACAAATTTGTCCATTGGGACAATTTGTTTGTTCACATTCTCACATTCGCCATATTGCAGAATAACAGACCAAAATCGATACTATATTTATTAATAAAAATAAACAATTTATTATTCCCAATCATAGCCAGTTTGATTAATTATTTTTCTGAAATGTATTCTTGGTTGCCTGTTGTACATTAATGTTAACTTTAATGTTCGCTATGGTAAAACTTGTCAAAATAATTGCCAATTTAATTAATAGCATAACATCGACTTAAAAGAAATCCTTGAGCAATACTCTTAACTCTAAACGTGGAGAAAGAAGTGGCAATACTGTAGAAATGAAACAACTTTTAGTAGGTAATGTGGAATTGGAATAAATTTTTTTCTAGGATTCTTATAATTTCGTCTGTTTTATGGACTTATCTTCATTTTCCATCATTTATGGAAGATTTACCAGTTATTTTTCGATATCTATTGCGTATATTAGAAGTTTTGCGGTCGATTGGAGTTGGATCCCCGTTTAAAATATATCAGAAAATTGTACAGTCGACAAATATTTGCATGGCATAAAACCAACCAAAGTCAGTATAAAACGTTAATTTTATAGGTATATAGTAGAGCTGGGCAAAGCACTCGAAAAAAGGGCTTCAAGTACCAAGCCCTTTGGAAAAGTGATTGCCAGCATCAAGCACTTAGGAAATTCTAAGTAATTCAAATTACCAATTACCGATGTAAGTAATTTTGAGTGATGTTGACTAACTGCAAACACTTTGAATAGCTTGAAATACGAAATTCAATTACCAGTTACCAAGCACTTTTTATAAAGGGCTTGAATTACCGAGAACTGTGATTTAAAAGTGTTTGTTTGAAGCATGCTTAAAGCACTTTTCAAGCAATTGCTGCCCAGCTGTGATATATATTATATTACATAAATGAGTGAAAAACTGGAGATTTTTTGAACAAAATAGTAGTTTGTACAACAAGAGTGGATAAGATGTCCATATCGCACGAGGAAGTAAAGTCAAACTTCCGAGAGCAATATGAACAATCCACTTGAGTTGTACAGTATATTTTTTCTATGACTTAACTTCCAAACTTGCTAAGAATTTTTAAAAATTATTTAAATTAGGCATCATAACTTGTCCTTTAAGATGGCCATGAACTTGTGAGAATGGTAATAAGAAACAATTGAACAAAAATTCATTTTGATGGAAAACCCATGGATCAAATTACACTGTAACATGTATTTATCGATTTGGGTAAGTTCTTATATTTATACAAACTCACTTTTGAATATATGAATCTTTCTCACATTCGGCTTTTTGCAGAATAACAGACAAGAAGCGATATATGTATTAATAAAAACGAACAATTTATTTTCTCAACCAGGTAATTTGATCAATAATTGTTTAACTGCAATGCACAGCAGAAAAATAGGTGTTTCTGGTTTATTTCTGCTTGCGTAAAAAATTATAACTCTGAAAGTAAAACAAAATAGCTGTAGAATTCGTTTCAAACAGTTAAAAATGGATTTTGTGCATTAATATGAATTTTTAACGTTCGCTAATTTACAAACTAGCAACACTGTTAACGTGGAAACAGAAGATGAGAAGTGGCAATAGTGTAAGTAGAAATAACATAACCTTAAAAACGTTAGTAAAAAATGTTTTTTTCCTAGAAATCTTATAATTTCGTCTGTTTTATCGGGTTATCTTTATATTCCACCATTTAAGGAAGAATTACCAGTTAATTTTTTATGTTTGTTGCATATAATAAAAGTTTTAAGATCAATTGGGGTTCGATCCCCGGTCAAAATATATCGGAAAATATCCCCGTGCACAAATATTTATAATAATATATATTATTTATATGGAAAAAAATTACCAAGGTTAGTAAGAAAACGTTCATTTGGTAGGTATATAGTACATTATATGTAAAGCTTTTAGTAATTGTCTAGAAATGAGTGGAAATAAAGATATTTTTGAAATAAGAAAGTGCGTCTGTGCGCAAATCTTTAGTTCGGTCAGAAAATAACAATAATTTGGTAGAAATATATTTTGGTATTAATTTTGTTACTATACCTTCAATTTTTGCACCATTTCGTGTACTCTTTAGAAAAATATTGTGTATACACATAGACTCTGGGATAAATATTTTGATTTAAATTTAAAAAGAACAAATTTCATCTGACACATTTGCATATTTTTGAAGCATATTGTTAACCTCACTTTTCTGTAATTGACTACTGTGATTGGCCAGTTTCATATCCTAACTAGGATGGATATGAAATTATATCCGTTCAGTTAACCAGAATATAGCCCACTTATCCAATTACTTTAGTGTAAAGGAAACAGCAAATTTCCATGTGGGAGTAGAAAAAAGTGCATTTGTGCACACATCTTTAGGTCAGAAAATAATTATAGTTCAATAAAAATATATTTTGGTATTATATCTTCATTTTTAAGACCATTTCGTGTACACTCTTTAGAAAAAAGTGGTCTATGCATAGGTTCTGGGATAAATGTTAAATAATAAAAAAAATTTAAAATTTTATCTGACAGATTTGCATCTTTTTGAAATTAACCTCACTTTATTAAGTGTCATAAAACGACGCGTAGAATTTACAAAGTGTAAATATGGTTTCCTTGTAATTGACCACTCTGATTGGTCAGTTTTATATCCTAACTAGAATGTATATAAAATTATATCCGTTCAGTTAACTGGAATAGCTAACTTATCCAATAACTTTAGTGTAAAGGAAACCGAAAATATCCATGTGGAAGTAAAACATTTTTTTATTCGAGTAAGAACTATTGAGGGCTGTCGGAATCTCCAGTCGGTGTTTAACAAAATAGCAGTGTGGTGGTGTGTCAATAATCTACTACTAAAAGCTTACCCTAAGTCCAAAATTACTGTTAGTATCCATATAAAGCGCAGCGGGTTGTACGAACTTATAGGAAAGAAATACATTGTATTTTAAATTTCTAATAGAGCTGAATTAGTTATATTACATAACAAATGATGAAAGTGATTTCAAACGAGGAGATATTTAGCACGAGGCGTCAGCCGAGTGAGAAAATTCTTCGAGTTTTAGAATAAGCACTTTCACACAAGTAATGTACACTATTTTTCCTACGATCACAAAGAATTATTGAAAAAGCCTTTGTTTGAAATATTTCAACACTGGTGTTGAAATTAGCATACTTAGGATTATGCTGCACCTAATATCTGGTTTCATAGTTTGTCAGTAGGTTTTTCCTTTATTTGTAGTTTAACTTTTTCATTTTTTCATATTCTTTATATCATAGAAAGAATTATTCCTGGATTAACTTCTAGATTAACCTGAATGGAAAATTTTAAATTTAATCAAGGAACGAGGCATTAAACATAAATTTAAAAAATCCACCCAACAAGGAAGATTTGAATTCAAAATACCTAATTCTATAAATTATTTAATGTTTTTATAAAAAAAAATCAAATACTCTTGACGGGATGTGAACCTATGACCTTGCGATCTGTAGGCTAGAGCTCAATGCTCTACGTTATGGCTACTAATAAACATTTGTTGTTTAATACATGATACTCTCATCAGCGCGATTTGTTTTTTCTGGTAATAGATTTTCCAATATATTATTAACATTTTTTAGAATTTCAGATGGCGTATGTTTACACTCTAATTCTGAATCAGTCGACAAATAAGTACATGAAAAATAAGTTAAACACTTTACAATTGCTGCGTTCTAAAATGTGTTCCTTTTAATAAATAGGGGTGGTCTGTCAAATTGGTACCCTATGTTTAACTTAAATAGTGTGCCTTGTATTTCCACTCTAGAGTTCAAATTTTTTTTAACACGCATGTGATATTCGGCACTTTCGAGCCAAGTTAACGTGCTTTTTTTTATCATTTTCATAGGTGGTCGTAGGAAAGTTTATTCACATGAAATTATTGTCCTCTGATATGAAAGCTATAAGTCACTGACAGTCGTTTAAAACCTGGCGCAAAGTATCGTCTCGTATACTCTAAAAACAGAACCAATATAATATGACCTATTTTTTGTGTACAATCAACTACCCTACATTCAATGTGTCAACATATTTAAAATTAAATAAAAGCACAGTTAGGCATAAATCTAATACATAGCTCATGTAATTTACAAAATACAAATAATTCATTACAATGAAATCAGAAAATAGGCAAAAACACAACTTTAAAAAATATTTTACAATATTTAATTAAATAGTTAATTAAATGAATTTTTAATTATTTTAAAACATGAAAGGTATTCAGTTAAAACAAATTTAGCAAATGTACGAATTTAAAATGAAATTTTTGCTGACTTTCCTATAAATCAATTTTAAATTGACAGTACAATATTTGTTGTTAACGTTACCAGATAATTGACTCTAAAATAAATGAATATAATTTAAATAAATTCAAATTTGATGTTTTTGTGTGTTTAAAATATAAACATTTAGTGGAAGTAGCTGAACATAAAACATGGAGCGAGGTGTTTTTTTTTTTATCAGCGGATGTGCATTTGTTATCACAGCCCATTCCCCTCTTTTTTCAAAACCCAGAGTTAGTAGTGAAATACAAGACGAAGAGGTAATAGGAGGCTATTTTCAAAGATCTATCGAATGCATTTGGTGAGGAGGAAAGATACATCAGTGTGTCCGCGGATGGGGTCCCCAAAATAGGAAACATCATTATTATTCATTTTACGAACAAAAGTCATTCTTTATAAAAAGTTCTGCTTGTTGGGAAAATGAATTCGCGATAAAAAAAAATGTTAGATCAGATGTACAGGATGTTAATAAATTAGGAAAATATGAAAATGCTTCAAGAGAGAAATATCAGTATTTATTATGTTTTACAAAAATTTTAGAAAACAAAGTTCTTTATAAACTAACGTAAAGTCTTAATACCAATTTTGATATAAAAATTCGAATTTTTAAGATTATAAAAAAACAATTGACAACTCCAAGGACCAAATTACCTTGTAAAATCATTTTCTGAAATATAATTTTAAAATGGTTGTTAGTAAAATGTAAAGGTATAAACTTTTCTCCTAAACCCACTTTTCTACGTCACTGCTTTTTTATAAATATGCAGCATTTGCTTAATCTGTAGTAATTCCGTTAAAGTCCTTTTGCTCCTGCAAAGCGAGTCTTTATGCATTTCGTGTGTATGAATATTATTAAATTATTAACAGTGCATCGTGCATTCATTATTCCACCGGCCAGCCATGTTGGAGAACAGTGATGGCGATGGCTATCACCTCTAAATGACACTGAAGCATGTTATCAACAAACTTTGTTGAATAAAATATTAAATATTTCCTGTACCTAGTATTAGTCTTCAAAATATGCATTAATTGATAGGTTCTGCAAACAGCGGAATTAGATAAAAAAAAGAGTTATTTTTCTTTAATATATGACAAAAGGTTATAGGTACAAAAATGTTCTATGTCTATTTGAAATTGGTAGAGAGTTAAATACATACCTTTTAATATGGTTGTGAGGAAGACCTGAAAAATAAATAAAATAATTTTTAATAAAAAACAAATATATCTGTAAGAAAATTCTTAGAACAAATTTTTCTTACTTGATCTTAAAACCTTATACTTTGCAGTAAAAAAATAATATATTGTCGGAGTTGATATTCAAAGGTTAAGTAGATAAAAATACAGGGTGTTAAATTTTAATTTCTAAATAACAAAAAAAAAATCCTAGCTCAGGCTGTTTTTGTGATATAAACGTGAAAATTTGCAATTAGAAGTTTTTGAGGGCGATAAATATAAATCTATTTCTGTTTTTCAAGTAACTTGTAGAGAGCGCTAGTTACACTCTACACGCCCACTGCATGAAGCCCAAAAAAAATTCTGGTAAATTTATTGAGATTTTGATTAAACTATATAATGGAATGATAATTTCTAGAGATAAAAGGTATATTTCATTTATTTTATTAAAACAATCCGGTTCCGAGATATTGGCATGCAGCATTGCATGAAAGTTTTTATTTTCATCAAAAATAATTATTCAAATTTGACAAAAAAAAATAGAATTAAATTTGCAGGTTATATTCACAGAACAATAGAAAATGGTGTGCATAATCAAAAAAGAACAAACGCGGTATACCGTATATCGCTTGGTTTCCCCCGGCACAGTCACGGCCTCACCGCATTGGTCTGGGGGATCCTTTAACATGCTTTTTGTTTTTGTGTTTATGCATAACCTAAATATAATTGAAAAGTAAATATTAAAATTTTACATATCTCCAAAAATTCCACAATAAGGTATATCTTTGATAACACCATTGAAAAGCTTGGACAATTATGCATCATTTTGGTTTTATGCTCATTGGCGTGCCGACTTTAATAATGCATGCCTATTAAGTGAAGGTGGTCATTTCCACCAATTTTGCATTATCAAAGTTAATAATAATAGGAAAGCTAATTTAATTTAATTATTTTAATTAAGAACGGTGTGCTTGAGGAGAAAAACGCAGTAGATCATTTTTATGCAGAATTGACCAGGCTAATCAGAAATGATATCCACATGGAAAAATATCAGTGGCGTACCACTTTTTTTTTTTAAATATATAATTGATTAGTTTTAAAAATTATTCTATTGGCGATAACGCTGAAACGAAGGAGATATCGGGCTGCAGTTTTAATATTTTTTCTAGCAAATTTCATCTGCTTTTTGATTATGGTATCATAATTATACCGTATGATTTATTTTTTCGGAGTAAAATCAAAAAATGTGTTATTATTGCAAATTGTGCCCTCTAGCATTTTTTTTTTGAGAACTATTATGGAAAACTAAATACGATTGGTGAAATTACATACATTTCTCTTGCAAACAGTCTTTAGTTTGCTAAAATCGAATAATTCGTTTAAAAGTTACAACGATTTAACTGATTACACTTTCAACAGCTCCCCCCCCCTCTTAATAAAGTTGGTACGCCAATGAGCATCAGACCAAATTGATGCATAATTGTCCAAGCTTTTTAATGGTATTATCAAGAATGCGGAATTTTCGAAGATATGTAAAATTTTAAAATTTACTTTTCAATTACGCCCTCTTGCGGCAAAATGCGGAACTTAAAAAAAATTTACAGCATTTTCTCTTGGGCACTTTTGTCATAAAAAAATTTACCCAGATGCTGTACGATTACTAGTTTCTGAGATATGGCCGGCGGTCATTCTTAGTTGACCACCCGGTACTCACGAAACATTGCATAACAAACCATGAGTTTTCTATTATAATCTACTCATATATATAGTATACCCAAAAACTACAAACAAATATATATCACATCATTATGCTGCGGTCCAAATTCGTGTTTAAGAGCCTTCTATACCAGCGTGAAACGCGGCATCGTTTCCTGGCTTATCTTATCGAAAATTTAAAACAAAAATTTCACTAAGGGGTCACAAGAACTTCTAGTTTGGCAAATGATACCTTATTTTTTTTCAAACAAAAAAATTGAAAATTTATTTTGAAGTTTCAATTATATATGTTCAAATTATATCATGCGCCAGGCCATGCAGAACATAATTAAATGAAAATTGCATTCATGATAATTTGTATTCTCCTTTAAAATTGCAAACGATACCCCGATATTATCTTAAAAATCTTCACTGACGCCGCGCCACCTAATTCGCGTGAAATTCGTTTATATATTATTTTGTATGTAAAAGAGACATTTTATTGCCATTGTCAGACACAGGTACAATATGCGGGATGGGGATGTAATGGAAATGCACTATTTGTTCGTGATGACTCATCGACTATTGTTTTCTTTTAATGCTTCTCTTTGTCTGTGCCAAGTAAAAACGCTAATTTACGATACGGTATAGTTTGTTTATCACATTATACTGGCCCCTTAACAGAGCGCTAGTGAGAAAGGCATACGAATGCAGCGCTTCATAAAAAATACAATGTATTGTATTTTTAATAATATAAGTATAGGAATTTACTAGTACCTAGTCCAAAACATAATCCACACGCGATGAAATCCAATCACCTTGAAAACGTTTTTATTACCACATACCAGGAAGTAAGGGTCCAAACCCGTCAAGGGGAAATTATAAATATAAAAAAAAAATAAGAAAAAAATATACCTACATGTCACTTACTTAACCTTTATTAATGAGTCATTCACATGTATGTGCCTAACAAACCAGTTGGGTCGATTTGATTAAAAATAATTTGCATAAAACAATATTTGCTTTTATTAATTATTGCTTGGTTTTTAAATTACCATACAAAACTTGGTTTAACAGGACTGATTAAAATGTTAAGGGAATTAAATCAAATCTCTGGCGTTTGTTATAGGGTGAGAATTGTTTTTATTTTAAAATAGATCAGGATCGCCAAAAAATAGGTAAACATTTTTTAAAATCCAACTATAAAAAAATAATCACACGAAAATTGTCACATGTTAAAAGGATAGTCTATATTTTATATTCTAAAAAAAAGAATGCATCAAGAACCATATTACATGTCATATTTAAAAGAAAAATGTCAATGAAATAAAATATTAACCAGGAACAAATTCCCTTCTGAGTTAAGTCAACCTTCATCAAGCAGCAGAATACGCCCCTTTCTAAGCCACCTGGCAAATGAAACTACCAGATCTAGAATTAATTTACACAACATTAATAATAATAATATACAGGGTGTTCCAAGTTAAGTGCGCACTATTGCTAACTCTTTTATTAATATAGATACAATTTCAATTTCCGATTAAACGAAAGAAATACTTTTTTTAACGGAACACACTGTATATTTTTGACACAAATGTTTGCAAATCGTCTACAGAAAAAAAAAGTTCATTTGCAATATTGGCCTAAAACTAAGAATAATCTAATTATTGCCATATTTACATTTTAGACAAGGTGGCTGTGCATTTATAAAATAAAACCTAATTTTATCATAACTGTTTGGTTTAAGAAGAAATAAAATAAACTACATTAGATTTGCAAAGACTTCGCCGTTTTGTGTAATACATTTTTCGACATTCTTTAAAACCCATCTTGTGGCTTTTAACACTGTTCGGCCATCAATGGATGATATGATGAATCGAATGATTTCTTTAGGTTCCTCCAGGTTTGCGTATCTCCTTTGACATAACCCCAAAAGTAAAAGTCTAGTAGAGTTATGTCAGGAGATCTTGGGGCAAACGTATCGGACCATTTGTTGTTATCCACCTATCTTGAAAAAGCCTTTCTAATAATATTCTTACTTCGTGAATCTGATGAGGGGAGCTCCATCTTGTTGAAAGTAGATTTCGTTACGTGCCTCTAAGTTCACATTATCTAAATATGCTTCCAGTAATTCTGATAACATATTAACATATCACCTGCCTGTTAAATTGCCTTCATAAAAAATAAGCCCAATTATTTGACTGCCTATTATACCACATCAAACATTAAAACTAAATCTTATTTGTGGATTTTGGGGATGAGAAAGAAACTAATTTTCTCTGGACCAATAATGCATGTTTATACGATTAAACATACCCCTGTTTGAAAAATTTGCTTTATCGCTCCAAAAAATGTGCCTTAAAAAGTTACGATTTTGCCTGCACATATTAACAAACAATTGACAGAAATGTAGTCTCCTTTCAGAGTCCCCAGGTAATAATGTTTGCACTGGTCGGTACTTATGGGGTACAATCTTATATTTTTTTTAAATTCTTCATATTGTAACTAAGCTTAAACCACTGTCCCTTGCCAAATCTCTGGTTTAATTACTTTTGTATGCTTCAAAATATGCCAACACATTTACTTCTACTTGTTCACTTATTATAAACGGGCGTTTAGTTCTAGTCTTTGCAAAGACCCCTTCGTTACTTCTAAATTTTCTATAAAGCTTTAAAAAAATACCTTGTGTTTGGTTGATCACGTTCAGGATACATTTGGGAATATTGTTCCTGTGCCCGGAAACTATCTTTTCTGCATACAAAATACGCTTCTAATACGCATTTTTCTAAATGTATGAACATCATTTTGTAATATTTTTACCAAAAAATCTAAAATCACAGACCAGTTCAATCACTTACAATAACATAAATGCTTACTTTTGTTGACAGCAGAATAATCTACTGACGCACCGAATAAAGCTTTTGTTTCAAAAATGCACAGCTACCTTGTCTAAAAAGGAAATATGGCAATAATTAGATTATTCTTAGTTTAAGGCCAATATTGCATATATGAACTTTTTTATTCTGTAGACAATTTGCAAACATTTTTGTGTCAAAAATATACAGGGTGTTCCGTTTAAAAAAAATGCATTTTTCTTGTTTAATCGAAAATGCTGTATTCAATTGTTTTTTTGTTTTTACTATCTTAATCAGCAAAAAAAAATGTTACTACTTTGCTAATTTAACCGACTTTGTATCTATAATAATAAAAGAGTAAGCAATAGTGCGCACTTAATTTGGAACACCCTGTATATGTAAAAAAAGAAACATTAATAATAATAATGTTTCTTTTTTTACATGTATTAATAAGAAATAATACAATTTTATATTGTGTGTTGATATTATATAATTGTGACGAATGTCTTTACAGGTGATTTCCTCTTAACATTTAGCTTATTTAGAGAGGTGCTGCTTTTCTTGAGAGTATCTAACAATGACACAGATGTCGCTCGGTGCAACATCTTACTAATGTATCCCACCAAATACTACCTAATCAGTTTCGAGTGGTTCCTTTCGTTCGTCGGATCCTAGCTCTACTGATGAGCCATGATATGGCGAAACGCGTCTAAGGGTGGATTTGACGGAATAAAACGAAAATCTTTATTTGTTTTAAATATTATTGTTGTTAAATTTGTTGTTTTTGTGGTTTAGAAAAATAAATTGTCAATTTATTAATAAATATGATGATCTTTGTCTGTTATTCTGCAAAAGGCCGAGTGTGAGAAAGATAGATATATTCAAAGTGATTTTGTGTAAATATAAGAAATTACTTGAATTATTTTTAAGTTAATTAGCAAAATTATGGATGTTACATTGTACCTGAGAGAAATAAAGCTGTTTTTTTACCGTTTCTTCAGCACTTCTCCTGAGAAACTGTAAATGCGTTGAAGCAATTAAATATTTAAATCACTAATATCGGATTGCAGAATTTTAATAATAATTAACTAATCAACAAGTTTGACGGTGATATACAGGACACTCACAGAAATCATTTTCTCACAATCATACTGGCCCGGTTACCCTAATTTTTAATTTACTAATCAGGCACCTTTGATTGTGAGTTCATAATGCTGTACCTTGCCTCGCGTCGTTTGTGCAACGGCAATCGCATTGGGGAAAATATCACTGTGCGCATTTGTTAAGAAAATAATAATTTTTAACCCTAGATTGGCAACCTACGTAAAATTTACGTAGAGTTTTTTTTAAATCTGAAATAATTGGCCTATTATTGGTATCATCGTTCTGCCGCTCAAGCAGTGCATCTACCACCACCACAACATTCGACTGCCGAAGCGTTTCTGATATGGCAGTTGAGGGTTGTAAGTAACCGAATAAAGAGTGATTGTTGGCGCGTAAATTTTACGTATAGATGTATTATGAATGCGCTAAGTTCAACAAACTAATCTTTTTATGTGTATTTTTTGGTTATTTCGTTTGTTTTAGATTCAGGAAATGTTTGTTATTTTTGAATAAAATAAGTAATTACTTTTCCCTAAAAAATTAAAAGGTTTGAGACAATTTTTGCACATATTTGTAATATACGTAAAATTTACGTATTGTTGGCATCGACGTATATATTTTCAACGTTGGCAATCTAGGGTTAAACCACCCACCAAAAATTTGGGGTTTCATAATTTTTTTTATTCTCAATGATTGACGGTGTCAATTTTAAAATTTAAAAAAGAAAATTCATTTTTAAAAATTGAATTTGTATATCCAAGGTGCGCGTAAATACCAAAACACTTTTAAAATAAATATAGCGAATAAAATAATGCTAAGTTCCGGAAATTTCAATTTCGAAAGGCTGATTTTAAATAAACCCGTTACTCCATCGCAATTTCAATTTTCAGATGCTTTAAAATAAAACTTCAAAAATTTATTTTCGCAATACATTTCACTTGTTTCCAGTGTAATATTTTCCTCATATTTATTTTATAACCCTAAATAAAGTCACACAAAGCACAAAGCCATGACTTATTCAATTGTTCAGTTCCCATTTTTTATTCAACCCCACAATTTATGTATAATCCACTTTTTATTTACCGCAAGGGCTAATATGATCATTTAAACAACCAAGCCCCTTTCATTTTTATTTCACTTTGACCCTAATAAATGATTTGGCTACCCTTTTCGCCTTTTTTTGAATGCCACAGTGAAAAATTATGTAAAATTTTAGCTAATATGAGATTCACAAGGCTGCCCATTTAGAGCTTTAAAGCTTTTGAATAAAAAAATGGAAAAATAAACACAATTTTATTGTTAATAGTAGTTTGTACAATAAGAGTTAATATGATGTGTATATTGAGCACGACACCGTAGGTGGAGTGCGCAAACTTCGAAGTGCGATATGGGCAATCCAAGCGAGTTCAACAGTATATTTTTTCTACGGACAAACTTTATCTTAAAATGTTTTTAAAAAGTTTGCATGCTCCCGGACTTGAACTAACTACCATTGGATCCAAAGTTCGATGTTTTCCCGTATGGGCCACAGTATCATGTTAGAAATTATGGTAAAACCAACTCAATAATAATGCTACATGAAATTAATTTTCTATGCACATTCAGCTGGTTGCATTATTGATAAATCTGTTATAGATGCATATATATTTTGATATATTAAACAAATTAATAAGATATTATAACATATACATATAATTTATTGTCTTGAAAGAGAAGGCAGAGCCTCAGTACATACAATAAACTGTGATTGGTCAGTACTTTGTAAGAACGCCACAGATAAATCTAATTTTTGTAACAATGTTGTTAATTAATTAGAAATTTCCGGAATCGTGGAAACAAAGCACAGAGGGAGGAATGATAGGTCGACGCTGTCTCAAAAGGGAACAGAGAAATTTTTATGCACAGTGGACTTGTGGTTGTGATCTGTTAAAAACGACTGTTTCAGTATTGTGTGCATTCGGGAATTTTTTTTTTAAATGGGAAATTTTATTTTTAAACGTCGCAACACTGTGCACCACTGATAGTAAGAATATGAAATTTTGCAGTACAGTTAACTGGAATAGCCTACTTTTCTCATCCCTTAAGTGTAAAGGAAACAGCAAATATCCATGTAGGAGTAAAAACAGTTATTTTATTAGCAAGAATAATTGCTATTACAGAATGAAACCATGCACGATGACGTAAAAGTTTTTTTTAAATAAAACCAGTTTAAAATTTATGATACAACAATATTTTAAGAATATTTTAACTAACCTCTTACAAAATTTCCAAATTTTGGTTTTAGTGACAACAAAATAATAATCAATTATCTGTGGCTACAGACAAAATCTAAATCATCTAGAAGAGAACCTTCATCCCTACAAACCAGTAATTGTACAAGAGTTATTGGACGATAATCCTGATAGGCGAATGGCGAGTGCAATTTTGTGAAATAACGATCCAGCAGATACTCACTCATTGAACAGATAATCACGCATGAATTGTCAAAAGAATTTGTTTTTCAGATAAAGCAACGTTTTCTTTAAATGGTCAGGTTAATAGACAAAACTACAAATACTGGGCGCAGGAAGATCATGTATAGGAAATTACACCACAGAAAATTACATCACATTAGAAAAGGTTTACGTCTGAGTGGGCATTGTTGAAAATAGTGTAATCGGACCATTTTTTTAATAAGAGCATCAATGGACAAAGAAATCTAAATTTCCTTCAAAAAGATCCGGGTCCAGCTCTTGCCACTCTCGTTCCAGACGATAATGATCCTGATTTACCAAGTTTAACCTTATGGTTTCAAACGAATGGTGCTCCCCATCATTATGCTGCCCACCTAAGGGAGTATTTAAATACAATTTTTCGTGGGCGGTGGATAGGTAGACGGAGATTAATAGAGTGGTCACCGAGATCGGCCGATCTTAACCAACTAGACTTTTTTTAAGGGCTTCGTCAAAAATTTAGTTTATAAATCTAAACCCTACGAAAAATTTCGAACAGGAATTCTGAATCGATTAATCTACTGCAGAACAATTGATGGTGACATTTTCAACGTCGTTTATAATAGTTTCTTTCATACTTTGTCGTGTATCTATTTAATTTTAATAGTTAATATTTCGTAAACAAAAAATAAATGATTTATGAAAAATCTCTAGAATTGATATTAAAATGTAAAAATATATGTTTCATAAAAAAATTACGGTTTTTTTTATCGTTTTTTTTTCAATTCATTTCAAAAAAATGGATTTGTCGGGTCCCAGCGGTTCTTGATTAGGTGTTCTATACAGGGTGAGTCAACGATAGAGTAAAGTTCATTTTCGCCTTTATCTTAAGAGTTAGATAAAAATTCGAAATACAAAAGTTGTAGAGACCATTGAGGTGCACAATGTAAAATTATGCGGGGTGGCCCAAAAAACGTTGCGAATATAACTTTTTTTTTAAATGGAACACACTATATCTTGTATTATTTTCTGATTCCCCACAAAATTCTATGCTTATTTTGTAAATGTCATATGTCTAACTTCAATAGTTTTTGAGCTATTGACGTTTAAAATATGGCATTTTTTGACTTTGACAGGCTGTAACATTGGAACGGTTCATCTTAGAGAAAAATAGTTTTCACCTCCTTATCTTAGTTTTTTATTCTCTATCTAAAAGTTACAACTTCCAGTTTAACATTTTAAACCGTTAAACCGTTTTTTTGGTTTAACATGATAAATTGAAAGGTGGTTTCTTCTCCAAGTTCATACTAATGAAACCTGAAAATTATTGAAAACGCCAGTTCATCGATTAAATTTAAAGAAATCTAGGTTTAATTTCTTTTCTGATAAAATAGAGAACTGACAATAAAATTATCTTAAGCAGTTCACCTGTTTTTTTAACCACGAACCGCCACTCACAGTATTGATAATCTATTACAACATCCTTAAGTAAATTATTATTTTATATTTTTATTGTTGATTAAAATTTATTTCTCTGGATTCAATTACCCTAAAAACGATAAGCCTTTCACCATTTTTTACTTATTATTAAAAAATAATAATTTATAAATTAATTCAGGGGGAAAACAAAATATGGCATTTCTTAATTAAATTTTGTCTTATTCAGAGTTCTGCTTTAATTTATTCATACTCATTTTAAAATTGAATTTTACTATGTAGCTTATTCAGATTAAGAATATTGCTCCAGAGACTTATTTGGATTTACAAAATAAATAATATGTATATAGTATTCAGTGGCGTATTTAGGGGGTGGGGGCTGCCGGGATGCAGCCAAGCTCAAGTCTAATTGCAACCTAAATTTTTGTCTCAGACTTCGACTAATTTAAATTTTTAAATAATTTATTCTTGGCTTAGATTACAAAGGTCTTGAAGGAAACGTGTTATTTTTAAACTTTTCCTTCAAAAGTCCTGTTTTATATAAATAGAGATTAAGGTTTCCGACGCATATCGTTTTAGTTGTTAATTTATGTTGCAATTTTATAGGAAAACGAGTAAAAAGAATAATATATATTATATTATTTTTTTATTATACCGGGTCCGCCAACGTGGCGGGGATGGAAGATTAAATCATTATCGAGGAGCTTATCAAAAATACTAAACAAGCAAAAGGTATAGACTTAAAAGCGGCATATTTTAAAAATATTTTACATTATACAGGGTGGCTCAAAAAAGTGTGGCGGACTAAACTTGCATTTTTTTAAATGGAACACCGTATATATTATATTATTTTCTAATTCCCTATACAATTCCACGTATATTTTGTATAAAATGTCATATGTCTAAATTCAATTGTTTTTAAGTAATTGACGTTTAAAATATGGCATTTTTTGACTTTGACAGGCTGTAACATTGGAACGGTTCATCTTAGAGAAAAATGGTTTTCACCTCCCTATCTTAGTTTTTTAATTTTCTATCCAAGGAAACCAACCTCCGATTTACTATGTTAAACCGTTAAACCGTTTTTTTGCTAATGACAAGCCCATCGGTAAAAATAGTATATTACATACCAAGTAATAAAAGTGATACTTTTCAAACGAGAAGATAGATTGGCACGAGGCGTCAGCCGAGTACTGAAATTCTTCGAGTTTTAGAATTTCACACGAGTAATGTTCAGTATTTTCCTACGACCACAGAGAATTGTTAAAAAAGCCTTTGATTTGTGAAAAAAATATTTCAACACTAGTCGAAAAAAAAATCAACACTAGTGTTAAAATTAGCATACTTAGGATTATGTTCTACTTAATATCTGGTTTCATAGTTTATCAATAGGCTTTTCGTTTAACTTTTTCATTTTTCATATTTTATATATCATAGGAAGAACTAATCCTAGATTAACTTCTAGATTAACCAGAACAAAAAATGTTAAATTTAATCAAGAAAAAATGCATTAAACATAAATTTAAAAAATCCACCCAACAAGGAAGATTTCAATTCAAAACAATTCTATAAATTATTTAATGTTTTTATAAAAAAAAAGTTAAATACTCCTGATGGGATTTGAACCTGTAATTTTGCGATCTGTAGGCTAGAGCTCTATTCTCTATGCTATCGATACCAATAAAGATTTGTTTTTTAATACATGACACTTTCTTCAACGCGATTTATTTTTTCTGGTAATAGATTTTCCAGTATATTATTAATATTTTATTAAATTTCAGATGGCGTATTTTTACACTCTAATTCTGAATCACTCGACAAATACATGATAAATAAGGTAAACACTTTCCAATTACTGCTTTTTAAAATTTGTTCTTTTTAATAAATAGGGGTTGTGTGTCAAATTGGCACTATATGTTTAAATTAAATAGTACTCCTTATATTTTAACACTAGTGTTGAAATATTTTTTTTACCACGCGTGTGATATACGGCGCTTTCTAGCCAAATAAACCGTGCTTTTTTTCTCATTTTCATAGGTGGTCGTAGGAAAAAAATATATCTTATCTTTTATAATAAAATATATTCATATTGGTAGTGCTGCTTATTATAGTAGATGTAATGTAAGTAAGATGTAATTCAACACAAATAAAGACAATGCAAGTTTAAAACTCTACTGCCTTTCAAGAAACGTCATTGTCGCCAATCTTCAAACAACAATCGTTTTTATGAGTAACGATCTGGATTTTTAAATTTTTTTTCCTTTATTACTCCCCGGTGACATTTTCAGTCGTCTTTTACGCACAGCTTAATACCTTAATTTATAAAACAAACAAGTAGGCTTATTTTTATTTGACTGTGACCCTTATAAACGGTTTGCCACATTTTCTGCCTTTTTGGTCCATAGTGGCAAATTATGTAAAACGCTGCTCAAATAAAAGTCGTTTGGTCCGTATTTTAAGGTTTAATGAGTTTTGAATAACAATTCCGAAAAAAAAACAGCTTTTCGTACTTTTTGTGTAAACCTTTCGTATCTTTCAAAGGTTTCTCCCTTCGACAGCCAACATTTTTAAATTATAATATTTTTTGGTGGAGAAAGAGCCGTTACCTCGAATTATAACGCGCGGTATCGGCTGTGTAGGGCTGCCAACCATCCAGGAGAACAAGTCCTCTTTGCATCAAAATGTCTTTGACCCTCCGCAACTACTGTAGAATGCAAACTTGTAAATGTTTCTTGAACGGCAGTAGAGTTTTGGACTTGCATTGTCTTCTGCATCACAAAGACGACCCTTTTAAAAATAATCAGCCCTATGCAGTAAGTACATTGACTTGATGTCAAGGTTGAAATTATGACATAAAAACGACATTTGACAGATTTCAATAAAAATGTTGGTTTGGTATAGGCCGCTTTACAGTTTGCAATTTTTCTTTCACGCAAGAAAAGATTGCCCAGGAGTATGCGCAGAACGACGCTAGTGATCAGCTGGCGCAATTTGTATTGCTGCTAGAAATATAACTCTGACCCTATTTTTATTGCCATTGCAAGCGCAATTCTGGTGATTAGGGAATAGAAAAAGCCTTTCTTTTGGAATACCGATGGTTTGGAGAGAACCGCAAAATCACCATGATGATTGCTACTTTTGTCTTTGTGATATTAAGGGGCATAATAGAAAAACTTTGAAACATATTTTGTACCGAAACAATATTAAATCAGCTATCAGACCAGTTCCTCACAGTGATACTGTACCTATACCCATACCCCCCAAAGAACTAAAAGAAGATACTGAAAACTCCTCAACTTCCGGCTCCCTACAGGCTATGGACTCAACCTCAGGTCAAGACCAACCTCAACTATTTTCACAAGCCGAACTGAATGATTTAGTAAGAGATTTGGGACTTTCAAAATGCCTTTCTTGCTTTTAAAGAAGTTGTACATAAACTTCTAGAGAGTTATAAAGACACAAACTATGTTGAGATCGTTAAAAATATGCTGGTAAAATTCAGGCTTCTTGGTTGCAATGTGAGCATAAAAATTCAGTTTTTACATTCTCATTTGGACTATTTCCCGGAAAATCTTGGGGAAGTGAGTGTAGAGCAAGGTGAAAGATTTCATCAAGTTATAATAGAGATGAAAAAAGATACCAGGGGCGCTGGGACACAAAAATGATGGCCGATTACTGTTGGACATTGGGAAGAGATCTTTAGCTGAATATGACAGAAAAACAACCAAAAGAAAAAGGAAAACGTTTTTTTAGGAAGCGCAAAGAATAATATAATAAAGTAACTATTGCTTTTAGTTTCTATGTGTATATTTTGTATTTTTTTATTTAATATATTATAAAACTAGCTACCTGTATGAATTGTCAGTTTGACATACCAATTTTTTTAGTCAATTTTTATTGGAATTATTTCAACATTGACTTCAAAGTCAATGTACTTACTGCATAGGGCTGAATGACTCAATCTAATAACCCTCTATATATTATTACTTCGTTTTTATTTTATTTATAATAAAGTAATAGTGCTTGTTGCCAAGTGAAGCCTTTAAATAATAAAACGAATTAAATCATCGCTCTCTTATAACCATAACCAGTATTAAAAATGCATTAATATTCAACATTAATAGTACTTAATTAATAGTAAAAGAGCGAAGAAAGATAAATATTATACAAAATTTATTATAAATTCACAACAAAAGTGTATTATCAGTAAAGTGGTGGGTATATTGTTTCCAGGATTCATTATATACGACCAAAAATGATGTTGAGGCCACAATTCCTAAAAGAAATCAAATGAAATATGGCTACTTTTTTTTAGTTTCAGTTTAACCAAAGCAGAATTTTGGATTTTTCGTAATAGCGCAATTTACTTAAAGGATTTAACTGGCGCTTTAAACACATAGACGAAAATAGAAGAGATTGGATCGCAGAAAGGCCTTATCCAGAGTTATGTCAAGATTAATACAGTCGGGAGCCGAATAAATCAACGAAAATCTCTCGAGGCAGATTCGAGTTTCTAAAGAGATATCTTTAAACTTAAACTAAGCCGTGTTTATAGATCTAGAATTAAAGATATTTCACCAGTTATTTTCTACTTTTTATAGTCGATTGTTTGTTTTTAAAAACGTGTTCACGCAAATGTGGGGTTGCACAAAAATTGTACACAATAATTTAAGGCCCAATAGTTTAGCTATGCCACTCGAGGTTACAAAAATTACCTTTTTATCTAAATACGTTATATTGTCGAAGAATCAATACAAAATTTTATCACTTTTGACTTTCGCCAAATTAAAAATAAGACAAAAAAATTCTATAATGCAGAGTGCTACACAATTTAATTTATTTACTTAACATTAAAGATTAAAAAAAATTACGTATAAATCTAGAGCATTACATGATGGCGCGGAAGATTGTAAGAGAGTTGCAAGCAGTGTTGCCAATCCTCCTGTTTTATCGGTAGATCCACTAAATTTATTTATCGTTTCCCTGAATCAAACAAATACAACAGACATACAGACCCCAGTGGCGTAAAGCCTGTATCCATGTTTGATTGTTTTTAAAAAAACTTTCTACTTTGTGACTGGCTGTAAGTATAGCTAATTAGCCAAATGCCGACTTTTAAAAAAAAACAACAAAATTATCGTATTTTCGGCAGGGGCAGGAGGGGCAAGCGGCTACTTTAAGGAAAAGATTTAGAATTTTTGAGCCAGTGTACAAATAAAGTTTAATTTTTATATTTTTCAAATTCAGGCGCGTCTTGTCCATAAGGTAATTTGGTCAATAACCCACCTATAAATTTTACCAACCTAATTAATTTATTTCCCAAAACAAATAAAAAGAATAATTATCTTTCAAAAAATGCAAATTTTTCAAAGTATGGCATTCGAAAACTCCCCAATCTAGATCGAAGCGTTCCTCTCGGACGTATTTTAGTTTGGCTGACGGTTGATTTGATGGCGATGGGTTTAAATAAAATTAGAAAATTACATAAATGAATTGGAAACTAAGAGCGAAATATACATACGCGCTCTCGGAAGTTAAAAATATACAAAACCAAACGTCGACTTCGCGTTTAATCGGTCGGTGGTTTAATTACATTCAATAGACATTTATGTATGGTCAAATTTAAATATTAGGAAATTTACATGCATCTAGATTTTTTGCGCTATTCCGTACAATTAAGGCCTTTTTACATTGGGTGCAATTGCAAGAAAAATGGCCTGGAAGCGACGACGTTTTAATCAGCTGATGCACGTTTTCCCATTTAAAACCTGCATCAGCTGTTTAAAACGTTGACAAAGCGCATACTTTCAGGCAATTTTTTCTTGCAATTGCACCCAATGTAAAAAGGCCTTTAGACGTTTCACGAAGTAAACTACTCTCTCCTAAACTCTAGAGTATTATTTATCAGTTTAAAAAAAAATTAATATCATTGGTTCATTATTTACGATATTGTTTATTAATTTGGACATGCACTTTTAAATATTCGATAATTAATTCTGGCAGTGTATTATCGTACAAAAATCTTAATTACAGAAATTTTTTCTTTATAGCCAAATTACAAAGGAAAAGAATCATATCAAACAAAGTCACGTAAAAATTTAGCACTGCTGAATGTGACATTACTATTAAATTAAAGGAAATACTGTTAAGTAACAAAGAAAGCATTAAATAGCTTAATCTGTCTGTAATATGTCGCAAATTCTTTGCATCACAGAATTACCATTTTGTTCCACATTACGTTATTACAATAGAAACTTTTTTTGCATGGTTTCACACATAGAAAATAATTTGCAGATAATTCGTCTTTTGTAATTAAATATCTATTGTAATAAAATTTGTATGATACCTCAATTTATTATTATACAGGGTGTGTCAGTAAGGTGTCGGGCTTTGATAGCACCTAAACTATCAAAGATAGGGAAAAAAGTGTAATACAAAAGTTAAATGGTTTGTTAGGATGCATAACCTAAAAATATTTTAAAATCTACAGGGTGGTCCTAAAAAGTGGTACTGATTAATAAAAAAGAAAATTAAATGGGACACCCAGTATAATTTTCTAGAATATGATTCAATGGAAAAAAGACTTTGCAACCATCTTAAAATTTTCGAACTAAAATGCAACGTTGCCAAGTAATTAATTTTTTTCCGAAATTTTAGTAATTTTAAGGGTATCGTAAAAATATCATAGTAACCTGTGGATTACCCCTAGGCAAATATACTTTACATTGTGGGTACTTTAAGGTACGATATATTGATCAATAACAATGTTTTTTAAATCTCTTATACAGAGCGTTCGGTATAAGTTGGACAATTCGACAGTTTTAAAAATGCTTTATTTCAATTTTTTTAAATAGGACCCCACTAATTTTTTTAGGCAAAAGGATGTATCTTTCGAAAACCTTACTTTTTTGTTAAACATGTAATATATCTAAATATCATAGTTTTTGAAATATTTTAGGATTTGTCTTAACTTAGGGTAAAAAAGGAAAGTTCTAATTGAATAATTTAGTCAAGATTGCTTTGGAACAAAAAATAAATAATTTTCTTTGTCACAACTGTCATTGCAAAATTATTTCGCCAACATTTTGTGTTTAATTACTGTTTAAATTTTAGTTTCCTGAACTAACTTTATCAAAACTTATATTTTTCTATTTCGATAAAGTTAGTTCGGGACACTAAATTTTAAACAAAAATGTTAGCGAAATAATTTTGCAATGACAGCTGTGATAAAGAAAATTATTTATTTTTTGTTCCAAAGCAATCTTGACTAAATTATTCAATTAGAACTTTCCTTTTTTACCCTAAGTTAAGACAAATCCTAAAATATTTCAAAAACTATGATATTTAGATATATGACATGTTTAATAAAAAAGTAAGGTTTTCGAAAGATAAATTCTTTTGCCTAATAAAATTAGGGGGGTCCCATTTAAAAAAATTGAAATAAAGCATTTTTAAAACTGTCGAGTTGTCCAACTTATACCGAACGCTCTGTATAAGAGATTTAAAAAACATTGCTATCGATCAATATATCGTACCTTAAAGTACCCACAATGTAAAGTATATTTGCCTAGGGTTAATCCACAGGTTACTTTGATTTTTTTACGATACCCTTAAAATTACTAAAATTTGGGAAAAAAATTAATTACTTGGCAACGTTGCATTTTATTTCAAAAATTTTAATAGGGTTGCAAAGTCCTTATTCTATTGAATCATATTCTGGAAAATTATACTGGGTGTCCCATTTAATTTTCTTTTTTATTATTCAGTACCACTTTTTAGGACCACCCTGTAGATTTTAAAATATTTTTAGGTTATGCATCCTAACAAACCATTTAACTTTTATATTACACTTTTTATCCTATCTTTGATAGTTTAGGTGCTATCAAAGCCCGACACCTTATTGACACACCCTGTATACGTATAAATCAGCAGTGACATCTTAAATGAAGAACTTTTTAAAAAATCAATAAATTAAAATATAGTTTTGAAGTCATTCAAGGATATCATCATTTTTTACGCGTAAATTAGTACGCGCTCACAGATCAGCATATCTGCTAAAATCGGCATTATTTTCGTCTTAAAATCTATGAAAAATACGCTACTTATATTAATTTAGTTTTGAAGAAATAAAACATGGCCAACAAAAAAATTTGATTATTATTTTACTTCGTAGGTCACTGGTACTTTTGGTACCAATATTCCAAAAAATACATATAGATCGGGCGCTAGAGGTAAGTGAGTATGCATAATGTGAGTGTCGAATTTCGTCAACGGATTTAAGTGAAGAAAAGGTCAAAGAATAATAATGTGGATCTTGCCGGTCAATTTTTTGGTCCATTTTTTTTTACCCCCTCTTCTCTTATTCGTAAAGGGAATGTATTGAGTACATGATATAAAATCATTTTAATGATTATTTCCGTAATAATTTATAGTTTGTTCTAATGGTAAAAGTGAGGATGGATTCTTAAATAATAAAAAAAATGAAATTGAAAGTAAAAATTTTTTTTTATTAATAAAAAAAAAAGTTATATATGAAAAACCAACGAATTCAAGCATTTTTATTTTGACATTTGTTATTGATGCATTTACATAATGAAATACAAAACAATTCTGATTTTTTGCAATTACAAGACATTGTGCGCCAATTTCCAGTACATTTACATGATGGAATTAATGACTCTGGTAAAGACGGCTTCGTCATTTGTCGTTTTTCGTAACCAAATGAACAATAATCAGTAATTGTGGTTTATGAGAATTTTTCCATATAAAAGTTTGTACTGTAGCCCTTAATAAATGCAAATGCAAAGCATCTGAAGTGCATATCACTCTCATCAAATTGAAATTGAAACCTATATTTTAAGATATCAGTATAAATCTGAGTTCATCAGCAGATAATTTTTTCTTTGAAAATAAATATGTGCAAACTATTTCTAACTGTGTGGCATGAGAGCTGTTTGTACAAAATCTTCAGATGCAGCTTTCAACCATTGCATTTTACTACCAAATCTACTTTTTCACTACTTTTTTTCACTAAATCACTTGAATTATCGCAAAATAAGCAATATTGTTCCTTAGGTTTTTTTCTTTTCAAATTAACCACTTCTAATGACAGGTCTAACGTTTGTCAATACAGTACACTTTAAACAGACACTAAGAATTTACGAAAATACTATTATTTTATATGTATATACAAAAACACGACTTAACAAAGCAACGTCTTTACGTCAATAGATGTAGCGACACACGGACACACTAAACGCGTGCGCGCGCTATGCTTACTGTATGCGCGAAGAGGGGATGTGATGGGAGCGGGAAGGGACCATCAGACCTGGCGGCAAGATGTGTCATTATTTAGAGTCTCAGGTATAAAGGCCTTTTTACATTGGGTGCAATTGCCAGAAAAAATTGCCTAAAAGCATGCGCTTGGTCGACGTTTTAAACAGCTGATGCAGGTTTTCAATGGGAAAACGTGCATCAGCTGATTAAAACATAGTCGAAGCGCATGCTTCCAGGCCATTTTTCTTGCAATTGCACCCAATGTAAAAAGGCCTTAAGAATCCGGTCATAGTTGCCGTCACTCGGATTTTGCATACTCAACTACCTCTAGCGCCTGCACTAATATTACTCCTCTGACGCCCACGAGTTCCATGCATTAATTATTGACCTTGCTTTGAGAATCTGTTGTTGGTAATTGTTTATCCTAATTTGTTCATTAAAAAGCAATGAAAATCAGCAACATAAAATAAAATTAACAATGTCATATTTGAATGGCAGCCGAGTTTTGGACTTGCATTGTCTTTATTTGTTTTGAATCACAACGTTTCAACTTCAGGTGAATATTCACCAATCCAATACTTCTCTGCCGTTGAAGAAACGTCATTGTCTTCAACCTTTAAATAGAGAATGTCATATTTGTTCCGAATATTATATTATTATTTACTGAATCTGCAATGACTTCGGTTTCTATCTGCATATATTTCACGATTTGTGTTAGAAAAAGTATGAGGAAACTTAGGTACATCTTTTACTTTTAATAAAAACACTAGCAAAAAATACACACCACACACGTCAAGTAACACTCTCAACAAACCCTTGCAAAATACTGTGAGTCTCTCTTTAAACTGATATAGTAGTTTGTACAACAAGAGTGCATAGATATGATGTCCATATCGCACGAGGAAGTACTTCCAAGAGTAATTAATATTGTTGTGTAATATAATTACACAAAATCACTTTGAATATATTAATAAAAACAAACAATGTATTTTTCCAATTATTGATGTGATGAAGTGTATTCTTGGTTGCCTGCTTGCGCAAGATTAATAACGCCGAGAGATAAGCAAAATAGAGGAAAAGTTCTAAAAACTCATTAGGTGCATTATAATTAACTATTTCATTTCTAGTAATTTGTATTTTTAATTCAAAATTGTGTACAAATAAAGTAAATCTCTTTACATAATATTAGGAAATAACTGAATTTTACTAAGTTTTTTTTTTGTGTATGTTCATCAACCTTTTAACACGAATCTAGTCTCATTATGGGTTTAAACTTCCGGTAAGATGAGAATCGCCATTTTCATTCCCTTTATCACATTTGTTCTCCTAAGGATGAATCTTTATACATTCGAAACGCGTATAGAGAGAATTCACCATCTTCATAATATTTCTTAAATATACTAGTCAGCGGAAAATGTGTCTTATTTCTTTTCATTTCTGTTATTGTTACCGACGTTTAAAATACTAGTTTTGCAGTTTTATACCTTTTTCCCTACTTTTAAACATTATCGTTTGAATTTTATTTCCAAGCTTTATTGAAACTTTTACTGCCGCGGTTTTATTAGGGTTAAAAATGAACATTTCTGCACTGTTATTCGTAAAGAAATAAAAATGCGTTTAAAAATACTACGTTTCTTTATAATGAATACATTTTCTAATAACTGTAAAGCGATATAACTGGCATTTGCATTTAATTTTTATTAGGACTGCAAATGACTTTTTTTCCTTATTTTAGTAAAACTACAAGTTAATTCTGGTAGGTATTCATTTAAGAGATTGAAATAATTAAGTTCATCAAAATATTTATGTAGATCTTATTTCTTATTTTCTAGGTGTGTTTTTATAATATTTTCAAACCTAATTGAAATGCAAGCACCCACCGATCCTAGGCATCACTTTAAAAACCAGCTGGCCAATATTTGTTGAAATATTTGTAGGTATTCAAGGCGACAGATAATGAATTTTCCACTCCCACTTTCATTTACACTAAAGTGACTGGATAATTAATGGGGGGGGGGGGGGAGGGGGGGGATGAAGGTAGTCTTGCAACCTTTAAAAATAAATTTCCCATTATAAAAAGTCCCATGAATGCACTAAATACTAAAAAAGTCTTATTTTTAGCAGATCACAACCACAAGAGGTCCTAAAGAATATCCCACTAATATAACGCTTTGCGTAAAAACGTCCCTTTTTCCTTTGGTTAAGAGAACTGACCTATCATTTGCCTGTGCGACAGTCCCCACTAATCTGAAAATTCCCCACGAGTTAGCAGCACTCCTATAAAAATTAAGTTCCTCGTTGAATTACTGACCAATTACAGTTTTTTTACGATATTAAAATTTACTATACTCATCACAAACTATCAAAGATGTAAGCATACATTTTTTGGAAAACTGTGCAATCCACCAAAAATTTTATTGAGTTAAATTTTTTAAATGTTATTTTAACTGTACCTTTTTGAATCATCAAGTTTGATGCTCGTTGCAATACTTGTTGTACCTCACAAAGAGGCACTGAAGATGACCCCCTGAGGTCCCATCCATTAAAGTGCTGCTAAAGCTATCAAAATTACTTTTTTCGAGTGCTTTGCCCAGCTTTGTTTAAATTGGAGACCTCGTATTGATGCAATTTCTGCAAAATTAGCTTCTGTAATTTTTACGCTTAGAAGATTAAGATTAATTTTGGATAAAGCTACCCTTTTAACGGTATATTATTCTCTTTTTAACTCCCGTGTATCGTATGGAGTTCATATTTGGGGTAATTCTTCAAAGTCGGTCAAAGTATTTAGATTACAAAAGAAAGCCTTAAGAACTATTGTTCAAGCGCATTATAGAGAGCACTGTAAACGTCTTTTTAAATATTTAAAAATACTAACACTACCATGCATGTACATTTTCAATCAACTTTTAGAGATTCATACAAAAAGAAATGAATTGCAGAGTAATTTAAATGTCCATGAATATTGGAAGATTGGCTGAGCCTATTAGACCCACCAGATTTAGACTTGAACTATCAAAAAGAAATGCACTTGATAGTAAATTATATAATATTTTACCTAAGAATATTAAATTATTAAATTTTAAATATTTTAAATTAAAAATAAAGGACTTTTTAGTCAAACAAACATTTTACAGTGTGAATGAATATAAATCATTTTTAAAATTAAATAGGGACGCTATATTGTAACTGTTTTTATAGGTAGTGTATGTATATATAATGTTTTAAAGTTATGTAATATTCTTAACAGGTTTTCGTTAAAATTGTTTGTAATTTATTACATATATATGTGTTTATAATTGACTTGCTACAATTGTAATTTAACAAAACGTAGTCAAATAAACAGTTCTTTATTCTTCTTTCTTTCCAGTCGACGTAGCATCAAGCCTCATCCAAGTCTGTATGTAGACTGAACACCGTTCCCGTCGATGATTGTCTTTAAACGTAGACGAAACTTATTGTGTGGTTTAATAAACAATACTACATGAGATCTTAAACCGTAAAACATGGGTTTGTAAAATGCCGTGCTCTATTATAAATATATCTTATTTTATACAATAAAATATATAAAGGGTGATTCCTAAGTTGTTACTTCTTTTTTAGCTGCGTATAAAAGGCATTAAAATAAACAACATTTTTAAATACCTTTTTCCAAAAACTCAAAAATAAAGTACTTACATTCATTTATTACCCTACGAATCAAATACGGTTCTGTCTAACTTGCCAGTTAAATAATATTAAGAAAACTTCTGGGTGTAGGATGAGCCCGCAAGGGAAAGCGTTCTTGTTCAGAAAAACAGACCGCAGCGGATTACTCAGCACTACCCGTATGACTAATACTAATAAAAGATAAGAAAAACAACAGAAACTATAGCGGGCTATGTTTTGATAAGCAGGCCTGCTCTTAGATTTTTTACTTCTCATCTCGCCTATTTTTAAGTTTTTTAAAAAAGGGATTTGAAAAAGTTGTTTATTTTATTGCCTTCTATACACAGCTAAAAAATAAAATATACAATTTCTTACGACGCAATTCAACATTATAAGAAATTATAGTACAGAATATTATCTTTTTATTAAATTTTTATGTTACCAGGTCCAGATCCTCTAATGTGATTCTAAATTGTATGACAATTAATATACAGAATACTAAAAAGTGTTTACAATCAGTTATAATAAAGCCAATTTGCTATGTGTGGGTTGCCGAGTTGTCATTGCCAACACTGCTACCTACCGCCCTGACGGATCCCCATTGGTACGCACACTGGTCCCGCATGACATATTAAAAACATATCTCCATAAGATTTATGTAAGGCAAACAGTGTATAGATTGCAAAAGGGATGAAAACAGAGGGATGATCTATGTTAGGAAGTGCTTTATCATGTTCGATGATTACACCCTTGTCTGTTTGTCCATTAACTGACAAATTTAGCCCGTTTTTGCCAGCGCGGTTAAGATAGCTAATTTGTTATTTTGATGGAGATATGATTAAATTTCGGGGTTTGGTAATTAATGAAACAATATATTATTTCAGATCCCTGCAAGAGATACCACAGTACGATTTTTAATTAGTGGTTGTTGTGGCGGAAGCAAAAAGGAGGGTAGTTAAATATTAGCAGGAATTTCTATCCTCGAGTGAAAAAAAGTTTAACCAGTATGACGTGTCAAATGAAGACTGTTTAATATGTTAGTTGTTTTCAGAAAATTGATACAAATTTTTCATATGTATTAGATTTACATATTATATATGATTGGAGTGTTGTAATTCAAATATTCTTAAAAACTTGTTAATACACTGTTAAATTATTTCTTGTAGAATCACTTGTTTTGTAAGAGGATAGCAGGGGATACTTGTCATTTCTTACCCTTCTTTCGAATTAGTCTATTTACCCCTTCGCTCACTGCTTGGGCCATTTCCGAGGGAACCTACAGCATAACGCGGGTTTCGAACACCGTTCCTCAGTCATGCAATACTCCCCCCAAGGGCTAACCCTCGGTTTCTTGCGTCAATTGCATGACCTATCGATTGAGAAGTGTGTACCGGTTTCCGCACCCCATGAGATATTCGATCTCATCCAGCCTGGTTATCGGCGCAAATGGGGTGGGTTGGGAGATGATCCATTTTACACTCTTTCCTGCATTCTTAAACCTACTAAAATTCGGACATACTTTTCTTTATTTTGTGTATGCCCATTCTGAGGATCGAACTCGGAACCCCACGGTCGAAGGCCATTGGCTCACCGCTGAATCCAGGCCCGGACTGGCCAGGTCCGCAGGTCCGCGATCGCGGATATCCCCGGGCCCGACGAGCCCCAAATAGCCCCCCACATAACGTACAAAAAATAAAAAAAAGTGTTTGTCTTGTTAGAAGTTATTTTGTGTTATTGGTAATGTTTTGTTTACATTTTCCAAAAAAAATTACTTTTTTCAAAAGTAGAACACGTCCAACAACTGTTTATATTCTATTCTAGTATAACAACATTGTAAACTGTTAAATCACAGGATTTTTTAAAAAATGTTAGTATTATTTTTCTAATCCCTAAAATCCGTTTGTCATTATTTTTATTACACAAATAATTCATTAATACTTTGGGATGAATAAAATACAGCACTTTATTTTGAACTCCGTTGTAATTATTAGCAGTTCTACAGCATGTGTTTTGTAGTGTTGTGGTATCCTAGAAATACTGTGAATTTCTTATTTTAATGAATAATAAAGTTAACAAAAGTCAGAAATCATAATATTCGTATAAAAACCTAGCTGAATTTATTCTTCTTTATAAGTGCCAAAATAAACGTGTTTTCATTATTTTCGAGCACCTAATATTCAACACCCAGACCCCGGTAGAGGGCCCGATTACAGGTTTTAGTTGAGGGCCCCAAATGGTCCCAGTCCGGGCCTGGCTAAATCCCATTCTATGGGTCCTGGCCCAACTTTTTGGAACCTTGATTTTAAAAAACATGGATTGTTTCTTTTAGGACACTGATGAAGTAACTTATTTAAATCATGTCCATAACACCCTGTATAATCTAAAATCCCGACACGTAAACTGTTAAATAGAACATTATAATCCAAATCTATCTTTTGCAATCTAAGCCACTCTGTAGCGCGTATTTATTTAAAAATACCTACCAATAATCTAAAATGGACGTCCGGTAGGTTTTTCAACATTTTCTCTGGGACAACGATGGGTAGGATAGGAATGCAACCTTCAAGGTTGAACGCATCGTATATCTTACATGATTACAAGAAAGAAACCAAATACGCTGACACAAATACTTATCAATTACACGTATTGTCTATTCCTTTACGTAATATAAACATATTTCCATTACCGCATTGCTAACAGGTTGGTCCTTTACAAACATACATAAAAACAAAGAAATAGTTTAGTTTATAACAAAGTATTTTGCAAGTGTCAACATAAAGTATACGTAATTTTTTAAATATTGTGTAAGTTTTACAAACCTTAGTCTTTTGTGATTTTTTTTAAAGATTAAGTAGACAACTAAACTCCGCCACCTTAAAATCATAAATAAATATAAACAGTTTGTATTTACATTTATTGAGATTATTTTAATAATAAACATTTTTCCCGTAGGTGATTTGTCATTTCTTACCCTTTTTTCGAATTAGGCATTTAACCTCTTCGTTCGCTGCCAGGGCCATTCCCGAGGGGACCTACAGCTTAACGTGGGTTTCGAACCACGATCCTCAGTCATGCAACACTCCTCCCCCCCCCCAAGGGCTATCGACCCTCGGTTTTTGGCGTCATTGCATGACCTACCGATTGGGGAGTGTGTACCGTCTTCCGCACCCCACGAAATATCCCATCTCATCCGGCCTGGTTACCGGCGTGAATGGGGTGGGTTGGGAGATGATACATTTTACACTCTTTCCTGCATTCTTAAACCTACTAAAATTCGAACATACTTTTCTTTATTGTGCGTATGCCCACTCCGAGGATCGAACCCAGAACGCCACGGTCGAATGACAGTGACTCACCGCTCAGCTACCGCCGTAGTTTCCTATAAATCATAATATTATGCCGCTGTAATTCAAAATAATGTTTTTATAATAATTTGACGAAATCCACTCTTTTTATAAACTTATGTTTATGTATTTCTAACATTTATTTTTTAAATGATCCCATTATCTTATTTTTCGGAAGAGGTAAACAATTTCAAATAAATACTGATAAAATAATGTTATCGATAAAAGCACAAACTAACATAATTAATCTGCAATAAAAACAAAAATTTACATATCGTGCAATGTATTTATTAAAAATGGAGCTCTTAATATCTGCCTACCGTTATATTAAAGAAATTCTCCGAGAATTAGTTGCTCCGTTTTTTTCTTTAATTTGGGTCAAATTGATTATATTTATTGGCAGGGCCCGCTCTAGCAATAACGCCGCCCTGGGCAAAACAAAAAATGGCTGCCTTTTTCCTAGTCTCTCACATAATTTTGAAAGTGTTTTTTCTAATTGAAAAAAATAAAACACTTGCCAAGTATTTTTAATTAAAAAATATATTGAATTTTTTTTTATTGCGTATTTATTGCACATAAATAAATTCTAAATACTAACAAAGTGAAAATTAACAAAAAACATTAAAATTTTTAGGCAATCTAATTGCACATTATAAACATATGTTTAAAAAAATTAAGTCCTTTGCTGCGACACCGTCATTTTTTTTTTTTTTTATGATAAAACACCTGCACTGTAGGAAAAATCCTTTAAGGCGCTCTAGGAGCGGTGCGAGTGCGAAAAAAGCGATTAACGTTGGTCTTGAAACGTTGAAGATTGTACTCATTGGGAAACACGACCTCAGGAAGATCATTCCACAAAGATGACGTTCTCCAGATGAAAGAATTCTTGAACAATGAAGTTCGAGGAGTACTAAGCTGAACAACATATGGATGAGCGGCAGTGGTTTGCCGTGTATTTCTGTTTTGAATTGCTCTAGTTGGAATCAAGTGGGCAATGTCAGTCGAACACCTGCCATGGAAATATCTGTAAAAGAGAGCCAAATCACCAACCTGTCTTCGATGCTCCAGGCTATCGAGGGTCTTGGTCAGCTCGGGGTCGCCGATCAGACGAATGGCTCTTCTTTGAATGGAATCCAGTAGCCGAAGGGTGTGCTTGGGTGCAGAGCTCCAGACATGAGAGCAATATTCTAATGATGGTCGAATCTGGGCTTTGTAGAGTGTCAAAAGTTGATGAGGTGTGTACAACCTTTTGGTGCGGAAAAGTACACCAAGTTTCTGTGCAGCTGCCTTGGCAATTGCGGCAACGTGATCATGCCAAGACATATTACCTCCCAGATTGACCCCCAGCAAATTAATAGACGGTGCCAGGGGAATTGCGTGTCCTGCCATGACTATATCCGGTTCTGCAATGTTAACCTTTTTGGACGATGACCTAAAAAAGCACCGGTGCCGGCGTTGTTCGGCATGCTTTGTCGCGGAATTGCTTCATATTTTAATAATATTAAAAATAAAAGGGATCAGTTGAAATAGTCGCTGTTTAAAAAATAAAACCGCAAAACAAAGAAAATTAATGTTGTTAACTGAGAATTGGAATGGTTCAAACTTCAAATATACGTAGAAACGTAAGTAGGCAAAACGGGGATTTATGATGTTTTTTAGAATTATCATGCCGCTCTTCCAACTTGCCGCCCTGGGCGGGGGCCCAGGTTTTCCCCCCTAGAGCGGGCCCTGTTTATTGGATAGAATTCAAAAGAGCTGTTCTTTGTCATCCTGTGCGGCAACGAACTATGCAAGATCGACGGTTAGCAGTGGCGTAGTTATGAGGGCGTCTGGGGTATCTTCACACTTTAAGAGTTAGACAAGATAGCGCTTTTATTTCCTACAATTTCTTTATCATCTAAAATACAAAATCACAACACGAAGACGACTCTGTTACGTTGGAAATCCAATGCCGCCTGCCGAAATGTTACGTTTCTGGCGGCCAGCGGGCTGATTAACCAAGCTGCATTTTTGCAAGGCATTGTTGACTACTGCTTCTGCGGAATGATCATCGAAATAGAATAAACAAGGAGGTCACATCACGTGACTAAAAGTGACCCTACCGGCACCATATTGATACGACACTTATGTCATTCATGTAGTCAGGTGTTCAATCTATCATAATCGAGGTGGTTTTAAATTTTATAAGAAGTTTTTCAATTTTTATATAAAACTATTGCTACTGTGTGAGATAGATATTAATTATTTCTCGTGCCGTGCGAAGTTGTTCTAGCAGAAATACTGTGGATAAGAAGAAAACGGCGGAAATTACGTTCCATAAGTTAGTATAAATAAAGGGCAGGACCGTATTTATAAACTTTGGGTGCTAATTGTTTCCTATGGTTTGTTTAGTTGCAATTTTATTTAAATTATTAAATAAAAAAAAAATTTAAAAACAATACTGAATTATTTATATTTTGAATGAAAGTCGATTAATAAGTGAATGTGATTTTTAGAGGATTACGCAACGGTTTGGCTTTTCTAAATTTCATCTATGGAGTTTGTAGTCACGTCCATCGATTTCCCAAACAACATCGAATCTATCAGCTGTTAGAATAATAACAGAAACAGATTAAAAATAAAGAGAAATAGATTATACATGTTGAAGTTTGTTATGTTTATTTTTGCTAATAACAGACGTCAAGCTGACATGCACAAAGCAAATAGAAATACTGGATCCATGTTTTTTTAAGTGGATAGAAATTAACCTATTCTTGGGTTGGCTTTGGTTAATTACGCAACTCTAAACCACTACATTAGGTACTTTCAGACCATACCGTAAATCTAAAATTCCACAACACTGAAACAAGTCCGGTGGACCTCTACATTTCAAATTAAGAGTACTGCGCAACTTGTAATCTTGCCAAGTTATGAGGCGGGTTTGTTCTTCGTATATTTAATTTGTCCAAAAAATATTTTAATTAATTAGTAATTTAATTACCAACCTACAGACCAAAAATAAAATATTAATTGCACATTTTTATTAACGAATGTGCTCATTGATTCCTGATACCTATCCTGGGACACTGTATATTAAATTTTAATGTTGTTTCCAATGGTTCACGAGCCACGAAACATTCTTTCGTAACAACTGGTATTTTTTTTAATTTTGAGAAAATTAGTAAATGTATAATACAATAATAAAAGAAAGAATTAAAGGGAATTTTGAAGTACGTTTTTATAACCAACTGAAACAAAAATGGGGAGAAATAATACTCTAAGTCAACCTTCACTAGGATATATTTCAAGGAAAAATATTTATTTCACTCTACATGTTTCGAACGTATAAACGTTCATCTTCAGGAGAAGCATAATTCATATTGAAAAAGTTCTTAGGAAATTGTCAGTGACATCCTCATAGAGCTTTTAAGGAAATTAATTGAATAAAGAAAAGTGTTGAAGAACTTCCATAGAAGTAGGAGAGAAAAACATGCTACCAAGTTATATAGATAAATTTGGATGATAAGGAATAGGAAGATACCCGAATTACATAGAAAATGTTACATACAATACGCAACATAACCCGCTTTAAATGCAAAACAAATACAAAGCAAACATTTTATACCATGGAATGCGTTACATTTTTGTAACTTCGCTTTCTCCCATTACCGATGTCTTATTTTCTTTCAGTTGACAAGACCTAACACTTAACAAAATTTTAACAAAATTGGCCTGTGTTGACATACTGATATGTTACGCTGTTACGCATGAAACCGATATACTTTCAAATTTTTTATTTCAAAAATGTGTTAGAAAAGCTTCTTATGAAGAAAAATATCATAAATTTAACTAAATTAGTGTCTCTTGTATGAACACGATGAGTCACTGAAAGTAATTTTGAACTATGTCCTGTGTACTGATCTGTACTTTGTGTATAGTAGTAGTATAGTAGATATGCAGCTATTTGTGTATACCACAGTTTAAAGAGTTTAGTCTATAAACTGTGTCGATACTGGACAAAAATCCGCGTGCGCTGAGTGCATGTTTTTCACAACTTTGCATAGGTATTTTTGGTATCTTTAAGTATACATCAGGGTCCTGCACCTCACTTCCCGTCTTCTATAGCTAACTTAATAATTAAGTTAGGAATTTGATGTGATGTAGACTTTACCTGTATCCTAGGGCGCATTTTAGGAAAATATTTTTGTTTATACAGGATGTTCCAAAAGAGTGTGACGTCATAAGAATCTATTTTTTTAAATTACATGCTATATATGTTCTTACTTATTTGGATGCCTCTTACCCCTAAAATATTATTGAAATCGGTTTCGTATTATAGGCGAAAAAAAAACTAAGAAAATTAGTTTTGCACCACTGGTTTTAAAAATTAATAAAAAATAAAAATAATGCCTCGTTAATAAAATTATACATAGGTACTTAACAAATAAGGTCGAACAGTCTCGTTAACCAAGTTTTATTATTACGAATTGTACAGGGTGTCCAAAGTTTAGTGTCAAACTTTGCAAACTTTAAATCAATTTATTTTTCTTATTTCAAATTGGAACCCCTGTATATTATTATATCATTCGATGCAGAATTAAAAATCAAACTTTTGTACTAATTATTGCAAACAGTCAGGGCATATTAAACATCCTTTTGTTTTAATGAAATACCCTATATAATATATTATTTTATAATTTCTCCCAAAATTTTACTCTTATTTTGTGTAAAATGTGTTAATGTCTAAATTCAATTGTTTTTGAGATATTGACGTTTAAAATATGGCATTTTCAGACTTTGACAGGCTGAAGCATTGGAACGGCACATCTTATAGAAAAATGGTCCTCCTTTCTATCTTAGTTTTTTATTTTCTATCTAAAATTTACAACTGCCGGTTAAACATGTTAAACGAAAGAACCGGTTTAATATGTTAAATCAAAGAAACGGCTTTATGGTTTAACACCGAAATATGTAACTTTTGGATAGAGAATAAAACACTAAGATAGGGAAGTGAAATTCATTTTTCTACGTCGAAAAATACCAACGTCAATATCTCCAAAACATTTGAATTTAGACTACGACAGTTTATAAGTACAAAAAAGCGTAGAATTTTGCGGGGAATAAAAAAATTATTTAATATATATGGTGTTCCGCTACAAAAAAAAGTATGTTTGTTATACCCTAACTATTTGGGACACTCTGTATAATTTAAAATAATTTTAAAATGTAGAAATAATGCTTACCTCTAATTCTAAATAATAAAAAGTGAAGTAGTTTAAATACTATGAAATCCTGCGTTGAAAGTGGGCCATCCTGTATAAGTAGGTATTACATGTGACTATGTGAGTACCTACCTTAAATAAATATACGCATCGAAATCGTATGAGAATAATAAAATAACTTCCACTTGAACATAATGAGAGAAAAACCATTTTAAATGCATCCTTCAATTTTTATCATAACGCCCCGCATACATCAGAGCAGAGGAGTGCCGTCGGAACTCCTGCAGATATAAAAAAAACACCGCCTGGTGAATTACATGTGTCCATAGTTCGGATGCTAAACGATACATGCAAAAATAACAATTAATTAAATAACATCCTAACGGTGCAGTTTTACGAGCAGCGACATCTAATCAATGGTAGACTTCAACAGCATACCTGCACCTTTAACACGACTAGAAAAAAGCTAAATACCAGAAGATCACTTGCAAAAACATTCGTCTGAATTGCAAGTGTTACCGCTAGGTAGCGCGCTACTCATAGCCGTCGATACAAGGCTCCGAAGCAATTTTCAAATAAAAAGTGTTTGTTTCCCTTCCCTGGTCAAGCTTCATCACTAGAAGCGTTTCGCTATATCACGGCTCCCCAGTGGATATAGAAGTCGACGAATAAAGGGAAAAAGTCTAAAGTTTTTATAGCATCCAAACGGTGAAGTATTATGAGTAGCGACATTTAGTCAATAACACTCATAGAAAATTCGTTGTGGCTGTGTACACGTAGGGTAAAATTAAAGAAAAGAAGAGAGTCGGGTTTGTATTACGTGTATATATTAATTTTTTTTTTTTTTTTTTTTTTTTTTTAATTTTTACACGTAATACAAACCCGACTCCCTTCTTTTCTTTAATAACACTCATGTTAATTAAAACAAATTAATGCTAATGTTAACTTATAGTTGTGTTAATAGGACAGAGTGTGTACTTATGGATCTATGTTATTTGACTCATCATTCAGTCACATTATATTTTGTTTAATCTTAATTTAAAATAAATGTATATGATATTTGTAAATTCGACCCTGACTTTTGACTCATGTAATATTGAAACCCGATCTCTCATTATTACCTTTGAAATTATGGGATTATTCTTCTTAAAATCCTTAAACTTCATGTTTGGAAAAATTTTGGTTTTGGTATCCCATATTTTGCTTTTGGTATAAATGAAATTAACTTGAATATAGACTTAAATTCAATTTTCTCTTCACTTAAGCACACCTACAAGTACCTACTTACTCCACAAAGTTTTTAGCTGAAATGTATCTTACAAATCTGGTAACTCCTCATCAAATCTGCTCATTTTAAAAGTTCTTTAAAATTTGCCGAAGTAACAATACGACGCGACGTTTCACAGTGTTTGTAGTTTGTTGTTTACATCGAAACGGAGGAAGAATCTAACATTGTATTAAAATCAACAAGTGCATTGTTGCTTAACATTTTATCATTAATTATACGGTATACCTGAGGTAAATTCTGAAATTTCGGTGCAGACGTGGAATGGGGGAGGGGCGATAAAGTCACGATTTGTCCCAAGGCGTCACCTATTCAAGAGATGGCACTGTATACTGTTAAAATAATTACAGTATTTATCGTTGGCTATTTATTACCAGAATATAGGTACAATTGCGCCCAAAAAAACTGGGACAGCAAAATGTAGCTTATTTTCCCAGACTATTAGCTTGTTTTAAAGTTGTCAATTTAATTTAATTTTGTGTCTGACAGTGACGTGTTAAATGAAATATTTTTTGGAATCCCCGCGTTAACCACTGAGTAAAAAGCGATCATTTACACTCGATTGAGAGATGGGCATCAAATAAGAGACATTGCAGATGAATTAGGGATTAGCAAAAATACCTTGTTATTGGCTAAACACAAAATTGTAGAATATGAAAGTATTGTAAGAAAAGTAGGTTCTGGTCGCCCCAAACTCTCGAATGACGGCCAAGATATAGAATTAATTAATTTTCTAAAAGATCTTTGAGACAGCAATAAAATCTAAAGAAGAAACACATTTTTCTGGTTCGGCTAATACAGCGCGTAGAAGAATTTGTAGTTCAGATATAAAAAGTTGTTGTGCTGCCAATAAAATATTTTTGACCGAAGCAAACAAACAGAAAAAAGTAGAATTTGCTTATGAATATATAAATCAAGGTAATATATTATGTGACCCCGTAATGTTTTCTAATGGAAAAACTTTTCAATCAAGCCATAATGGGAAAATCCGCGTTTATAGGCCTTCTAGTACGAGATACGATAAAAGATATACAAATAAGACTAATAAAAGTGGACGCTTTTCTATAAACGTTTGGGGCTGAATTATTGCAAGGGGCCCAGGAGTTTGCCAAATAGTGCAAGGGAGGCTCAATGCACCATTATATTGCAACATACTAAACCAAGTTATGATACCATCTGTCGACGCAGTGTATAGTCAAGATTTTATATTTCAACAAGATAATTCTCGTATATATAAAGCCTGCATAGTAGTTCAAAATTATTTAAAAGAAAATCGATGCAACTACCAAATATTAAAAAACATGTTATTATATTAAGGTTTAAATATGATTGAAATTAAAATTTATAGGAACATAATATTTAAAAATCTTGTTTTATTTTTGTTATTAAATATGCGTAGTTTAATTTTTTCTCGTATTTCTAAAAATGTAGTATTGTTAAACCTTTTCACTTCCATGACAACTATTATACCAACAATGGTAACCTTTCCTCAATAGAATTTACATATTCCTTATAGTCAAGGAGCTATTCTACAACAACAATTTTGCTGTCCCAGTTTTTTTTGGGCGCAATGGTACAGTGTTGATATATGGGAAACTTTTTATTTTCAACTTTAGCTCAAAAATGTATTCTTCATAAAAAGTTTTGCTTGCCTTAAAAATAATATTGCCCTTAATAACTTTAAGTTATATTATACAAGGTGCGACAAATACCTCAAAAGCATGTCTGAAAAGAGAATATTCTTAAGAAATCTTCGGTTTCGACAAAAACTAATATTATTTATTGAATAGATTCTGCCTTTACTAGGTGGAACAACATAATTTAAAATACGAAGAAAACACTAATAATGTTTTAAATTCCGCTTTATTTAAAAAATCAGTGATAGTCAATAAATCATTTAGCGCATTTCCTTCCGTTCAAACAGTTTTTCTTCTATTCTAAACCAGTCCAATAATTTTTTTGGTTTATTGGGTTATCGTCTGTCTGGATATTCTCCATGTTGAAGTTTTGTTGCCAACAATGTATTTTTGTCACTTACACCAAGAATGTAAATCATATAGCATTTCGGTACTTAAAAAAGTAATTTTTTAAATAAATGTTAAAATTAACGGCCAGCGCCTAGATTAATAGAAGATCTAATCGAAAAAATATTACTATTATACGTATTTCAATTTGATACTCAATTCAACTTTATTTGTTTTGTCTTTGCTAGTCATGGCTAACTACAAAAATAAAAACTATAGTTTTTTTTCACGAAAATTTAAATAAAAATCAAAATATTAGCAAAACTAGTAAATTTAGGTATAGGTTTGACTTAACAATAATAAAAGAAACTTCCAATATCTATCAGACGAGTCTAATAAATATTGGGTATTTCATTTGAAAGAACAGAGTTAGTGTATTTAAAGATTTTGTATATTTGGAGGACAACAAAATGTACAAAATTTTAGGTACCTAAAGATTTTAAACAGTTTTTCTATTCCCCTAAACTTAAGAGCTTATAAGAAATTTTCGATACTCTTATTGAGAAATACAGGTAATTTTTTATTATCATGTTTTCTCCAAAATTTTAAGAATCTTGCATTTTGCTTGGCAACGTTGCAAAAAATTAAAAAACTAAATATGGCGTCATGTGGAAGGAAACAAAAAATGCTAAAATATATAGGGTGTTCCATTTAAAAATATGTATCTTTTTATTGTCCTGCTTTTCTGGGCATCCTGTATGCTTAAAAATAATTTAAAACATATTTTT
Source organism: Polydrusus cervinus (assembly GCA_935413205.1). Taxonomy (NCBI): domain Eukaryota; kingdom Metazoa; phylum Arthropoda; class Insecta; order Coleoptera; family Curculionidae; genus Polydrusus; species Polydrusus cervinus. Next base: position 6,190,829 of record OW284515.1, read on the forward strand.
TTATACCCCACAACTTCTACAAAAACTTTTTTTTGATCTTTAATAGTAGAGATGGTATATTACTTTGTTAGACAAATGGGCCACCCTGTATATAATATAGTGAAAAAAATATAGTAAATATTTTTAAAATTTTTACAGTATATGTATGATCCGTATTTTAAATATGGCTTCACAACTGATGATACCCTGTATACAAAGTGATATCCGGTGCCTGTAAAACACTCTGTAGATGAACATTGCTGCATTATTATCAGTATTTCACTATTTAATCTTGTCACACAAATTGCCGCGCAATTACAAAATTACTTCTGTTTTACAGTTTCAATAATTTCCTTGACATACTCAGATCTTTTATAATATTTGCAAAAGCAGAAAAAGGGAACCCATTTAACCATTATGCGGTTTTGTAAGAATGGTTCTTATGTTACGAATAAGTACATACTTTATACGGATACTGTAATATATTATTGTAAATATTATTTGAATGATTAGGGCAAATTCATATTGTGTGATATATTTAAATATTCTTTTATGCGACACCAGAGGCGTATAAACGGGGGGGGGAGGGGGGGGGGGGTCAACATTTTAAAATATATACAGGGTGTTACAAATTCGATGTTCACCATTGGGATCTCATTAACGGTAAGAGATACGAGGAAGTTTAAATTAGGGCAAAGTTGCGCAATTCATAGCCGACCAATATGCCAAGAAGAAATTAGGAATATTTTGAGTACTTCCGAAGATATACGTAAAAAACCGAAAATCGTCGTTTTGGTTTTTAATTTTTTCTGGCTTTATTTAAAGAGATAATGGAAAATAAATTTCACACTTTCATTGCCACTTTTCATCTTCTATAAAGCAGTGTTCTTAGATTTCATGTCCGACCTTTTGTTTTTCGGATGCCATCGACAGGTTTGTTTTTTTAAATACGGACCTGTATTTTTTATTGCATTTATCTAAACTTTATATGCGATGTAATCTTAATACAAAATTACTTCGCGTCAAAATTGAAAAATGTATGAATCAGAATGGAAATCTTTTTGAGCATCTGAGATAAACATTTGTCATTAGTTTCTACCTCTTCTGCATGGGTTTAAATAATTTTAATTTATAAAAATTTAAATAATAGATAATTTTGAATATACCGAATAGTACCGAAACGTACTGTAAGTATCGTTTTGTGATATTTGTTATTGTATTAGTTATAGATTTTCTTGTGTTTCCGAAAATACTGTTAAAAAAATAATCTTTAATACCTAATCCAAAGGTTTTTTAAATAAAATATTCCTGAAAATGTTTCTATAGGGTTAAAACGTTGATATTCAATCAAAGTAATTTTGTATTAAGATTACATCGCATATAAAGTTTAGATAAATGCAATAAAAAATACAGGTCCGTATTTAAAAAAACAAATCTGACGATGGCATCTGAGAAACAAAACTTCGGACATGAAATCTAAGAACACTGCTTTATAGAAGATGAAAAGTGGCAATAAAAGTTTGAAATTTATTTTCCATTATCTCTTTAAATAAAGCCAGGAAAAATTAAAAACCAAAACGGCGATTTTCGGGTTTTTACGTATATCCTCGGAAGTACTCGGAATTTTCCTAATTTCTTCTTAGCATATTGGTCGGCTATGAATTGCGCAACTTTGCCCTAATTTAAACTTCCTCGTATCTCTTACCGTTTATGAGATCCCAATGGTGAACATCGAATTTGTAACACCCTGTATACACGATGATGGTACTCAAAAGACGAAACGTCTTAATCGATTTCTGATAACAGGTTATAGAAAATAAGGAGTGTCTGTGAAAATGTAAATTAAAATTCGGTCGTCGCTTTAAATAAAGCTATAAACAAATAAAAATATAAACGAGAATTTTTGGGTTTTTCCGAATATCGTCGAGAATAATCGATATTTTTCAAATTTGTCGACGGCTTATTAGTCGTTTTTGAATTGGGCTACTTTGCTTGGGTTCCTCAGTCACGAATTTTTTAAGAACATTTTCGATTAATTCGCGACCTGGAAAAAATTTCCGGAAATAATTCATGTCCTAGGCACTGGCGGCTTAACAATAGGGTCAAATGGTCATTGACCTCCCATAAATAATAAGTCAAAATGACAGTTAAAAACTCTAAAATTAACATTTAACCCATCCAAAAATATCTAAAATAGTATATTGAACATCTGAAATCTTCAATTTTTACGCTACAACATCTTAAATGTCGTTCATATTATACCCCGGTCAAAACTTAATTTTGACCAAATATAGCCTGCTTATTTAAATGTAAAATTCTATTTGCATAGCGGCCGGTGATTTCTTAGAGCGAGAAAGAATCATAGAATAAATCAACGCGTTAAATCGAGAGAAACTGCTACTCCAGGCATTGACCGTGAGCTCACTGGTTCCATGCGATAGGTCACATGTCATGTATAGTCTAACCTCCGACCTATGCACCGGTGCGTGTCTCTCTTCGATCTCTGATGCAGATTGACAAAAGGCTGACGTCCATCGGTTATTAATCTGTGAAATTGATTATTATTTCATCTGCAAATTGTCGGTGGCAGTGTTTTGTCGAGCGCGTGGCTTCAATTACGAATGGAATGTAATTTCAGTAATATTTAATTAGTTTGTTGTTTAATTAAATAAATACAAGAAATATGAACAAAAAAGGGCGTGGCATCCAAAAAATTTTTGCCTGCGGCGCATTTTTTCCCTGTATTGACCACCCTACTAAATTGACCAAGAGCCGCCACTGTCCTAGGGAGATTATAAAAAAAAGTAGAGAGTTAAGTGTCTGTATAAGTAAATAAAAAGAAAGTAGTGCATCTATCTTATGCATTAAAATACACAGGAACTCCAAAGGTAATGGGTTCCCTGGGGCACAGGTAGACAATGGCAGGCTGTTTCGTTCTTGTTAGGACTCATCAGAAAGCCAAAACCCATAATCAACCCCCAGTACAGCGAGAATATTCTTTCAATACATTTTTAAGAATAAAAATGTGAAGAAAATCTAGTATCGGCATCTGTTGAAATCAACAAAGGATAGCCATTAAACGTGAAAACTAAAGAAAAGAAAAGAACTAAATAAACCAAGTACGGTGACTACGGTGGCCAATAAACAGCAGTATAGAAATAGTTATTTTCCTAACAAGTGCGCAAAGTGATACTTTTCCGCACGCAAGTACAGTTGGACGAACGACGCGAAGCGGAGTTCGGATAAGTTCTTGCGTGCGGAAAAGCACTTTGCGCACTTGTTAGGAACAACATTTTTCCTACGAGCTTCATATCAGATAACAACAAAAATAAAAATATGATAATTTATTTAACAGTGTTTAAGCCTTTTTATGATTTGATAAAAATAAAAGTGTCGGTGTTTGTAGATTCTTGTGGACATAGAAACTGAGGAAAAATCTGACATCATGTGTCAAAATCGACATGTACATTTATTGTTGCTTGGCAATATTATAATCATTTATCACTATACGAGGTACTTAAAAAATACAGTTTTTTTCGTTTTAAGCTGAAATACAAATATCGGGAATTACGATTAAAAGATAAAAGAGAATACGCTTGCAACGGCTTCTCACATTGCCATAAAATAGTTTACAGCTACTAAAATAAATATAAATATTCCCTACCAAGGAGATTTTTGAATAGTTTTACTTTTCCGCACCCAGTGCGGATAAAAGTCTTATCCGCACTAGTGCGGAAAAGTGTAACTTTGCACACAAAAATGCGTGCGCAAAGTACTACTTTGCGCACGCTCGTAGGAAAACGTTTTTTCGCATCACTACACTTTACTACGGGCTTGTAGATTCAAACATAGATCGCGCTGCAGTAGCCCACTGGGTGCTGATGAAATAAGTTCGCAATGCCGATGCACTACTTTGTCCGCCTGCCGCTAAAAACGTTCTTTCTATTTACTTATTCAGACACTAAACTCTCTACTTTATGTTTAAAAACACGGCATTGTATACGGATTGGATTAGCACCCAGTGGGCTACTGCAACGCGATCTATATTTGAATCTACAAACCCGTAGAAAAGTGTAGTGATGCGAAAAAACGTTTGATATACTGGTGTTTTGAACGGCAGTAGAGTTTTGGACTTGCATTGTCTTTATTTGTTTAGAATCACTACGTTTCAACTGGTAAGTATCTCCAGTCGTCTTCAGGTGAATACTGAATAAGTACGGTAACTACAGCTCTATTTATACTAGGCAGGTGCTGTGACGCATGACTAGTGGGCGGAGTCATGCGTGTTGCTAGGTGATGACGCATAACTGGATGAGTCATGCTTGATGAGTCATGCTCGATGACGTCATGCTCGATGAATCATGCGTTTAACTCTTGGGTGGTCTTATTCTAAGATTACATTTACTTAACAAGGGTTTCCAGACGTTTCTCATGTCTAATGAAGGCTTACTAAAGCAACCTGGATTTTGGTGTATGGTAGCAGCTTCCTTAAACTTCCTCTTCCTCCAGTGCGCTTCTTTTTGCAGGATTTTCGCTTTTGTCCACATGATATGATGGCCGTGCGTCCAGGCGTGGTCAGCTGCACCTGATTTTTCGGTCTCTCCTTTTCGGGTATTATTCCGATGTTCTTTAATCCTTACTTCTAGTGGTCTTAGTGTCTCACCAATGTAAGACTGGCCGCATTCGCAGGGGATCTGGTAGACACAATTTTTCTTGTCTTTCTGGCTTACTGGTCTCGTCTTCGTTAGGTGGCTTCTTAAAGTGTCTCTAGAGCTGAATACTGTTTCGATGTTGTATCGTTTTCCTAGTCTTCTTATTTTCTCCGATACTCCTTTGACATACGGAATATTGAGTATTGGTTGTATCTCTTTCTCTGCTTTACGTGTGTTTGGCCGATTCTTGCGATTTTCCAATATTGTGTCAATCAGTTTCATGGGATAGCCATTCTTGTTGAGGTCGGTCTTGATGTGGTTAGTTTCTCTTTTGAGAGCTTCGTTTGAGTTACAGAGAGTAATTGCTCTATCCACAAGGTTTCTTACTATGCCATGTTTTGTGTTGTTTGAGTGGTTTGATGTATAATTGAGATATTGCCCTGTATGTGTAGGTTTTCTGTACACTGAGGTTAGGAAGGTGTTGCCATTTTTCTCTACATTGACGTCTAGAAAAGGTAATTGGTTGTTCTCTTCTTTTTCCATGGTGAATTTAATTGTCGGTGCAAAGTTATTAATGTGATGTAAGAATTCTCTGAGTTCGTCCTCGTTTCCGTTCCAAATAATGAAGGTGTCATCCACAAATCTAAGCCATATTTTTGGTTTCTTCTTTGCTTGTTTTATTGCTTCGGATTCGAACCATTCCATATAAATGTTGGCGATTATGGGCGAGAGAGATGAGCCCATTGGTAGTCCGTCCTCTTGGCTAAAGAATCTATCTTTTTCTTGAAAATAAGAATTGTTAAGGCAGCATTCCAATAGTTCCATGATGGCATTTGTAGGTAGCGGTGTTCTTTCTTGTAGGGTCAAATCTTCCTCAAGTCTGCTCCTGATGACCTTAAGTGCGTCGAGCATCGAGCATGACGTCATCGAGCATGACTCATCAAGCATGACTCATCCAGTTATGCGTCATCACCTAGCAACACGCATGACTCCGCCCACTAGTCATGCGTCACAGCACCTGCCTAGTATAAATAGAGCTGTAGTTACCGTACTTATTCAGTATTCACCTGAAGACGACTGGAGATACTTACCAGTTGAAACGTAGTGATTCTAAACAAATAAAGACAATGCAAGTCCAAAACTCTACTGCCGTTCAAGAAACGTCATTGTCTCCAACCTTTAAACAGACACATACTGGTGTTTGTTGGCCACTATACTTGGTTTATTTAGTTCTATGTTTTTACGTTTGATAGCTATCTTTTGCATTGAGTTGATTCCTACGGATGGGGTTACTAGGTTTTCATCACATTTTTATTCTTAAAAATGTCTTGAAAGAATATTCTCGCTGTAATGAGTCCTAACTAGAACGAAACAGCCTGTCATTGTTTACCTGTGCACCAGGGAACCCATTGCCTTTGGAGTCCCTGCGTACCTTAATGCAAAAGATAGATGCACTATTTTGTCCACCTGCCTCTAAAAACTTGACTGCTGTTAATTGCTTCTCGGTATAAGTTCGATGCCTCAAACTTCCTTACGACTAGTACCTGGTAACCCTTTAAAAGTAATAATTTGAGTCATTCAACATCGATTCCATGGCACACTTTGAGGACGTTTTTTGTCCTACGGTGGATTTTGTCAAAAATCCTACATATTATACAAAAGGTTACTGATTTTATCGCCCGCCACTATCTATTTTCCTACATACCTAAAAAATGCACTTTGGATTGCCTGAAAGAACATTTATAACATCGTGACTCGTTCTCGTGAGATATTTTAAAGATGAGAAATTTACACTAGCCTTGACTTTAAAACATATTAATTTTTAATGTTAAAGCAATATTTAACTAAAGTTTCTTTCGACGAGGAAGAAATATAAACAATGAAATTGAGAAATTATTTTTCTGAGATGAATTATTGTTGATATAAGCTGAAATTTAAAAACGACTATAAGGATTTAATACATAAAAATTTCGAAAACGTCAGAAAGATAAGAAGTTACGATTGAATTTGAAATACAGAGTGAGAAAATAATGTTACAAGTAGTAGTTGTTGAAAGTTAAAAACCTAGGATAATTTTTGAGTTAAGAGCATCCGAATAACATTTCTAAAATTCCTCCCCAAGGTAACCGGTACTTGGTTTTTTTTTTGTGTAATTCGGCAACAGTAGGCCAGAATCGTGCTTTTCAAAGTACACATTTTCTAATTTTCATTGGCGTGGATCGGTGATTTTTTAAATTTTTTTTTACTATGTTAGTATATTAAAAAAACTCCATTATAAAAAAAAATATTAGACATAACGATACTTTAGGCTCAATATTTAATATACCTAATGTGGTTTTATTGTTCCTTTATTTATCTACCCAAAATTCTAAAAAATACATATTATGTTTGGTTGGCCCAAAGATACTGAGAGAAGAAACTGGTGAAATAAATGCCTAAATTTGAAAATTATACAGGAGCAAATAATAGTCTATGAGTCCTCACGAACAAATAGTGCTTTTCCATCAGATGACGCATATTGTACATGTGTCTGACGACGGCAATAAAATGTCTTTTTTTTATATAGAAAATATTATAAAAACTAATTTCACGAGAATTAGGTGACGCACGTCGGTGGAAATTTTTAAGATTTTATCGGGGCATCGTTTGTAATTTTAATGAAAAATAAGAAACTTACATGAATAGCCGTAATATTTCTATTTTTATGTTCTGCATGGCGGATGATATAATTTAAACCCATATAATTGAAATTTTTAAATAAATTTTCAGTTCTTTTTTAAATCACACACAATCACTACCGATACATACTGTGTTGCACAGAAGTCCGGAATAAAATTATATAGCCTTAACCTGTAACTGTTGTGGGAAACACTCGGACACGTCAACTTAGTTTTATATGCTCATATTTTGACGTTATTCGTTTGTTTTTTATAGACATTTGTCAAAGATATGACGACATCGATCTTTTTTTTTTAATGGAAACATACAGCTTGTGATACATCATTTAAAAGCTAATATCTCGTATAGTATGCTCATAAATCTTGACGCGATTCTGTCAAGCTATTTCAAAATGGAGACTGTTAAAAGTTTTTTCCGTCGACCGTGTATTTACATCCGATATTAACGTTCCCAAAATCATTCATTAATGACCCCTATTAATGCATGATTTTCTGTAAATGCACGATTTTGGTAATTAAAATTAAAGGCAGCCATGCAAACAAATCAACAAAATAATAAAACGTCAATCCAAAACGTCGTCCGCTGTCATTAGTATTTGTAGAATTGTGAAATCTGGATTGTAAAATAAAAGTTGTTAACTGTTTTTCTTCACTTTAGTAAAAAATACGGTCGACGAAAAAACATTGTAACCAACTCTTATATTAAAATGCGATTAATGATCTCGAACATTAACGCGTTCGCTACGCTCACGCGTTAAAATATTTCGATCATTAATCGCCATTATTAATGTACTTGTTGGTTAAATTACTATTAAAAAATCATTTTTTAAATAAGCTAAAATGATTGATGATGATTTTTACCTTTTAAGGTAAGAAATCTTCATTGTTTTACGTTCTGACATGTTGTGAAGTAAAATAAAGTTGTGAGGTAAAAAAACATCAATGATTTATCATTTCCGATTATTTAAATAGAGGTTTTTTTAAAAATTTTAACAGTCACCATTTTGAAATAGCTTGACAAAATCACGCCAAAATTTATAAATACACTGTACGAGATATTACCTTTCAAATGATATATCATAATCTAAATGTTTTCATTAAAAAAAAAAGATCGATGTCGTCATATCTAAAAAAAAATGTCTATAAAAAAACAAACGAATAACGTCAAAATGTGAGCAAGTTACATGCACAGAATCCCACGGAAACCGCGGATTCAGCAGATTCCCAGGCTCATCTTTCCAAGAAGTTCTTATCTGTGTTACAAGCCAAGTATCACTTTTATTGTAAACTAAAATCATTCTCTGGCTATATTCTGTGGTACACAGTCCATTTTTTATAACTTGTAATTCATTTTTAAATAAATTGTTTTTTTAAAAACAAGTTTGGGTGTTCGTGTTATTTAAGTGGCGCAGTCGGTAGGATTGGTACGGTGGTGTTTTTCCCAAATTTTTGAAGAATTCCGACCACTTTGCGGTTTCAACCCTTAAGTGCTGATCCGAAAGAACCAACATCGAACGACCCAGGACAAGTATTGACCAGGCCAGAGGATCGGGAAAGGACAAGGCTCTGAACGAAGACTTCGGAAAAAGTAAGTGCCATTTCCTTTTCACCCCCGTCAAACCCTTCGATTAGGACTTTGATAGGGATAGTTATAGGGCAGTGTATAGCACACAGTTTTTTCAGTCTATCGTAGACAAATTAGTTTTAGATTTTTTCAGTCTATTGTAGACAAATTAGTTTTAGATTTTTTCAGTCTATGGAAGACAAATTAGGGTAAGATTTTTGCAGTCTATCGTAGACACGTAAGTTAAGGTTTTGAAAAATACCTTCTCGCAGAGAAAAAAAAAGGAACTTTCATTTTTGCAGTCTATTGCAGACAAGTAGGTTAAGATTTTTGAAATAATATATATTTGTACACTTCTCGCAGAGAAAGTAAAGAAAAAAGTAATTTTCTTTTATTAAAGAAATATTGTTTATTCTAGTATTGTTTTAAATAGTAAATTATTCTGTTAATTTACTGAAGTAATTAAATTTAAGAAAATGGCTACAAAAGAGGCTCCAAGTGTAGTCAAAACTGTCAATTGGGATTTATTTAAATCCAAAATAGAAAATATTAAACCATTTAATGGGGACAGTAACTTTTTAGCTAGATTTGTCAAAAGATGTGACGACCTTGTTAATAAATATAAAACTTTTAATGACGATGATCTAAATCAACACGTATTTGAATGTATTCAAGAGAAATTAATTGATAAAGCCGAATACATGGTTGGCAGACGTGTCGAATTAGATGATTGGGATAAATTAAAACCTGCATTATTCCAATGTTTTTCTGATAGAAGAGATATTGATTGCTTGGTACAAGAATTGACGCGTACCAGACCTTATAAAAATGAACACCCTGTGGATTTTGGTAACAGATTGCAAATTTTGCGTAGTAACGTTATCCAACGTATTAGTAATGATACTACCTTATCTGACGAACAACGTAATTGCCAAATTGTTCATTATGAAAAAACAGCATTAAATACCTTTATAGGCGGTTGTACGGGAACTTTACGTAATAACATGTACATTAAAAAACCAACATCTTTAGAAGATGCAATGGCTTATATTAAAGAATATGAAAATTTCGAGAAATTATACGGAAATATTCCAGAAAGACCAAATCAAAAAATAAATTTACCACAAATGCATAAACCAAACAACTATCAAAATTCGCAATACTCTCCTAATTTTGTTCCAAATCAATATCAAAACACGCCAGTTCAAAGACCCCAGTTCTTCCAAAACTTTCCAAACCAACAATATTACCCAAGACCAATGTGGCCTAGCCAACCAATTAACTTACAACCTAGACCAGCACAATCACGAAAATACCCGACAAACAGACAAGTATTTGGACCCCCGCAAAATGTGTTTAGACCCAACCAAATACCCCAAAATCAGATGCCAAAACCAACCCCTATGTCGACAACTTCGCGAAACCCTTCCGTAGCTACAAATAGAAATCAAAATCAAAATTCCCAAAACCAAAATTTCCAAAATCAAAATTTCCAAAATCAAAATTTCCAAAATCAAAATTTTCAAAATCAAAATTTTCAAAACCAAAATTTCCAAAATCAAAATTTTAGATACCCACAGTATCAAAAACCTCATTTGGTTTTCGAGGAGCTTTTTTCAAACGAAATCGGCGACAACACAGAACAAGATGTAGCGACGCCGTTTACCGACTCTTATTATCAGTACGACCCAAACATGCCGTACTATAATGAAAACGAAATTATCAAAAATGACCAATCGGAATTTACCGACAAAAATCATGACGAAGATGAACAATATAGTTCTGAAAATTTTCGGGACACGGGCCCAGAAAACCCTCAAGCCTGACAGAAATTAACATTTCTTCAAATAATACACTACCATACGTAGCAATAAAAAAACCCAAAATTAAATTATTAATCGATACCGGTAGTTCGCGATCAATATTAAAACCATCAATAGTCGAAAAATTCTACCCGAATTGTATTTATAATTCAAACAATACAATCAAAACAGCCCTAGGGAGCCAAACCACGCAATTTCAAGCTATAATACCAGCATTCGCAGAATTTGGCAGTAGTCACGAAATAAATTTTATTTTATTTGATTTTCACGATTATTTTGATGGAATTTTAGGACTTTCAGATTTAATAAAAATGAATTTAAATATCGATCTAGTTAACAAAAAATTAGTCGGAAAAAACATTCAAATTCCGTTTCAGTACAGTGAACCTACCGAAGTTAATTTTTCTTTTTCAGTTAAACCCCATGAAAAAATTATAAAAAATATTCCTGTCAGTATATATAACGGTGAAATTTTAACAATACCTGGAAAAAATAATCAAGCCGCAGACGCGTTATCAAGATATCCAATCGATAATGATCTAAACGCACTGGAGACTCAATCAATAGACAATAACCCCGGAGACATAGACATCACAGTCGAGGACTACTTACAAAACGCAGATGTACTCCCAAATATTGATGAGTCAATTATCCAAGAAATCCTTGACCCCCAATTTGAACAAACCCGAATTAAAATACTTTCAGACATTCAAATTGCACCCCCCGGTACACCCAAAGACCACAATATAACAGAGGACTCACAAACAGTACACACTTCTTTAGAAGAACCAATCCTTAATATACCTATATCGGAAAAATCTCTAAATACATTTAAAAATCAAATAATAATAACCGAAGGTGACATAGACAAAATTCAATGTAAGTTTAATAAAATATTTCAAAATACGCGATTGTATATATCTGTTTCTAGTAGAAATCCAACGCCCCATTTTGTACAAATTTTAAAAGAATATATAGAACCAAAACAAGTATACGCAGTATACTTTAGGAACCCAACACTGGCCCAAAACTTTGTTATCACGGTCCAAAACCTATTTAAAAATTCTTCTTTTAAATTAATTCAATGTACAAAATTTTTACAGGATGTTGAAACCCTAAACGACCAAAAAGAAAAACTAGACCTATACCATACCACTAAAACTTGTCACCGCGGGATAAATGAAATGAAAATTTCTCTTTGTGCTAAATTTTATTGGCCAAAAATGTCCGTCGACATAGAAAACTATGTTAATAATTGCGAGACATGTTTAAAAAATAAATACGACAGAGACCCCCCGGTAATAAAATTTAATTTGACACCCACTAGCTCAAAACCTTTCGAACATATTCATATTGATACTTTTAAAATTTCAAACGAAAGCTATTCAACTATAATAGATTCATTTTCAAGATACGGACAAGCCTATTCGTTAAAAAGTCTAACAGGACCCATGGTAATAGAAAACCTCCTAAATTTTATATCACACCATGGATTGCCACAAAAAATAACTGCTGACTCAGGCACTGAGTTCAAAAACAAAGAAATCGAAGATTTTTGTAAAATATATAAAATCGAACTACATTATACTACCCCCAAAAATAGTAATTCAAACTCCCCTGTTGAAAGATTCCACTCTACAATAATCGAACACTATCGGTGTCTAAAAGAGGAAACTAATACTTTTACCCCCGAACAGCTGATCAAACGAGCTATACTCGGCTATAATAATTCTATACATAGCGTAACGAAATTTACACCTTTTGAAATAGTTAAAGGACATATAAACAGTACCGACCCATTCGATATTAATGACCAAATAATTATATCAAATTACGTACAGAAACATAAAGAAACTGCTAAAGAACTTTACAGGAAAATTCAAGAACGGAACGCGGAAACTAAAGAAAAAATTATATCAAAAAGAAACGAAAATCGCCGCGAACCACCCGATTTTGATAAAGAAAAAGTAGCTTACATTAAAACCAAAGCTCGAAATAAAGCCTTACCTAAATTTAAAAAGTCACCAATAAAAGGACAGAGTAATATTAAATTAATTTCGCACAAAGGAACATACCATAAAAGTTTTGCTAGAAAACCAAAAATTAAACAAAAACCCTCTTTGCAGGTAAACAATGAAGCTAATACTTCTAACACTGCTTCCGGTCCTTCAGATACTTCCAGCCAGCAGTGAACAGACAGACATACAATTAACAACAATAAAAAATCCCATTTTACCCATCCAACTTGGCAATGCAAAAATTATTTATAATAAACACACCTTTTTACACTATATAGATTTAAATCCAATAATAACGCAACTACAAAATATTGAAAAATACTTTTTAATAATAAAAGGCAATATTACAACAGAAAAACCCAATAACCCAATCTCTTATCAGGGCTTAGCGGAAAGTCTTCTCTTACGTACCGAATTTCTTATTCAAACTACACAAGAAAAACTCGAAAATCTCCACCCACACATACGCAATAGACGAGGTTTAATTAATATAATAGGTAAAACATATAAATGGCTTTTTGGCACGTTAGACGCTGACGATGGTAAACGTTACGACGAGGCGATCTTAAACTTAGCTCAAAACCAGAAAAATATAAAGAAAGAACTTAATTTACAAATATCCCTATCGAAAAATTTGATTGATAATTACAACAAAACGATATCGACTCTGAATAAAAATCAGAAAGAACTGGAATACAGCTTAAATATCTTTCAGGCAACAGTGCAAAATTCTTTTAATAACCTTAATCATTATATAACATTTCAAGGCGTCTTATCTCAAATAAATCTAGATTGCCAAAATTTAATTACCTTTGTTGACAATCTAGAAGATGCAATAATGTTTGCTAAGCTAAATACACTCCACAATTCTATAATATCTAGTCATGAATTAGAACAGACGATAACCTATTTGAAAACGATATACAGCGAAAATCAAATTCCAAATTTCAAAAATATTTTATCATACTATCAAATTTTAAGCACTCAAGTTACATTTTCTAAAACAAAATTAATTTTTGCTATACATGTACCTATAATTAAACCTGGAACCTATACCTTTTCCCATTTATATCCCGTGATCCAAAAAGGCAAAGCATTTATCCCAAAATACCCTTATTTGGCACAAACCCTTAAAGAAGTCCAGTTCGAAGAAAGTACTTGTCCATCAGTAGAAGATACCTATTACTGCATGGAGAAATTCTACCCACCAGACAGTTGTACCCTTCAACTAATGGAAGGCACCTCCACCACTGGTTGCAAAATTTTAGAAATAAAAATGGCAGAGTCAATCTTTGAACAAGTTACACCCGAAGAAATTCTTGTCCTACCATCACAAAAGGAAAGAATTTTTGCCCAATGTAAAAGCGATCAATATTTGGAAATCGAAAACCCAACATTGATCAAAATTCCGAATTCTTGCAGTATTCAAGCAAAATACAAGAAGTTTATCCATGACGTCAAATTACAGCAAGGAAAACCATTAATACTACCGACTGTTGAAATAGCCACTATGGACACAACAAAGTTGTACCGAACACCAAATTACACCGAAATAAATTTCGAAGAAATCTATCGACTAAAAGACCTGGCCAATCAACTATCGCCAATACAAGAAATCAATCAATCTATCGAGAGTCCAATCACATTCAGCCTATTGACGTTCGTTATACTGATGCTATTATTATGGATCATTTTCAAGAAGAAACAATATATTGTCAGATGGTTTAAGAAAAAATCCAATCAAGCCAGAAAAACCGAAGATATCGATGACTTTCAAAATCCATCCTCGATTTTGTCAGCTTAAGAAGGGAGGAGTTACATGCACAGAATCCCACGGAAACCGCGGATTCAGCAGATTCCCAGGCTCATCTTTCCAAGAAGTTCTTATCTGTGTTACAAGCCAAGTATCACTTTTATTGTAAACTAAAATCATTCTCTGGCTATATTCTGTGGTACACAGTCCATTTTTTATAACTTGTAATTCATTTTTAAATAAATTGTTTTTTTAAAAACAAGTTTGGGTGTTCGTGTTATTTAAGTAGCATATATAAAACTAAGTTAACGTGTACGAGCGTTTTCCCCAAAAGTTACAGGTTAAGGTTATATTAATTTTATTCCGGTTTTCTGGGCAACCCTGTAAATAAAAATAACACTTTATTATTTGAAATAAATAAAAAAACATAAGTCTTTCTCCACTGGTTTTTACTTTATTATTTCCTTAATAATTTTTTTTCCGATCAATATTTTCCGCGAAATTTTTCTCATTTATTGTTCAATTGTTGTCGTACGGGAATAGACAGGCTACAAGAGGAGGATAAATTAGTAGGCACAGGTGATGACTTTTTATATATGAAATTGTGTTCTGGTCATAAATATTTTTAAGAATTGATTATAGGTTAGTTATTTGTACCCAATAGTAATTTATACAACAAAACTGATCATGATATTCATATCGCACGTGAAAGTAAATTAAGGACGATGCCGTAGGCGGAGTGCTCAAACTTCTGAGTGCGATACAGACAATTTACTTGAGTTATACAACAGATGTAAAGTATATTTTTTCTAAGAACTAACTTACAAACCTTATACTAAAAAGGTACTTAAATTAATTATAACTTTTGAGAAAGATGATAAAAAACAAAAAAAATGAATTCCTTGGAAAACCCTAGGACCAAATTCTACTACATATTTATCGATTTAGGACATTTTTTACATCAAAAAAATATAAAACACACACACACAAACACAATTGCGTGGGCACATGGGTGGGCATCCTCATTTTCAGGGTGGGATAGTAATACTCGCCCCCCTGGTGCTGCCGCTTCACCCAACCCCTAATAGTTTTATCCATCCACCGATGCTAATTGGAATTCAAGCTAACTATTATTGTATTTACACCAACCAAAACAATAATAATAACAATAATTACAAACAACCGGTTTGCCGAATAATGCGAAATTGGAAACTTCGCGCACCGTAATAGACCGTAACGCCATTTATAATAATTTCATAAGTGTTTGTTAAAAGTTTTCGCCGCCCAATTACTGCATGTGTAATAAATAGTGCAATAATAGTTAGCTTTGTTTCACTGATAGGGAAACGGTTATTTGGGGTATAAACAGTGGCGTATTTAAGGGAACATCTTTGGGATCCAGACCAGTGGCGTGCAATGCTGTATGAACCAGGGTAGGCAAAAATTGCAGTTAAGACAAACATTTACCTTCCGTAGCATTCCAGCATTTCATTTTTTTTTCATTTCAAATTTTGTCACAAAGTGTCTTGTTTTTGAGTTTGTGAAAAGAACACTGTCAGAAAAAGCATAAAACTACATTATTTGTAAATAAGTTTAACACCGCGGTCTTTAAGTAAAAATTATTTTAAGACATCGTCATAAAAATTGGTTTTGCGTCTTAAATCCTGCAAAAGGTCGCTCTCCAGAGAGATTAATGTCAATTCACTTAAGCGTGTCTCTCCGTGTGTGTTTTGTACATAGGTATGAATTAGGTATTTTTAATCCAGAAAATGATCGTTGTGTAGACACGCTGCTAGCCAGAATAGTAACAATTAACGCCTCCATATTTCTTTTTTTTTTCGAAACCCGACGGCGCGAAGTCTAGCAAAAGAGCAAAAACACTAATTATAAATTAAAAATCTATCATCCACCTGATTGAACCAATGTTGTCAAAAAGAAGTCAATTATTATGATTACTGATTATTAAATATTATGAACCTATCAGCAAAAATTATTTTAATTGTCACAAAAGTGCTTTTTATTTTACGATACCTTATCCGTTATCCCTTTAAAAATATCTTAACTGAACTAATTAATAATAAAACTTATAGAGGCGTGTTTCATATTTTATATTGAGAAAGCGAAGTATTTTCCAAACTGCGGTAAAACTGGAAGATTGGCACCAATGCACTTACCAAACGCGTGCTTTCTTGGCGCGGGCTGATAGAAGAAGGAAGATCGAAGGTTGCGATGGTTTTATTTGTTACATCTCTTTCTACCCTACCGGCTCTTTCGCTTGCTTCCACTCGTACAAGAGCATTGCTTTTTCTTTTGCATAAGAGCCTAATGTACAGCGAGATCTTTGCTTTTAGAATGGTCTTACGGAATGCTTATACAGGAATCCAGTTTACGATATAATAGATAAAGAATGCGTTCGTGGAAATGATATTGGATTAATTTTTTGGCCCTATATTATTTATTATAGTAATGTAGAGATAAATTGCCAAAGTTGGATTACATGGATAAAAACTAAAATACAAAAAATATGATTTGATATTTTTGGTCGATACTTGGTGGAAATTCAAAATAATTTTGTTATACTATAGAAAGTAAAACAACTTTTTTACTTAAACTTCCACCGGTGTTTTTATTTGACAATACGACATGTTTCACTGCACTGTAGCTTCGTCAGGTAATGTATAAATGTAAAAAAAAAACTCGAAAATGGCCCTGGCAGCGAACGAAGAGGAAAAAAGCCTAATTCGAAAGAAGGGCAGAACGGCAATGTAAAAAAAAATGGTGCTTGTTTATTTTATCGTTCCCACTGTAGGCAATGCTTTTGGCCTGTATTGTATGCACACCACTGGTCTAGACCCCCCCCCCCCCACACGAAAGGCTTTTTCCTTATTAAATATGAATAAATCTTAAATTTAAATCAAAGCTGTATTCCATGTTTTTATTTTCTTTTAGATAAAAGACGTTTGTTGATGTTGGGTTACAAATAGAATTTTAACCACAATTAACTAACCAGTAAGTTTGACTGTAACATAAATGGCATTGTTTTTTTTTTTTAAATCAGGAAACGCCACCACGTTCCTAAAAAGAAGAAAGAAGGGATTTAGGTAAAGAAATACTTTTACATTATAAAGACATTCCATATTAAAAACTGCACCCTATGTGGAATATGAATTTAAAATACGCATCTTTCAGTTATTGTGTGATATGTTCCTGTACATCGTTAATCATTTTTTTTGTATACTAAACCATAAGGAATATACAGTATGCCGTAGATAAGAGGACAAACGGGCCAAATTTAAAAAAGGGAATTAGAATTTTTGCTTGTTGAAAAAATACGATTGTCGATGAAAAAAATATTTTATAGCGGGCGTCCATAAAATTAAAAATCTAATTTTAATGCAAGAGTAAAGTACCCGTATTATAAGGTTTTTGGCAAAATTTTATTTAAGAGAATTATTTTAAATCATCACATCTTTTAAGATCCTAGTTTTCATTGAGTTTGGATAACAATAATAATATGTTTGTTTTACATTTGTATTTCACTGAAAAGTTTGGTATATACAGGGTGACAATTTGAAAAAGAACAGCATTTAATATTGCCTCTACCAATGATAGTATGAAAATTTCGCGAAACACGTCAATTGATATATCGAGAGGGACATTTTTAAGACATTTGTTGTCGTATTACTTTCAACCCCCTAACCCCCAGGGCACCTACCCCTAAAATTTTAAATGGCACTCCCTATTTATTTTCCCATTTTTGTGTTCCTTATAAAATTCTACATACACTGTATCATTTTTTTTTTCAAAAAATGTAATTATTTTATTTTTTCTAGTGGCGATATCGAAGACGAAATGTAAATAAATAAAGGAATTTGGAATGTATTTCTACATTTCGTCTTCGATATCGCCACTAGAAAAAATAAAATAATTTCATTTTTTGAAAAAAAAATTATAAAGTTTATGTAGAATTTTATAAGGAACACAAAAATGGCAAAATAAATAGGGGTTGCTATTTAAAATTTTAGGGGTAGATGCCCTGGGGGTTAGGGGGTTGAAAGTAACACGACAACAAATGTCTTAAAAAGTTTCCCCCTCGATATATCAATTGACATGTTTCGACAAATTTTCATACTATCATTGGTAGAGGCAATATTAAATGCTGTTCGTTTTCAAATTGTCACCCTGTATACCTTTGGCTGTGTAACTTAATCCACTAAATTAGTACAATCTTGACCACGGAGCAGCGAATATATAATTATTTATTTCAAATTACTTCGAAATTAAAAATAAAGACTTTAACAAAACACGATGAACATAAACCAATACATGATTATAATTTAGGGCATGATTAATAAAATTAGACGAAAATAAGATATGATAACAATAATTATTCTTTAAGATATGTATTTTACTATAAAACTCAAATTTTTAACTTTAACCCTATATAAAGAAAATTTTTCATCGAAAATCGTATTTTTTCAGCAATCAAAAATTTTTATAAAGAATGACATTTCCTCGAAAAATAAAATTTTTGGTCCGTTTGTCCCCTTGTCTACCACATCGCCGAAAATACTGTAGGTAAGTATACATTTTATTTTATAAGAAATTAGAATATTCCGTCTTTTTTTCAAACAATATTTAGGTTTAAATTTTTCACCTGCGGCGTTTTTCATGATTATGTTTCCCACCATCGGCATTTCCGAAACTCGACGCCCGTGCTTCTCCATCTATATCCCTTTTGGTATTATTGTGTTATCCGACCAAATTTTATTATTTAGTTATTTTAAAATGAAAAACCCGGAATCTAAGCTAATACATATTCCAATCCAACACAAAATATTTAAATAGCCCAACACACCCAATAAAGAAGTAAGTGTTGATAACCTTCAGCAGAAGCGAACCACTATTTTGTAGGAGAAGGCGGAACAGAACATTGTAGAAGGTAGTTTTTATTATAGAATGCCGGATAATAATGTTCTTTTATGTAACGCTCTCGTAGAAGGAGTTAGCTTGTAAAAAATTTTTTGTGTGATAATTATTATTAAAATTTCCAGAGTCTTTTAACATTTGCAAGGGCGCGCAATTGCTGTCATAAATTTATATGTACATGTATTACATATCACTGTTCTCGAAAATTTTGGGTGAATAATCATCAGGTAAAAAAAATTACTAATTCGTCAAAATATTAGTGACTCTGTAACCACAGTTCATCTAAGTGTACAAACATTTTTCCCAATGCAAGAATTATTGGCTATCGTTTTCATGTAAACCATTTACGATGGCCAAAAATTCAACATTTAGGTGTGACTAATAATATAGAAAAATCTTGACGATTCTCCCGTTGAAAAATGACTAAGGTATTTGTTTGGCCTAACATTTTTAAACTCGAAAGAAGTGGGTAAATTAATATAAACTTATAACAAAATAATGGAATTTAGTGTCCGTTAAAATATATAAAGAAAAGAAGCTTAGCGGCAAGCGGACAGAGTAGTTAGTCTATCTTTTGCATTAAAGTACACAGGGACGCCAAAGGTAATGGAATCCCTGGGGCACAGGTAGACAATGACAGGCTGTTTCATTCTTGTTAGAACTCATCAGAAAGTCATAACCCGTAAGCGACCCCCAGTACAGCGAGCCTGTTCTTTCAAGGCGTTTTTAAGAAATAAAAACGCGATGAAAACCCAGTAACGCCATCAGTAGGAATCAACTCAATGCAAAAGATAGCCATCTAACGTGAAAACGTAGAAATAAATAAATCTAAATCAATCAAGCACGGAACGGCCACTTCGCCAGTATAGGAAACATTTTTCGCTTCTCTAATACCATCTCCACGGTTTTGTGGATTCAGATCCAGATCGCGCTGCAGTCGCCCACCGGTTTGCAGCACTATTCCGTAAATGCCGTGTGTAAGTTAAATAAAATAATGGAATTTAGTGTCCGTTAAAATATAAAGAAAAGAAGCTTAGCGGCAAGCGGACAGAGTAGTGCGTCTATCTTTTGCATTTAAGTACAGGAGCAGCAGGCTCGCTGTACTGGGGGTCGCTTACGGGTTATGGCTTTCTGATGAGTTCTAACAAGAACGAAACAGCCTGTCATTGTCTACCTGTGCCCCAGGGATTCCATTACCTTTGGCGTCCGTGTGTACTTTAATGCAAAAGATAGACGCACTACTCTGTCCGCTTGCCGCTAAGCTTCTTTTCTTTATAAACTTATAACGTAAGTGTGTGTTCTTAAATTGACTTGACCGCGAATCGGGTGTCGATTTTTCTGTTTAAGAGTTTTGACTGCAATTCGGTTAAACCGGTTAGTAAGTTTGGTAAACCAAAATGGAAAAGATTCAATTTTGGGAGCTCATCCTTTATTTTTTTTTAAATATTAAAATTAAAATTCAAGTATTAAGCTTATTTTAGCAGTAAGATATTCTAATATTTTTAGATTTAGCTGAGTAGACGATTGCAGACGATAACCAATTAAAAGATGATATTGCTGTCTATTTTGTAGAATAAAAAGAGCCTTTTTTATGGAATAATTTCGTTGCAGAAGTGAAAAATAAAATTACCAACAGCAAAAATATACAAGTTAATTTGCAGACCACTACTAGAATATGGACACGCCCTGGTGAGTAATGCCAGACCACCAGCCCTAAAACACATCAAAGTAGCAGAAACCAGAAACATTAGCCTTAAGAACCATGACCAAAATGCGACACCCGGAAAACACTCTTCGCAATCCCAGCAACTAAATTCTTAACCAAGATACAACCCATTCATCTAAGACTATTTGAACCAATCAAGAAATTCAGAGCTAAACTCAAAAATCTGAATGAAGAGTATAACTATGAATCTATCTAGATATCGACACCCAGAACAAACCAAATCGGAGATTTTGAGGGAAATTTTAAGGGACCATACAGCTAGATAGCAAGATATTGTTAATATTAAGAATTGATGAAGTTACTATGGCTGAAGGACTTCGGTCGATGGCCATTTGGGAAACCGATAAAAAACATAATAATAATAAAAATAAAATTACCAAAAAAGTTTTTTTCTTGCTTTATTCTGAAAAAATCTTTTTACTCTCCCTTTGCTGTAGAGTTGCGGTTGATTGTAACTAAATTCTAGTTTAAAGTTAATGCTAATGGAAGATGGCAAAGATGCAATTTCTTTATTAATTTAATTTTAAACTTTTAATTAAAGTGTCACTTTACAAATTATATTTAAATTTTTGTTTTAATTTATTTAAATGTTAACAGTGAAGTCGTATCAGAAACTCCAACTCTTCAGACGCTGATAAAAAAATATTTCTAATATATAAAATGGAACTTAGTGTTCACCTGTGTTTTATAGTCTTAAAGGTCAAGTAATAGTTTACACCCAATGTAAAGTTGAAAAAAATAAGGAGTAGGTACCCAAATTATTATTATTATTATTATTATTATTATTATTATTATTATTATTATTATTATTATTATTATTATTATTAATATTATTATTATTTATTTATTGACGGGCAAACCCATTTACAGTTTTTACATAGCAAACTAACTTTAGTTTTTTTTTACTTAATAATGTAACAGATTGAAACTAACTCTATCTATATTAAATTATAAACAATAATTACAGCAAAAGTCGAGAAACATTTCGCTTAAAAGAGGCGAGGGAAGTATTAAAAAAATCATAGCCAATTCTATTACCGTTGTTAACAATTCTTGATATAGGATAAGATTTACCATAGTTGCATCTGTGATGGTCAAGAGCAAAAAGAAAATGATTTCTGGTGTCCCTAGGTGGAACTCGAAAATTGATCCGATGTAATAGGTCAGGGCATTCGATTATTCCATTGACTAATTTAAATAAAAAATATATATCACATTTCATCCGACGATCAGAAAGTGAGTCCAAGCTCAGTCTTCGCTTTAGACCATTACAGGAGTCAACAGGTAATTTAAATTTATATGAAATGTATCTAAGAAATTTGTTTTGAACTTTTTCAATGTTTTGGATATATATTAAATAGGATGGTGACCAAACACAAGAAAGGTATTCCAAACATGACCTGACAAGAGCCTTGTAAACCGTATTCAAACTAATAATATTCTGGAAATCTCTAGTATTTCTACACATAAAACCTAATAACTTTAAAGAATTATTGATAATGTATTCATAGTGAATATGAAAATCCAATTTAACATCTAGGTGAATACCTAAGTCACACACAGTGGTAACTCTTTCCAAAATACAATCATTTATTTTATAGTCATAGTTAAGTGGATACACCGTGCGATGATAAGTCATTATTTTACAGTTTTTAAAGTCCATTTTATTTCTAACACACCAGTCATACACTCTGTTTAGGTCATCTTGGATTCTTAAAGCATCATACACTGACTCTATGGCAAACAATTTGACATCATCAGCAAAAAACAGAGACTGTGAAAACAATATTTCCAACCTTAAGTCATTAATAAAGATGATAAATAAGTAGGGACCCAAATGGCTGCCCTGCGGCACACCAGATGTAATTGATATTTCCCCTGAAACAAAACCCTTAACCTTAACAAACGGTTTTCTATTACTTAATTAGATTAAGTTATTACTAAATTAGATTATTAATATTAATAAATCAGCTGGTTTGATGTTGATACTCTATTTTTCTCCACCTTTCCCTAAAATAATATTATTATTTTTTACATTTTACAAGTAATGTGTGCAAAGAAATTTTATCCAACAAGAACAAGTGAATATAATTATCATTTCTGACAAAGCACAATCCAATGACATTTTTTTACAAAACTTTGGTATTTACATTATTAAAACGTAAAAAACCGTAATTCAATCGTTTCAAAAGGTTCATTAACTATTTTGGTTATTTTCCAAGGTATTATTTGACATTCGTGAATCCCCAACCTGAACTTTTTTTTTAAATTTATTTTAAATCCACTAATTATTTTAATAAAAAAGAAAGAATAGCATTAAATACGTTTTTACACAAATTGTGCCCATGGTGCTCTTATTATAAATATTTTTTTAAAACTGTATATAAATAAACTGCTGACATAAGGGACTTTTTAGTCAATATTTGAAATTAAATAATTCAGGAAATGTTGTTTGTTTGTCATTTATTGCCCTTCTTTCAAATTAGACTTTTTCGCTGCCATATCAACAGTGTCGTTTTGTGCGAGAGCTAAGTTTTACAGACTCTGAAGATTATAGAAATTATTTCCGCATAAGTGAATGTACCGGGTGGTCAACTAAGAATGACCGCCGGCCATATCTCAGAAACTAGTAATCGTACAGCGTCCGGGTAAATTTTTTTATGACAAAAGTGCCCAAGAGAAAATGCTGGAAATTATTTTTAAGTTCCGCATTTTGCCGCAAAAGGGCGTAATTGAAAAGTAAATTTTAAAATTTTACATATCTCCTCTCTTCAATTATTAAACATGGTCAGTATTGGGGTCAAGTGAACGCAATGTTTTTGGTCTAATTTAATATATATTTTATTATAGATGTGAGTATTGAGCACCCTACAAAAACTGGCCAATGCTTAATTTCGCATGGAGCTGATAGTAACCCAGGAAAAGGAATATGCAGGTCATCGGGTGATGACGATAATGCACGATATGCCAGCCCGTATCTAAATGTAAAATTATTATGTTGATTTGTTATGAGAAAAAGCGGAAATATAATGAACAAATGAGTTAACAACATGTTTAACATTAAAATTTAATTTTAACAGTTTTTGCATTTTTCCGAAATTGCATTATCAACATAAAGAATATTAGCAACAATGTCTGTAATAATTTAAAATATGATTAGGTCATTCCATTTTCAGTCTATTAATAACAAAAGAATACTTTGTTTTATTTATGTTCTGTGCAAAACCTGTTTAAAATATAGTATAAAACTTTCTGATATACCCAAGGGGGACTTTGAAGTTAAAAGTTGGCATCTTTTTTTTAAATATTTTATGCTTTATTGATCTTATCTTATGTGACCTAAAAACAATATAAACGCCACAAATATAACATTGTTGTTTATATTTTTTCCTACAACCACCTATGATAATGAGAAAAAAAGCACGGTTGCTTTGGCTTGAAAGCGCCGAATATCACACGCGTGTTGAAATAGTATATTACATAACAAGTGATGAAAGTGATACTTTTAAAACGAGGAGATATTTAGCACGAGGCGTCAGCCGAGTGCGGAAATTCTTCGAGTTTTAGAATAATCACTTTCACACAAGTAATGTACACTATTTTTCCTACGACCACAAAGAATTATTGAAAAAACCTTTGATTTGTGAAAAAAATATTTCAACTCTAGAGCTGAAAAAAAAATATTTCAACTCTAGAGTGGAAATACAAGGCACACTATTTAATTTAAACATATGATGCCAATTTAATAGATCGAAAGGTCACAGGTTCAAATTCCATCAGGAGTACTTGACTTTTTTTTTAAAAAACATTAAATAAATTATAAAATTATTTTGAATTGAAATCTTCCTTCTTGAATGATTTTTTTTTTATTTAATCAAGGAAAGATGCATTAAAAATAAATTTAAAAAATTCACCCAACAAGGAAGACTTTAATTCAAAATAATTCTATAAATTATTAAATGGTTTCATAAAAAAAAGTCAAGTGCTCCTGATGGGATTTGAACCTGTGCTCTTTCGATTCGTAGGTCATGGCTCTAGTCTCTAGGCTATGGCGACCCATAAACATTTTCTGCTTAAGTTTAATATATGACATTTTCTTCAGCGGGGCTTGTTTTGACTGGTAATAAATTTTCCAGTATATTCTTAACTTTTTTCTAATTTCAGATGGCGTATTTTCACACTCTAATTCTGAATCACTCGACAAATACGTGATAAATAAACTAAACTGCTTTCTAAAATTTGTTCTTTTTAATAAATAGGTGTGGTCTGTCAAATTGGCATCATATGCCTAAATTAAATAGTGTGCCTTGTATTTCCACTCTAGAGTTGAAATGTTTTCTTTCAACACGCGTGTGATATTCGGCGCTTTCGAGCCAAGTTAACCGTGCTTTTTTTCTCATTTTCATAGGTGGTCGTAGGAAAAAAATATTTCAACACTAGTGTTGAAATACATGGCACACAATTTAATTTAAACATATTGGGCCAATTTAACAGACCACCCCTGTTTATTAAAAAGAACAAATTTAAGAAAGCAGTAATTGTAAGGTGTTTAACTTATTTGTCATGTATTTCTCGAGTGATTCAGAATTAGAGTGTGAAAATACGCCATCTGAAATGATAAAAAATGTTAATAATATTCTGGAAAATCTATTACCAGAAAAAACAAATCGCGCTGAAGAAAGTGTCATGTATTAAACAACAAATCTTTATTTGTATCGATAGCGTAGAGAGTAGAGCTCTGGCCTACAGATCGCAAGGTCACGGGTTCAAATCTTATCAAGAGTATTTGATTTTTCTTTATAAAAACATTAAATAATTTATAGAATTATTTTAAATTGAAATCTTCCTTGTTGGGTGGATTTTTTAAATTTATGTTTAATGCATCTTTCCTTGATTAAATTTAAAATTTTTCATTCTGGTTAATCTAGACGTCAATCCAGGATTTGTTCTTCCTATGATATATAAAATATGAAAAATTGAAAAAGTTAAACTACGAAGAAAGGAAAAGCATATTGGCAAACTATGAAACCAGATATTAAGTGGAACATAATCCTAAATATGCTAATTTTAACACTAGTGTTGAAATATTTTTTTCACAAATCAAAAGCTTTTTTAATATTTCTTTGTGGTCGTAGGAAAAATAGTGTACATTACTTGTGTGAAAGTGCTTATTCCAAAACTCTCCGAGTTTAAGAATAATCACTCAGGAATATCTCCTCATTTTAAAAGTATTGCTTTTATCACTTGTTATGTAATATACTATTTCTTCTGCCTATAAACAAAAATGCCTTCTCTTTGTGAAATATTACACAGTCCTGAATAATATCAACACCATGAATGTATTAAATTTGCCCTTACACGATCAGTATTAGTACCGTCATTCCCTTATTATTATTACAAAATAATTACATTATTCTACTGATGAGCCATAATATGACGAAACCCTTCTAGAGATGGATCTAACAAAATGAAAGGAAGTTCTTTCCTTGTTTTGGCATTAGTTTTTCGGAACCCTATTACGATTTTGTACTATCCTTTTTTAACGTGATATATAGATAAGAATGGAGCGAAGCTGTATCGGCTTTCAGTAAAAAAATATCCAGTATAAAATTTATTAAAACCCTTCTTTCCTCGTATTTTGTGCAGTTGAGAAAAGAATGCATAACTTAAGAGCTCGGTGCTTAAATGTTCCTAAAAAACATTGTCCGAATACTTATTACAAGATTTTGTCGGTGGAAAATATTAATCTGTACTTCCTTTATGTACTTATGTTTACTTACCGTTCTCTCTAAAGTATCCCATACAAAAAAGTTTCTAACCTTACACCCGCACAACCTACTAAATTTTATTGCTTCGTGGTCCAACATAAAAAAGAGTATCCAGGACGACCGCAGTAAGAACCTGCCTACAAACAAACAGCCGAAAAATAAAATCGTTACGAAAATTTGGTGGAAAACTTAACTCCACCGAAATTAACACTTAAAACTTGCAGGGCGAATTTATTTGACACCTAATGCTTGGAATTTTGTGAAAGGAAACCAATCAAAATAAAATTGTTAATTATTATTATTTTTAAGTTTGTGTGGTGAATTAAGGACTTATTTATTAAAATTCCATTGACATCTATCAAAACAATAATAATTGCAAAAGTGATAAATAGATTTCAGGGACGGACTCTGTATTCCGCTGAATATTGACGATTTATGTTAAAATTGTTTTATAATTTGTTTAGTCATATAATCTATAAACACGCATATGTTATCCATAATCAGAGTAAATAGTAATAAAAATATAAATATGTTTAATCCATATAGGTATTACATGGGAAATACCTTAAACAATTTTAAGCATGAAAACTGTTTCTGAGAGATGAGAATGATAAAATAACTTCAGTAGGTAATGGGGTACTTCAATCAGACATGTCTGATCAAACCGGTTGAAGTACCCCATTGCTGTGGGCCAGGGAGAGGAGTGGAGGAGTGTGGGAGGGGAGGAAGAGTGAGGGGTGGAGTGTGGGGGAGTTTTTTGGGTTAAGGGTAGTGATGGGGGAGCTTTTTTTAGTGGGGGGAGCTTTTTTAGTGGATGGAGCTTTTTTAGTGGGGGAAGTTTTTTTTAGGGGGGAGCTTTTTTTAGTGGGGGGAGCTTTTTTTAGTGGGGGGAGCTTTTTTGGTGGGGGAGCTTTTTTAGGGGGGAGCATTTTTGTAGGGGAACTTTTTTTGGTGGGGGGAGGAGCTTTTTTAGTGGGGGAGCCCCCATATTACAAAAACCACCTCCTGTGACCAACCATCCCCATGTTACAAAAACCTCCCCCTTAAAAAGCTCCCCCACTAAAAAAGCTCCCCCACTAAAAAAGCTCCCTCCACTAAAAAAAGCTCCCCCCTAAAAAAAGTTCCCCCACCAAAAAAAGCTCCCCCCACTAAAAAAAGCTGAGGCCCTGTTGGGGATTTCAAAAACTAAAACTATAAAAAACTATACAAGTATAAGTATATTTTTTTTTTATAATATAATAAATATTTGAACGAATTCTAGCTTGTTCTGCCACAAGCATGGCTTGTTAATAAAAGCCAATGTTTAAATATAAATGATTTTATGCCAAATATATCATTTCATTAAAAATCAATGGCATTTTCATATAAACCAATAAGATCTTATAGTTAAATAAATGAGAATAGTTATTATAAAACGACAGTAGGTTAAGCATTAAAACAAATATTCAGAAATAGCCAATACACTCTACCATTAATTTAATTGAATCACATTCTTTCTACTCAGTAAAAGAATACCTTGATGTTGTTAATTCACGAACTTCAACAAAAATGTGGTCAAATAAATCTAAATCTATGTTTAAATCTAATGAGTTTCTCTTTGATACCACCATACTGTTGTCTCTGTGTATAAATAAAAAAATATAATTAAATAAAAATAATACTATATTTCATAGCCTTCTCGATTTGAAAGGAACAAGTGAGAAAAAATGATTAGCCTTTTTATTGCGATTCTTTGATTGTGCGAGGACGTCTTTAAAGAGGTCTGACGGACAGTGATAACCTCCATGTCAGCGGCTAAAGGACTAACTAATTAATTCAAGGTTAATTTTGATTGACAAAAAACTTGTAATTTGTATAAGTGGAAAAATATTTGCCCATTATACAAATTTTTCTGTCCCCTCAAAAACTATAATTGTTCCACCACTGTAGTTCCTTAAAGTTATGTTAAAAAATATAAAAAAATTCAAGGACTTATAGAATGACGTCCAGCCTTAAAAAAAATATTGGCGATTCGATACTCGCTGCTTTTTTAATTTCGTTCCTTTTTAAAATGGAATATTTAATTTTTTTTTTGTTTTTGCAGTTAATTTAAATTTTGAAATGAAAAATATAATTTAAATTTACGACAAAGACATTCGTGAATAATTAGAGTCTTTTTTAGGATTGATTTTAATTAAACATAAAATTACTTAATTAATATTAATTTATCGAATTAATAAAATTAACCATAAAATTTTTGATATCAGAAATGTCAAACTGAAATGTCAAACTGAAAAAAACTTAGGAACGCTTACAGATAGACTTGAAACAATCGCGTATTCCTGCTGAAAGTACATAGTAGATTTAGTAATCAGCAGCAAGCGTTAGTGTAAACGTTTATAATAGGTACCATCGCGCCGATAAAAAACTGGGACAGGAAATTTTTCTATTTTCTCCTAGACTATTAAGAATAATTTTACATCAAGCCTGGTACCAGTAAAATGTCATGAAAATTTGCATGTCAATAAAAATTGTCACTTTATGATTGACTCGTCAAACATACAATCATATATTATTTGTAAATATGCCACAATTAACCCCCCAGCAAAAGGCAATTATTTATAGTCGGTTGCGAGATAGTGTTGCTATTAGGGATATTGCAGATGAACTGGGAGTAAGCAAGAATACCGTGCTATTGGCAAAACAAAAAATAGCAAGACATGGGTCTATTATTAGGAATGCAGGTTCTGGTCCCCCTAAAATTTCTACTGATGATCATGATAGAAGACTGGTTAATTATCTAAGGGATCATCCCTTCGAAACTGCAATCAAGGCAAAAGAAGAGACGAATTTTCCAGGTTCTGCAAATACCGCTAGAGACAGGGTTCGAAATTCCGATATACGAAGCTGTTGTGCTGCCAATAAAAATTTTTTAACGGAAATAAATAAACAGGGCAGGTTAGAATTTGCACATGAATATATTAATCAAATAAATTTATGGGAAACAGTTATATTTTTTGACGAGAAAACTTTTCAGTCATGCAATAATGGGAGAATTCGGGTGTATAGGCCTTCCGGCATGCGGTATGATGAGAGATACACCCACAAAACCAACCAAAGTGGGCGTTTCTCCATAAATGTTTGGGGCTGGATTAGCGCTAGAGGACCAGGACTTTGCCAAATCGTCGAAGGAAGACTAACTGCAGCAGTATACGTTAATATACTAAACGAAGTGATGATACCATCGGTAAACGCTGTATACGGTCAAAATTACACATTTCAGCATGATAATGCTCCAATACACACAGCGCGCATTGTACAAAATTTTCTCCAAGAAAATAACATAGCAGTTCTTCCCTGGGCCTCGAAGAGTCCCGATTTGAACCCGATAGGAAACATTTGGGGTGCCATGGTCAAATCTATGTATAAACATGATTTTCAACCTAGAAACAGGGATGAATTACGTCATAGGATAAATCAAGCTTGGGATGAAATAACTGTCGAATTATGTAGAAACTTAGTTTTAAGTATGCCACAAAGGCTCCAAAAAGTAATAAACAGAAATGGTTCTATGACCAAATATTAATTTTGTGTTGTTTTGACAAACTTTGTGTTCGCAATTTTTTTCTTTTTATTAAATGTATTTTATTACCTGTATTAGCTTTATTTATTATTTTGTGGTAATGGTAAATATAATATTTATAAAATATTTGACTTTAAAAAAATCTAATAAATTTACTTTATCCATATTATATGATGTCTCTCAAATTTAACCACCCCGTATCGAAAAATACAAAACATTCCATTATGTAACCTAGGTTACCTTTTAAATTTTGAATGTTTTTCCTTTTTAGCTCTAGACACCTTTTATAGTCTAGGGGATATGTATTTCTTACATTGTTCTTGTAAATATCTTGTCCCAGTTTTTTATCGGCACAATAGTACATTTCATTGATAATACTTTATTTATAGAAAAAGAAGAGCTTCATTTCTTCTTGTCAAATTCATCGTCAGACGCGTTTCGCGATATCATGGCTCTGACGTAAGGCTACGAAAGAAAGGAACGGGGCACGCACCTGCATCAAATAGTAAAGGCAATGTAGGAATGAACCTGCGGAACCATCAGTGCTGAAGTTGGACACTACCAAAGAATGCATACCCAGCACCTCTAACAAATTTACAAAAATATATAAATGCTGAAAAAAGTCACCTGTAAAGACACAAGTCATAATGACAGTAGTTCCGATAGGCAGCCCTTATTTAGAATTTAAAATATATTTTACATACAAATTACTAACGTTGATCCAATTTTTGAAAGAATTTATAGTTCTATTATAATAAGGTCAGATAACCGATTCCCACTCTATTTTTTGAAAAGGACAATTTATTTAAAAGTGCAAACAAAACAGCCAAAAAGAAGCCTCAAGAAAAATAAGAAGTGAGTTATTTTAAATTTACCAAAGTTTATTTCAGTTACAAATTTGAAAAAAAAAATTAAACGCACAAAAAATTGTTCGCAAATTAGTTTGATTGAGTTTTTGATGACATCGGGTAATATCTAAATTTTAAAACTTTTGATTTATAGAAAACGTACTCAAAATTAAGTATTAGGATTTTTTTTTCACATTAGAAAAATAAATTAAACAAATACAAAATTTAACTTAATGTAATAATTTTTGTTTATTTCTATCAATACAAATTAAAATTATGAACTTTAAAGAAAATTTTCTGAAAATCCTACCTTTTGTCAAGTGGTAATCCTTAAAAAATAATTTTTTATTTGGCACCAAATTTTACAAAAGTTGTAAATACACTTTACACTCTTAATATACCGATCAAAGTTCAGCAATATCCCAAAAATTCATCAAACAGCGAACTTTAAATCCTAAAAAAAATCACGCTCCGAAAGCGTCGCGACGTCTACCGTAGCGGGAATCGAAATCCGCAAAAAGCGTCTTCTTGCGTCCTTCGGCTGAGAGACACCGTGAAGACTAAAACGCGCGCCAGCCAGCAGGACTGACAATAACAAAAGCACCGATAGTCGGTAGCAGTCGTAGGTGTTCGCAGGATCGCGATTCGCAGGATTTAATTCATTTTATGAGTGCACCTTGATTGTCCTGCTGATGCTGTACTGATTATATTATTCTTAACTTTATGGCGTACTTTTGGAGAAAAGAGATTTTTAAATCAAATCGTTCAGGATTTTATAGGGTTAACACTAGAAAATAAAGTTTTCTTTTATGTAGTAGTTATTGTATTCTTTATCTATAGTTTTTATGCATCCAGTGGCGTACCGAGAGAGGAGTTGAGGGTTACCCCCAGTCTGTAAAGTAAAAAACCACTTCACCTTTGGCATTTCTAATTTAATTATTGAACTAAATTCATTTAAAGACGAAGATTTTCCTTTTCATTTCGCCAGATCCATCTCTAGACGCGTTTCGTCATATCATGACTCATCAGTAGAGCTAGGATCCGACGAAAAGAAAAACTCGCGTCTATATTCTAGTCTGCTGCCAAGGTCAGGCGGATGGCGGGACATTTAAACGAGTGGTTGCAATGGATTTAATTATTTTTTTACTTCACGGTGATAAGTCATAGTCGAGGTATTATGTTTTCTTACAAGAACAGTTTGCCGGTTTGTTTATTTGTAGCCTTGTGGGGCATAATTAAAATGGAGGGGCAAGTTATTAATCAGTAAGTTTTGTTATGGCATGCGGCTGATATTTTGAAAGTCAAAACCTAACCGTCATTTTTTAAATTGTAGAACAGTTTATGTGTGCACAGAATGTGGAAGGGAATGCAGTACAAAATCAAATATTAGTGCTCACATGAAATTAAAACACAAAGTCTTCATACAATCACATTTAAAGACAATTACATGCCCTCTATGTAGAACTTTGTTTTCATCCTTGGCTGAACTGGATCTTCATTTTGTTGATGTCCATGATATAATAAGAAGACCTGCAATTTAATTCCGTTGAAGATTTTAAAAAGTGGAAGCTTACAATAGAGGCAAATAGTCAGTCATCATTTGTTATTGTACAATCAAGAACTCTTTCTAACAAAGATATGTCTGTCACCGTTCAGGAAGGTACACTGAAAATATTAAAAACGCACAAAAAGCGCGACAACCGAAAGTTAAGGGTTCCAATAAAATTGGATGCAACTGTCCAGCAAGAATTGTAATGAAAGCGTGACGTATAAAATAATAAAATCCATTTCAACCTTAATTTTAAATGTCCCGCCATCCGCCTGACCTTCGCAGCAGACTAGAATATAGACGCGAGTAAAGAAAAGGGATCTCGAAAACTACTTAAGGCAGCACTTGGTGGGACACACCAGTAAGATGTGGCACGGAGCGCCATCTGTGTCGCTGTTAGACACTCTTGGGCATACCAGCACCTGTAACAAACTTATAGAAATAAGTAAATGTTAAGAAAAAATCGCCTGTAAAGACATTCGTCACAATTACAGGAGTCCCGCTAGGCAGCGCTAACTCAAATCGGTTTATTAACCGAAAACAATGAGTAAAGACTTCATTCATTTAGTTCCTATTTTAAATTTATAATAATAAATAGCCCAAATGTCGGTACGGCTGAAATATAACAATAAAACAACTGTAAATATGTTAAATTTATTCTGCGGTATAGAGTTATCTCAAGTGTAATTTTTCTTATATGAAAGTATGGGGTATTTACCAAAAGAATAAAAACACTGCATGAAATAGTTGTTATCCTAACAAGTGCGGAAAGACACACTTTCCCGCACGCGACTGCCGTTACCCGAACGACGCGAAGCGGAGTTCTGGTAAGCAGTTAGGATAACAACTATTTCATGCAGTGTTTTTATTCTTTTGGTAAATACCCCATACTTTCATATAAGAAAAATTACACTTGAGATAACTCTATACCGCAGAATAAATTTAACATATTTACAGTTGTTTTATTGTTATATTTCAGCCATACCTAATGCTTTTACGAAATATTAGGTTCGCCATATCCAAAATCATTATGGAGTTAAAGGAACTTGGCTATAACTTGCCCCATGAGATTTGTTTTTTCAGTATGTAGGTAACGGTGATCCGTTGCTTTATATAACAACCCTGTATTATAAATACTGTAAGAAAATAAAATATTTAGGTAAGCACGAAAAAAAAATATCGAACAACCATTTCCTCAAATCAAATTTGATTGAAGTTACAAAACCAAAGTATTTTCATTTCCGTTTCCAATTTCCTCAATCAAAAAAGATTCTTCAAAAGAAAAAAAATACTCACACAAAAGTCAAATACTGTAAACAAAGCTATAATTCCATCTTATCTTATCCTAATGGACATTGATTGGACTAAATGAAAAGCAATAGACATTAATTGGTTTTTTTGAGCTAGTAATATCCTGGTGGTTGTTGTTTTTCTTGACTTATTATATGGGCCATTCCGATCTGATAAAATTTGTATGTCTCCATATTCTCCAGCTGGATTATGATATCAAAACACCAAATCTATGCTAATTAAGTTAAATCTCTTTATTGTTGCTCCCTTTCAATTTAAAAACCTTCAACTTAGAGGATCGACTAACCAGTTAAGCATTGATGAACATTAAACTGGTTCCGATTTTTTTTTAAACCCCTCTGGAAGTTTATTTAAAATTTTTTAGCTTTTCAAATATACTGCCAACATATCAAATGAAAAATGTCATACTACTTATATTTTTAAGGGCACTTTTATTCTCACAATACAATAACACTAATCCAAATAAATGAATTTACAAAAATTAAATAAATAGTTCGTTGCCATAAATTACCGGTGCGATGCGGCGCGGCGTGGCGCGGCAAGAGAACACGGGCGTGTAAGGTGACTCCTAAAAACTGGCATCTCCTTTCGCACGACGCCGATAGTAGCCAGCTAAAAAATGCATTACATAAACAAAAATGAATCGATCCCTTTTCTTATAATTAAATAAATCGAAAATATTTAAGACTCTTCCAATAATCCGATTTTTTATAAATTTTTAATTCTAACAATAATTATCCCGGTAATTAAATAAATAAATAAATAAGAAAATGAGTTTTTATTTTTACAAAATACATAATCCTCTATAAATTAAAACATAACACATTCCATTTCGAATAAGAAGGTAAGTGTTAACTAACTTCCTTCATTTTCTCCGAATTCGACTTAAAGAAAATGACATTTTTTGTCGTTGTTTATTATATATAAGCAAATAATCAGAAACCGCTCCAATTTCTTTTCGCCGAAGCTGAAAGGGCTGATACAGTATCTTTTGTTTTTCATTGGAAAAGCGTTGAGATAAGAAAAAATTATAGCTGTTCTTGTTATATCTAGCCTATTGTATTTCTCTTAGAAGACAAAGAAAATTAAAAGTGAAAATAACATATTACTTACATACAAAAAGTGTTTTCTTATTTACGAAATTATTAGTTTTTGCTACAACATAGAAATTCGCAGTAGTGCAGGCAGTCCCACCTCCCTCCTACCCCTCAAGTCATTTTTAGAAAGTAAAATTAAAAATGATGTTATTCAACTATAAAGAACAAATTTAAAATCAAACAATTTTCATTGAAATTGGTGACTGCGGCACTGTTTTATTAGTAATTTTAAATTGGCAATTATTTATAATTTTGTAAGTCTATTTTCCTTCTGGTATTTACTTTAATACTAGTTTACTTAATTTTTACTTATTTCTATTGAAGGTATATCTGACCACGCTAAAATTTGTTGTGTTATTAATAAATATGGTTTCGTGCCAAGAGAACGCAATATTTTTGATCTGATTTATTATATACCGGGTGACACAAAAACCCTCCAATTTTCTCCGTAATTTTAAAAGTAAAGAGTTAATAAGTGTGTAAATTACCATTTTTCGGTCAATTCAAACCTTCCAATCCACTTCCGGTTTAACCAGAAGTAAAGCCAACTATTAAATTTTAAATGGAGACTTCCCATTTTTAATTATCAATGCTTGAATTCTATGAAAAACTCTCTTTTCAATGACATATCACACTTTATCATTTGTTTTAAAAAGATAGATCAATTTTCCTTTATTCTTTAAAATACCTTAAATGGTGGAAAATGAAGATAAGTACATAAAACCGGATAAAACAGTTGAAACTTTAAAATTTTTAGAAAAAAATTAGGGAATCCAAACCACGTGATTCAATATGGTGGTTGAATGCAAAAAGCATTGAGTCACCCGGTAAATGCCACCAGTAACATTATATTTATGGTCACGTGTACCAATTACAAAGCAGTATTTGCCATCTAGCCGCCACTTAGACACATCGTTGGATTAGGGAATCCAAACCACGTGATTCAATATGGCGGTTGGCTGGTAAAAAGCATTGAGTCACCAGTTAAATGCCACCAGCAACATTATTTTAATGGTCACGTGCACCAATTACAAAGCAGTATTTGCCAGCCAGCCGCCATTTGGACACATCGTTGGATTGCCTAATTGCCTAATATCAATTTTAAGGTTATAACGAAGTTAATTTTAAGGTTATTTCGTTTTGTGTTGTCAATTTTACTACAGTATTGCCTTTTGTCTTTTCAGATTAACAGTGTTGCTAGTAATGTAAATTGACATAAAATATGATTACTTATTTTGAAAAACTTTACCATAGCGAACATTAAAAGTTAAGATTAATCATAAAAACCATTTTTTATTTTTTAAAACGAATTTTACAGTTATTTTACTTATCTCTTGACGTTATTATTCTTGCGTTTATCAATTAATCAAACTGGCGATAGGTTAGAAAAAGACATAGTTTATATTTATTTATAAAAATATCGCTTTTTGTTCTTTATTCTGCAAAAGGGCGAATATATAGAAAGATATTCAAGGCGACATTGTGTAAATATAAGAAATTACCTACCCAAATTGACAAATATGTTACAGTGTAATTTTTTTAAACGAGACGAATTTTTTTCAATTGTTTTTATCGTCTTTCTCACAAATTGTGAAACCTAATTTAAATAATTTTTTTTAATTTTTACTATAAGGTTCGTAAGTTAAATCATAGAAAATAGTAGTTTGTACAACAAGGGTGGATATGATGTCCATGTCGCACGACGTCGTAGGCGGTGTGCTCAAACTTTCGAGCGCAATATGGACAATCCACTCGAGTACAGTATATTTTTTCTACGACTTAACATCTGAACTTCATGATAAGAATTTTTTTAAATTATTAAATTAGGGATCAAAAGTTGTCTTTTAAGTTGGCCATGAACTTGTGAGAACGATAATAAACAATTGAACAAAAATTCATTTTGATGGCACACCCATTGACCAAATTACACTGTAACATATTCATCGATTTGGGTAAGTTATTATATTTATACAAACTCACTTTTGAATATATCTATCTTTCTCACGTTCGGCTATTTGCAAAATAACAGACAAAAAGCGATATATGTATTAATAAACACGAACAATTTATTTTCTCAACCGTAGGTATTTTGATTTCACTGAATTGCATAGAAGAAAAAAAGGTTTGTGGGGTTTATTTCTGCTTGCGTATAAATTATAACTCCGAAAGTACAACAAAATAGCTGTAGAATTCGTTTTAAACAGTTAAAAATGGATTTTGTGCATTAATATGAATTTTTAACGTTCGCTATGGTCAAATTTTTCAAAATAATCGCCAATTTACAAACTAGCAACACTGTTAACGTGAAAAGAAAAGTGGCAATAGTGTTAGTAGAAATAACATAACCTTAAAAATCTTAAGTAAAAAATGGATATTTTTTCTAAAAATCTTATATATTTCGTCTGTTTTTTAGAATTACCAGTTAGTTTTCTATGTTTGTTGCGTATAATAAAAGGTTTAAGATCAATTGGGGTTGGATTCCCGTTCAAAATATATTATTTATATGGAAAAAAATAACCCAGGTTAGTAAAAAAACGTTTACTTGGTAGGTATATAGTATATTTTATGCAAAGCTTGTAGTAATTGTCCAGAAATGAGTGGAAATAATGATATTTTTGAAATAAGAAGGTGGGTCTGTGTGCAAATCTTTAGTTCGGTCAGAAAATAACAATAATTTGGTAGAAATATATTTTGGTATTAATTTTGTTGTTATTTCTTCAATTTTTGCACCATTTCGTGTACTCTTTAGGAAAATATTGTGTATACATAGACTCTGGGATAAATGTTTTGATTTAAATTTAAAAAGAACAAATTTCATCTGACAGATTTGCATATTTTTGAAGCATATGAAAACGAATTTACAACATGTAAATTTTGCTTCTCTGTAATTGACTACGGTGATTGGTCAGTTTCATATCCTAACTAGGATGGATGTGATATTTTGCCGCACAGTTAACTGGATTAGCCTACTTTACCCGCCATTTAAGTGTAAAGGCATCAGCAAATTTCCATGTTGGAGTAGACAAAATATATAGTACAACTCGAATGGATTGTCAATATTACGCTCGGAATTTTGAAATTTACCTCCTCGTGCGATATGGACACCATATCCACTCTTGTTGTATAAACTACTACATTCCCACTTTTCAGATTTTTGCATGTAATCCAATTAATCAAAGATACAATATAAAATATTTCTGCGCACATAACAACAATAAATGTATTGTATTTTTAATTAGACATATGGTTAACAAATCTAATTGAATAACACAGCTGACTTAAAAATAGCGGTTTCATTGTCTCACTGTAACTTTTTTTAGTAAAAGAAAATTTCTTGAACTTATTATATTCATGAATTAATAATTTAAATTAATTAATAGTCAAGGACTTGATCAGGTGTATTATTGTTATCTTGTATCTTATTATAATAATTTCATTATGCGAACAGTGGCGTATGGTGGGTATTAGTTTCAGAGACGGTAGTAAGTTAAAAACACATGATGTTTTACAATAGGATTCCGTCCCTCTATAATCATGCACTTTTTGAGATATTTACCTATACAACAATGTTTTTTGAGGTATGAGGGGCGCTCGTAATTTTATTTTATTTATAACCCTCTAGAGGAGCTATTTTAATGCTACAAATTAAATAAATTATAAAAACATGTAGTATTGCGGGCAAATTTTGGGACAAAGAAATTTGCCTAAATCTCCTGGACTAATAAAGTTATCATGTGTTATGTTGCAGATAAATTAGTTTTGATTTGTTTTCGTCAACTTGTCAAATAATATCAACGAAGACAAACATAGAAAGAAGGCAAACAAACGTTTTAATTGGTCGAAGCAAATTTGACATAAGAAACGTCAAAACAGCGCCACCATCGGGTCTGGAGGGAACCTTTGGACTATAGGCGGGACTTTCAAATATGACCATTTTAAAAATTTTGGCCGCCAAAATTTTAAAATGATATTTACAGCTTAAAAAACCATCAGGATTCTAATATTTAATTTTTACTATACTTGGAAAATTAAATGAGGATTGTGAATAGTTTGTTGGTTGTAAATATAATTTTAAAATTTTATGTGCAAAAATTTGGACAACCTTTCGGCTATAGGCGGGACTTTCAAATATGGCAATTTTAAAAAATGTTGCACACAAAACCTTAAAATGATATTTAAGGCCATCAAATTATTCACAATAATCCTCTTATTTGATTTTTCAAGTAGAGTAAAAATTAAATATTAGGATTTTCTGATTAGATTTTTAAGCTGTAAATATCATTTTAAAATGTTATTTATTAAAGTTGTACAATTAGAAATAAAACTTCAGAAATCAGCTTATAATTAATTTTATTGACAACTACGATGAAAATATAGGTAAGATCAGTACCTCCTTTTTTCTTTATATTCCCAAAATGTACTTACTTTCCCAGATTAACCTACATTACCAGCTGTAGTGATTCCCATGGGACATTT
Organism: Polydrusus cervinus; assembly: GCA_935413205.1. Classification (NCBI taxonomy): domain Eukaryota; kingdom Metazoa; phylum Arthropoda; class Insecta; order Coleoptera; family Curculionidae; genus Polydrusus; species Polydrusus cervinus. The sequence goes on from OW284515.1 coordinate 6,230,562, forward strand.
ATTTATGCAACATGCATAATCATCAAAGATTCACGTACCTATAGGTACTTCTTGAAATAGCTAACCTAAAAGAATATAAAATAAAAAAATTAATGAATTACTTACTAGAACACTCGACAGACTTAAAATTTTCTAATAGTCTAAATTCTAAATAATTGAATAGCAAAAAAAATATATTTTGTAGGTATTTGTGTTACCTACAATTAATAAATATACTATAAATGATTTAGTACACATCTACATTAATAAAAATTATTAAGTGAAAATCTCCTTAAAGTAAAAATATGTTTGGAACATAATTATTTTTTCAAACAAGTAGATTTACTTACCTGCAACAAAAAGAAAACGGTCCTTTTGGTAAAAAGATTAGAAAATTAAAAATAATATAAAAATATCAAAAAAGCCTGGTCCGATTTACAGCTATGAAGAAAGAAAAAGGGGCAATTCCATTTGTGCCATTGACATTACAAATGTCAATGATTTGTGCTGATGGTCAAGCTCAAAACAGGAAAGTTAGGTTGTAAAATAATTTAACAGCTCTTGCTATTCATGTCAAGTACCTATCTCTGTCTGCATCAAGTTATCTCCATTCGATCTAAAAAGAGACAAATATAGTCAGACCAAGTTCGTCTGCCGTAGCTCTCTTTGTAGAAATAACTACGTAGGTGTAATATTAACACATAACTAATGGGGATAAACGTAGGTCCTAACTTGAAAAAGTCTGGAGGTCTGACGTCACTCTAGCTGCGATCCCGCCCATAAGAAGTTTCACCGGGCTGAATAATATATTATATTGTCATCTATGTTTGCTAGATTTCTTATATACAAATTTTGATACTACCGGGTGATTCACGAAAAGCTTGCATTAGAACTTTTGCGGAAACTACTGAAAATATATTTTTGAAAATTTGTAGGTTTAAGTTTATCGATATGCTCCTTTAAACTAAAATATTAACATGTCTCTGTCACTTCCAGTTATACCGGAAGTAGTTTCAACTTTCATTATTTAACTTTTGATTTTTTTGCTCTATATCCAACATTTTTCTTCTTGATGAAACGTATTAAGGCGCCGTATTTGTCGATTTCCACTCTTTTCTTCAGTTCTAAAGTCGCTCGTAACATGGAATATTTCGGCCATAAGGATGAAGCAGAGTATTCCTCAGAGAGTTTTGCAAAATACGCCAGCAATACCGTTTCTTTTGCACCTTGAACATGTACTTTGTTTCGCCACTCACAAAACTGCCGATATTCTTTTTCATAATGGATTTTAGATTTGTCCGGAAGCAAGTTCAACCTTATAATGTTGGCTGCAGCTAATATATCGTCAGGAATATCAAAATATTGCATGATTTTAATGATGACTTTTTGAAATGCCAAAATGAAATGACATAAAACCTTGTTTTTATTTTCGCATCGCCGTTGTCAATGATACGATAAAGCTTTGAATACAACTCGATTATTAGCGATTTAACACCGTCTCGGACATTGCGGGTGACTCGGCTGTTGCCTCGCCACCTAGTAATGTCCTCGACTATTATAAATCGCATAATAATCTCGTTATATTAATAGCTATTATTATACTACTTATAGTATCTTTATTTAAAAGTCTTTAGCCACCGTCCTAATTTTTTTTGCGACATGCCATTAAAAGTTAGAATTTTTGACAATCAATAAATACATATCATAAACTACGTACCGGAAACACAAAGAACGATAATAAAAGCTCCGAAAAGAAACATTTTACGAAAAAATAACTTCTCAAATTAAAAGAGATAAGTCAAAATGACAATTAAAGGGACGATGACGTCAAAAGTCAAAGGACAAACTTCAAAAAATAATAAAATTAAATAGTCAAATTAATCGGCAACTCTTCGTTATAGTCGGATCTGGTCTTATCGTGCGGATCATACGATTCAAGAAAGACATACTCTCAGTTTTTGTTTTCTTTACTTGCGTTTAATTTTACCCTCTAAATAAAATACGTAAGATAAATTATATCAATGACCTTCCAGCGGTGGATCTGGTGTGTAAATTCACGCTTTTTGCTGATGACACAACAGTCTGTGTCAGTGCGGAAACTTTAGAGGAATCGATGGAAGGATATGTGAGCTGCGGACAGCGGAAGCGGACAAAATGGTACATCTATATTTTGCATTAAAGTACACAGGGACGCCAATTGGACATGATTCCTACAGATGGCGATACTTTGATTTCACCAATTATACATTTCTTAGGTAAATCTTTAAAACAAATTTTCGCTGCTTCTGCAATTGCTTAAGAGTCATGGCTTTCTGATGAGTCCAAATAGGTACGAATCATTATCTATTTGTGTCCCAGGGAACCCATTATTTTGGCGTCTCTGTGTACTTTAATGCAATGACAGACGCACTACTTTGTCATGTTCATGTTTTACTTTAAATATGAATTTCCCATTTCTTAATTAAAATCTAACCTATGACGAAACTTCAAGCAAGCGGTAAATTTTTATATCCTCGCTACATCGTAAACACCGTTCTTTCCAATAATTAAAGTCGCAAACAGAATTTAATGAAGTTTAAGAAGAAGGCGAGAATTTCCAAGACGAGCTGCCAACTTGAGCAGAACAAAGGCCCGATACGGGCGACACGTCACGAGATTAGCGGTTTAGATGTGTTAATAAAATCATCTCAAAAACAGCGCTTTAAGGGATGAAGTGAGCAGGATGGAACACGTAGCTCAATAAACAAAACATTTGCATATTGCAAACTCTCAGTTGTGGCTTTACAGGTGTTATCAGGTTTGTCTAGGGAGGGAGGTATTTTCCTCCCCCTAGCCTGTATTTAAAAATGTTTTGCATACTTTGCCCCCTGGAGAAAACGGCTGTCAATAGCTTTTAGAAGTCACTTTGGGAAGGAGGAGAGGGTTAAGTACGCCAAGGACGACCTTTTTTTAAAGCCCCTTTGTAAGTAGAGAGTAGAAGACCAAGAACTTTTTCATCTTTGTCCCCCCCCCCCCTTTAATAACGTTCTATGGACGCTCTTGCTTACAGTAAACTTAAGGCAAATCATTTTATCTTACCAGTCATGGTACACTGTAAAAACTATGGTAAAATTTCACAACATTTATTGCATTTTTTACGCGATATAATCAGGAATTTTCACTATACAGAGTTGTGCAATAGTGCGTCAGGCTTCTATAGATCTCATACAAATTAAGAATTTTATTCATATGCAGACTTATACAACTTTATTTTTAAACTTAATTTATTTATAAGTTTGCCATTTTTTCGAAAATGGTTGGCAATAACTTATATATGCTTGGGGTACAAAAAACTTGCTTAAGAATTTTACAATAAATAGTCAAATAATAAACAGGGTGTTCCATTTGAAGCGCTAGGCAACATAAAAATCAAATAAATTTACGCTGAATTCAAAAATACTTTTCATTTCATTGAAAAATCGGCGTACAACCGACCTCTCCCTTTAACGTTATTTATAAACAGCCAAACACATTTTTAGTAAAATAATTGTAAAATTCGATTTTAATCAATTTCTCTGCATTTCCATTTCGGTCTTTCATAACTGAAATAAAACTGTTTCGAATTTTCAATAACGAGGAATGAAAATCAAAACGTCACTTGCATAAACCGCGACCGGAATAGTCATCATTTTTGGAGAAATATTCGCCACATCATGGCCAGATGAACTATATTTAAATAATTTAAAATATCAGATTAACGAGCTATATTTTTAGTTTAATTTGCAACTGCAGCTTTATGAATTAAAGAACTAGCCCATTCTTAAATTGGAGTGGTAAGTTAGAAGAAAAGAAATAAAATACTTCACGCCACAAATATATTAGTAAGAATTAAGTAGTAACACCCACTTGCACCGACTTTTTTTTAAAGGACCATTAACTAAAGGACCTTTAAATTTTAAGGGACCATTAATTTTAAAAGACTTGCACGGAGTCATTCTTTCGGACCTTTAACTAATGGCCCTTTAATTTCGCAACAATATGGCAACGTCACACGGATCTATGAATTTCAGTATTTTTGTGATTAAATCAAATAACATTTTTGATAGGTTAACCCTAAAAATTAGTTTTTCTTATATTTTTTTGACTTTCACAATGTCAAATGAGATAAAAAAAAACTTAAAAGGGTGTTATATTTCAGCCAGAGAGAGGTGTCCCATCTATTTCTAATCGTTATAAAGTATAAGGGCATTATATAGAAAATAAACAAATAAATGCTATTGTAAATAGCAAAAAACCGAGGCCTGGGAAAAATTACAACGGTATATAGCTACATTCTCTGACCTGAACAACAGGTAAACAGAACAGCTTAAAAAATGCTACGATAATAAAAAGCAAAATGTAAGAAAAAAACCCAAATGAGGCAGGAGGCTTTAAAAAAAGGCGGGAGCTTACCACCACCCGAGAGTAAATATGATAAGTTGGACAATTTGGTTCTGGCTACAATGGATTCCCTCATTTCACGCACAGGGGCAATTGCCGACTATACTCTACAAAAGTTGTAAAAAGAAGGATTACATGCTAAGGAAGAGCATCGACTCAGACAGAAGTGTGTAAAACTAGAAATAGAAAAAAACAACTTGAGAAACTATCTCAATACCGGATAAAATAAAAAAGCTATAGCGAGGTACGTTTATAAAAAATCACCAATACAGAAAAAATAATAAAGATTAAAATAAAGAAAATGTTTTAAAACTATTTCATGTTTATTATAATACATATTATTATATATTATATAGAAAAGGTAAAATTTCCTTTTTGTGGTCGGAGTGCTGCAAGGACCCTTGATACGTAAGCCACAACTCAACTTGCAGTTGACTCGTGGACATTCATGAAGTCAGCTACCTGGACAAGGTCCACTGCTTGCATAAAAGCGCAAAGACAGAAGTAGCTGGTTCATTGGTGAAAAACTATTGTTCCTAAAAAGAATGGATAACTTTCTTTTTATCATGAAAGAAAATAGAGACAGCAAACTTCGATAATGTTTACATAATAATCCATCTTTATAGCGTCTGGTTTTGCGTTTTGGTAAAAATGGAACTACCATAAAAAATACGGGACACAACTAACTTCAAAACTGACAACTGTCATTTTTAATTGACCGAATTTGGCCAATTAGTTAATGCTATTTTAAAGAGTGCTTAAGGGACCATTAAAGTCGGTGCAAGATACAAAATATGGTACTTTAAAATTGAAAATTCACCTGTAAACGTTATAAACGCCTTTTAATTGATTCATTTAACTATTATGCCAATCTGTAACAATTTTCTTTAACAATAATTATTTTTTAACCCATTCTTATCATAAATATACAGGGTGAAGTAGTTACAATGATTCACACAAGTGAAAACTTTTAAATATAGGAAAATTAAAAAATCTTACCACTTGGTACAAAAATGTCCATCTGAACATAAATATCTACTCTGCGAGTTAGAGATAATCTATGCACATTTACAAAATAAAACCACTTATAATAGTTAACTTTAAAACAATATATAATTTATAAAAAAAACATTTTGTTCTGATTCTAAGATAATCTAAATGTACCATGTACAGAAGCCAAGGTATTTTACGAAAAAAATATTTTATAATTTTCCTATAATTAAAAGTTTTCACTTCTGTAAATCATTGTAACTACTTCACTCTGTATATCTCTGATAAGAATGTGTTAAAAAATAATTATTGTTAAAGAAAATTGTTACGGATTGGCATAATAGTTAAATAAATCGATTAAAAGTCGTTTATTACATTTTCAGGTATATTTTCAATTTTTTTTTTTTTTAAATAAAATACCTGGCAATATATTCTACGTCAACCTATGCCCATTTTTTTCATCCAAAGCTTGATACTACAAGATATTAAAATATGAACAAAATCTAGCGGTTTGTTTTCAAAATTCAAATAATGAGTACATTTTTTTTTGGATTTACTTGATTTTTTAATATTATTAATTATTTAATCCGCCAATAAAATATTCAACATCCTGTACATGTTTTATGTCTATATAAGTGAAAGAAAACTTGAGGCCTACTTTTCCACCAATAAAAAAAATCCAGGTAGGTAGGTGTTTGTGGGTTTAGGACAATAAAACAATTCCTCTAAATTAAAAAATTGCCAATTTAGAGGAATTGTTTTATTGTCCTAAACCCACAAACACCTACCTACCTGGATTTAGAAATAGGACGCTAATTTCATAACAAATAAAAAAAATAAAAAAGTTGATAGTTTTTAAAAAACAAGTGAAAACTCCAGATAATGCATACAATCTCAAAGTTAGAAGTTGCCAACTTCAAAAGGCCATAACGCAAAAACTAATTATGGGATTGGATTACAGCCATGGACAATTTTATTCAGAACGTCAAGATCTACAATATACTAGAAATTCAGAAAAATTAGCCGAAAGCCATTTCCCATAAGGTTTGTGCGGGGTCCTTTGTCAGATTTGTTCTTTTTTTAACTTAAATCAAAACTTTTATACCAGAGTATATGCATTTAAAATTTACAGCAAGAAGGTATCTTACATTTAGGCGATGGTTTTGAATGCGAGGTGACGGCTATTAAAAGCTTACGTGAAATAAACTATTCTTCCTTCAGGATATGATGGCATCGTCAAGACTTATTTTATTAAGGAAAATAAACTTTTTTTTCTGTGAACAACAAATCTATTCTCAAACCTCTGGCCGCTCCCAAAGGGAGGTCAACACTTACCACAGTCTCTCCCCTCGAAAACGTTCCCGCACTTGGATGAAATGAAAGAGCCAGGAATTCTATCTCAGTCACATTTTTTAAGTTGGGGAAGCTACAAGCAACAATAAAAACAAATTTGATTTTAATTAAATTGTTTTTTTATCAATATGATTGTTGAAATACGATTTAAATAATTAAAAATTTGTTGTTGTATCTAAATTATTAGATGATTGATTTTTTTAAATTAACATACAATTTTTGCTTAACTTAACTATCAAAACCCGTAACGATGTTTCATTATTCTCATTAGTCGTAAAGGATGTAGAACAATCCTGAAAAAAAAGGTATAAACCGCTCATAATCAAATATTAACCATTACAATTTAAAGTTTAAGTGAGCCTAAGTAAGAAAAAGTAAGTCTAAACTAAATCCATCAGCCATTCTTGACCTGAAAAAAAAAACATTTCCAAGGATCACCATAATTTAGCGGAAGCGTATTCCAGGTGGCGTCCCCGTTCGGCGCGGAATTAAACACCTCGAGTACGTGTTATGAATGTCAGAGCAAACGATCTGGCAACTTAATGATCCATAAGTCACCAACTTATACAAGTCGTAGGACGAATTGAGGTTATACTGCTGGAGTTTACGTTAAAAGATGTAAAGCTTAAGAACATAGACGTAATCATCGACTTAAAAAAAATCATGGACCCGGTATTTCTATTAAATTTGCTTTGTACATGTCAGCTATACACTGATAATTTACGAAAATAAACATAACACACTTCTACACGTAGAATCGCTATTTCTTTTTATTTTCAGTCTGTTCCTGCTATTATTCTAACAACTGATAGATTTGATGTTTCTTTTGGGAAAAATATATAATCGACGGACGTGACTAAAAAGTCCACAGGCGAAATTTAGGAGAGAAACCTGTTCCGTAATCCTCTAAAACCCACATTCACTTATGAGTGGATTTTTATTTGAATTATAAATAATTCAGTAATTGGGAGTTACTTTATGTACCAAGGCATTAGTCAATTTGAGGCTCTAGAAGATGGTTCAAATTTCGTTGTTATTTTCATACGACATAAAAGGGTAGTTATTAGAGGGATGGATACTTCCAATACTATAACATAATTATAACCAAGATTTGTGGTATTATTACCAAACATGCTTAGTCAAAAAATATTTTAAATTTACCATTTACAGAATATGAATAATAATTACACAATCCGACCAAAAACCATTGTTGTAGCACGCAAGATTTTCTTATTACATTAAACACACCACATTTAGAACGGTACCGTTTAATATTTATTGAAAAAACGATTTTACAAGTTTGTTAACCCTGCCTATCGACTACATTTATAATTTATATTTAAGAAAAAAGCAAACATCAAAACTATTTATTTGAAACACACTAATTATGTTTTTCTTTTATGAAGGATCACATCTTCTTTCTTTAAAAACCAGCAGTAATAATCACTCATCATGGCTGGATCCCATTGTCCTTGGTACCCAATTTCCATTGTCCCGATAACTTGATACCCTGCTCGTCACTAACAGTAAAAAATTTTTTGGAAAACAATGATCAATGGAAATGGAGAAAGTGAATTTTCAATAACTTTCGGCAACCAAGTTGTTCGTAGTTTACAGCCAAATTTTTACCTAAAAATTTTGAAATCCCTGTTGAAATTCACTCCTTTTGGGCCAAATGTTCGTTACATAATGTTCATTCATTGAAGTCCCACTAAAATTCCTATAACTTTTAAATTCCGATTTATTTCATAGATTTTTTCATTGTCACCGAAAGGCCACCGGTATGGATGGTTTTGAATTTTCATTATGTAATATCATAGCTTTTAAACTTTAATTTGACGAGTCTATGAACAAGCGCCATTCACAAGAAGAACCATCGTTATCAGTTCATACCCATAACGAATTTTCCACATTGTAGAATGTAGCATTTCTTTTCCTAAAAGTATATTTTTGCTTCTTTGGCTAGTAACTGTTACTCCTTAAGACAGAAACCGCCGGGACTGGGACCTGGAGTAAAACTGGGGTTGGTAAAGTCCATCCCAAAGTATATCGTCTTGATTTTACCCCTAATAAATCATTTATATAAACATACCCATTGTCAATGCATAATTTGGTGTTTACTACCTACCTGACTACCCAGGGGTGGAATAGATAAAAAGGATCGGTCGGTATTATGCGGTAATTTTAGGTAAAAATAATATAAATAATGTTATTTCCAATAAAACTCAAGTGGAAAATAAATCACTTCTTTACATTTACCTGAAGTCCACCTCTGCCGCCTAAAGTAAAATACCTAGAAGGGACCCATTTTATTACCTAGGAGGGACTATTGAGTTAAATAAAAGCAAAAGCCAAGACGATATACTTTGGGATATACTTTACACTATTCTTCGAAGCTATCTGATGATGTGTTATTATCTTAATTATCTCCCAAAATAATACCTTGCCAATCTAAAGGCGCAGTCTGTACTGGTAGGTTTGCATCGTGAAAAATAGGTCTTAAGGCGGATGGCAAATTTGGATAGTCGATCTTTAGTTTCTCTGTTTTGGAAAACCCTTCAGTTTTTGTCATGCAAAAATACCAATCATCAAAATGATTGGTGAGCTTTCGTCATAACATTTGAACTGCAAAAGGCATACTTTTCTCTTTCATTTCTAATTTAACGCACAGTTTACACACGCTATGTCGTTGCTTTTCCACTCAACAATACTTAAATTTGACACATAGCAAATATATGACAGCTGTTAATCAGGTACTGATAAAAGTCAAACAGGTATCCCGGACGTCCCAAAAAGGGCTTAATAGAAAATACGTTCTGAACGCTCGAACGCACCAAAATTCGTATCCCGGATAGCTCAAGAATAAGTTACGACCATCAACTTCATTTTTCAAATGAAAACATATATTTCTTATTTTATTTTTGAATTGAATTCTAAGCATGTTTCATGTACCATGTCCTATACATAAACTCAACAGTTAGTGAAAAAATTAGGATTGAACATATCATTTAGGGAATCCTACGATCTATCAAATCTTTTGGCAATATGGCATTTTGGGCTCCCTAATAAGGAAGAGTGTCACTGTCACCGTTTATTTCTATAGAAACTGTATGACAATATTATTTCAAAATAGTATAATTTTTGTCAAGCGTAGTTTCAAAGTTGCGGTTTTCACAATAATGGTGAAGTTAACGGAACGGGAAAAAATTTAAATTCTATGCATGGTTGGGTTTGGTGATAAAACACGTACTCAAATAGAAACAGCCCAATTATTTAATTAAATCCATCCTGATCGTCCTCCCATATGTCAAAAGATGGTGAGTGAATAGAGGCTAAGTTTAGAGAATTCGGTCATTTTAGAGTTTTGTCTAAATCTGGTCGTCCTACTCGAGATGAAAATGAAAAACTTGACCTTTTGCTTTCTTTGAAAGAAAATCCATGTACTCCCCTGTCGCACATTGGGGCCGATTTACACATGCCGAAATCTGTTGTTCACCGAGTAGTTCAAAAGCACAAATATCACCCATACAAAGTTATTCCAGTGCATAAGTTATTTGAAGATGATTTCGATAGGCGAAATGAGTTTTGCGAACGCATGCAAAATATGTGCAATCTAGATAATAATTTAGTAAAAAATATTATTTTTTTCGGATGAAGCTACGTTCTATTTGAATGGTAATGTGAACAGACAAAATTGTCGATATTGGGCAACAGAAAATCCGCATTGGATGATAGAGGTTCACAGCCAGTACCCTGAAAAAATAAATGTTTGGTGTGGAATCGTACGCGGAATAGTAATTGGTCCATTTTTCTTTGAACAGTCTTTAACTGGACAAGTATATCTCGAATTTCTCCAACTTGAATTAGTGGCTTAGTGGCTTTATTTCCGAATCCATTGGATCCAGACTCCCCTGACGAAGAACTGATATTCCAACAAGATGGTGCTCCTCCGCACTATGCTGCCACTGTGCGCACATTTTTGGTTTGGATGAAACCTTTCCCAATCGGCGGATAGGAAGGAGAGGACCTATCGAAGGGCCTGCTAGGTCGTCAGACCTAACTCCGCTGGACTTTTTTTTGTGGGGTTAGTAGTTGTTAACAGGCCAAACAATATGCAGGAGCTGAAAGAGAGGATCCGAAGAGAAGTGCGTGTCATAACTCCGGAAATGGTTGGAAACGTGCAAAGAGAGTTTATTGATCGTCTTGGATATTGTGTGTTTTTTTTAATAAACAGTTCTTACTTATAGATATGTTCAATCCTAATGTTTTCAATAACTGTTGGGTTTATGTATAGAACATGGTACATGAAACATGCTTAGAATTCAATGCAAAATTCAAAAATGAAATAAAAAATATATGTTTCTATTTGAAAAAATGAAGTTGATGGTCGTAACTTATTTTTGAGCTACCCTGTATACATAAAATTACAACAAAAAAAAACACATTAAAAAATAAAAATCGACGGGTACGAGCGTTTTTTCAAAAAACTTACCGCTGAATTTTAAATGAATTTAGACATTACTTCTGGGACTCACTGCATATATATACCCATTTTTTAAAATTCAAATTACGTGTTCATACACAAGAACTTTCCATCTTAAGATATATATTATATTATTATATATTCTTATACAGAGTGGATATTTTAACTGGAATTAATTCAGTATCAGAAAGCGTCTTTATTTGCTGAAAGAATACAGAGGGTGCGTTTATTTTTCGTTTCGCATACTTTTTTCGAGTCTTTTGACCCTCTTTTTGGGATAAAAACCGCTCCCAACTTTTTTTTTTAAATGTAGGCCTATTGTGATTCTAATACTGAATTTATTTCAGTTAAAAATTTTAGCTTGTATAAATGTTAAGAACGCGATTTCGCAGTCCGTAGAGTTGCTTTAGGTTATGGCTTACCGACGAGTCCTTATAGGGACAAAGCGTCCGTCATTGTCTACCTGATCTAAAAAACTTCTTAATACTAATAATACTGTGAAACAAATAGACGAAAAAATGATCTATTTTTTTTAAATATCTTTAAATATTAATAACGTGGCGTAAATTAAAGAACAGCTAGTAGACTTTAGAATTTTTAATCATTGTGTTTCATTTTCTTTCGTGTTGCCAAACCTAAGGCCTTTTTACATTATGTGCAAGTGCAAGTATGCCGTCGTATAAAATGGGAGAAATTGCATCAGCTGATTATAATGTGATCAAAGTGCATTATTTTAGATAAGTTTGCTTGAGATGGCACCTAATATAAAAAAGTATTTACATTGTGTAAGGATAATCCAGAAACAGTTGCATGATGACAATATTTTGTATTACAAACTGTGTGAACCTCCAGTGTTCAATGCGGCGCATCATTATTCATTTGTCCAGAAAACATTTTCAACATTCTTATTGTTACAAACGACTTATACGACTAAATAATATAAACAACTAACTATTCGGAAATAGTCTCCATATGTAGAAACTTCTGGAAAGGTACCTCATTGGTCTCACGACAGCCGCCATTCCTAATGGAGTCGCGTTCAACTGTCCCAGCTTTTCGGGAATTTTATCTTTATCCGTCGGGACTACGAACGGCATAATTTCTCTAAATCGCTGCCAAGTCTATAATGGATAATGCCGTATGATATTTTGTGTGAATATGCCGCAATTTATTGATAAATAATATTATGTAACGGGAACATAGTACACATTATCCATTTGAAGGTTGGAGACAATGATGTTTCTTGAATGATAGAAGAATTTTGGACTTGTATTGTCTTTTTTTGTTTTAAATCACAACGTTTCAACTGGTAAGTGTCTCCAGTCGTCTTCAGGCGAATATTAAATAAGTACAATATCTACAGCCCAATTTATACAAGCTAGGTGCACTGGACCATAACTGAGATAGGTGCAGTCATGCGTTCAGTTCGTGCGCGGTATAATAAAGGTTTCCAGATATTTCTTTGAATGAGCACTTACAAAAAAAGCGTTCTATGTAGATTTTGCCACGGGACTAATTGGCAAGAACCCGACAACATCTATTTTTTTTATTTTTTCCGAAATATGAGCTCTAACCCTGTAAAGTTTGGTTAAAGTACATCTAAACAAAGCGTCCTATGTAGATTTTAAAATGGGGCATAATGTATAACGGTCCAACTAATAAATTTATTTTAAAAATTATTAGATATATCAATATTAGATTATATCAGGAATAAAATAAAATAATTGTATCTCGTGTCCTAACTAGACTTAAACAGCCATATTTATTTAAGAATTCAGAAAACCGCAACATAAATCATGCTGCTAAAGAAAGTTCATCATCGTTTGTAACATGACCTAATCTTCAAATGCCCGACTACGGCTATTTTATGAGTTTTCTGAAATATGAGCTCCATCCCTGTATCAAGGCTTTTTGGTGCAGCTTCCTTGAACTTTCTCTATCCACCATGGGGTTCCTTTTGCACTTGATATGATGGCCGTGTGTTCAGGCATGGTCAACTGCACTTGACCTTTCAGTCTCTCCTTTTAGCGTATTGTTCTTATGTTCTTTGATCCTTATTTCGAGTGGTCATTATCCAAATAATTCATTACAGAATTAGTTTTAAACTCACGATTTAGCGTAAGAATCTAGTTTAATAAACTAACCTTAAAATTCACAAAATGAAAACTTTAATAAGAATTTAATATTTTTAATAGTTTTTTCACTAAATATTATTATCAGTTTAAAAAACTATATTCACACTTTAAGAATATAACGGTAAATACACAAATAAACACTGAAAACCGCTATCTGTATCTAGCCTAAAACCCATGCAAATCAAATGTAAAAAAATGTATTCTGGCGTCTCAATGACGCGGACACCCCGCTCATCGTCGCTTTTGCCTTCATGTTACCAGGCAACCTATCTATCTAAAGCCGAGTTCTCAGAGCTTCGTTCTGTCGCTGGCGACACGTGTTGTGACTAATAGAAAATGGGTATTTTGACATGTGACTCCAATACTCATTTTCTATTGGTTATATCACGTGTCGCCAGCGACAGAACGAAGCTCTGAGAACTCGGCTTAAAAACCTTGTACCAGCCCACAGTAGCAGTGGCATAGCCAGAAAATATGCTCGGCAGGGGTGGGGGGGGGGGGCTCAGTGGGCGTAAGTAGGACCTTTGACCTTTTTTTTTTGGAAAGGACAGTCGGGACTACACGTATTTCATGACGTTGTGCCTAGTAAAGGAGGCTGAAAAGCGCCGCAGGTAAAAAATTTTCGAGGTCACGCCCAAAGTTCGTTTAAATTTCACCTGACTACTATCAAATTTCGAAAATTAAATTATTACCTCTCCCCCTCTGCAGGGTTGGATTTGCAATTTGTTTTTGTAAATGTTTATTTTTTTACTTTTTTTTTGATTTTCCTAGCTGGCTCTTTATTTTTAAAAAAAAACATTTTTTATATTTGTGAAAAATATGAATATTGGTGTCAATCCAAAATTTTAACATAATACGTATGTATGAATCTAACCAGCGTTTTTTGGGCTCGGTTTTTCATGATTAAAAATAAAGTAAATATCGCTCACCACGCCAAAATTGATAATTTTTTCAGAAATCATGTATTTTAGGAACGTAGATCTAAGAGCACTTTTGGGTGCAAATGCTTAGGTTTTGAAATACACCTTCTTAAGTGCCGTTTTCTATATTCATAATAAAGCATTCTCGTTGCTTCCCGCACTATTTTTTTATTATAAATTATCACACGTCCCCCATAAAAAATGTTTCAATTACAATTTTTACTTTAATTCTTTTCTTTAAAAATAAATACCTACTTAATTGTTTTTGTGGTAAAAATATTTTATTGCATTGGGTTATATTTTTGTTGATTTAAAATAGCTCTAAAAAAGGAAAACGGAACGAACAAGTATATTATAGAAAAATACTATAAAATATTATTATTTTACTCGTTTTCCTTCAAAATTGCATCATAACTCAATAACTAAAACGATATGCATCTTAATCTCAATATAAAACAGGACTTGTAGAAAGAAAAGTTTAAAAACTAAACGTTTCCAACAAGACCTAAGATTTAAATTAAGAGTCCAAGCATGAGATGAAAAATTAGGTTGCAATTAGACCCGAGCTCCAAGGCTCGGGGGGCTGCAGCCCGGCAGCCCCCCCCCCCCCAATACACCCCTGCACTGTAGTATATCAATTCCTACGACCCACTACTGCACCAGGAACTGTATGAAGGAATCAATATCAGCTGTTGATACTACCTGTGATTTTCAAATCGCTAGTTTTATTATAAATTGTTTCATAGTAACAGAGCTGGCAAAGTAGGGTTGCTCGCAACATAGCAGTAAAATTTGTGACAGTCAGACCTTAATAAGTTGATTAAGTTGCGATCAAGCAAGAACTCGTAGCCACATATTACTAAGTCTAATTAAACGGGGATTAAAGGGCAATTTGCTGTTTAAATTAAGGGCTCGTTAATCAATAATTACTACATGGTTAGTTTAATCGGGGATAAAGGCCGAACACCGCTGTTATAAATTTACATTATATCGAAATTGCATAGTTTATTGGATTATTTGAAGATTATTTTAAGTTTTATGGATAATTTATTTAAAACACTCTGTTTTCAACTGTTTACAGTCCTTTATTTATAGTACACATTGTTTTTACAAGCAGTACTTTTTCGCTAAAACTATTTAGAAAAGCTAAATCACTTTAAAACCGCGACAGGTTGAAAAGCGCCGTTTTATATTAACCTCTGATGCATTCCGTCTGCCGATATACACAACGTTGCCTCATTTTAGTTTTAAAATGAAAAAAATTTTTGGTAAATTAGTTTTTAGCAATAATAAGCAAAAACCACTAAAACTAAGCGGCCAATACTTTTGATTTGAGATTGGAATATTGTCAAATCTTAACTATTCTGCTAGCGTAATACGAATTCGAAATATTATATATACTTTCAGAGATCCATCAATAACCAACTATTTTAAAAGAACGTTCTGCTTCGTTTAAAAGATCTGTGACCAGTGGCGTGTTTAAGGGGGGGGAAGCTGCCCGGCTGCGTCCCCCCCCCCCCTCTCCAGCTCATAAGCTCGGTGTCTAATAATCTAATTGCAAACTAAATTTTCGTCTTAAACCTTATAAAAGTAAAAACAACGGCGCAATGACTAAATATTAAACAGCTGCTTTTAAGTGTATATTATTTTAGGATGTTGCATTTAGTAATGTTTATTTTTGGTTAAAATTTTGTATTTTTACTGTTTTTCCACTTTTGGCTTTTGTTGTTTTTGGTTTTTTTATATTCAATACATAAATCGATAGTTCTTATACATACTCTATTATTTTATTTAAAAACTTGAAAAATTGTCCATTTTTAAAAGGTAGGTAAATTTTTTAAAGCACCTTTATTACAACACTTTTATTTCGCCACGTATATAGTAAATTACCAAATTCATGGTAACGCCAAAAAAGTTAGATGGCATAATTATAATTGTTTTTATAGTGACGACGATATTCACTTCTCGATATCCTTATAGACCAAGAGTTCTATCTGGGACTACTAATTCTTGTACTACTCTTTTTTAATCGCAATGGTACAGCTCGTGCAATATAGCTTGAGCTCTGACTTTTGGGTGCGCAGTAAACAGGTGGGAGGAGCTAGCCGAGAGCTCATTATTCTGATGATCTTTGCAACGCACACTTCTATACAGTCTGTCAGAAAAGTAGGACGTTCATTGGAAAAAAAGTTATTACTATATTTATTTGTAATAATGCCTTTTAAAAGTAAAGTCTTAAACCGAGTATTGAGCGGTCAAAGCCGTGAAATAGTTTATAATTTAATAAAATTTATGCAACAAGAGGCAGATACAGGAAGACCAGAAATTGATATCAGGAAGGTTCACGAACGTGTTTCAGCCGCTACAAAGATTAGTCTAAGCGCAATTAAACGAATTAAGCAAGAAGCCAAAAAAACTTAGACTCTTAATATGTTATGTACATACATCTTTAATTATATAAAGCCGAAATTGTGTCGGCCATAATAAAATTATAAAAAAAACAGGGATGCGAAGTAATAAATGCTCATTAAATATGGAAAACCCATTACTGAGGATTACCAACAATTTAAACACATATTATGAATAGATGCAAATATGTATATTGTTTCGAGAAAGGGCAGCCATAAAAGCATAATAAACACATAATTATCTAAGTTTGCATGGTCAAAATATATAAAATAATTTTACTGTTAGAATAATAGAATTACAATATAATTTACATATTGAATAGTTAAGTTTAGTGTTGAAAAAATTTCCGATAATTTAAATTATTATAAAAATAATTAAAAGGAATTAACTATTTTGTTGGTTGGTTGATTTTTGCATAACAGGGGCCAATTAGCAAACACGATTAGCAGTCACTACGGCTTTATCAATCAAATCCCACTTTTATTTTCTACGCGGACTGTACTTTACTAAAATTCGGTATTAGGTATCTCTGTCGTACACTGACTCTCCTTTTCTTTATTCTGCGCATCTCAGGGATCATGCTACATTGCATGACCTGTACCATTGCGCCCAAAAAAAACTGGGACAGCAAAATGTAGTTTAATCTCCCAGACTATTAGCTTGTTTTAAAGTTGTCAATTTAATTTTGTGACTGACCTGACAGTGACGTATTAAAAGATACATTCAGCCCGGTGAAACTTCTTATGGGCGGGATCGCAGCTAGAGTGACGTCAGACCTTCAGACTTTTTCAAGTTAGGACCTACGTTTATCCCCATTAGTTATGTGTTAATATTACACCTACGTAGTTATTTCTACAAAGAGAGCTACGGCAGACGAACTTGGTCTGACTATATTTGTCTCTTTTTACATCGAATGGAGATAACTTGATGCAGACAGAGATAGGTACTTGACATGAATAGCACGAGCTGTTAAATTATTTTACAACCTTACTTTTCTGTTTTGAGCTTGACCACCAGCACAAATCTTTGACATTTGTAATGTCAATGGCACAAATGGAATTGCCCCTTTTTCTTTCTTCATAGCTGTAAATCGGACCAGGCTTTTTTGATATTTTTATATTATTTTTAATTTTCTAATCTTTTTACCAAAAGGACCGTTTTCTTTTTGTTGCAGGTAAGTAAATCTACTTGTTGCAAAAATAATTATGTTCCAAACATATTTTTACTTTAAGGAGATTTTCACTTAATAATTTTTATTAATGTAGATGTGTACTAAATCATTTATAGTATATTTATTAATTGTAGGTAACACAAATACCTACAAAATATATTTTTTTTGCTATTCAATTATTTAGAATTTAGACTATTAGAAAATTTTAAGTCTGTCAAGTGTTCTAGTAAGTAATTCATTAATTTTTTTATTTTATATTCTTTTAGGTTAGCTATTTCAAGAAGTACCTATAGGTACGTGAATCTTTGATGATTATGCATGTTGCATGAATAAATGTCCCATGAGAATCACTACAGCTGGTAATGTAGGTTAATCTGGGAAAGTAAGTACATTTTGGGAATATAAAGAAAAAACGAGGTACTGATCTTACCTATATTTTCATCGTAGTTGTCAATAAAATTAATTATAAGCTGATTTCTGAAGTTTTATTTCTAATTGTACAACTTTAATAAATAACATTTTAAAATGATATTTACAGCTTAAAAATCTAATCAGAAAATCCTAATATTTAATTTTTACTCTACTTGAAAAATCAAATAAGAGGATTATTGTGAATAATTTGATGGCCTTAAATATCATTTTAAGGTTTTGTGTGCAACATTTTTTAAAATTGCCATATTTGAAAGTCCCGCCTATAGCCGAAAGGTTGTCCAAATTTTTGCACATAAAATTTTAAAATTATATTTACAACCAACAAACTATTCACAATCCTCATTTAATTTTCCAAGTATAGTAAAAATTAAATATTAGGATCCTGATGGTTTTTTAAGCTGTAAATATCATTTTAAAATTTTGGCGGCCAAAATTTTTAAAATGGTCATATTTGAAAGTCCCGCCTATAGTCCAAAGGTTCCCTCCAGACCCGATGGTGGCGCTGTTTTGACGTTTCTTATGTCAAATTTGCTTCGACCAATTAAAACGTTTGTTTGCCTTCTTTCTATGTTTGTCTTCGTTGGATACATTTTTTGAAATGCCCGCATTAACCACTGAGCAAAAAGCGATCATTTACACTCGATTGAGAGATGGGTATCAAATAAGAAGCACTGCAGATGAATTAGAGATTAGCAAAAATACCGTGTTGTTGGCTAAGCACAAAATTGCAAAATATTGAAGTATTGTAAGGAAAGCAGGTTCTGGTAGCCCCAAAATTTCGAATGACGGCCAAGATATAGAATTAATTAATTTTTTAAAAGATCTTCGAAACAGCAATAAAATCTTAAGTAGAAACACATTTTCCTGGTTCGGCTAATACAGCGCGTAGAAGTATTCGCCTTCTGGTACGAGATACGACGAAAGGTATACAAATAAGACTAATCAAAGTGGACGCTTTTTTATAAACCTTTGGGGCTGCATTAGTGCAAGGGCCCAGGAGTTTGCCAAATAGTGCAGGGGAGGCTCAATGCACCATTATATTGAATACTAAACCAAGTTATGAATCTATCTGTCGACGCAGTATATGGTCAAAATTTTATATTTCAACAAGTGAATGCTTCTATTATGCATAAAGCCCGCATAGTTCAAAATTATTTAGAAGAAAATACCGGTGTAACTACCAAATTTTAAAAAACATGTTATTATATTAAGGTTTAAATATGATTGAAATTAAAATTTATAGGAACATAATATTAAAAAATCTTATTTTATTTTTGTTAAATTTTAAAACACTTAAATATGCGTATTTTAATTTTTCCTCGTATTTCTAAAAATGTAGTATTGTTGTTTTGGTGTTAAACCTTTTCACTTCCATGACAACTATTATTACAACAATGATAACCTTTCCTTAATAGAATTTACATATTTCTTATAGTCAAGGAGCTACTCTACAACCACAATTTTGCTGTCCCAGTTTTTTTTGGGCGCAATGGTACAATATCATGAAATACATATAGTCCCGACTGCCTCTCTCTTCAGAAAAAAAAGTCCTACTTACGCCCACTAAGCCCTCCCCGAGCATATTTTCTAACTACGCCACTGACCCAGACCATATATACTTTAAGATTTACTTTACTCGGTATGGAACATAAAAAATTAACAGTTCACCATTATTTGTTTTCTTAAACCTAATGTAAGTTATTTTATACGAATGTAAAATTTTATTAATAAAATTACAAGGTTTCTCCTTTTAACACCAAGGGAGCAAGTAAGATTACAAATTTAAATTAGAAACACGCTTCATTTAAATTTTAAATGATTTATAGGTACATCAAAAAGTTTTAATTGATTTAATCTCCCGTCATATGTGGTAGCATCATATCCCTAATAAGTTAATTAAATATTAATTTTCCATCAGCCAACAACCTCTAACCCGTTTCATCAACGTAACTTAGCCTAATTAAAAACTTGTTAATGGTATACAGGGTGCTACAAATTCGTGCGCGTACAAGGGGATCTCGAAAATGGTTAGAGATACGATAATAGTTAAAGTGAGGCATAGTTGCGTATTTTGGGGCTTTATAATTTGGTAAAAGAAAATTATAAATATTCCGAATGCTTTCGGAGATATCCGAAAAAAAACCGAAATTTCTATTTTTGGTTTTTAATTTTTTGCGCTTTCATTTTTAACTTGGGAAAAAAATAAAAAAACTTTTTTATAGCCGTTTTTTATGTTCTATAAGATGGCATTATTAATTTTTAAATTCGACGTTTCGTTCTTTAGTTACCAACCTCAAATCAATTTTTTTAAATACGGACCTGGAATATTAAATACAGTTTTAGCAATTTCTAAACTTTAGAAATTTAATACAATCTACAAATTTTTGAAACCTCAACGTTTTGTCATCTAATAACACATTTTTCAAATTATCTTTTCATTTCATTACGGTCCTGAACATTTAGAGCCAAACTAAAAACAAAAGATTTCTGATTTAAAAAATCCGTTCATTTTTACTCAAAGAGGCCTAATATTTGATATTTAGTAAGAGAAAAGACCCAGTGACACAGTCTCAAATATCTAGGTCTGTTTATTTTTGTTACATGTTTTGCCTGACATCATCAGATCTTCTAACCAGTAAAAAAAAATTAAATTGTTTTTGAAACAAACGTAAGCGCATCACAGTAACCTAACTAGACTAACACTCCAGTTACTTTTTCTTCACTCGAGAGCAATATTTTTTTTGCGTTTGACAGAATTTCGTTCTAGGTCTAAAGCAAAAACCATAGGACTTCAAAAATATACGTTATATTAATAAAATAAATAAAATACTAATAAAAATGGAATGACTTCTCATGCCTTAAAAACTTGCTTACTTCCTAGCTTAGAGTATTGTGACGGTTAATCTTATTGAAAAATAAGGAACCTAAACACCATAACTGGCTGCTATGTAATTTTAATAATTAAGTAATCATAAAAATTATTTCCAGGGCCGTAATAGTAAAGAAAGGATAATTTTAAATACTAGTGATGTGTTATTTGATGACAAAACGTTAAAATTTTAAAAACATTTAACTTATATTAAATTGTTAAAGGTTAGAAGTCCTTAAAACTGTTTAAAAAATTCCAGGTCCGTATTACAAAAAAATTAATTGAGGTTGGTATCTAAAGAACGAAACATTCAATTTGAAAACTAAAAACGCAATCTTGTAGAACATAAAGAACGACTATGAGAAAGTGCTTTTTGACTTTTCCTAAGTCAAAAATTAAGGCGCAAAAACTAGAAACCAGAACTGAAAATTTCGTTTTTTTTTATCAAATTATTAAGCCAAAAAATACGCAACTTTGTCTCAATTTAACCATCTTCGTATCTCTAACCGTTTTCGAGATCCCCTTGTACGCACACGAATTTGTAGCACCCTGTATATGTATTTAAAATTTCGATAGGATTTTAAACTTTTCCAAATAAAATTATAGAGGTCGCAGTGAGCAATTGGATAAAAAAAAGTGCCACAGTTGAATTATTTTTGTAACATTAAGGTTTTGGCAAATAAGAGTGTTATGGAATTGACACACTATATTTTAATAGGTGGCTGCTTGGGTATCCTAAAAAAACATTTTAATTTTTTTTTAAACGACCGTCTAAAAAGTCAAGTCAGTACCCCTAAAACCAGACCGAATTTCTCGGACGTCCATGAATTGAAAATATCAGAAATAGTGGAAAAAACGTGGTGAAAAATGATTTACATCGCAATAAACCAACAACAAAAGCAAGTATAGAAAAGACTATCGAAAATTTATTTATAAAGGTTCCGACATCAAAAAGCTTAGCCGGCATAGATGCCGGCCAGGTAGACCTGGCCCAACAAGTTTTAAAAATGGGTTATTCTACATGAAATTCGGTTTAACTGATCGAAAAGCCAGAAAAAAACTTCAAAAATGTATTTTTTTGACGCGCGTGTAAACATTTCTCTATCCAGAGAATCATCCATCTATTTAATATTTTTTGTCGGACGACTCGGACCTATATGGGTGGTTCTCTGGATAGAAAATATATTTTAACATTTTTTCTGGCTGTTCGATCAATTAAACCGAATTTCGTGTAGATTAATCTATTTTTTTTGTCGTGCCAGGTCACAGTATATTGAACATCGTTTTTTGCTTTTCCAAGGAAGCGGGTTTGCAGGTAGTCGAGGTCGATGTTACGAGGACGTGTATTAGCTGGTATTATTTAATATACATACCAGAGCGTTATTAAATGAAATGAAAACCTTTACGAATCATGAATAATAAATGATCTTTAACGTTATTTGATATTGTTAAAGTTTTGCTGTATTTTGTTGATCTATATTCTATATAAATAATTGATTTCGCCTGCCAGAAAAGGCTAACGGTAACGCTGGGGCATGAAACGGTCGATTTCGGTTCCCCAGCGGTGTGAGACTACTAGTCTTTAGAATGATAGAATAGTTTTGGACTTGCATTGTCTTTAATTTGTTTTACATCACAACGTTTCAACTGGTAAGTATCTCCAGTCGTCTTTAGGTGAATACTAAATAAGTAAAGTAACTACAGCTCTATTTATACTAGCTAGATGTACTGGAGCATGACTGAGATGGGTGTAGTCATACGTTTAATTCTTATGCGGTATCTTAAGTTTACATCTACTTAATAAAGGTTTCCAGATATTTCTTATATATAGTGAAGGCTTACTAAAACAATCTGGGTTCTGGTATATGGTAGCAGCTTCCTTGAACTTCCTCCAATGTTGTTCTTTGTGCAGGATTCGAGCTTCTGTCCACTTAATGTGATGACCGTGTGTCCAGGCAAAGAACAACATTGGAGGAAGAGGAAGTTCAAGGAAGCTGCTACCATATACCAGAACCCAGATTGTTTTAGTAAGCCCTCACTAGATATAAGAAATATCTGGAAACCTTTATTAAGTAGATGTAAACTTAAGATACCGCATAAGAATTAAACGCATGACTGCACCCATCTCAGTCATGATCCAGTACATATAGCTAGTATAAATAGAGCTGTAGTTACTTTACTTATTTAGTATTCACCTGAAGACGACTGGAGATACTTACCAGCTGAAACGTTGTGATGTAAAACAAATTAAAGACAATGCAAGTCCAAAACTATTCTATCATTCAAGAAACATCATTGTCTCCAACCTTCAAACAGACACTACTAGTCTTTAGTTATATAATGAGGCCAGGTAGATGCCGACTAAGCTGTTTGATGTCAGCAAACCTTTATTAATAAATTTCCGATGGTCCCTTCTATACAAACTTTCTTTTGATAAAGCATTGAGTATATAAATTTTATCAAAATAGGTGTATACATAGGATAAATGTTTTGATGCGCTCCCAATTAAAAAAAACTATTATCAGCAGTGCCTAATAGGTACTACAGTTGACTTACGAACTAGACTCTTACCTGTCCACACTTTTTTGAAACATATTTCACTTATTTTTAAGTCCCTTTTAAGATTATTTCATACGTAATCTCGCATTCGGACGGTGTTGTAGCCAGGAAGTGGTGTGTTGTTAACGAATTTCGCTTAAAGAAGGGATTAGGTGAAATATAGTTAGGTTTACATTGTTTATAGAGTCGAAACGAAAAAGGCTCCTGAGTTAAAATGGTCCTACTGGACCCCGGACCAAATGCGTTTTTCAGTTAACCGTTCGCGCACGAGTAAGTTAGGGAGTTTTTGCGATGATCAAGATATACTTTATTCGGGGTATGATGAAAATTACTACACGGACTAATCTGGCTTCACTATAACTCATTGTAAATATTTTTAGTATTTTATATAGTAATAAATACAATTTAATTGAAAATTAATACTTTTTTTAATAATTTTTTATAATATTAGTTGCGTAAGAAAGTTCTGTAGATTTCATTTTGTGGAGTATTTATATAGTAATATTACACAAGTTGTTTTTAAAGGACACTTTACATAGGGTAAATTTTATATTGGTTGAAAAATTAGTTTAATGAAAAATAAATTTCAAACCACCTGATAGTCCCTTATACTATAAGGTTGTATTTATTAACACTGTTAGATATTAAAATATAATATGTCACCATCTGCACAATGATTTCGAACTCTGTTGTTCTCATTATTACAGGGTAGGTGTTTATACCATACCAAATAAAAGTATTTATACTAAAGTTCATGGTATTAACATTATATGGTTGTATAATTAACGCTAGTGTTGTAAATGGAAATATTTCCGTTGGAAATATTTCCATGGAAATGGAAATATTGGAAATTTCCGAACTTGTCTCGGAAATATTGGAAATATTGAGAATATTGGAAATATTTTAAAAAATATTTAAAACTTGTTCTAAATGATTCAAAACAAATGTTTATTATTATATCTTTTATATTTTGTAACCCTATACTAATAATACAGTTTTCACAAACACATATGAATATCTCCAGCTAGACGATTCTCCGATTTATTGGCAACATTGGATTTCTACGGCTGGCACCTGGAAAGCGGGGAAGCCCCGAGCCCATCGGAGAATTCCCGTTCGACAAAAATATCGTATAATTTGTTAAAGCAAGCAGTGCAAGTTTTTAAAGTATATTTTTGATTCTTTGATAGTGTCGACGGTTAGTGAATTTTAAAATGGGGAAAACAAAAGACATTGTTTGGAAGTATTGCATTTCTAAAGGTAACCCAAAAAATTATTAGTTAAACAATATTTTTATTATAAATACTGTAAAAAATAAAAAGCTCTAATTTTGCATAACAAATAACGGAACAAATATTTCTGGCTAGTAAAAATTTTCATGGAAGTTTTAAATTTACTATATCCGTAAAGAAATAATACTTACCTATGGAAATATAGCTTAAAAAAATAATTCCTGATAATACATAGGTAATATAGGCATAGCGTAAAAACACAGTAAATATTATGAACTTTTACCATACTTATTTACAGTGTACACTTAAAGTGGGATGTCTATTCTATCTTAAAATAAATATCTCAATTAAAATAAATATATTTTCCCTGATGTGCTTACTATCATTATCCGGTAACGCCGAGTTTAACGTTTTCGCTAAAACTTCTATATCGAGAAATGACCAATGACGGCTGCTGTAAATGTAAATTAACGAAAATCCGGACTAAGCTTTCCACATGATTTTTAACCGGCCAAAAGTTGACCCTTTGCCCTCTTTCAATGAAGTCACACTCCAAAGATGTTGAAATGGAAATTTAATGACCCTCGGTGCCCTCGGTGGCTTTTTCCCACTTTGGAAACATGCTAAAATTGAAATTTATAATGACTTCTCCCAATATTTAATTTATATGACCTTTAAAGCTCGCTGCAGATACATATATGTACATATTCATTTAAAACAACCCAAAGGCAATTTTAAATATTCTTCCGGACAAAAACAATACATAATTTATTGAGGTGATAAAATTACATAGAAGCTTAAAAAGAGAATTCATCGAAGCGACATGGGTTCCCTATAAGATAATGCTTATCTTAATGGGACTGTACAACACAACAACGCAGTTATATAGGAAGATTTTTAGAGCCGGGATACGCTGTTTTTTTAGAAGTAATTTTTTTAGTCCCCCCCCCCCCCTCAACAAAATCCTGGATCCGCCACGGGCCTGAGACACGTAATACGAACTCTGTTAACAAGTTCTTTTCCATATAAAAGATTGTGTTATTAAAACTGAATTAATGACGACTTATTTTTTAATAAAACCAATACGAAAAATAAATATGAAGAAAATTATAGTAAATTTCAAAATGGATTATTGTTTTGAATTTTCCATTTGGAAAGGCGAAATCCTTTTCAGGAATGCCGCCGCCCTGCTTTGAACCTACAAATTTGGAAGCTCCATTAAGGTGATATCTACTTAATTTCTTCTTTTTTCATTTATTCTCCTGAAGATGAATGCTTCTGCGTTCGAAACATGTAGAGAATTTTTTAATTCATAAATATGTCTTTAATATAATAGTTAAGGTCTTTGTGATATTATTTCTTTCCTTCTTAAATTATTGAGTTCAATACAAAACATCTTCATTATGCCATCATTATCGTTGCAACTTAAGTGGCCCAAATTAAATTTCTGCATTCCAGGAAACTAGAACGCCCATGCAGTCACTCCTTAAATCCTCGACTTTATGGCCTCGTGCTCCTCGAAATTAACTCCTGCCTTTAATTAAAACGATAAACAACATTGTCTGAAGGACTTTAAGGCCTCCTGGAACTCTTGGCATATCCTGCAAGGACGGGCGTTAACATACTTCTGCTGATATTAAGGTACTTAGCGCGTCTTGAGGTATTGCTAAGAAATTCGGTAATTCTGAAATCACTTAAGGACCTGTATACGCTCGGTGGATACTGAGTTTATTAGCTATAGTTAACGGTTTTTAACTTAGTTTGCATGAAACCAATAATAAACACTTACAGAATTCGGTTTCACGATTTGAAGAATTCTACTTGTTTATTACTTTGGTATTAATTATTCTTACCAATTAATTGTACTTATTATAACATACCTTGCGTCATCCTATACGTAGTTTTCTATGTATGTAAGTTACTTACTTCCTCCAATTGCCTAATCATATGGTCAGTCAGTGGCGTATTTAGGGCGGGGGGGGGGGGGGGGGGGGCTTCCGCGGTGCAGACCATTCTCCAGTATAATATCATTTACAATTGTAGTTTATTTAGTGACGGGTATTATTTTTGGTAATATAAATTATTATAAAATAGTAGAATTTAGTGTCCGTTAAAATATATAAATAAAAGAAGCTTAGCGGCAAGCGGACAGAGTAGTGCGTCTATCTTTTGCATAAAAGTATACAGGGACGCCAAAGGTAATGGAATCCCTGGGGCACAGGTAGACAATGACAGGCTGTTTCGTTCTTGTTAGAACTCATCAGAAAGTCATAACCCGTAAGCGACCCCCAGTACAGCGAGCCTGTTCTTTCAAGGCGTTTTTAAGAAATAAAAACGCGATGAAAACCCAGTTACGCCATCATAAGGAATCAACTCAATGCAAAAGATATAGCCATCTAACGTGAAAACGTAGAAATATAAATAAATCAAGCACTGAACGGCCACTTCACCAGTATATATTCCATTACCTTTGGAGTCCCTGTGTACTTTAATGCAAAAGATAGACGCACTACTCTGTCCGCTTGCCGCTAAGCTTCTTTTGTTTATATATTTTAACGGACACTAAATTCTACTATTTTATTTATACTTACACACGGCATTTACTGAATAGTGCTGCAAACCAGTGGGCGACTGCAGCGCGATCTAGATCTGAATCCACAAAGCTTGGAGATGTATGGAAAAGCGAAAAAATGTTTCCTATACTGGTGAAGTGACCGTTTAGTGCTTGATTTATTTAGATTTATTTATATTTCTACGTTTTCACGTTAGATGGCTATATCTTTTGCATTGAGTTGATTCCTTATAATGGCGTTACTGGGTTTTCATCGCGTTTTTATTTCTTAAAACGCCTTGAAAGAACAGGCTCGCTGTACTGGGGGTCGCTTACGGGTTATGGCTTTCTGATGAGTTCTAACAAGAACGAAACAGCCTGTCATTGTCTACCTGTGCCCCAGGGATTCCATTACCTTTGGCGTCCCTGTGTACTTTAATGCAAAAGATAGACGCACTACTCTGTCCGCTTGCCGCTACTATACTTTTGTTTATAAATTATTATATTATTTTTTAATCTTTATAATACTTTCCATTAAAGTTTATGACAATTTTTATTAAATAAAGGGAAATTTTCTAATATTCTAATATTATTTTTTTTTATTTGTATCTTTATAATACTTTCCATTAAAGTTTATGACAATTTTTATTAAATAAAGGGAAATTTTCTAATATTCTAATATTATTTTTTTTTATTTGTTTTCACGGTTAAAAAAAAGTTTGTACTTTTGTGTAGAAAAGACGGAGTTTAATATTTTAAACCCGTTTTTTTTTCTAAGACGCGCCATTTGGACGCTGCAGCCTGTCAAAATGGGATTAATGTAATTTTTTAAGTGTCCATATCCCAAAAACAATTGAATTTAGACATGTAGTGTGTTATATAAAATAAGTGTTGAATTCTTAGTACTGAGTATTCTTTTTTTTTTTTTTTTTTTTTTTTTTACGGTTCGCCGACTACGTAGGCCATCTTGAACCGGTCATCGACCACAAATGTGATCTACCGACTGGGGAGTGTGAAACGGCACCTTCATCCTACGAGATATCCGATCTCATCCGGCCTGTCCGGCGTGAATAGGATGGTTAGGTGTCGATTCATTTTACACTCTTCCCTGAGGCAAGAGCACGCCGTGTTCCCAAGCGGTCACCCGCCCAAGTACTAACCGCGCTCGACACCGCTTAACTTCGGTGATCTGCGGGAACCGGTGCTTAATATGTCGACAGGCCCTTGCCCTTTTGTACTATTCAAAAATGCAATAATAATATATTGATCATTTTCAAACAGCTGACTTTGACATGTCGGCCATTTTGTCTGGAGGGCAAACACCGTATTAAGGTTACATGCAAAAGCAATGCAAACCAGTTGAGTTTTGAGTTTACTAGTTTAAAAAGTGGTTTAAAACGACGCTTTAGCTGATTTGTTGTGATAAAATGATTTTATTCCTAATCTGTGTACACCTATTATAGTGGAAATAAGTGTTTTAACCCGAGTAAAAACAAATTGAAAAGACTTTTAGCAATGGAGAGAAGTGCTTATTATGAACATTTATCTCAAAGTGTGAAAGACAATATACAATTAAAAATCATCAATGACAAAGATCCATACCTTTTGAAAGCCTTAAGTGTATTTACATTCCCTGCCTGACATAACTATGATTGACATGGTAAATTATTTAATCCTAACACATAGTTTTTATACTGGAAAACAAATGAAGAAAAATGAAAGAAGTGAAACGTCCATATTCACTATGCTTCATGGATTTGGAAAAATTTGCTGCAAAAGGAACTTCATGTTTGTTGGTGGAAAATGGTAAATACAAACTGAATAAAAACCACATGTATTTCCACCAAATTCAGTGCCAAATGTTTACAATCGAAACAAAATATTGTGACTTTGTGCTATGGTCAAAACAAAATTGGTTCGTTGAAAGGATTTTGTATGATGAACATTTTATTACTGTAAACTTATCAAAAGCATTGGACTTTTTTAAATATATTATCAAACCTGAACTACTGGGAAAATATTTTACACAAAAAGCCGGAACAGCAAAGGTCTCTTTGTGGTGTGTGTGAAAAGGTAGATGACAGTAGCCCCATGATAAAGTGTGATAATGAAGAATGTGACATTGCCTGGTATTACTTTTCATGTGTTTATATTACAGAAATTCCTGAATGATTGTGGTATTGCCCCAAGTGCACATTTATGTATTTGTAAGAAACATCTTTGTTTGCACTTTTTACAATTATTATTGTTCAATATTTATGTGTAAATGATTATATAAACATGCTTCTAAATGTAAGTAGTGACATTTGTAGTATAATATTATTACGTACTTTTTTATTTGTACCTATATGGTAGGAAGACTTCGGTCATTAGCCGTTTGGACCAAGTGGCAAAAAAAGTTTATTAATGATTGATAATATTGTTAAAAGGTATACACCAATTTGTTTCAAATATTGTTTATTTTACTTAGGAAAAATTGTACAATTATGGCTTAAGCTTCGCTTGGTTCAATGCTGAACCTGCTTAAGCCGTAATTTTACAACCGGATCTTAATGTTGATTTTTTTGCATGCACCTTGCATACTTCAAAGTAGGAATGCTGAATTATATATTTTGGAAATTAAACAAATGTACAGAAGATAGCTTTTTATGAAATAAAACACGTCAGTAAATTTGGTATCAAAGTTTTATTAAAGATTAATAATGATAATATATTAACGGATTCAGCCAATTACAAATTCAAAACATACATAGATTACACGAGCCATCTATATAATAAAACTAGATATATCACAAAAGTTTACCTACAATTTATTCCTAAGTTATTTATTTATATATTATGAATATTAAAAATTATAAAAAAATTAACTTATGGAATCGTGAAGGGCACAAATTTATTAAGGCACAACATACAACAATAATTTTGTCAATAGAAATATTATCGTTCACCATGTTTGACAGCATAGTCATTGGTATATTTCTGCTTGTGCCTGGAATTTCTTCATTTTCAAACACTTGCTGTTGAGAATCACTTAATGGTCCCCTTATAATTGCTTTTATCTATATCTCTTGCCTGTGTCTAGATAGATAGGTTTGATCAACCGCATTTTTCAAAGCAGCAGGTATTCTGAAAAACCTTACATTGTCTCTATTTCCTCTCATCCCACAATTAACTACTGTACATTATGGCATTACTAAAGTATTTAAGTTTATGATTTAAAGAAAATAGCACATAAAACCACTTAAATAACCGCGAAAATACTTAAAAACACAGCACTTCGCCTAACCTAGTTTGGGTTTGTTTGCCCTCCAGGCAAAATGGCGACTGCCTTGTGACGTCATGTGAAAATGGTCAATTTTAATAATAGGTTATATTCGCCACGCTTTTTCGGGAAATCTTGTATGTCGCCTAAATCAATTACAGTTTTAAAAAAAGGTGCTGATGCCAGGAGACGAACGAAAAAACTTGCACCCAAGGTCCCAAGCAGACTTTATATTGACAAATGACAAAGCCAACTTTTGGAAATTGATCATGTTGAGGTTGAGGCCATGGAAGTAAGTTATTAATATTGATAATAAAAGTTAAAAAGACCCTAGCATGTTATTTTAACACTAGTGTTAAAAGTAATCATAAAAAGGTAATTCATTTTTAACACTAGTGTCATAAAATGACATTTTAGATACTGGCAACAAGCGTAAAAAGTCAACTTTTAATAGTTTTTGTAGAATATTTTAAAATAAATAAATAAGGGTGCTGTCTTTGTTTCGTACGACAGGTTAAAACCGCTTTTCATAATAATTTTTTTGCAGGTCATCAGTCACAATAATAAGGCGCATAAGGCATTATTTGACAGCCTGAAAATAAATAAAATTCTAAGAAATTGTTTTTTAAGAATTACCTACAAGAAAAAATTTCAGGAAAACTACAAATTTTCTTTGTCTCGCTGCGGAGACACCCAACACTACTCCATTAACCTCCTGCAAGGTCTAAATTAAAATGTTCTAGCGATTTTGCGCCATTAAGTGTATCATTAAGGAGCATGTAATGATCATGTACCTATTATAGTTATTCATACCACAGCAACAGTATAAATTTTACCCGTCTACATACATTACACCCTTTTATCACCCCGTTGGAAACCGCAATAAAGGCGTTTAAATGATACGTAAATTACTATATATTATGAAAATAACTCAAGTTGCGCTAAGTATATGCAGAACATTGTTAATAGTCTACTATACTTTTAAAAAAATACGTTGTAAAACTATTTTTACATAACACACAAATCCATTATAACTAAAATTCGTCAACATCCTGCCCAACCATGGGCGCCGGAATATTAAATAAATTATTTTGTTAAAAATAAGGGATAATACAGGGTGATTCCTAAGTTGATAGTATAGAAGGCATTAAAATAATCAACTTTTTTTCAAAAAACTTAAAAATAGCCGAGTTACAGAAGTAAAAAATCTAAGTGCAGGCCTGGTAATCAAAACGAAGCGCTTTACTTTATATTGGTTTTCTCCGTTTTTTGTATTGTTAGTCATGCATTCTACGGATCGCTCGTCAGTTATTTATTTTGGCAATTCGCTGCGTGGTGTGGTTTTCTGAAGCAAGTTAATTGGTGAAAATGGTAAAATTTGAAAATAATGAACTAATTATGGTGCTAATTTATTATGAGTATCGTAAAAGTGCGGATGTTTCTTTTCTACACCCAGAAGTTTTCTTAATATTATTCAACTGGCAAGTTAGGCATAGGTATTTGATTTGTAGTGTAATAAATGAATGTAAGTAGGTACTTTATTTTTGGGTTTTTTGAAAAAAGGTATTTGAAAATGTTGTTTATTTTAATGCCCTCTATACGCAGCTTAAAAAGAAGTTTCAACTTAGGAATCACCCTGTATACGTGATTCATAAACATGGCGTTTAAAATGCGCTTTTACCACGAGAGATACATACTATTTTTTTTTAATCGCATCAATATTGTTATAAATTAATGACCTTTTATTAATTCATAGTATATTTTTATTGCTAATGAAGTTGTCTGACAGCTAAATATTTTGATATTTTAACACTTAATAGTAATTTAACCAACAAGTACATTAATCGCATTTTAATGTAAGAGTTGGTTACAATGTTTTTTCGTCGACCGTATTTTTTACTAAAGTGAAGAAAAACAGTTAACAACTTTTATTTTACAATCCAGATTTCACAATTCTACAAATACTAATGACAGCGGACGACGTTTTTTATTGACGTTTTATTATTTTGTTGATTTGTTTGCATGGCTGCCTTTAATTTTAATTACCAAAATCGTGCATTTACAGAAAATCATGCATTAACAGGGGTCATTAATGAATGATTTTGGGAAATCGTGCATTTACAGAAAATCATGCATTAATAGGGGTCATTAATGAATGATTTTGGGAACGTTAATATCGGATGTAAATACACGGTCGACGGAAAAAATATTAAATGAAGTATAAATAATTAATCTTTTAAAAAGCTGGTGAAAAACTGAATCATACTAGTTAAAAATATATAGGGTGTCCCGTTTAAAAAAATGCAAGTTTGCTCTTTTTCTCGAAAACAATTAAACATAGAAATAATCTGACTAAGCCACTGGATTCTACGTGAAAAAAAAACTGATAAGTCCATTTTTTACTTTTTTGATAAGTTGCAGCGTAACCGTGATACGGGGGGAGGGGGGTGTCACAAAATACAAAATTTTCAAAAACACCCCGTATCTAAGGGGGCTATGAAAATTCTGTTTGCGGCATCGTTTGTTGCTTAAAAAAGTTATATAGTGCCGCGAAAACCGCAACCTTCTATCTTTACTAATAACGCAGATAACCCGTAAAACATACGAAAACTGGACACCCTGTACAATTTTTCTCACTTAAGGTTAATCTATGTTCAGTGCTGTAGGGGAGAGAGGGGCAAGAGTAAACAGGTGGGTAAGAGTAGACAATGCAATAACATTCTAATTAATCATTCAATCACAGTAGTGTAAACCATGTGCTTTTAGTTCTCTCTGCAACTTTGGTTTGAATTTCCTTAAAAACTAAGCCGAAAATAAGGTAAATTTATTTTTAATAATATACGATGTAACAATGAAGGGATAATTTAGATCGTTTAATCGCTTGTAGTAGTTCATTTTTACTTCTTACCATTTTTTTACAAAATCTTTAAAATCTAACCAATCAATTCATGTTGGTATATAACGTCGCCGGTGGCTCGTTGTTAAAAAAGCTGGCTTATTAAAAAATTTTGTTTTTTGGGGCAAGAGTGAACACATGTGTTTACTCTTGCTTGCCCCTTGAAAAATATGTGATGAAGAAGGGGGTGGGTCAGGTTTAAAATCAAAAAATAAAATGGTTAACAAACAAATAATAAAGTGGGACAAAGGATGAAATAAATGTATGTAATGGAGAAGCAGCTGGTATATCTAGTATAAAAACAAAAAAGAAAGTAGTGAAAAAAATAAAAATAACTGATAAAGAGGATTATTGAGAATGAATTTATTGTAGCGTTAAATATAGTCAAATGAGGAATGGATTCGATGTGTCACCTGTGGTTTATGGTCACATGAAGACTGTACCTACAGACCTTGAACCTTTTGATAACGTTTTTACTTGTGATTTTCTCGTCCTACCTAGGATCTTTCTTGTTGTTTACTCTTGCCTTATACCAGAGGGGCAAGAGTAAACTTTTGGAATTTTCAAAATATTTTTGTATTAATATTATTTTATAGTTTAAAGAATTTATACGTATATTTTTGTGTTACTGGTTTACCAAAGATTGTTCTATGCTAAGCAAGTTTATTTCAAGGTCTGCCTAATAATAAAAAAAGTATCGAATCTTAAGTGTTCACTCTTGCCTCCCTCTCCCCTATGCATGGTTAATTTTAAAGTGAGGAAATTTTTAAGGATGTTTCTTAATAAACATTATGCTGTCAATTATAAATATTGCTGGAACGGTCAAGAAATTGTGCTTTTTAAACATTTCGCGACAAGATTGTTTAAGTTTAAATTTAAAATCAACAGGAGAGCGCACAAATGTTTTCTCTAGATTAGATACCTGATGGCCCCAAAATATTAGACCATACCTCAAAATCGACAAAAAGTTACTAAAATAAACCACTTTAGAGGAATTGAAATCCAAGTACTTTGTTGTCACTCTAAGTTAAGAGCAAGTTTTAGACAGTCTTCTACATAGATCTTCAACATGATAACGCCACATTAAAAATAAGTCAATATACACGTCTAAAAATTTTTAATTAAAGAATCATATAACTAAGAATAAACTATTCTTCACATAAAGAATATTTATAGTGAATTTATAAAATAATTTGCTCCAATAACCATCGCTATTTCAGGCTAACAAGGATGAATAGATTCCTGGAATTTCCTGTATTTAATTGGTTCCGAAATCGCAAAGGAATGTGATCCTCAACTCAAAGATCAGTCTCTGGTGCAGCTTATAATTAGAGTTGCATGAGTAAATAGACTTCAGTGGCAAACCTTATTTTACGGGAGGGGCACAGATGCATTCCATCCATCCCCAAGGCTTTGTTCCTAAATAAATGTGTTAAATGCACAAGAAGAACAATATATTGTAGTATCAGACTTATATACATTGATTCAGTGACTCCTTCGATTATTCATCAAAATCCATACAGCGACGTCATAATGATGGGTACGAATTCAAAAATCCTATTGTTTTTAATATAAAAGATTAATTAAAGTATGGTTACCAATATTTTTTTCATTTTAATTTTATTCATAATATACAGGGTGTGTCAATAAGGTGTCTGTCTTAGATAGCACCTAAACTATCAAAGATAGGGAAAAAAGTGTTATACAAAAGTTAAAGGGTTTTTTAAGATACATAATCTAAAATTATTTTCTAATCTACAGGGTGGTCCTAAAACGTGGTACTAAATAATAAAAAAAAAATGGGGCACCCAGTATTATTTCGTAGAATATGATTGAATGGAATAAGGACTTTGCAACCCTATTAAAATTTTTGAAGTGAAACGCAACGTTGCCAAGTAATTAATTTTTTTCCGAAATTTTAGTAATTTTAAGGGTATCGTTAAAAAATCATAGCGACCTGTGGATTAACCCTAAGCAAATATTATTTACGTTGTAAGTACTTTAAGGTACGATATATTGATCTATAATAATGTTTTTAAAATCTCTTCTACAGAGCGTTCATTACAAGTTGGACAACTGGATAGTTTTAAAAATGCTTTATTTCAATTTTTTTAAATGGGACCCCCCCTAATTTTTTTAGGCAAAATAATTTATCTTTCGAAAACCTTACTTTTTTGTTAAACATGTCATATATCTAAATATATATAGTTTTTGAAATATTTTAGGATTTGTCTTAACTCAGAGTAAAAAAGGAAATTTCTAATTAAACTATTTAGTCAAGATTGCTTTGGAACAAAAATAAATAATTTTTTTTTTCACAGCTGTCATTGCAAAATTATTTCGCCAACATTTTGTGCTTTATTACTGTTTAAAGTTTAGTTTCCTGAACTAATTTTATCATAACTCATATTTTTCTATTTCGATAAAGTTAGTTCGGGAAACTAAAATTTAAACAGTAATAAAGCACAAAATGGTGGCGAAATAATTTTGCAATGACAGCTGTGACAAAAAAAATTATTTATTTTTTGTTCCAAAGCAATCTTGACTAAATAGTTTAATTAGAACTTTCCTTTTTTACCCTGAGTTAAGACAAATCCTAAAATATTTCGAAAACTATGATATTTAGATATATGACATGTTTAACAAAAAAGTAAGGTTTTCGAAAGATAAATTCTTTTGCCTAAAAAAATTAGGGGGGTTCTATTTAAAAAAATTGAAATAAAGCGTTTTTAAAACTATCGAGTTGTCCAACCTGTAATGAACGCTCTGTATAAGAGATTTAAAAAACATTATTATAAATCAATATATCGTACTTTAAAGTACTTACCACGTAAATTATATTTGCCTAGGGTTAATCCACAGGTTGCTATGATTTTTTAACGATACCCTTAAAATTACTAAAATTTCGGAAAAAAATTAATTACTTGGCAACGTTGCATTTCACTTCAAAAATTTTAATAGGGTTGCAAAGTCCTTATTCCATTGAATCATATTCTAGAAAATTATACTGGGTGTCCCATTTAATTTTCTTTTTTATTATTCAGTACCACTTTTTAGGACCACCCTGTAGATTAGAAAATATTTTTATATTATGTATCGTAAAAAACCCTTTATCTTTTGTATGACACTTTTTTCCCTATCTTTGATAGTTTAGGTGCTATCTAAGACAGACACCTTACTGACACACCCTGTAGTTTGATGGTATCATATTAATTGATATCTATACATAATACACCTATACATATACAGTGAGAAAGTGTCAACTGTCAACTGTCAACTTTTTTTTCGGGTATTTAAGGTAATTTCAACCATTTAGTTTAGGTATATGACATATATATCATGAAACATGTATTAAATTTTATGCAGAAATATAATAGTACTTAGTTTGTACAATACGAGTGGATATGATGTCCATATCTCACGAGGAAGTAACTTCCGAGCGCAATAATTATGGACAATCCACTCGAGATATACAGTATATTTTTTCTAGTACTTAACTTCCGTATTTCATACCAAAAATTAAAAATAAATATTTAAATCAGGCAATATGACATGTTATTTTAGATAGTCGTGAACTTGTGAGAAAGATACTAAAAAAAAAATTGAGGAAAAATTCATTTCGTTTGCAAATCCATAGACCAAATTACGTTGTAATATCGATTTGGGTTATTTCTATCTTTCTCACGTTCGGCCTTTTGCAGAATAACAGACAAAAGGCGATATATGTATTATTAAAAATGAACAATTTCTTTTTCATAACCATAGTTTGTTTGATTTAATTGTTCTTCTGAAAGAAGAAAAAAGGGTTGTCAGTTTTTTTTTTTAATATATTATTGGTTACCTGTTTGTGTAAGAATTATTACTCCGAGAAAACAGCAAAATAGCTGTAGAATTTATTTTAACATTAATTATTATATAATTTCACTGGGTAAAGTTTTTCAAAAAAATCGCCAAATTACATATTAGCAATATTGTAAATGTGGACAGAGAAGTGGCAATACTGTAGAAATAACATAACCTTAAAACCTTTAGTAAGAAAGGAAATTAATTTTTTTCTAGAAATCTTATTATTTCGTCTGTTTTATCTGATTTTATATACCTACTTATATTCATTTTCCATCATTTAAAAAAAATTTACCAGTGATTTTTCTAACTGTTGCGTGTAATAAAAGTTTTAAGGTATATTTGGATTAAAGCTACGTCATCGCAAATAACCAACAAGGCAAGTTCATTTTGTATAGACATTTTATGCATTAAATATTAGGTATACTAATTGTCTGAAATTAATGGAAAACTGGAGATTTTTAAAAGTGTATCTGTGCACAAATATTTAGATCAGTCAGAACAGGGGCGTATCCAGGGGGAGGGGGGGCACTCGGGCACATGCCCTCCCCAGACGTTTTGCCCTATAAATTAAAAATGTAATACTGTTTTCTGTTTTTTTTTTGACAGTTTTTTGTAATAAAGAACTTTTAACAAAACGATTTTGTGTGTTTTACATTCTATGATATTTAATTGAGTTGGGTTGGCAATGGCATATTTAAGTTTTTCGTACACTGATTTTAACAAAACTTTTTTTCGTATTATACATCCTATGGTATTTTTTTTGGAAAACTACTATTTATTAATAAAACAAGTTAAAATTACCCTTTAGTCTTTGGCTATGTGTGCCCCCCCCCCACCACTCCCCAGAATTGTTTCCTGGATACGCCCCTGAGTCAGAATATAACAATAGTTCCCTAACTTTCGTACGATTTCGTGAACTCTTTAGGAAAAAATTGTGTATTCATAGATTCTGGGATAAATGTTTTGATTTAAATGAAACAGAACAAAATTTATCTGACATTTTTGCATATTTTTGAAATATATTCTTCTGTTAAGTAAGTATCAGAAAACGACAAGTGTAAATTTAGTTTATTTGTTAACCACTGTAATTGGTCAGTTTCATATTCTTACTAGGATGGTAATAAAATCATATCAGTTAACCGAAATAGCCCACTTTTCCAATCACTTTAGAGTAAAGGCAACATCAAATTTCCATGTGGAAGTTGAAAAAATAAGTTTAATTAAAGGGGTAGGTATAACTTTTTTCTATTTAACTTTTTATACAGGTTAAAGAAAAAGCGCTGCAGGCAATGAGCATTTTTCAGGTGCCACGCCTATACAAAAACCTTTTTTTGGTCTATTAATGCATATTTCAAAATAATAAATATAGGTATTTCTCATCTAATTATGGTGAACCAAAAAAAAACTCCAAGAATAATTTAATAAAAAGGAAAACTTGAAAAAATACGATACAGACGTACGAAACATTGACCATAAAAATGGGTTTTTTTATTTGATTAACCTAATACACCCAAGAAATATCTGAAAAAGTGTTTCTCTGTGTGGGGAGGAACTATATTTTAGAAAACCCAGTAACGCCATCAAAAGGAATCAACTCAATGCAAAAGATAGCCATCTAACGTGAAAACGTAGAAATATAAATAAATCAAGCACGGAACGGCCATTTCACCAGTATAGGAAACATTTTTTCGCTTCTCTATACATCTCCACGCTTTGTGGATTCAGATCTAGATCGCGCTGCAGTCGCCCACTTTTTTGCAGCACTATTCCGTAAATGCCGTGTGTAAGTATAAATAAAATAGTGGAATTTAGTGTCCGTTAAAATATATAAAGAAAAGAAGCTTAGCGGCAAGCGGACAGAGTAGTGCCTCTATCTTTTGCATTAAAGTACACAGGGACGCCAAAGGTAATGGAATCCCTGGGGCACAGGTAGACAATGACAGGCTGTTTCGTTCTTGTTAGAACTCATCAAAAAGTCATAACCCGTAAGCGACCCCCAGTACAGCGAGCCTGTTCTTTCAAGGCGTTTTTAAGAAATAAAAACGCGATGAAAACCCAGTAACGCCATCAGAAGGAATCAACCATTCCATTACCTTTGGCGTCCCTGTGTACTTTAATGCAAAAGATAGACTAACTACTCTGTCCGCTTGCCGCTAAGCTTATTTTCTTTATATATTTTAACGGTCACTAAATTCCACTATTTTAATTGTACCTAATGTAAAAGAGCCATACGAAATACAACACAGTAGTCGACATGGTAGAAAATAATTAGAAGCATTAAACTGTATCATTTTTATTTTATTAATCTTTAAATAAAATTCTAAAAATTAAGTTGTAACATCTTCTATTTCAACCGCCTGTCTTCGAAGCAAATGGTCCAAATCGTTTAAGTTTTTAATCGCTTGCTGATAAATTTTGCCTTCTGGTAAAATACTTGGTTCGTATTTTAGAAGGTCTATGCATTCCGCCAAATGACTTCTGGATTCCTAAAATATTTAATTCAATTATATTCATGATAATAAGAATAAGTAATAAAGACAATACAAATCAAAAACTCTTCTATCATTCAAGAAACATCATTGTCTCCAATCTTCAAACATACGTTAAAAATAGTAGTTTATCCAACAAGAGTAGATATGGTATGTCAATATTGTAAATTGAGCACGGCGCCGTAGGCGAGGGCCACCTGTATAATTTAAAATAGTTTTAGATTGTAGACCTAATACCTCTCAATTTTGTTTTTGAAAACTATTATAATGTTAAGTAGTTTAGATGCTATGCAGTGGCGGCGCCAGGGTTTTTGGGATGGGTGGGCACAAGTGGGCCCGATGATTGTAACTCCCCTTTTGTCCAAACTGATGTCTAAAAATAAGGTCATCATCGTTGTCTTATTACTTTATTACATCCTTCTATAATACCAATCATCCTTTTTGGGTGGGCACCCATGTTTTTAGGGTGGGCGAACGACTTTCGATGCAAGATTCAACGCAAGATGAGAAAAATTTATCAAAGCCTGGCAAGACACTTAAAGAAAAAATTCGTAAAGCCAAAATCGAATACGAAAGCAACCTTTTAAACAAGGAAGATAAGCACTTCTTTAACTACATCAAACGTAGCCTAAATAGCAGCACAACCGAATTTGTCCTCAGAGATCCAGTAAACCAACGCAAAATCAGTGAGAACGAGGAAATAGTGGAAGTTTTTGCCAGACAGTTCTCAAAAGTCTATACATTGGAAAAATCAACTCCCATACCAGCTTTATCTCCCGCCACTAGAGCAGTGAATGAAATTTCCACTATAGAAATAACAAATGAAAAAATCCAAGAAGCAATAAAATCACTAAAGAGTGATTCCAGTCCAGGCCCAGATGACATCCCGTCTATCTTTATTAAAGAATGTAGCAACACCCTCGCACCCATCTTAAGCCAAATATTCACAAACATTTTAACTTCTGGCAACATCCCTGAAAAATGGACCATGGCTTATGTGATACCCATATTCAAAAAGGGAAATCGGCTGGACCCGTCAAACTACAGACCCATAAGCCTCACATCCCACTTGTGTAAGATCATGGAAAAGGTAATTGTACCTGAGCTCACAGAATTCTTAATTCAAAACCACATAATTCCACCTAGTCAGCATGGATTTCTTCCTAAACGCTCCACAATGACAAACCTGTTAGAGTGTATCAACAACTGGACCAAGGAAGTTGACAATGGTCATCCTATAGACGTTCTTTATTTGGATCAGGAGAAGGCCTTCGACAAGGTGCCCTTTAAAAGGCTAGCATACAAGATGGAGCATTTTGGAATAAGGGGATGTCTCTGCAGATTTCTGGAGAGGCTACTTACCAGGCGATCCTTCCAAGTCAGAGTGAATGGTGTTTACTCAACATCACATGAAGTGCTCAGTGGAGTACCACAAGGGTCAGTAATTGGACCACTTCTCTTCATTCTCTATATAAGTGACCTGAGCCAATACATCAAAACAAATGTCTCTTACTTCGCAGATGACACCAAATTATACTGTAATCCCACTTTTGACCTGGTACGCTTCATTAAGGACATAGCGGCAATAGAAGCCTGGACTGAGACCTGGCTGCTGAAGCTGAACGAAGAGAAGTGCACCATCCTACACATAGGAGCTAAAAACCCACACAACACATACACACTGCATGGAACACAATTAAAAAGTGTGGAAGAGCAAAAAGACCTTGGAGTACTAATGCGGGCAGACTTAAAATGGGAATCTCATATAAATCAAATTATAAAAAAATGTAACTCGTTTATTTACCTAATACAAAGAGCATTTTCCAATAAAACAGTAGAATTCATGAATAAGATCTATAAAACATATGTTAGACCCAAACTTGAGTATGCCCATGCAGTGTGGAATCCCTACTACGCCAAGGACATAGAGGCCCTGGAAAGAGTCCAGAGGAGGTTTACCAGGATCCCAACAACTCTGGTACACAACGAACGCCTCTCAGCTTTCGGGCTAACCACACTCAGAGAGAGAAGAGACAGGGGAGACCTGATCGAAACATTTAAAATCCTGAACAACAACTACTGTGATGACCTTAATCTGGACTTCTTTACTTTAAATACAAATGAGCTCAGAGGACACTCACAAAATTAAAAAAGGAGAAAAGCTCTCATCTGATACGAAAAAACTTCCTATCTAACCGTATCGTGTACAGGTGGAATGCCCTTGATAAAGAAACCATCCTGGCCCAAAATCGAAACATCTTTAAGAACAGGCTTGACAGAAACCTACAAACGATAAATAGCACCATGGTGCACTATCTTTAATCTTTTTATTTTAATCTTTAATTATCTAAATATGATTATCTTTGGCTTACCCCCAACCTAGTAACCTAATAACCTGATAACTAACTAACTGTGATAAAATCTGTGATCGAGTTTGTAATGGATATGTTATGTTATGTCCAGACGCGCGTACCTTAACTGTGAACTGTGCCTGGACTGTGAAATGTGACGTGATACTCTGAATGTTGACTGTATAAAGTACCAGAAATGATTGAAACCAAAGACATAAGTGCACACAGCAGTCTCATCGGCTTCAGCCGCTTACTGCTGTCAACTATAATAATAATAATAATAATAATAATAATAATAATAATAATAATAATAATAATAATAATAATAATAAAGATGTAACGCAAGATGAGAAAAATTTATCACATCTAGGCTAGACCGAACGGCTTTTTATTGTTGTCAAGATCGGGAAAAATTATTCATTTATTGGTTGTTGGGTAAACGGTTTAGATTTTTTTATTTCTTAGTGCATTAGTGAGACAAAGAACCCAAAAATCCGTTGATTCATCCTTATAGTGACGGCGCCAGGATTTTTGGTATGGGTGGGCACAAGTGGGCCTGATGATTTTAGAGTGGGCAGTACCAAAAAAAATGACTTAAAAAAAAGGTCAACTATCCCTACACAAAGGGCGAAGCCCTACAAAAATGATGAGTAAAAAAAACAAAATCCCCCTCTTGTCCAAAGTGGCGTCTAAAAAAAAGGGTCATCCTCGTTCTCTTGAAAATAACATACAATAAAACTTTCATAGTCAAATCCCCCTTCTCCCGGAAATTCCATTGCAAAAAGGGCACTTTTGGGTGG
Source organism: Polydrusus cervinus (assembly GCA_935413205.1). Taxonomy (NCBI): domain Eukaryota; kingdom Metazoa; phylum Arthropoda; class Insecta; order Coleoptera; family Curculionidae; genus Polydrusus; species Polydrusus cervinus. Next base: position 6,273,708 of record OW284515.1, read on the forward strand.
GCACTGATGTTTTCAGGGTGGGCCGGTGCCCACCCTGGCCCTCCCCTGGCGCCGCCGTTTTGTATTTATTATAACTAGTGTTCTATCCTTAAAACTGCTACGTAAAACTGAGATTGCCCACTTTGATGCTGCAATCCCTATATCTTCAGGCCTATGTTTTTCTAATGTTGGGTTGCATAAAGATTTTTAACCACAATTAACTAACCAGCAAGTTTGACTGTGACATAAATGACATTGACAGGCAACATTTACTCACAATCAAAGATGCCTGTAGTGACGAGCTCAAAAGCGCAGAGTCTAATAGTCTAATTGCAGACTATTTTTTCGTCTCACACCTTTTACTAATATTTTATATTCGGCCACATTCCGCTACATTTTAACAAAATTTTCAAAATTCACTATTATGAATACTAGTCGAATTTTGCTACGTCTGGTAACAGTGTTTTTCGATCGTCATAGTGGGACTAACAACTAAGCTCGAGCTGTCCGCCAAGCCGGCTATGCACCGTACTCGAGTTGCACCGTTAGTTTTTTGAAAACGACGTGAATTATTATCTTAGCTGGTTTTGTATCGATTTACCGTTTACATGTTGCTAAGTAGTTTGTAAGTTGTGTGGCTAAAAAGAAATCCTAGTTGCCGGAAGTAAAAATGTGAATTTTACAGCTTTTAAATGTAGGTTATACTTAGTATATTTATTTTCAAGTGGCAGCGACAGTAAAAATTTATGAACCTAACCACGAAATCGGTAGGTCACTCGACCTCACTATTATTCTACTTGGTCTAGCAGCAACGATGCAATTAGACAGGTATAGAAGAGACTATCGAGAATTAATTTTTATTGATGAAGCCGCATAAAAACAAAAAATCAAAAACATTCTCGTCGAAATATCTACACCTGTTAACTCGGCCACTCGGCGTCATCATGTGTGAGTCATAGGAAGCGAGACCATTTCTTGATAGAGAAACTTTTACACAAGCGCAGAAAAAAAAAATTAATTTTACCGTTTTTTCTGGCTTTTCGATCAGTAAAACATAGTTTCTTTTAGAATAACCCATTTTTGCGCCAAATAGATGCCGGCTAAGCTGTTTGATGTCGGCAACCTTTATAAATGAATTTTGGATGACCCCTTTTATACTAAGAGGACTGCATTCAGCCTACATTTGACTAAACACATATTTTAGCGTAGGTATTTGTTTTAGTTTTCTGCCAGTTGGAGATAATATACAAATCTGCAATTTTAAACGATAATTAACTAACCAACAACTTTAACTGTGGCATTAATGACATTGGCTAGCATTAAAGACATTGGCAGGCATTATTCTCTCAATATCAAAGTTGTCTGAAAATATGAGCCCCCCCCCCCCCCGAATATATTTTCTGACTACAAATTAAGGTAACCGGCACAGTATGATTGTGAGAAAATTATATCTGCCAATGTTATGTATGTCACTGTCAAACTTGCTGGTTAGTTAATTGGGGTTAAAAATTTTTAAACAACCCGACATAAATCAATTAAAATTACTTACTTTTAATATCGAATTCACATCATCTACATTAAGGAAGTTTAAGGATCTTCTTCGTCCCAACTCGGCCAAAGAAGCATGAAGCTCAAAAAGCAGCAAACCCCTGACCCGTTTTTCGCCTAAAACAAATTAGGTACAGAGAATTAGAAATATTTATAGTTGTGTTACAAATTTGTTTATATTTTATAAATTATTAGTTAACAGGATGTTGCAAATTTATTTATATTTAATAAATTATTAGTTAACAGGGTGTTACAAATTTGACACTCACCTTTGGAATCTTGTACACCGTAAGAGACACAGCGAAGGTTAATTTGGGGTAAAGTTGCGCAATATGAGACGACTAACATGCCGTTGACAAATTTGAAAAATTCCGAGTAGGTAGGCCTGAAGATATTCGGAAAAACCCGAAAATTCTCGTTTCGGGTTTGATGTTGTCCTAACTTTATTTAGAGAGATGGGCAACAAGTAATTTTACATTTTCATTGCTACTTTTTATTTTTATCATCATAATCAATTTTTGATTACAACAGTTATAGAAAATAGAAAGAAATGTAAAATAAATTTTTGCCAACTCTTTAAATAAAGATAGAAAAAAATAAAAACAGAAACGAAAATTTTCTGTTTTTCCTAATATCTTAGTGAGTAGGTTTCTGTAATTCTTCAAATATGTCAACGACTTATTAGTCGTCTTCAACTTGTGCAACTTTGCCCCAATTTAAACTTTACTGTTTCTCTTACCGTTTACGAGGTCCCAATGATAAGCATCAGTTTGTAATATCTTGTATATTTAAAAAGCGCTATAAAGTTTATTTTACATTTACTAAAATAACTATTTTTTTTTTCAAATAAAACTCTAAACTAAATTAATTTGTCCCAAAATGTTTTGCTCCATAAACTTATGATTTTGTTGCAGATTATAACTAACAATTATGGATCATAATTATTATTGTTCGCCTAGTACTTCGCTGATGCCATTGCTGAAGAGAATAAAATAATTATAAACAGTTTCAATTTATTTTTACAAGTATTTGTCGCAATTAGCGTTTAGAGGTTATACCGGGTGTTGCATCGTCGAGCGGGACATAGGAAATCCCATGTAATTTTAAATGGGGTCAATTATTGGCTTCCCTAATTATTTTAAAGAAAAATTCTATTTAGGTTTATTAAAGAGCACTAAAACCCACATTCAAAAGAATAACTTTAGATATTTTTAATGAGCCCGTTTACGGGTTATCGCCGATTTCTTTTTAACTATTTCTCCTTTTTATGGCCCCGTATTTGCGGGCACCAGTCAAGGTAAAAGATGACTGTCAAATAAAGTTGTCATTTTGAAATGTGTGCTTTATTGTTATAAAAACTAATATAAAAATATTAAAGATGTATTTATGAGTACAAATAAATCTGAATAAAATTAAATTAAGTATCCAATTACAAGGTTAATTATGACATTTTACATGTTTCAATATTTTACTAATTAAGAGGTAGGTACTATTAAATTGTTAGAACTTTAGGATTTAAGAAAATGTTCAAATATTCCTCCATTGACTGCTAGACAATAACCGAGGCAATCATAAAATTATCTTCTTACATTCGCTAGTTGGTAAACTGAAATTCTATTGCATTCGGCAGAAATAGCATTTTTTAACTTATCTAGATTTGGGTATTTTTTATCTTTGTATATCCTGTTTTTTAAATGGCCCCAGAGAAAGAAATCATTTGGCGATAAATCAGGAGACCTGGCTGGCCAATTTACTGTATGATTTAAGCCAATAACATTTCCATTAAAAGCACGGTTTAAATATTCCCGGACAGCCAGGGTACTTTGTGCCGGGCAGCCATCCATTTGGTACCAAACATCCTGATTTTCCCTGGCGGCATCATGTAAAGTAGGTAAAATATGATCTTCAAGTAGTTCCAGAAAATATTCTGCATTTAAATTTCGTGTAAGAAATAATGGCCCGATAATATTTTCTCCGAAAATCCCAGCCAAAACATAAACTTTTTGTGGATATTGCGTCCTTGTTTCGACAAACCTGTGTTGGTTTTCTTTGCTCCAATATCGATAATTTTGAACATTGGGTTCATTGTTTAAGGTAAATGTGCATTCGTCAGTGAAACAAATGTTTTTTAAAAATTCCCTATCCATGTTTGCTCTTTCAATCATACCAAAACAAAACTCCTGTCGTCGTATTTCGTCCCTATCTCTTAGCTCTTGGTGCTTTTCATATTTGTATGAATAATATTTATGTCGTTTCAAAGCTCGTAACGCTGTGGTGTGATCTAATCCTATGTCATCCTTAAGTTTCCTTGTGCTGATCTTCCCATCATTATCTTCCACGCACAATAAAACTTGCAAGTCCCTATCATTTCTTGCATCTCTTCTTTGTTCCTGCCTTTGCAAGTCCCTATCATTTCTTGCATCTCTTCTTTGTCCCTGCCTTTCTTCACATCTGCAGTTATTTATTACAGTGCATTTTGTCTCAAATTTCTTGATAGTCCTTTCGACTGTAGATTTTGCAGGTATCGGCCTATTCGGATACAGAGCAGCAAACATGTCTGACACATTTTGATAACTATTTCCTTGATAATACCATTTATACATCAATATTTTTTCTTCAGAAGTGTAATTCATGGCTAATATTTTCGATGTACGAGTTTTTATAACAATAAAGCACACATTTCAAAATGACAACTTTATTTGACAGTCATCTTTTACCTTGACTGGTGCCCGCAAATACGGGGTCATAAAAAGGAGAAATAGTTAAAAAGAAATCGGCGATAACCCGTAAACGGGCTCATCAAAAATATCTAAAGTTATTCTTTTGAATGTGGGTTTTAGTGCTCTTTAATAAACCTAAATAGAATTTTTCTCTAAAATAATTAGGGAAGCCAATAATTGACCCCATTTAAAATTATATGGGATTTCTTATGTCCCGCTCGACGATGCAACACCCGGTATAAGGCATTTGAATCAATTTGTTGAAAGTGTACCCTGGCTGGTACGGTTTTCACTTTGGAAATAATGGGCCCGATTTTGAATCCCGCTTCGGACAGTTTTTTAAATCGATTTCAACTAAAGATATGTAATTGAATTTAAATTTTTTAAATAAAGAAATACTGAATTTTATTATATGTATGAGGTGATTTACAAGTATAATTTCGTTTCATTTTACGTTATTAAAATGTTGGTAATGATTTGTTATAGCTACACCACGCCAAAATTGTTGATTATTTCAGGAACGATGTGTTTTAGGGCGTAGATTATGAATCTAAATACGGTTTTGTCGGAAACGCTTAGTTTTTACTACGGGTTTAATTTTTTGGGATTCAATTTTAAAGGAAAAACGAGTAAAGGGGGCAATATTTTATATTCCCCTAATAAGCTATTTTAAATCAAAAATATAACCAAATGCAAAGCCAAATACAATAAAATACGTTTACATATGACAGTTGTGACGGGATGGATCTAGATTATGGCACTGTCTAGTATTATTGAATTACGTATCTAACTGGTAGCGTTCAAGACTCAATGGTAGCGTGTCCCTAGCCGAACCTCTAAATCCTTCCCTTCACAGTAAGTTTAAAATGTATCCCGGAAATAACTACCTGACTACACTTTTATCGCAAGAGCACTCTGGTCGTGATGTTTCTCCTTGAATGTTAATTAAGGTGTTAATTGATGTTATAACAACTTACCAATCGGGCCTTTACCAGATATGTCAGCTCTGCCTCGATAGTCCGCGGAAACGGCGCGGTCTACGCGCGAACGCGAATCGATCACTCTTGTGAATCCCTATCCCTTTGATTATAGTGAGCAATAAAACACTAGATTTTCAAAACACTTAAATCTATTAACAACAAGAGATAAAGAAAAAGAAACTTTACAATATTAAACTTAAGATATTTACAAGATAAGTGTAAGAGAATAAAGAGAGGTGTTTTACTGAAATAATACCCATTATGCAATTAAAACCCAGACATGCGTTTACTGTGAAAGAGAACAAACTCGAAAATAACCCCTTGATATGAGAAAACCACCCAATCTGATTCAGTTGAAATAAAGAAAACCCTGAAGTTAATCCTAAGATTGAAGAGTCCTAAACGACGATCGTAAACCCTGATATTTAATCCCATCTTTGCACTTTGAATTAAGATTCACTTTCACAAGAACACAATCGCGTAAACCTGAACTGTTTATAAAAAGGAAACTCGGAACTGTCGCGTAAGAATAACCTTTCGTAACTTTCCCGTACAAACTATCCCTTCGAAACCTTTCATTACGAAAACGAACTTGGAACTTTCCCGTACCAATAACCCCGAGGAACTGCCTTTTTCAGATTTTCCAATATCCGTTCTGACCTCTTGACCATCTAACTACCCCCCTTAATTATGTCTTTTACCCAATAGGGTGACTTTACCCTTCTCGGACCAATCCGGGTCCTCGTTACTCGTTGGCCATTTGCCTTAGGTACTGAGAGATTTAACCAATAGATAATAGATGGCCCCAGTCTCACGATTTGAGAATAAAATACTAACCTTCTCTCTAACTTACTTATTCACTAATTTATACAAAGGTACTAGAGAATTACTACATCTAAAGCCGAGAGTCGGATGCTTTTAAAAACCCATTTAAACGTTAACCTAGTGCCAACGTGTCTAAATACACTATCTACAAATGGGAAAAGAAAACACCCGGGGGAAAAGGCTTGTACATATATAATTGAATCCGGCAAGACGCAAATCCACTACTTTTGATGATATATTCGTTTTTCCTTTATTATTGACAATATATGGTTCATACAATATATGAAACGTAAAATAGCCATAAAAAGTCCTCCGGCGAGTGACTATTTGTTTCCCCGAACCCCGTCAGCTTGATGCTTTATGGCTGGGACAATCGACATTAGATATTTTACTTTAGCTTTAAGAAAGATGGTACCCATCTGTTCGGACCTAAGGGCTGTTAAGGATGTAATTTATCCCAAAGTACAGTTGGGTATCCTTTTGTGAATTTTGTTAACTTACGACCCAAAAGTTCCTAAATTGCTTTATTGGCGACTTTCTCCAAAACGATATTTTTTCCTGTCGGGTTAATGAGAACCAAATGTTCTCCGTAAAACGTGATCTTTACAAAAAGAACCGAAAAATAAAACTAGAAATCACGTTCTATTACACAGTCCAAAAACAAATTACAACCAACCTTGTGTGTAGCTATAACAGATAATTACCAAAATGTTTTGTCATAACGAAACATTTTTAGATTTCATATATTCTTAAAACTAACACGTTTTTACAATTATGATTCCTTTACAGACTAAGTATAAACCATATTTCTATTCAATTAATTTACCATGCAGTTTTTCTAACAGAAAACTTAGGGTTCTTCAATTTTTCCTAAATGAAATTTCCAATATTACAATTTTTTTACATTCACTTATCTCACCAGTATATATTTTCTTCAATTTTGCACCACTTTTGCTAACATTTGGCGATTTACTTCCTCATCTTATTATAATCTTGTTTGGCATGATGAGTTACTATTAATGGCTTAAAGAATATTATTCGTTTAAAAATAAAGTTTACATATTAAAAATGTAAGTCCAATCCTGGTAATTACGTCAAATACCAACATAACACACTAAAAATAACCAGCATGTCATTCATGTCACGTGATTGGGCGACGATTTCGCGAATTCTATCAAAATTATTACTATATCTACTTACTTGGTATCAAAATTTGCGTCAAATCAATTAACTCCTGGCAAAGTTTTCTCTTTTGCTCCAAATCGCTATTGGACACGTCGGACAATCCCCCAGGATTCTCTTGGCCAATTAATTGACCAAGGGTCAATTTTACTTCAGCCACGCAAAAATTAGTCGGTGGTAAAATTTTCTCAAATTTACTAATAAACTTTTTACAAGCGGTTACGTCGTCTTGTTCAAGATTGGCCATGTCCGTTCCTATTTTTTCCAGGAGGGCATTCACGAGAAGTTGAGATACGAAATAAGTGCACTTGTTGCAATACCAGTTTTCAGGTTCTTCTTTCAGGGTGAGAAAGCTTTTTGGCAGTAAATACCCATCGCAGGTTCTAAAAATTAAAATAATATTTTTATTTGTTTCGCAAAAAGAACGGTAAGTCACCAAAAATCATAATTTGAAACAATATACAGGGTCCGCGCCTCACCCCCCGTCTTCTGTAGCTCACTCATTAATTAAGTTAGGATTTTGATATTTTGCAAACTTTACCTGTATCCTAGGGCGTATTTCAGGAAAATATTTTTGTTTATACAGGGTGTTCCAAAAAAATGTGACGTCATAAGGATATGTTTTTTTAGATTACATGTCATATATTTTCTTACTTATTTGGATGCATCTTGTAGTTGCCTACATACCCCTAAAATTTTAATTAAATCGGTTCAGTATTATAGGCAAAAAAAAATAAAAACTAAAAAAAATCAGTTTTGCACCACTGGTTTTTAAAATTAATAAAAAATAAAAATAATGCCTCGTTATTAAAATTCTACAAAGGTACTTAATAAATAAGGTCCTAAAGTCTCGTTAACCCAGTGTGATTAATACGAATTATACAGGGTGTCCAAAATTTAGTGTCAAACTTTGCAAACTTTAAAGCAATTTATTTTTCTTATTTCAAATTGGAACCCCTCCATATTATTATGTCATTCGATGCAGAATTACAATTTAAACATTTGTCCTAATTACAACCCTATCGCAATTTCTAACGCATTAAGACTTATTTACAGAAAACTCGTTTTATCAACCTTTCCACCAGTCATTATTATATAATAAATATCAAAGGTGGCTTTGAAAAACAATTTATTGATATTAAAGTTTATTGAAGTGACAAAAGCCCATTTTGGCTTTAGTTTTTTTATAATTTCCAATATTATCAGATTAGTATTAATTATTTAAGCTATATTATTTTTTGTGATGGAATACAACCAAGAAAAGCTCGTAGATATGATTTTCATACTAAAAGAATAACATACTAAAAAAAATTTTATTTGTCCTTTTAGTAAACTTTAATATCAATAAATTGTTTTTCAAAGCCACCTTTGATATTTATTATATAATAATGACTGGTGGAATAGTTGATAAAATGAGTTTTCTGCAAATAAGTCTTAATGCGTTAGAAATTGCGATAGGGTTGTAATTAGAATAAATGTTTGAATTTTAATTCTGCATCGAATTACATAATAATATACAGGGGTTCCAATTTGAAATAAGAAAAATAAATTGCTTTAAAGTTTGCAAAGTTGGACACTAAACTTTGGACACCCTGTACAATTCGTAGCAATCAAACTTGGTTAACGAAACTGTGAGACCTTATTTATTAAGTACCTTTGTATAATTTTATTAACGAGACATTATTTTTAATTTTTATTAATTTTTAAAACCAGTGGTGCAAAACTGATTTTTTTTAGTTTTTATTTTTTTTCGTCCATAATACTGAACCGATTTCATTAAAATTTTAGGGGTATGTAGGCAACTACAAGATGCATCCAAATAAGTAAGAAAATATATAACATGTAATCTAAAAAAACATATCCTTATGACGTCACACTTTTTTGAAACACCCTGTATAAACAAAAATATTTTCCTGAAATGCACCCTAGGATACAGGTAAAGCATGCAAAACGTCATAATCCTAACTTAATTAATAAGTGAGCTACAGAAGACGGGAGGTGAGGCGCAGGACCCTGTATATATATATATATATATATATATATATATTTAAGGTCACAAGATCACAAAAAGCATGTTTCTCATTTGCGTCCCTCTGTATATTGGCTTGAAATTTTAAAAACTGTTTAAAGGTATAAAATTTTCTATACCTAAAACTTTAGCAGGATATACAGTGTGTTACAAATTCGACGTACGAGCATTGGGATCTCGGCAACTATAACAGATAGAGAGATGGTTAAATTAAGGCAAAACTGCATAATCTGGTGTTTGATAAAATACCGTTAAAAAATTTAGAAAATTCCGTTTATTTCCAGAGATATCCGTAAAAAACCGACTTAAAACCGAAATAAACCAAAATTTTGAATATTTGTTTTTAATTTTGTATGCTTTTAATTTCGAATTTACAGAAAAGCTGGTTGGACGTTCTTAAGGCCACTTTTTAAGCTCTACAAAATTAAGAGTCAAAAATATTTAGAAATTATTTTCAAAATAGTTTTAGCTATGATACGTCTTATTGGGACTGAAGCATAAAAAAAAGTAAACAAATATCTAAGTCCTTATGAAACAAAAAACTTGATAATATTACCTACATAAAAAACGAATCGTCGGACTAAAAAACTATATATATGATTTTGTAGAGTTTGAAAAGTTAACTTAAGAATGTCCAACCAGCTTTTCTATAAATTCAAAATTAAAAGCGTAAAAAGTTTTAAAAAAATATTTAAAATTTCGGTTTACTTTGGTTTATTTACGGATATCTTCGGAAATAAACGAAATTTTTTAAATGTATTTTGGTACACACCAAATTACGAAACTTTGCCCTAATTTAACCATCTGTTAAAGTTTCAGAGATCCCAAAGCAATGCGGTGATATAATTTTTGAATCACTAAACCATACAGAGTGTTGTGCTCTCAACGCATCTAAACTATTCAACTTTTTAATATTTTTTAACAACAGAGTGTGTTAACGTTTTAGCAGTGGCGGCTCGCGGTCCTAAAAAATGGTGAAGAGCTAGGAATAGTGCGGGTAGTTAAACAAACATTGACTAAAAACCCGTGTACAAAACGTCTCTCTTATCCTCATCTGTCCAACGACTGAATGGAGTTTCCAAAAAATTACAAATTATGTCATTAATTGGGTTTATTTTTAAAACACACAACTAAGTAGGTACAAACACTACTGAATTAGCGGAAAAATAAAAACAAAACTTTTTAATCACACAGTAAATTACGTAAAAACGCCCTTCATCATAATACAAATTGTTACATGCTGTTTGCGTGACTGACAGGGCCGTAGGTAAGGGGGAGGTTTAGGGGGTTCAACCCCCCCCCCCCCCCCCATGATATATTACTTGACTGAACTACCCAACTCAAAAATCGTCTCCCTAGCCTTACTAGAGAAGATAGAAAAGATTCTTTTCTAAAAAAAATATTACTAAAATATATTAGATACTAAAAACAATATTACTTAAATGAATCAAGGTGTGTCCTTCCACGTTCGCTTTACCTCATTTATCACCTTAAGATTTACTAACAATTTTATTTGTCCGTGCGTTGGACAACTTCCATTTCCGACAAGTGCGTTGTGGTCAGTCCGATCCAGTGGCGTATTGGGGGGGGGGGGGGGGCTGCCGGGCTGCAGCTCCCCCTGAGCTCCGGAGCTCGGCTCTAAAAATCTAATTGCAACCTAATTTTTGAACGCTTGGACACTTAATTTAAATCTTTAAATAATGTATTCTTAGCCTAGATTACAAAGGTTTTGGAAATTCCTAGAGACCTGTCTCCGTTAGAGGGGTCTCTACCATTACTTTTCCCTCGGCCCTTCACTACGTGTCCTATCACTGTCACCTGTCGACGGCTTTGCGATAAGAAGCGCGATTGTAAAAATTCATTATTTTATATTTCGCGCTCAGTAATAATTTAATTGTAATAAGGGAATTTCTACAACACGTTATAAGGAGGCGTTACAGAATAAAAAACTAAGATAGGGAGGTGAAAACCATTTTTCTCTAAGATGCGCCGTTCCAATGCTGCAGCCTGTCAAAGTTTGAGAATGCCATATTTTAAACGTCAATATCTCAAAAAGAATTAAATTAAGACATGACATTTTCTACAAAATATACGTGAAATTTTATAGGGAATTAAATAATAATATTATAATAATTAGGGTGCTACATTTAAAAAAAAAGTATGGTGGATATGTCCTGACTATTTGGGATACCCTATATAATATAAAATAGTTTTAAATTATAGATCAAATACCTCCTTATAACTCTGTTTTTTAAAAAGTTGAGTAGTATAGATGCTATGGAATCCTGCGTTGACAGCATGCCACCCTGTATAGTTGTAGTATATTTTTCTGTAACAAATAATTTTTAAAAAAAGTCTATAGCGCTTTGCTACTTTGGTAATCAGTTGCTAACGGAATGTTTTTAAACTTTAACCAACTTTAAGAGTACCATTTAAAATGACAATATTAGAAAAATATATTTTCCTACGAGCGTGCGCAAAGTAGTACTTTGCGCACGCATTTTTGTGTGCAAAGTTACACTTTTCCGCACTAGTGCGGATAAGACTTTTATCCGCACTGGGTGCGGAAAAGTAAAACTATTCAAAAATCTCCTTGGTAGGGAATATTTATATTTATTTTAGTAGCTGTAAACTATTTTATGGCAATGTGAGAAGCCGTTGCAAGAGTATTCTCTTTTATCTTTTAATCGTAATTCCCGATATTTGTATTTCAGCTTAAAACGAAAAAAACTGTATTTTTTAAGTACCTCGTATAGTGATAAATGATTATAATATTGCCAAGCAACAATAAATGTACATGTCGATTTTGACACATGATGTCAGATTTTTCCTCAGTTTCTATGTCCACAAGAATCTACAAACACCGACACTTTTATTTTTATCAAATCATAAAAAGGCTTAAACACTGTTAAAATGAGCAATTTAGTTTCCTATTATTTTTTTTATTGTTATGTAATTTTTTAATTTTCTATTATTTTTTTTTGTTATGTAATTTTTAGTTGTAAGTATATTATAGTTCTTTTTTTAAAGTCGAATTAAAAATTATTAAATAAATTATCATATTTTTATTTTTGTTGTTATCTGATATGAAGCTCGTAGGAAAAATGTTGTTCCTAACAAGTGCGCAAAGTGCTTTTCCGCACGCAAGAACTTATCCGAACTCCGCTTCGCGTCGTTCGTCCAACTGTACTTGCGTGCGGAAAAGTATCACTTTGCGCACTTGTTAGGAAAATAACTATTTTCTACAAGCGTGCGCGATTTACCATTTTCCCGCACTCGTTTTGGTTCTGAAATACCCATTTTCCCGCACGGTGTACTGTAAAAAAAATTTTTTATGTAATTTTATAATAAAATACAACTCTAATGAATAAAATATGAATTTTTAGACTCATTTTTAGTAAAAGTAAATGAGGTATATTACAGAAACACTAATTTTTGCAGTTTATTATAAACATTTAAAAAAAAGCTGATTTAAAACAGTTTATTTCAAAAACCCCGTACATAGATGTTAACATGGTAACCACGACACACACTTAAAATTTAATTATCAAAGTGACACCTTGCAACAGTTCACCGGAGCGTGGCTTTAATTTTTGATTTCTTTCAGATTCTGATACAAAAATCTTCCATCGATAATTTCTCGGACGATGAGCCTCTAGAAGATATTCTAGAAGCTGCAAGTATCGCAAATTTGGATTTACTACCAAAAAAGTCATTAGTCGGGTATTAAAAACAATACGAACATTTTGTTAGTTGGTGTGAAGCGAAAAAGTAAAAGCACCAAGAGAAGAAGTACCTACTTTTAGCATATTTCTTGAAAATGTCTAAACTTTGGACGCCAAATACCTTATAGTCGATATTCCATGTTAAAAAGTGTACTTAAGGTTAAGAAAAATTTAGATGGCAGTAAATACTATAAAGTTAATGCCTACATCAAGAGACCGCGACCCAATTCCACAGTTTCACACAACCATCCGCTCATCAAGATCAGTTGGTTTCGATTGCTTCAACCTGTCTGGCATCCGCAATCAATTTGCATAGTGCATCAAATTGTACTTTTAATATAGATATTATTAATAAGTAGAAATTAAATATACTTGTTTTTAGTAAAATTATATTTTTAGAAATATTTTGTGGTAGTTTTTCTAACGCTTGTAGAAAAAATTTTGATCCTAACTCATGCGGAAAGACACTTCCCCGCACTCGACTGCTTACCCGAACTCCGCTTCGCGTCGTTCCGGTAACGGCAGTCACTTGCGGGAAAATGGTTCTTTCCACACTTGTTAGGATAATAACTATTTATTCACCCATTTTGTCTATTTTGACACTTTACTGCACTGAAGTAGGTGCCAAACTCAGTCGAATCCGAACACCTTGGACAAGAGCACCAAAAGAATTTTGTTTCATGCAAGAATTGTCTTCTATTCGTTGTACACCATAACGGATCTGCATAGCATATGCTCAGGTGATCACCCTTCTTTATGTTAGTTCCTGAAAAAATAATTTTGAGGTTTTATCAAATAATTTTAGTGTGTCTCTTATTTCTCAATTTTTATATTATTTTGATGTGAGATGTGTAACATAATTTTACCTATAATGATTTTTTTTTTAATTTTTACGTTATTTCCCAACCTTTACCAGATTTTATTTGCGTTTATAGTTATAGCGCGAAGTTGTAAAATAACTCTATTTTGTTTAAAGGTGTAAAAAAATGTTAAGTAAAGGAATTCTTTGGGACTTTTTTAAATGAAACACCCCGTATATTATGGCATTTTTGAACAGAAATAATTTTAAACTTATACTAAATTCATACCACATTATGTCGATATTGTGTTTTTGAGATATTGATATTTAAAAAATAACATTTATCTTAGTCGACAGGATGCATTGTTTAAATGGTACAACTTAGCTTAAACCTAAGGTTAAATCGAAAGGTGGCATTTTTGGGTAGAAAATAGAAAACCAAGATATACATATAATGTAAATACCGTTTTATCTAAGGTACACCGTTCAAATGCTGCAGCCGGTCAAATTGGGATAAATGTAACTTTGTCATCCCAAAAATATTGCTTGCCTTTTTTTTTTACCAACGTTAAATTTTCAGGTCTTACTACTTGGGTTTGTTCGTGGGTAGGATCCGACAGAAGAATGGAATTTTAGTTGGTGTTGTAAAGTAGATTTCACTTGATTTATACGGATTTTTTGGTTACGTGATCGTGCGCTTGCCGCCGCAAGAACCAGTTTATAAATGTTAAAAATATAGAGTAATAAAATAAAAAATTCTTCAAAAAACATTCGTTTTATTTTGATGTCAATTTAAAAAGAATGTGTATTTTCATTCCAAAACTTATTTATATTTTAATATATATTTACCTGACACTATTAAAATGTGTCCTGTATCGGTGAAGCTTTTATTGCAATTAGATCTACAATTATGTTCAAACATAGACGTTTTTTGGTAAATGGCAATATACGGGGGATCAGACAAAGGTACTTCATGGGCATTAACCTAAAACAAAATCTAGATGACTGGATGTCGCTACTGATGAGCCATGATATGGCGAAACGCGTCTAGGGAAGAAGTTTTACGAAGGAAGGAAACAAAACACTTTTCATTTTAAAACAATAATAACAAGATACACCCAATGATGGATCTCAATCCACGAACGATATTAAAATATAATTAGATACAATAAAATATAAAAAAATAATTAGATACAATCAATGGATCTCTATCCACAAAGGCGAATAATTATCCTAAAAAGGTGAAGTAACCTAAAAATCAAAACTGCCCAATTTTTATTATGACCAGCTTTTTTTCAGCGTAAAATTAATGATCATGGAATAACGTACAGTTTTGTAAAGTGGACTTTTGCAATAATTTATTCCTTCATATTAAAACTAAATGAGGCTTAGTTTTGTGAATAATAGAAATTAACATGTTTTTGATTTTTAAATTTCATTACCCTGTATAAAAAAGACATTACACACATTTAATATAGTCCATGTACTTATATTTCAAAAATTAACGAGAGTCTAAATAAAATGATATAAAACACCGCATTTTTTTCCTTCCGAGGGCCCGTTAATATGCTGGATGCACTTGGGCCAGGTTTGGTCCATTGTGCTTACCCTATTTGATTCTTCACACCCACTTGATGACCCCAGTTCCTTGCACTAACTAGTTTGTGTAGGTCAACTGGGGAGAGAGTCAGGATGTTCTCTGGGTGCAGTTTTGGTTGCCCGAGTATTAGTTGCCTCTTCCGATCAAGTGACTCGCAGTGGCAAACTATGTGCTGTTATATACTGTTTCCCTAGCTTATCCGCATAATCTGCTGTTAAGGTCTTCATTGTACAGATACATTTTGTGCAGATGATTCTTAAGAGTCATGTCCTGTCAAAATTCCTGTAATAGTTCTCTCTCTGTTCATTTCAAGCAGCTGTTTCGTCTGCGGTTAGGATCTCCAATAAACGTTTACTATGGTGTAATTCCTGTCTGTTGTTCCAGTGGATTTTGTATTCACTCCTGATTCATCGCCTTATGGGATCTCGTGCCGTGCACCTTGCTACCCCCAGTGCCGGTTCTGGACCAATGAATGTATTTTCTGAGCTTTTCTTTGCAAGTTCATCGGGGTTTTTGTTCCCTGTAATACCTTCGTGTCCCGGTATCCACTGGAGTATCACTTTGTTTACTTTTGCCAGGGTCTTGAGGTTACCTTATTGCATATTAGTGGTCTAAGAGCTGCTTGACTATCAGAGAGTATATGGATCCGCTTATTAAGGTAAGGTTTCCTATTGTTTTCATACGCACACTGTTATATGGCGTAGATTTCTGCTTGGAAACACTATAGGAGACTTTCCCAGAGAGAAAAATGAGTTTTCCTCCGGTCTTATTATTGCCCCAGGAGTAGTTTCTGGTGTTTTGTTTTTCCATGCGTTTCATTTAAACACCACATTTAAAAATTACAGTAAACATTTTAAAAAAATAGAAAATTAAACAGCTAAAAATATGACAGAACAGAAACAAATGTAGATAAAATGTTTAAGTAACAAAGTATTTAACTAAACGAAGATAATATGCATTATTTGGCTAAAAGAGTTTAAATTTTCATTCAACTTCGTTAATAGGAATTTTAGTCAATTGTTTAACTTACCATGACGATACCACAAACTCTCATGATTTCTTCTTCGGTAAATTCATCGTCTAATTTGAAAAACCGCTGTGCAAACTGAGCAACAGTAACTTTCTCATTATTGTATTTATCGGTTAATTTTCTCTCTTTACAATGAGATTGTAAATCAGCTAACTGCTTCCATACATCATTGTTGTGTTGCTTCTGATAGAGACATCTCAAGACCGTAATACATGAATATAAGGGATGTATGGAACCAAAGTTGTTAATAATTGTTACCTAATAACAAAATCGATTTTATGCATGTTTAGAGTTGTATTATTTTACTCTTAAGGAAATTTCGTATTTTTTACTATCCCTATTATACCATAAGACTTCTACTAATATTACATTATATACCTAGTTGGATAAGCTGAACATTCCCGGACGGCGTAAAAATTGTATGTCGAGGCGCAAGCCGAGACTGGCAATACGGAGTCCGGGAATATGGTTTTTTCTATGAGGTATACATACTATTTTTTCCGTAAATCGAAAATTATTAAAAGGACATAAATTATTACAATCAACTTGTTAAAATTTTGAAACAAATATTATTAACTTTGTTCACGAATAAAGGATACCATTAAATATTTGTGTTGTAACTATGGAAACACAGTAATATTGAATTGTTAACTTAACACATTTTAGATTACAAGTAGTAGTAGTACAGAATAGTGGTTTGTACAACAAGAGTGGATAAAAAGTAAACTTTCGAGTGAGATATAAACAATCCACTCGAGTATATTTTTTCTACGACCCTATGCTAAAAAATGTAAAAAAAAGTTTGCAGGTCGAACGGGCTCTCCGGGCTCGAACTCACGACCATTGGATCTATAGTAAAACGCTCTACCTCTGGACTATCGAAGCGTTTAGTTAGTTTTGCTAAAATCAACTGAATAATGATGCTACATGAAATTAATTTTCTATGCACATTCAGCAGGTTGCATTATTGATAAATCTATTATAAATGCGTACAGATTTTGTTATATTGAACAAGTTAATAATATATTGTTCCATATACATTTAAATTATATAATTTAGTGTCTTGAAAAAGAAGGCGGAGCCTCAGTAAAAATAATGTACTGTGATTGGTCAGTACTTTTAAGAACAACATGTAAATTTGGCTCGTCTGCTGTAATTGACTACTGTGATTGGTCAGTTTTATTACCTATCTAGGATGGATATGAAATTTTGTCGCACAGTTAACTGGAATAGCCTACTTTACTCGCCACTTAAGTGTAAAGGAAACAGCAAATTTCCATGTGGGAGTAGAAAAATAATATTTCCTTACAGTACCGGGTGAGTCAACGATTGCGCGGATCAATTTTATGGCTTGAAGATAAAATTTGTCGGCAATAAGCTTTTGTGTTAAGATATGGTTGGATATCAGGCACATTTTAAAAATATTTTGAATTATACAGGGTGCGCCCAAAAAGTAGGGTGTCAAAAAGGTAAATTTTTTTAAATGGAACACCCTATATATTGTATTATTTTCGGATTCCTCACAAAGTTTTATGTTTTATGCTAGAGTCAATAGTTTTTGAGATATTGAAGTTTAAAATATGGCATTTTTAGACTTTGACAGGCTGTAACATTGGAACGTTCATCTTAGAGAAAAATGGTTTTCACTACCCGTTCTTAATTTTTTATTCTCTATCTAAACGTTACTATTTCCGGTTTAACATGTTAAACCGTTAAAACCGGTTTTTTTGGTTTAACATGGTAAACCGGAGGTTGGTTTCCTTGGATAGAGAATAAAAAACTAAGATAGGGAGGTGAAAATCATTTTTCTCTAAGATTAACCGTTCCAATGCTACAGCCTGTCAAAGTCTGAAAATGCCATATTTTAACCGTCAATACCTTAAAAACTATTGAATTTAGACATATGACATTTACAAAATAAGCGTAGAATTTTGTGAGGAATCAGAAAATAATACAATATATATGGTGTCCCATTTAAAAAAATGTACCTTTTTGACACCTTACTTTTTGGGCGCACCCTGTATAATTCAAAATATTTTTAAAATGTGCCTGATATCCAACCATACCTTAAGAGAAAAGTTTATTGTCGACAAATTTTATCTTCAAGGCATAAAATTACTCCGCGCAATCGTTGACTCACCCGGTACAATAATAAATATTTCCTAACAATTATTTTCCGTTGCCTAGCAACCACTAAGTGTAAGGAAATATTGACTTTTTCTTTCAGAAATGTTATCAAAAATGTCAATATTTCCAATCGATTTTCGGAAAATTTAATTTTTGATTTAAAAATATGCAAATAAAATATATTTATTAAATTTAAAAACATCCCATTTGCCGCATACCCTATGGTGGGTCACTTTTTATCTCCGTTGGGAATTAAACTCAGGATCAGAAAAGGAACCCTTCTCGGTTCGAAACCGTCAAAGATTCCAAACTGTATACAATCCATCACAAATGGATTATGTATGGTCCTGCCGTGTAGACTGTGACTTAGATGGAACAATTTTTTTTAAAGCACTCTTACCTTTTCTCCCCTTCGAGAAGTGTATTCACATTCTGGTATATGACAAAACATTTTTTCGCACTGTTCGCTACACATCGGCCAGCCGCATTTTGAACAGGGTCGATAATTCTCATCTGTGATTTCTTGACAGCAGCCTAGGCAAACTGGAATAGTATCCTGGGAAGGACCTTGATAAATTCTAGTTTTTTGGTTTGGACAAAATTTAAAATGCATCATTTTTAACCGATTTCAAATTTTTGTTCTTATTCATGGATCACTACCGTATTTCAAATGTTTTTCATTCATAATAAAAATGTTAAACTTTGATGTAATTTTTACTAGGTGCGAAATTTTTTGACCGAATCTTGCTCGAGCTTGAATTAAAAATACGGAATTTCTTCCTCAGTCGCGAATTTTATAGGAAAATATTCAAATATTTCACGCCTTCAAAACAATTTCCGGAAATATTCAAGCTCAAGGGAGATTATAAGTGAAAATGCCCACGTTAAGGTATACCTTTCGTAACAATCTTTTAAATAGCTGTAACTCCCAAACGACTTATCCGAATTTAGTAAACTTAACCTTATTTAGAAGAGAAAGGTAAGTTCTTTTAAATGTCGTATCCATTAGTACCCGATAGTTCCTAATAAAATTGCTAGAGGACTCAATTTGTAATAATAATAGTTTTGATTTTATTCCGAGAATTTAAATCATACGGTATAACTGAGGCATCACAGGGCTACCACTACCATTTTGTCACGCAGTCAAGCTGCCTTCAAGGCTCAAAAATCGACTCAAATCCATGATCACAATGGAGTGCCTAAACAACCTAAGAGTTGCCAACCTTAATGAAACACCCTGTATATTTTCTTCTGTATTATGTTCATTATAACAATAGTATTGCTAATTAATTAATTGTTAAAACTAATATTACTGAGTGAACATTTTCCGCCCCCTCCTCCTATGGACGCGAGTATTGGATTAAATTTAAAATATTATGTTTAAAAAAATCATTCTATTTATAACAATTTTGAAAAACGTTGGAAATAAAGAAATATAAAAGCCTAATTTGTTTAAAGTCGGTTAAAAATAACGAAAATTCATTTGTTATACATACCATAGATTAGCGGTCGTTCTTTTAATATGATTTCGTTTGGTTTAACATTTCTTGTAGCAATTAGATGACGTCCCATTTCAGGATTGCAAGAAACCTAAAAAATGATAACAAACTTATCGGCTATAGGTTGTTTTTTTCAAATAAAGAAAACGCATTCGCAATTCCATTCACCGACTCAATACTACTTGGTGACCAAGATCAAGATCTTGATAAAGGACTCTAATACGAACCTAAATATGTAATAAAGTAGTGGGTGTTAAATTTAAAAAAATACAACTTTTTGTTATCACATTTTTTTGGGTCAACCTTTATGTGAAAAAATATTATTCTGAAATACTTCTCATGATACAGTACCTATACTGTAAGACTAATAAGTCTGCATATAATTCGTATGGGAGCTATGGAAGCGTGACGCACTACTACAGGACCCTGACCGGTGTGAAGTTGGCAGCCAAAATTTAGCAGCCAAAATTCCGAAATCCGAAATTTTTTTTAAATATATTTTATTTAAAAATTAACCATTATGAAATGTTTATACATTAGGGTGGGGTGTGTTTCTATTATGCTAAAACTGTAATTTGTGTTAAAGGGGTGGTTATTGGGTTAAAAGTGTTAAAATTTAAATCATCAGGAGATTAAGGAGAATAGTACTTATCCATTACTACCAACAAAATTTCTTGCACTCGCGTAGGAGAACAATCATAGAATTTAAAGTGTAAAAATTAAAATAATTACACAAAAGTTAAGTTGAGGGTCCTACACCTAGATCTTGGGTCAGGACCCTTAAGGGGGATGGTACCTATCCATTACTACCAACAAAATTGCTTGCACTCCCGTAGGAGAACAATCATAGAATTTAAAGTGTAAAAATTAAAATATATATATAAAAGTTAGGTTGAGGGTTGTACGCCAAGATCTTGGATCAGGACCCTTAAGGGAGATGGTACCTGTCCATTACTATCAACAAAATTTCTTGCACTCCCTTAGGAGAACAATCATAGAATTTAAAGTGTAAAAATTAAAACAAGTATACAAAAGTTAAGTTGAGGGTCGTACACATAGATCTTGGGTCAGGACCCTTAAGGGGGATGGTACCTGTCCATTACTACCAACAAAATTTCTTGCACTCCCGTAGGAGAACAATCATAGAATTTAAAGTGGAAAAATTAAAATAATTATATAAAAGTTAAGTTAAGTTAATCCAGAAAATGTCGGGGACTTTGTAAAAAATTAATAACTTCGAGATTCCGCTTGTAAATTGGAAGACAATTGCATTTATATCCGAAATAAAAGTTTAAACGCCACCATATTTTAAGGGATGTTAGACTATACCTATAGCTTACGTATCCACTATATGACATATTCCAGAAAATGTCGGGGACTTTGTAAAAAATTAATTACTTCGAAATTCCGGTTATAAATTGGAAGAAAATTGCAATTACATCCGAAAAAAAAGTTTAGACACCACCATATTTTAAGGAATGTTAGACTATACCTATAGCTTACGTATCCACTATATGACATATTCCATAAAATGTCGGGGACTTTGTAAAATATTATTAACTTCGAAATTCATGTGTGTGAAGAAAGCAACGAAAATTAGCGGCAACCGTTTTTTTACCGTAAAACCTAGCCACCAATTTAGCGTCAAATTGTCAAATGCGCCTATATATTATTTGGCAACGATTTATCACAGCAACGAAAAAATTAATAACTTCGATATTCCGCCTATAAATTGGAAAAAAATTGCAATTACATCCGAAATAAAAGTTTAGACACCACCATATTTAAAGGGAAGTTAGACTATACATATAGCTTACGTATTCACTATATGACATATTCCAGAAAATGTCGGGGACTTTGTAACAAATTAATAACTTCGGAATTCCGGTTATAAATTGGAAGAAAATTGCAATTAAGTTCTGAAAAAAAAGTTTAGACACCATCATATTTTAAGGGATGTTAGACTATACCTTTAGCTTACGTATCCACTATATGACATATTCCAGAAAATGTCGGGGACTTTGTAAAAAATTATTAACTTCGAAATTCATGTGTGTGAAGAAGGCAACGAAAATTAGCGGCAACGGTTTTTTTACCGTAAAACCTAGCCAGAAATTTAGCGTCAAATTGTCAAATGCGCCTATTTGGCAACGATTTATCACAGCAACGAAAAAACTAATAACTTCGATATTCCGCTTCTAAATTGGAGAAAAATTGCAATTACATCCGAAATAAAAGTTTAGACACCACCATTGTACCAGGGTTGGTTTATTTGTGTGGGTAGGACAGCAAATAAAAAGGTAGAAACTCTTTCTTGGGGGAAAACAATTTATTTTTGTAGGCAAATGCAAAGCTAAAAATAAATTACAAGTTAGAAACTCTATGGAATTATCCTGAAAACTGACTGAGCCTTAAGTAGAACACCTTAATTATTTCATATGCCTTTAAACTTAGCAAATTTTACAAGTTACCACTCACCTAATACCAGGCAATATGCCGAAATTAAAAAATATTTGAATTTGGCAACTGACACCACGCGGCTACCAGCCTTGCAAAATACATACTTAACTGAAAACTGCTTCTCGGTGCCAGCGCATGAAATCTTCAGGCGATGGAACTGATTCACAAAAACTAAGCCACTAAAAAATTAACCATTATCAGTAGCGTCGTTCGGATCTTGCTCGATAAATTGAGTTAAACTGTCTCAACTTGCCCCCCCCAAGCTTATAAGACAAAATAATACTCGTTATGGAATATAAGCTTCCGTCGGCTCATAATACTTGCGCAAATGGCTCACATGAAACATGCCTCGTTCCTTATTACTATCAGTTTCCTCCAAAATATACGTCACTTGACTGACCGCCTTTTTCACGCGAAAAGGACCTTCAAATAGCAGTAAGAATTTTTTTGTTTCTGCCCTTACACTCGACGATACATTGCAAGCACGCAAAAGCACCAATTCGCCAGGCTGAAATGCCGGATACGGTCTCCCCGGTCGGCGCGCCTTCCGCCGCTCTGCGCTACCAAGTAAGGTTTCCTTTGCAAGCACTAGCTTTCGCTCGTAGGGCAAATGACCTGTACCCGACTCGGTCCCCTGTAGGCCGCCAGGCAGCAGTTTTACTCGCGGTACCCCCAACTGCAGCTCTTCCGGGCTAAATCCCGTTGACTCATGGACTAGCGCATTAAGGAAGCACGCGAATCTCTGTAATTCATACGCCCAACGAGTATGTTGTTCATGACAGAAAGTACGACACAATCGTCCTAACTCGCGCATCACCCTCTCCGAAGGGTTCCCCTGAGGGTGACGCACGGAGGAAAAAATAACCTTAACGTCCCTTTCCTCTAGAGCCGCCTTCCACCTCCGCGCGGTAAACTGGGTTCCATGATCGTTTAGGACCCGGTTTACCACCCCGTGTTTATTAAAATAATCATTAATCAACCGGTTAAGTAGGACGGTCGTGGTGGCCCTTTTTACTGAATAAAGCGTTACGTATTTGGTAAAGACGTCGATTATCACGAAAACGTAGGCCACGCCCCCCCTACTTCTTGGTAACGGCCCGAATAAATCGATAGCGATCAAATCATTTTTCTCCGCTGGAATGATGGCATTTAACCCCGGTTTGGGCATTACCGCTGCTTTACTTTTTTGACATAACTGGCATGACCGAATCACTTTCTTGGCCGTTTTATGAATGTTGGTCCACCACACTTCGCCGCGAAGCGCGCACCAAGTTTTGTAAACCCCAAAATGACCCAGGGCTTCGTGGTACTCCCACGCGAATTTTTCCGTCAACGTCCTTGGGACGCAAAGCAAGTAAAATTCCTCATTCGTTTGACGGCAATATAACACCCCATTTTTTAGAGTGAACTTCTTCTGCAGATCTTCCTCATTAGGGAGTTGTCGCATAATATCCCCTAACTTCGAATCTTCGGTTTGGTATTTACTAATGTTTTCAAGAATTTTTTTAAACTCTGGTGAAAACTTAAAGACTGCTAGAATCTTAAACATTTTATCTTTGGGGGTTGGTGGCCGCACGGCGGCCTGGCGTGATAACGTGTCCGCTATTATGTTCTGCGGAGACATAATGTGAATTAAATCAAAATCGTATTCTTGAAGAGCTAACGCGTACCTAGCTATTCGTGCGGATAATAACCTACAGCTTTGCAAATAGGTAATGGTGGAGTTATCCGTGTAAACCACAAACTTTTTTCCCAATAAATAAATTCGAAACTTTTCAATTGCCCATACCAAACTTAACGCTTCTTTTTCGTTTATGTGATATCGCGTTTCGCGGTCCAATAATAATCGAGATGCCCAAGCCACGACCTTGTGCTGGCCCTGTACTATTTGATATAATTGCGCCCCGAGGCCTGTATCACAGGCGTCCACCGCAAGACAAAACGGCAGATCTTCCCGTGGGTGGTAAAGTAGTGTAGCAGACTGCAGCTGGTATTTTAAATTATCAAATGCTTGTTGTTCGGTTTCCGTCCATCTCCATAGGTTTTTTTTTCGTAGCAAATGCGTCAGCGGTGCTGCGATTGCAGCAAAACCTTCGCAAAAACTTCTATCGAAATTGGCTAGGCCTAAAAACCTCTGAACTTCCTTCCTATTTCGCGGTGTTTTAAAATCTATTAACGCCTGAATTCTTTGGGGATCGGGCCGATATCCATCTGAATTTAAAACATATCCTAAAAAAGGCATTTCCTGTCTAAAAAATGCGCACTTGCCTAATCGCAAAGTAAAACCGGCGTTTTTTAATCGATTTAAGACTTTTTCTAAATGCTCTAAATGTTGCGGTACATTCTCAGATATTATTAGAATGTCATCTACATATACCGAGACAAAATCATCGAAATCGGAACCGAATACTTTTTTTAAACAACGGGTAAATACGCTAACGCTAGACGAAAGTCCGAACGGAAGCATGCGAAAACAATAGGTACGCCCGTCGAATTTAAAACCCGTGTATTTCCACGATTCCGGTGACAACGGTATTTGGTAGTACCCACACGTAAAATCGATTGACGACATCACCCCCACTCTGCCTATCGATCTTAAAATCTCATCGATCGGCCTCGGAGAGTCGTATTCCTTGACCATTTGTTTGTTTAAAAACCGCGCATCCAGGCACAAACGAACTGTGTTGTCCTTTTTTAACGTGGCCATCAACGGTGATACGTATGGCGTGGGCATTCGGCAGATCACACCCCACTCTTCTAACACGTCCAGTTGCTTCTGAATAGCCGCTTTTTGTGCTAACGCTATGGGGTACTGCTTTAACTGAAACGATCGTTCGTCCTGCAGCCGTATCCGATGGCAGTATTCCGAGGTTTTACCGGGGCGCTCCGAAAAGATATCTTTATATTTTTCCAGCAATTTACAAAAATCAAAACTGGATTTTTCATTTAGGTTCGCGTTTACCACTATACTATTAAATACGTCGCGCATGGGCCCCCTATCCAGCCTGTCACCCGTTAACGCGCAAACTTTCTTCTTTGTCATCGATTGTAGTTTTACGCTGCCGTCTTGCGCAAATTCGTGCTTAGGATGTATCTCCGGCACCTCTGCCCACTCACCACTTGTTTTGAGCAAAATTATCCCCATTTTTAGGTCGATCTGCGCGTGCACTGTGCGCAGCCAATCAACTCCTAGTATCACCGGATACACTAAATCGGGAATTAGTAAGAATTCATACGCCGACTGGCATTTTTTTATCGAAAACGACAGTAATACTTGTTTTTTAACTCTTTGCTGTTTTATTCTAAACGCGCCGCTGACTTTGACGCCCACGCACGGGAACGTAGGAATCACGTCGTGAAAATTTTCCAATTGTCCCCACACGTCCTCACTTATAGCACATATTTCACTTCCCGTATCCACTAACGCCGGAAAATGAAAGCCATACAAATTAATTTCTACTATAGGCGATCGCGCATTGGATTCTACGTGTTCCAAGTCACATTCGCTTAAAAGATCACTTTTAGGGTTACTTATACATGTATCCGTCCTATTTAACACCGCCCCCACGATTGGACTTATAATTCGCGAGGCGTATTGCCGTTTCCCGACCCGTCATCTTCTTGATTGTCCCCCGTATTTCGAGACTCGGAGTACTCCCCCTCTTTACCTATCTTCAACGTCCTGACCTTATTATTCGCGGCGGCGTAGGAACGTTCATTATCCCTTCTATCACCTACTTTATTTTTATACATTTGAGGTTTAGGCCGATTTTCAAAATGATTTTCATTCGATACCTCCGATCTAAAATAATCGTCGGCTTGACGTAGTCGTTCCATTGCCGCGTCTATCGAATTAACACCCACTAATATCGACGAAATATTTGGAGGAAAACTTCTTGCTATTGTTTTTAGTAATAACACTTCTGGGTACGGAGGCGTTAAATGCTTTGCCATCACCACATATGTCATGAAATGATTTACGAATGAGCCTTCACTATATCTAGCCGATTGCAATTTCAATTTTATTTCTAATTGCCTGGTCTCGGACCAAAATTGCTCTATGAACGCGCTTTTAAACTCCATATAATTATTAAACCGATGCAAATACGCCTGGCTCCATAACAAAGGCTCACCCTTAAATTGTCCCGCCATTATATATTTAAAAGTATCAAAACCTAAATTATTTAATTGACAAAAATGCTCCACTTGTTCCAAGAAATCCATTGGATGTATTTGTTTATTATCAAAAATGGGCAATCGTTTGCCTGCCTCAATATTTCCCAAATTTGGGAGATTTTGATTATTAGGTGGTTGGTTTACATTTTCTCGGTTTATTAATTGAACACTTTGTAATAAATGGCTAAATATATTAACTAATTGGTCCTCAGAATACAGCAAATTATGTCTACCTTGATTAGCCCCATTGTTTTGATAATTCCCTGTATTCTGATTTACCGGATTCCCTAATGCCCCTACACTACTATAAGCAGGGGGCTCATTTCCTGTATTCGTGAATCTAGGTGCCCTAGGTATATGAAATGATAAAAAGTCTCTTTGGGCATTATTCTGAGCCACCCCTTGGTCCATATTTTCTTGATGATAGAGGGACTGCTGCGCAGTCCGTCTGATTAGATTTTCGCTGGAAAACTGAGCACCTCTACTGGGAGTTCTTATAAAATAATCTCTCCTACCTCGACTTTCAGATACGGGCGTCCCCCTGTAGTGATTTCCCATATTCGTAGTGGTACGGTCTGTTTCCCTGTTACTTCTGTTCACTCCCGTAGGTGGTACTATCTGTGGAAGTGTTCCCGTTGACGTCCTTGGTGGTAGGTCGTCTGGCAGTTGACGTCCGCCTCTGTCTTCCCCAGGGCTATGCTCCAATCCCATTTTGCTGTTCCACTTGGGCGCCAAGATGTACCAGGGTTGGTTTATTTGTGTGGGTAGGACAGCAAATAAAAAGGTAGAAACTCTTTCTTGGGGGAAAACAATTTATTTTTGTAGGCAAATGCAAAGCTAAAAATAAATTACAAGTTAGAAACTCTATGGAATTATCCTGAAAACTGACTGAGCCTTAAGTAGAACACCTTAATTATTTCATATGCCTTTAAACTTAGCAAATTTTACAAGTTACCACTCACCTAATACCAGGCAATATGCCGAAATTAAAAAATATTTGAATTTGGCAACTGACACCACGCGGCTACCAGCCTTGCAAAATACATACTTAACTGAAAACTGCTTCTCGGTGCCAGCGCATGAAATCTTCAGGCGATGGAACTGATTCACAAAAACTAAGCCACTAAAAAATTAACCATTATCAGTAGCGTCGTTCGGATCTTGCTCGATAAATTGAGTTAAACTGTCTCACCATATTTTAAGGGATGTTAGCCTATACCTATAGCTTACGTATCCACTATATGACATATTCCAAAAAATGTCGGGGACTTTGTAAAAAATTAATAACTTCCAAATTCATGTGTGTGAAGAAAGCAACGAAAATTAGCGGCAACGGTTTTTTTATCGTAAAACCTAGCCACCAATTTAGCGTCAAATGGTCAAATGCGCCTATATATTATTTGGCAACGATTTATCACAGCAACGAAAAAATTAATAACTTCGAAATTCCGCTTATAAATTGGAAAAAAATTGCAATTACATCCGAAATAAAAGTTTAGACACCACCATATTTTAAGGGATTTTAGACTATACCTATAGCTTACGTATTCACTATATGACATATTCCAGAAAATGTCGGGGACTTTGTAAAAAATTAATAACTTCGAAATTCCTGTTATAAATTGGAAAAAAATTGCAATTACATCCGAAATAAAAGTTTAGACACCATCATATTTTAAGGGATGTTAGACTATACCTATAGCTTACGTATCCACTATAATGACATATTCCAGAAAATGTCGGTGATATTGTAAAAAATTAATAACTTCGAAATTCATGTGTGTGAACGGCAACGGTTTTTTTACCGTAAAACCCAGCCACGAATTTAGCGTCAAATTGTCAAATGCGCAGCAACGAAAATGGTTACATGTCCCTGTAGCCACAAATATCTTAATCAGTTGGAAAAAGTGTAAATGTTGGCCACGGTAGTTTAAATAGTAACCCTTTTTAACTTTAAATAATTAGCAACGAATCTTAACTTTACTATTAATGAAATTATTAAATCGTAATTTCTTTAAAACCTGTTGATTTAAACACACCTTTTTTTTTTATAAAGCTTAGCTTAAATCCTTGCTATGCTTCTAGCTTATATGACATATTTCAAAATATGTTGGGGACTTTGTAAAAAATTAATAACTTCGAGATTCCGTTATAAATTGGAAAAAAATTGCATTTACATCCGAAATAAAAGTTTAGACGCCATCATATTTTAAGGGATGTTAGACTATACAGCTTATCCACTACATGACATATTCCAGAAAATGTCGGGGACTTTGTAAAAAATTAATAACTTCGAGATTCCGCTTGTAAATTGAAAGAAAATTGCATTTACATCCGAAAAAAAAGTTTAGACGCCACCATATTTTAAGGAATGTTAGACTATGCCTATAGCTTACGTATCCACTATATGACATATTCCAGAAAATGTCGGGGACTTTGTAAAAAATTAATAACTTCGAAATTCCTGTTATAAATTGGAAAAAAATTGCAATTACATCCGAAATAAAAGTTTAGACACCATCATATTTTAAGGGATGTTAGACTATACCTATAGCTTACGTATCCACTATAATGACATATTCCAGAAAATGTCGGTGATATTGTAAAAAATTAATAACTTCGAAATTCATGTGTGTGAACGGCAACGGTTTTTTTACCGTAAAACCCAGCCACGAATTTAGCGTCAAATTGTCAAATGCGCAGCAACGAAAATGGTTACATGTCCCTGTAGCCACAAATATCTTAATCAGTTGGAAAAAGTGTAAATGTTGGCCACGGTAGTTTAAATAGTAACCCTTTTTAACTTTAAATAATTAGCAACGAATCTTAACTTTACTATTAATGAAATTATTAAATCGTAATTTCTTTAAAACCTGTTGATTTAAACACACCTTTTTTTTTTATAAAGCTTAGCTTAAATCCTTGCTATGCTTCTAGCTTATATGACATATTTCAAAATATGTTGGGGACTTTGTAAAAAATTAATAACTTCGAGATTCCGTTATAAATTGGAAAAAAATTGCATTTACATCCGAAATAAAAGTTTAGACGCCATCATATTTTAAGGGATGTTAGACTATACAGCTTATCCACTACATGACATATTCCAGAAAATGTCGGGGACTTTATAAAAAATTAATAACTTCGAGATTCCGCTTGTAAATTGAAAGAAAATTGCATTTACATCCGAAAAAAAAGTTTAGACGCCACCATATTTTAAGGAATGTTAGACTATGCCTATAGCTTACGTATCCACTATATGACATATTCCAGAAAATGTCGGGGACTTTGTAAAAAATTAATAACTTCGAGATTCCGCTTATAAATTGGAAGAAAATTGCATTTACATCCGAAATAAAAGTTTAGACGCCACCATATTTTAAGGGATGTTAGACTATACCTATAGCTTACGTATCCACCATATGACATATTCCAGAAAATGTCGGGGACTTTGTAAAAAATTAATAACTTCGAGATCCCGCTTATAATTTGGAAAAAAATTGTATTTACATCCCCGAAAAAAAAGTTTAGACGCCACTATATTTTAAGGGATGTTAGCCTATACCTATAGCTTACGTATCCACTATATAACATATTCCAGGAAATGTCGGGGACTTTGTAAAAAATTAATAAATTCGATATTCCGCTTATAAATTGGAAAAAAATTGCAATTACATCCGAAATAAAAGTTTAGACACCACCATATTTTAAGGGATGTATAATTATTTTAATTTTTACACTTTAAATTCTATGATTGTTCTTCTACGGGAGTACAAGAAATTTTGTTGGTAGTAATAATGGACAGGTACCCTCCCCCTTAAGGGGCCTGACCCAAGATCTAGGCGTACAACCCTCAACTTAACTTTTATATAATTATTTTAATTTTTACACACAAATTCTATGATTGTTCTCCTACGGGAGTGCAAGAAATTTTAACACTTTTAACCCCATAACCCACCCCTTTAACACAAATTACAGTTTTAGCATAATAGAAACACACCCTACCCTTGTATAAACATTTCATAATGGTTAATTTTTAAATAAAATATATTTTAAAATAATTATCTCCTCCAATGGACGTTCGAAAGATTTAGGAATTTTGGCTGCTAACTTTTGGCTTCCAACTTCACACCGGTAGGACCATGTACTATTATACTTACCGAAAATAACTGACAAACTTTCTTATGTTGCTTCCAATCTAGTTTTTGGTGTTCTTTAGAACAATAGAACACAATTTGGCAACCACCACACTTTTGAAATGCTTCTTTTTGGCATTTGTTACAAATGTTCACATTAGCCATTTTATCAGTTGATTCTAAAAGTTTAAAAAAATATTCCATATTATGTTCTTGCTTTTTTTAGGGTTGGTTGTGTAAAAAATAGAAACTCTGTTTTAAACCGCAAATCAGCCCATATAATTGAAAAATTTATGAACCAGTTCAGCTAATATAGTAAAGTAGCTGTGATGTTTTTGTAACATTGTGGATGTTAACATAAAAATATAATGTTCTATTAGCATAGTTTTTATAATCCAGAGTGGCTTTTATACAGTGTGTCCACGGATTGACTATTGAAGAGGAAAAACTTTTTTATTTGTGGGTTTATGAAAAAAAGTTATTTTTCATAAACACTCCTGCTTGTTCTCAAACCACCAAAAAGCATATTATTTTTTCAAATATATACCAGGTGTTCAGAATTTAGATAAATATTTTTTAAAAGAGCTAAGAACAAAGTGTCCTTATGTGTAAAGATAGGATAAAAAGTAATTAGTAAAAAATGTTGCGGTTAAAAACCTACGACTCATTACCAAGTTTTGACTTATTAGCTAAATGTACAGAGACAAGCAAAAAGTTTCAACTATAATTATACAGGGTCCAGCGCCTCACCTCCCGTCTTCTGTAGCTCACTTCTTAATTAAGTTAGGATTATGACGTTTTGCAGTCTTTACCTGTATCCTAGGGTGCATTTCAGGAAAATATTTTTGTTTATACGGGGTGTTCCAAAAAAGTGTGACGTCATAAGGATATGTTTTTTTAGATTACATGCCATATATTTTCTTACTTATTTGGATGCACCTTGTAGTTGCCTACATACCCCTTAAATTTTAATTAAATCGGTTTAGTATTATAGGCGAAAAAAAATAAAAACTGAAAAAAATCAGTTTTGCACCACTGGTTTTAAAAATTAATAAAAATTAAAAATAATGTCTCGTTAATAAAATTATACAAAGGTACTTTATAAATAAGGTCTCACAGTTTCGTTAACCAAGTTTGATTACTACGAATTGTACAGGGTGTCAGTGTCAAACTTTGCAAACTTTAAAGCAATTTATTTTTCTTATTTCAAATTGGAACCCCTGTATACTATTATGTCATTCGATGCAGAATTACAATTCAAACATTTGTTCTAATTACAACCCTATCGCAATTTCTAATGCATTTAGACTTATTTGCAGAAAACTCATTTTATCAACTATTCCACCAGTCATTATTATATAATAAATATCAAAGGTGGCTTTTAAAAACAATTTATTGATATTAAAGTTTACTAAAAGGACAAAGAAAAATTCTTTTAGCATGCTCCTAATATGAAAATCATATCTATGAGCTTTTCTTAGTTGTATTCCATCACAAAAAATAATAGCTTAAATAATTAATACTAATCTAATAATATTTGAAACTATAAAATAACTAAAGTCAAAATGGGCTTTTGTCACTTTAATGAACTTTAATACCAATACATTGTTTTTTAAAGCCACCTTTGATATTTAATATATAATAATGACTGGTGGAAAGGTTGATAAAACGAGTTTTCTGTAAATAAGTCTTAATGCGTTAGAAATTGCGATAGGGTTGTAATTAGAACAATTGTTTAAATTTTAATTCTGCATCGAATGACATAATAATATACAGGGGTTCCAATTTGAAATAACAAAAATAAATTGCTTTAAAGTTTGCAAAGTTTGACACTAAACTTTGGACACCCTGTACAATTCGTATTAATCAAAGTTGGTTAACGAGACTTTAGGACCTTATTTATTAAGTGCCTTTGTAGAATTTTAATAACGAGGCATTATGCGGCGGTATGCCTAATGGATTTTGTTTATGGTTAACCAGCATCCTTAAGAACCGTTCTCTGCAAGTGGCGATTGACGGGTTTCTCTCAGACACCTTCACCATCAATGCCGGTGTTCCTCAAGGGTCCATATTGTCGCCTACCCTCTTTTTACTGTATATTAACGACCTTCTAGTAAAAACCCAAAATCCAATTTATAGCTTTGCTGATGACAGCACATTTGTCTCATCTTTTACCTTGACTCCCCAAACATCCGCTGCCGACGCACATCTTCGCAGGCAGCATGAAGTTTTGCGCCTCAACAATGACCTGGAAGAAATTTTGGCTTGGGGTGACAGTAACCAAGTCGAATTTAATGCTAAGAAAACCCAGGCAGCAGTCTTCTCCAAAAAGGTTAACATTGCAGAACCGGATATAGTCATGGCAGGACACGCAATTCCCCTGGCACCGTCTATTAATTTGCTAGGGGTCAATCTGGGAGGTAATATGTCTTGGCATGATCACGTTGCCGCAATTGCCAAGACAGCTGCACAGAAACTTGGTGTACTTTTCCGCACCAAAAGGTTGTACACACCTCATCAACTTTTGACACTCTACAAAGCCCAGATTCGACCATCATTAGAATATTGCTCTCATGTCTGGAGCTCTGCACCCAAGCACACCCTTCGGCTACTGGATTCCATTCAAAGGAGAGCCGTTCGTCTGATCGGCGACCCCGAGCTGACCAAGACCCTCGATAGCCTGAAGCATCGAAGACAGGTTGGTGATTTGGCTCTCTTTTACAGATATTTCCATGGCAGGTGTTCGACTGACATTGCCCACTTGATTCCACCTAGAGCAATGCAAAACAGAAATACACGGCGAGCCACTGCCGCTCATCCATATGTTGTTCAGCTTAGTACTCCTCGAACTTTATTGTTCAAGAATTCTTTCATCTGGAGAACGTCATCTTTGTGGAATGATCTTCCTGAAGTCGTTTTTCCCAATGAATACAATCTTCAACGTTTCAAGACCAACGTTAATCGCTTTTTTCGCACTCGCACCGCTCCCAGAGCGCCTTAAAGGATTTTTCCTACAGTGCAGGTGTTTTATCATAAAAAATAAAAAAAAATTATTTTTATTTTTTATTAATTTTTAAAACCAGTGGTTCAAAACTGATTTTTTTTAGTTTTTATTTTTTTTCGCCTATAATACTGAACCGATTTAATTAAAATTTTAGGGGTATGTAGGGAACTACAAGATGTATCCAAATAAGTAAGAAAATATATGGCATGTAATCTAAAAAAGCATATCCTTATGACGTGACACTTTTTGAAACACCCTGTATAACCAAAATATTTTCCTGAAATGCGCCCTAGGATACAGGTAAAGTCTGCAAAATATCAAAATATAACTTAATTAATAAGTGAGCTACAGAAGACGGGAGGTGAGGCGCAGAACCCTGTATATTATAGATATCGTTTTTACGTGATTTACTGTGTGATTAAGAAGTTTTTTTTTCAGTTAATTTAGTAGTATACGTACCTACCTAGTTTAATTTTTATTGTGTGTTTGTACATAAGAAAGTACCCGCACTATACCTAGCTCTTCACCATTTTTTAAGACCGCGAGCCGCCACTGCCAAAAACTGCACTACCTCCTGGCTATTACGTGTATAGTAATAGCTTGTTGTACCTCTCCCCCTCTCTAGTTTTCTCGTAACGAGCCACTGATGTCAGGTAAATTTTAAAGTTACTTCTTTTAAAATTATTATCCGGTTAATTGATTCTAATATTTTTTTAATCAACTGATCTAACAATTCACAAATAAACTATATTAAAATTTTTACTATTTTACCTTTAAATTATCCAGTTTCTTTCAATATTTTTATAAAAAGTTTTTTTTTTAATGTAAAACTTAAATTTATTACGACTCACCTAAAATTAACACCTGCAAATACTGTCGTCAATGTCTAATAAAAATTTCTGAAATATAACTAGATCACGACGCGCGACGCCTCCTGTATAATAGACAAACGAAAGTAGACGCATAGAGCAACTAGCTTCAGTGTGGTATTTTTAAACGGTTTAAGAATAGTAATAGTTGGTACAGAAATATAAAAGAGAAATGTACCGGAACGCACGGACGCGCTACGCCGCGCCGCCGCGACGGAACGAAGTTTTTATACGAAGTACAGCGTCGAAAAAAAAATTAATTATGGTTGAGATTGCCTCAGGCTCCGCTTGAGATATTTTTGACATTATTCTATGTGTCAGCTTAAAAAATTAAGCATTTTGAATATAAATAATGTGCTACAAATTCGTGTGCGTACAAGGGGATCTCGAAAACGGTAAGAGATTTGAAGATGGTGAAATTGAGGCAAAATTGCTTATTTTGTGGCTTAATAATTTGATGAAAGAAAATTATAAATATTCCGAATACCTTCGGAGATATCCAAAAAAAAAAAAATTTTAGTTTTGGGTTATAATTTTTGCTCCTTCATTTTTGACTTGGTAAAAAAAACAAAAAACACTTTCTCATAGCCGTTTTTTATGTTCTACAAGATGACATTATTAGTTTTCAAATTCGACTTTTCGTTCTTTATATACCAACCTCAAGTTAATTTTTTTAAATACGGACCTGGAATTTTAAAAACAGTATTAGGGACTTCTAAGCTTTGGAAATTTAATACAATTTAAAGGTTTTTAAAATTTGAACGTTTTGTCATCAAAAAAACACATCATTATTATTTTAACGTATTCGTTCTTTACTATTACGGTCCAGGAAATTATTTTCAGAATTACTTAAATATTAAAATTACATTACATTACTTGTAAGTTATCGTGTTTAGGCCGTTTATTATTTCAATAAGATTTACCGTAACAATACAAGTAAGCTTATTCTCATTAAGGCATAAGAAGTAATTTTATTTTTTATAAATTTTTTATGTATTTTATTAATATCTTTTTTTTTTTTTTTTTTTTTTTACGGTTCGCCGACTACGTAGGCCATCTTGAACCGGTCATCGACCACAAATGTGATCTACCGACTGGGGAGTGTGAAACGGCACCTTCATCCTACGAGATATCCGATCTCATCCGGCCTGTCCGGCGTGAATAGGATGGCTAGATGTCGATTCATTTTACACTCTTCCCTGAGGCAAGAGCACGCCGTGTTCCCAAGCGGTCACCCGCCCAAGTACTAACCGCGCTCGACACCGCTTGACTTCGGTGATCTGCGGGAACCGGTGCTTAATATGTCGACAGGCCCTTGTCTATTAATATCTTAAGTATAATAAATAAAATGTTTAAAACACAATACGTATACAGGGCCCTGCGATAGTGCGTCAGGCTTCTATAGCTCCTACCCAATTTAGTTAAGAATTTTATTCATTAAGACGCCGATCAACCCTAAAAATTCAAATCATAAAAATGATTAAAATCTTTCTTATTCATTTTTAAATGCTCTAAAACTTTTATCTGGAACTTTTTTTGCTAATGTTTTTTGTTTCAAAGCGACAGGTCAAAAACATGTTAAATAATTGTCCTTTTCCAATGCCAGCCTTGAATGCAAAATAATGACAAATTGTCTTCTCAAACAATAAAATTTATCTTCTGCCAAAAAAGCAGCTATTTACCTAATATTCTTTTTTAAACGTTACGTACGTACACACGTGCCAGCTCGTAACGTGACGTACGGTAACATATCAATGTCAAATTGTCAAAAAGTGACAAAAGAGCTCTTTAAGGTATGGTAACTGAAAATAAACGTACGGGCTATAAAAATTTGAAATTCCAACCTTCTCAAGATTTTTAATGTAAGGACCGTGTGGCTCAGGAAGAAGCAATACCGATCAGAAGTATTTCCACACTCCATTCATACTTATTCGTTCAAAATCATCATACAGAGATGGATAATAAGAGAGTAAACCAAATGAATGCCAAAAAAATAAGTATAGTGATAGAACCAGACTCAAGCAAAACTCTGATAGAGGAAGGCAAGGATACACCAATCCGAGCATCTGAAGAAGACTCACTTATGGATATACCCAAGCAAGAAGGGTATATGGCAGGTAAAAAACGATCGACCCATCTGGAGACCTTCCTGCACCATGACCGAGATATGATTTCGAAAGAAGAGGTAATTTTCTTTTAAATTAAATAATAAAACTAAGGGCAGGGTCGGACTGGGCCTAAGGGGCCCCGATGGCAATATGACTTTAGAGACGCGCCGCGCCGCCCGCCTACTATCTGACCTAGCGATGTTGCAACAAAGGAGAGGACGAAAGCTGAGGTCTAAAAGTCTAATTGCAACCTAACAAAAATACCGTATTGGTGTCGACATTTTCTACAATAATTTCAAGGTTCAAGTAAATGTTTTAAAAATGTCGTTTTTAATACAAAGCAAAACGTTAATGTATAAAAGTTTTCACTATTTTTACTTGCGTTGCTGTTTTTTTGTAAATATATTTACACTTACCTTTTAATTTTAAATCTGGCTAATTCTTGCCGTTTTTAATATTTTTACTAAGTAACTTCGCTTGCGTGCTACTTTTCTGGTTGTTTTACCTTTATTTTAGTGTTTTTTAGACTTAATAGAAAATAGAATATTTTACAGTTAGCAACATTTTAAACTAACCAAACCAACCGAAAGAAAATATTTTACATGTTTTTAGTTTTTAAAATAATTTGTCCTTTCATCGCGTTACTCCTTCCGCACCCCCTACCCCCGCCTAGTTTTTGCGGACGCCCATGTGTCCTTATAGTTATTTCTATATGGTCTGGCCATAGATGTATGTCTATAGTTTGTAGATTCTTATCTTACTTGTTATTGTCTATTTCTTTTCGATTGCGAACGATGACAGAAAAAAAAATTGAACAAAAATTCACCTAATTGGGTAAATCATGGACCAATTTACACTACATAAATGCCAACTTATTAAAGGTCTTTTTTTTAAACCACAGAAAAAGAATAAGAAATTTCCGTTCGATTGATTTCTAGCAAATATATCCTAATTATATACCTTTTAGCAATTAAAAATAACTTTTAGCTCTAGTTATATTACGAAACAAATAATCTATTAACTTTCTGTACATAAAATCGGTTAATTTCACGTTTTTCTGCAACATAAAATAGTAAACCTATGCCTACTTTGTGTTGAAGCAAAAAGGATGCCCGATTTATCGACAAAATATAGAAGGCCATGCCAAACGCCGTACCCGCTATAGGTTAGAAAAAACATAAATAAATGTCAGGGATTTTTATATTTAGTTTGGTGTCTCATAAATCACCAGAAAATCCTCAGAATTGCGCTTGCAATGGCAATAAAAATACGGTTCGAGTTATATTTCTTGCAAGCAACACAAATTGCGCCAGCTGATCATTAGCCTCATAGCCTCGTTCTGCGCATACTCCCGGGCAATCTTTTCTTGCGTGAAAGAAAAATTGCAAACTGTAAAGCGGCCTTTAACAAGTGTTAATTTAAAATTCTAACCGCTATAAACAGTAAACAACAAAATGTCAGTTATGACGTAAATCCCTAACCTTACTTTTTCAACTTGTCAAAAATGAAAATTCTTGCATTTTTTATTGTAAAACGGGTTTCTGTCATCGTTCGCAATCGAAAAGAAATAGACCATAGGTAGGTACTTGTGTGTTTGTAAGAGTATCTTTTAATAAGTGAATAAATTACTTTGTAGTAAGTTTTCGAACAAATTTATAAATTTAACGTGCAGAAATCTGAAACATGTAGAAAAAGTGCATTAATATTGAATTAACTATACATCAGCAAATTTTACCATTCATGATGAAATTATAAGCATTACAATTTTTTAATATGTTATTTTGACGACCTATATTTAATACGTGGCTTATTATTTTTACCCTTTTATATTTGCCTTGTCCGTAAAACCAACCTTAATCCCCATTAATTTTTTTAGTAGTAACCACCCTACCAAATAACCAATCAATTTTCTAATCACACGCAGAATGTTTAAAAATTTTCAAAAGTTTTATTTTATTTAGTGGGAAGACAAAGTTTCACAAACCAGTAGTGCGCCACCCCAGAGTGTAACAGCGTCTACGGGGACTTCGGCTTCTAATTCGTCCAAAGAATCCCGAAAAGAAGAAATTATCAGAACGTCTGTCAGCAACTACAACGACTACAAGGAGTTTTTAAAAAATTATAATAACACAAAATCTTTGTACATGTTTTTTACTGGCACTAACTCTCCAAATAGCGGTTACAGTTGGTGCAAGGAATGTAGAAAGGTAAACTTAATAATCCGTATACAGCAGTGGTTCCCAACCGGTGGGTCGCGACCCCCCAAGGGGGTCGCACTGGTTTTTTGGGGGGTCGTCAAATCCACCAATCTCCATTAATTTAAAAACTTTACGCAGAATACGTAAACAGGGCTGGCGCTAGCAGGTTCGCCGCCCCAGGCAAAGAGTAAAATGCCGCCCATTTATAATAAAAATTAAGATATAACCTTCCCACACTTACTAGTAAAATAAAATTTGGCAAAAAAATGGTAATTTTAAAGTTTTGATAAGTCAAAAAAACTGATTTATTAATTTACCATGTTTTTGGCACAACTAAAATTAGGGTAGCTCGGTTGCACAGAAAACAAAGAAAAAAGTAATTTTTAGTGTATAATTATTATAAAATAAGTACAGATATTTTAAAAATACTAAAACAAATTCTAGAACCACTAGATATTAATTGCTTTACTTACTTAGATATTAAAAATGCATTTAAACCGAGAGTTAAACTTAAAAGTGTTTTTTTTTTCTCACTTTTAATTCCGAAATGTTTAAATTTTAGTTTCCTGCACTAACTTTATTCATAACGCATATTTCTATGTCGATAAAGTTAGTTCGGGAAACTAAAATTTAAACAGTAATAAAGCACAAAATGTTGGCGAAATAATTTTGCAATGACAGCTGTGACAAAGAAAATTATTTATTTTTTGTTCCAAAGCAATCTTGACTAAATAGTTTAATTAGAACTTTCCTTTTTTACCCTGATTTAAGACAAATCCTAAAATATTTCAAAAACTATGATATTTAGATATATGACATGTTTAACAAAAAAGTAAGGTTTTTGAAAGGTAAATTCTTTTGCCTAAAAAAATTAGGGGGGTCCCATTTAAAAAAATTGAAATAAAGCATTTTTAAAACTATCGAGTTGTCCAACTTGTAATAAACGCTCTGTATAAGAGATTTAAAAAATATTATTATAAATCAATATATCGTACCTTAAAGTACTTACAACGTAAATTATATTTGCCTAGGGTTAATCCACAGGTTGCTATGATTTTTTAACCATACCCTTAAAATTACTAAAATTTCTGAAAAAAATTAATTACTTATGTTGCATTTCACTTCAAAAATTTTAATAGGGTTACAAAGTCCTTATTCCATTGAATCATATTCTAGAAAATTATACTGGGTGTCCCATTTAATTTTCTTTTTTATTATTCAGTACCACTTTTTAGGACCACCCTGTAGATTAGAAAATATTTTTAGATTATGCATCCTAACAAACCCTTTAACTTTTGTATTACACTTTTATCCCATTTTTTGATAGTTTAGATGCTATCTAAGACAGACACCTTACTGACACACCCTGTATAAAAGAAACATGATTTTTACCAAAAAACAAAAACTCTTACTTACTTAAATAATTTAAAGTAGTATCCAAACTAAATATCTAATATTTGCTAAACAGCAAAAACATGTTTCCTCCGTTTAGTACCCCCCTCCCCCCCCCCCTCCCAGCGTAT
Organism: Polydrusus cervinus; assembly: GCA_935413205.1. Classification (NCBI taxonomy): domain Eukaryota; kingdom Metazoa; phylum Arthropoda; class Insecta; order Coleoptera; family Curculionidae; genus Polydrusus; species Polydrusus cervinus. The sequence goes on from OW284515.1 coordinate 6,314,225, forward strand.
GGGAACCAAATATACGCGAAGAGGAGTTTTAGGGAGACACGATTTTTTATGTTTAAAAATCACTTTTGATCGAGAAGGAGTTGTAGTGAGGGAGACATTTTTTTTAACAAGTCACTCCTGATCGGGGAAGGATAACTGATTTTGTGCTCAGCCTAAAGACATCGGGCCCGCTTGTGCCCCCCTATTGCAATCTTTATTCTGCTATATGACTTGTCACTTCCGAAACATAATATAGGTGTTGTCTGGTGTTTTTAGGCTGTATCAATTATAGAAAGTCCACTGAAATACATTAACACCTCCACTTTCCTCACCGTGAATGTTGGACTGCAAGAAGATTGGGAAGATAAATTAAATCCTTTCAGGTACGTATGTGCCCATCGCTAAAAAAAGGCATTTGGTGCAGAGCTCTGAGTAACTTAGGTAACTAGATACTTTTTAGTATCTAGTTACTTAAAGTAACTAGATACTTAGTAACTTAGTTCTTTTTTGAATCATGCCAAAAGGAACTGTAACTTCGTTACTTTTGAAAAGTAACTTGTATCTAGTTACTTTTTAGTAGTAACTATACACTTAAAAAGTAACTAGATACTTTAAAAGTAACTTAGATGCTATTAAAGTAACTAAGTTACTTTTAAAGTAACTAAGTTAGGTGCTTTTAAAGTTCCTCTAGGATACCAATAATGCACACGTGCCGTCCATCAGTGATGACGAAGAGACGAGCGGCAAGTCGCGACAAAAATATCCTGACATTAAAAAGTTTTTTCTCAAATATAACAACCCGTTGCCTTCTTCAGCTCCCGTGGAGCGTTTGTTTTCATATACTACTTTCATTAATGCTCCTCGCAGACATGCCCTCTTAGATGAGAATTTTGAAAGGTTGGTACTTTTAAAAGCCAACGGGGCATTTTAAAAACGTTCTGAATTTTTTTGGTTCTTCATCTTTTTTTGGTTCCTAGTATATTTGGATTTGTTACTTTATTTATATTTATTTAGTTTTGTTACTTTTTATTTAATAGGTTTTTTGTTACTTATCTTTTCTTTCTACTTTTATTAGAAATATATTAAGTTTGTAAGGATAATAAATTCGTATTCGTTATACACTTTTCATTTACATATTTTCACTACCTGGTAAATTTATGGTATCTAGTTCAAAAGCATCTTAGTTACTTTTAGAGTTTCGTAATTACAATTAAAATAACTAGTTACTCAAAAGTATCTAAGTTACTTTTAGAGTATCGTAGTTACATTCAATGTAACTAGTTACTTTAAAAGTATCTTAGTTACTTTTAAATTATCGTAGTTACAATCAATGTAAGTAGTTACTGTAAAAGTATCTTAGTTACTATAACTAGTTACTTTAATTAAGTAACTAAGAACTAAGTTACTTTTAGGTAAAAGTAACTATTCCTAATAAGTATCTAGATACATTTGTGCAAAAGTATCGAAAAAGTAACTAGTTACATTTCTGAAGTAACTTTCACAGCTCTGATTTGGTTTCACCACAGACTACAAAGGTCACTTTTAACCACCTTTAAGGTTTAGGTACATATCTTTATCAAGATATAGTATTATTATTTCTTTGATTTGATCAATTAAGGCCATTAAGGGGCGTTTAGTTTTTAAGGCTCTATATTGCCAAATTTTAACAGAAAACAATACAATATATAGCTTGCTCAATTTAAAAAAAAAAAACAAGTTATTTTCTCCGCGTTTTTTTGGACATCTCCTCATACTCCAATTTAATTTTAAAATGGGCACCTTAATGATCTCTACAACTTTTGCATTTCGATTTTTTAACTAATTCTCAAGGAGAAAATTAACTTTACTTCATCGTTGACTTCCCCTGTACGTAGAGGTGCCATCAATTTCACAGCTTTATTTAAAATATTTGTCTAGATATTGCAGTAACCGCAACATCCCCGTTAACACCATTCCCTACGTTCTCCCCTAAAATTAAGAACTCATGTTGTGATAAACGGCAGTAGAGTTTTGGACTTACATTGTCTTTATTTGTTTAGAATCACTACATTTCACCTGGTAAGCATCTCCAGTCGTCTCGTAAGGAAGCTGCGACCATACACCAAAATCCAGGTTGCTTTCGTAAGCCTTCATTAGATATGAGAAACGTCTGGAAACCCTTGTTAAGTAAATGTAATCTTAGAATAAGACCACCCAAGAGTTAAACGCATGATTCATCGAGCATGATTCATCGAGCATGACTTATCAAGCATGACTCATCCAGTTATGCGTCATCGCCTAGCAACAAGCATGACTGCGCCCACTAGTCAAATGTCACAGCACCTGCCTATAAACGTAATGATTCCAGACAAATAAAGACAATGCAAGTCCAAAACTCTACTGCCGTTCAAGAAACGTCATTGTCTCCAACCTTTAAACAGACACTCATGTTGTGATATTATGGCCTAATTTTATAAAGTTTAAACCTACCATAAGCAAAGAATAATTCTAAAATCGTAGAAATCAGAAATGGTCAATTTATAATTCAATTTTTTTTTATATACCTGAGCATAAGTAAGTAAGTGTTATGTTACATTATATTAAGTTATGACCATGTAAATCACTTTTAACACGAACTTGACTGTAAATCTCACATTATTAAATGACTATTTTTGTCATTTCTTCGATTTAAACTGAACCTCGGTTTAAATAATAATGGTCTTTTGCTCAATTTTATAAATTCGCTTCACCGATAAGTTGTTGCGCCGCCTCTCCACACTCCATAACGCCATCGCCATAAGCAGGGGCGACAGACAAAACTTCCCCCTCTTGTCTAAAGTGACGCCTAAAAAAAAAAAATCAACACCACTCTTTTCCTCATCGAGGCTTTCATAACCCATTCCCCCTTCCCCCAGAAATTCTATTACTACAAAACCCAATCAATCAATTTTGAATGGGCACTCATGTTTCTAGGGTGGGCCAGCCCCCCTCCCCCCTGGCGCCACCGCTGTTTACTTCACTTTTCAGCAAGGAAGTTTGGTGAAGTGATGAGATATAATAGTAGAGTTTAAACCCCGAGAATCGTTTTCGCTCAAATCTTGCCGAAACTTTTTTGATTGAAAAACAATATGTAATCAGTTAGTTACAGTTAAAAGTAAATAGGGGTGGATTCAGGTTTGTTGATTAATTGTTCTGAAATATTTTTTCGTTTATTGGTAATGTCGCATTTAAATTCTTGCATAGCTCCCGCCAAGAAGGTCTTGTGTAGTTAATGACTCTAGGATTTTAGATTAGACAAGAGTACAAAACTGACTGTAATACCGACGCTATGGAAATTTAGAACTCCTAGGAGACTAGAAGGTAAATATTGTATAAAAAAAGAACTTCTGGAACTTCTGTTTGAGGATGATGCCGATGATATTATTTGATATAATACTTGTAAATAGATTAATAAAAAAATTACATTAATTAATGTTGCTTTAATTGTTTTCTGTTTTAAAATATATACTTTTTTATTGAAATCGAGTTTATTGTGACTACTTTTAGGGCTAATAATTGTAAATCAATATTTGTATTATAAATTTAAATATATATTTAAATAACAGGTCGTTTCAGAATCTGATTTTTGCCGCGGTTTCCCATTACTTTAAATTTTAACGCAGTTACTACTGTACAAATTTATAATATTGCGTCGAAAGAAAGGTAATTTTATTTTGTCAAAAAAGATTAAACTTATTTTTAACTATCGGAAAATGTTTGTTTATTTATTAATTATCATTCTACACATTTGATAATTAATTGACGGTCTTTTACTTCTTTAAAATATTATTTATCCTAAACCAGGGCGAGGGGGGCTGCCGGTCTGCAGCTTCCCTTTCCAAACCCCCCTCCCCCCGAGCCTCGAAGTTCGGCTCTAAGAATCTAATTGCAACCTAATTTTTGTACGCTTGGACACTTAATTTAAATCTTTAAATAATGTATTCTTGGCTTAGATTACAAAGGTTTTGTAGGAAACGTTTAGTTTATAAACTTTTCCTTCTAAAAGTCCCATTTTATATAGAGATTAGGGTTTCAGACGCATATCGTTTTAATTATTGATTTTTGATGCAATTTTAAAGGAAAACGAGTAAAAAAAATAATATTTTTCTATTATACTTAGGTATACTTGTCTGTTCCGTTTTTCCTTTTTTAGAGCTATTTTAAATCAACAAAAATATAACCCAATGCAATAAAATACGTTTACAACAAACCAAAAAACAATAAATTGAAACATTTTTTATGGAAGAAGTGTGATAATTTATAGTCAAAAAAATAGTGCGGAAAGAAACGAGAATGCTTTATTATGAATATACAAAACGGCACTTAAGAAGGAGTTATTCAAAACCTAAGCATTTGCACCGAAAACTGCTGTTAGATCTACGCTCCTAAAATATAATAATTTCTGAAAAAATCATCAATTTTGGAGTGGTGAGCGATATTTACTTTATTTTTAATCATGAAAAACCAAGCCCGAAAAACGCTGGTTAGAGTCATACATAAGTACGTCTTATGTTAAAATATAATAATTTAATTTTCGAAATTTAATAGTAGTTAGGTGAATTTTAAACGATCTTTGGGTGTGGCCCCGAAAATGTTTTGCCTGTGGCGCTTTTCCGTCTTCTTCACTAGGGTGCAATGTCATGAAATTCTTGTAGTCCCGACTGTCCCTCTCTCCACAAAAAAAAATGTCCTACTTACGCCCGCTGAGCCATCCCCCCCAGCATATGGCTTCTTTATAGTTTCTGAGAAAATATAATATTTATTTTTAATTATTATCGTTTTTGTAGTAACTAATTTATTTGAGCATAATAAATTATTATTTCGTAACTTATTAAGAAAAAAAATACTATGAATTTTTTAGGGGCATGGAAGCTCATTAGGGTTACCACCACTCCCGGTTTTCCGGGAGTCTCCTGGAATCGGTCTCCCGTCTCCCGGGTTTCATATAATTTCTCCCGGAAATTCAGCATGTTAAAGCAGTGGTACAAACTTTTATTAATTTTACAATGAACTGCAAGAACTGCACGAATTCATTAGTGCAAGACCAGACATTTCAAAAAGTGTTCGATCTAATAAAAAATACAAATTTAAAATTATAAATAAAAACCCTTTTATTCTGTGAAATTTTGTATGCTTTGATTATATTTTCTTAAATTTTTTTAAACTATTTTGCCGAAGGATCTTTTATTTATGCTACTTTTGATTGATTTTTTGTTTATTTTGTATGTAAATAAACGTATTTACATTAACCTTTTTTTGTCATTAAGAAAGGTGGCAACCCTAGCGCGGACTAGCGCCCATAGTGAGGGGTGCCCCTGGATCCTGAGAAATTTAGAAGTCACTTTTGATAGGAGAAGATTTTAATACAGTATACCGCGACCACGTTTTTATTACTGGTACTATTCTTTTATACACTAATGGTCCTAGCATACTCTTCTTTTTTTATTGAGCGTATGCCTTGTACAAGACAAGCGTCTACCTAGAAAAAGCCACAATCGTCCTGATTGCGCACGCTCTCGCAGAAGGTAAGGTACCTACCTATTATCGAGTTAGGCAGGATCCCTATTCTTAAGTTTAGCACATTCCTGAAAATGTCTATCAATGACGCTACACGCTACAATTTCAATATATTTCGTATTGGCAAAATCGAAATAATTATTACTGTTTATTTAGTGCTTCGATAGGAAACAAGTTTAGTAGAATGAATAAATAGTGTAATATATTTGCTGACAAAATGGTGAAGGTACGTGTCAATTTTTATAAACACTGAAAGGGCTACAATAAAAATATAATAGATTTCTTGATAAAATGGCGAACTTGATCACATTTGCAGGTTGGAGACAATGATGTTTCTTGAATGATAGAAGAGTTTTGGACTTGCATTGTCGTTATTTGTTTTACATTTGAAACGTTGTCATGTAAAACAAATAGATATAATGTAAGTTCAAAACTTTTCTATCATGCTTGATAACATTTATTTAGAAATACTTAGGTACATACCTACCTTTCAATAATAATAACACTCTTTCTTACCTAAGCAACAAAATCTATAACCACCTTTGAATATAAAACACACACGTTCATTTGAAAATGAAAAACGCTAACCTATTCAATTTAGGTACCTAACAGTCAACTCAGGAAATGTAACGCGCGCCAAATGGATACATTACAAAAATGATCAAATCCTAAATTTAAGTACCCCCAAGTATCATCAGAATGACGTCAATATGTCGTGCCCCTGCTACCTGGCTAGGGTTGCCACATTTACAAGAGCGAAAGCGTGGTGATGCAATAACTCCTAAAATACAATAGGAGTTGTTGGGTGATGACGATGGAAAGAAGGGGGGGGGGGTGCCTAAAAAAGATATCCTTATGACGTCACACTTTTTTAAACACCCTTTAGAAACAAAAATATTGTCCTGAAACGCGCCCTAGAGGATGCATGTGTCTGCAAAATATCAAAAAATCCCAACTTAATTTATTAGTGAGCTATAGATGACGCAAGGTGAGGTGCACGACCCTGTATACTATTGTTCTTTCGTTCTACTTTGGCGTCGCAATTAACAAGTGGAAAAGCGTGGTAATCATGGCTAAATAAGCTGGGCGTCTGACAAGTGGCAACCCTATACCTGAGGGAACATTGCCATGGTAATTTAAAATCAAAGAATAGGTAACAGTCTAAACAATTTACAGATTTTCCATAATTTTCCAACAAAATGGTAAATCATTCTTGTCATGAATTGACAAACAAAACAATAAACCTCAAATTATTTAGTCAAACCCCTGGCTGGAGGTCCCACACTGTCCGTATAGGTTCATCGGGTTCATCCTCCTCAAAGACGTCCTCGTACTTGGTTGGATATGTCAAATTGCCTAAATCTTAGACAAGGAAAGAGAGGCCCAAATGAAATGGTTAGGAATTATGTCTCATAATTTTAAACCAAGAAAGTTACAGTCGTCACTAACCCTATAAAGTTCCACCATATATATGTGGCATCTGGTGGTTGGTGTCACAACTAACTCAACTTATGAAAAATCCATTTTGAATTTTAATAATTCATTCATGTTTCCTGTGCATTATTTTAATATTTAAATTTTTTAATAAAATTAAAATTATTTAAAATAATTTTAATTTTACTCTAATGCCTTATTAATAGTAATTAATTATTATATTATATTTTATAAATACCTATTTGCAGTTTTCTGGAATCTCAATAGTGGTGCAACATAGTTTATGGAAATTTTTATGGTTACTCCCTAGTTGAGAGAGTAATATTTTTCTCATTCATTAACATTCGAATACAAGTGTATCAGTTTGAAAAAGATTGATTCCTAGCCTTCAATTTCAATAAACCTAACCCATATAAAAAAGTAGTTTCTCAAAAAATAAGTCTCACTACCTCCCCAAACGTCTCCTACTAAAAGTTACCTAAAAGTGACTTTTTCACTTTTACTTCTGAAGTATATCGTATCGAGGTATCGTTTACATCCCTAGTTATAGTATACTATAGTATTCTGCGTTCGGTTTAAAAAAAAATCGAGCAGAGGCGGATGTAATGGCACGTGATATTCGAGTTAAACGAGTGCGTAGAGTCCAAATACCAAACACCGAGCGGATGAACCCGAGATCATAGATCTATTTAACGAACGCAGAACTTCACGAATGGCATTGAATTTCTTTATTCAATGACGAATGGATAGACCGAGGAGACAGATGTGTATTAACCGAACGCAATAAATGTTCCAGGATTAGTGATGAAGATGTATCGATAGTGTTATAAAAACTATCGATATTTTTTTTAAATATCGATAGTAAGGGAGTAGGGGATGTCCGCCAACAGTGGCCACCTTTTTTAGTATTGGTCGGTATAGCCAAAACAAACCAAATTTTCCATCACATATATAATTTAAACATTGTTACATCGGAAGTGGTTTTTAAATTCTTACTTTATTTTAAACTGACTACTTGTTAAATTTGAAAAAGACATAAGAAACAAATAATGATTTATGACCACTGTACCAAACCAGTAAGGTACAGTGGCCAAAAATTAAAGGTACAGTGGTCAGCCAAAAATATTTATTTAAAATGCTGATTTATTCTTAAAGACAATAGCAGAAAGTAAAAAAGAATCTAATTTTGGTTGAATCAGGACAAATCTACGAAAAACTGGTGGTATCATTGAACCCTTGGTTTTCCACCAGTGGATAATGGAGTTGGTAATTTTTTGTAGAAAGTCCTTGATCTCTGATGCCTACTTAAGAGAGCATTTTTTTCTTTTTGGAATAGTTTTACTTATCCCAGGGCTTTTCGGCTTAGGTCTAGGCATTTTATTTCTGAAATTTAAAAAAAAACTGTGTTTGGGAACCTTTTTCACTTAAAAAAAGCAGTGCCCATTGTTCCTTACTTAAAAGGAGGCCACTGCCACTGTACCGTAAAACCATGTTAAGACGTTTTATTAAACCTTAAAATACTGTATTGGATTTTAATCAATTTAATCTAGTATCTAGTCATATATTAATCAAGGCCTAAGCTATATAAAAAATATAAAATAATGACAATTAACATAATTAAGATAATTTTTCAATGAAATAAACAGTTATGATACGGTCACCTCTAATATTTCTGTCCTACTGGCAAGTAGTTAACAATAATAATCTATGAACGAGTCCTAATTTACATCATTTCCAAAAGAGGACGGTAGTTTTGAAGGTTTTATTTAAATAGTAACGACCGCTGGCCACTGTTGGCGGACCTCCCCTACTCAGTTTAAAAGATTTTTTAAGAGGGCCAGGAACAGTAACTTTTCTGCATGAATACATTTTTTGACGGTATAGACACCTTTCTTTTAAGTCACTTTTGGTTGGAGGGCAGACATTTTTTTTAGAAGTCATTTTAACGTTCGACTAAGAAAAGAGGTGTTATAGGGACCAAAAACTATCGTTAGTTCTTCGCTTTTCATTATATATCGAACCCTATCCACTATCGATAGTTCTCCACCACTTGTCTGGATCGTGAAGTCTCGATAAGCGATACACAGTAAAATAAAATGTATCAATACTCTATAATTATCACAGAAGAAAAAAGGGTTTAAATTATATCGAATAAAAAATATCGATACAAAATATCGAGTATCGAAAGATAAAGATCGATACTCAAAAATATCGTATCGTCTTGCGCATCCTTAGCAACCTAACCAAACGTCAGTAACGTCACTCGTATCTCACATCTCACGACTGGAAAGTGCATCAAAACGTCAAATTGTTCTTGCACTAATTTTTGTGTTCCAGTGTGTTTTTTGCTAGTTTCCCTACCAAATATTAAAAAAAAATCATGAGTATGTCTCTTTTTGGCTCTCTAATGGGCAATATGGATGATGATCCTTTTTTTGGGTAAGTATTTTTATTGGCATATAAAAATGATCCCTTATGTTTAGTAAACATTTTAACTCCTTATACCTACTTTACTCCAGATTTTACTAGAATTTAGATTATATTATACTTGTAAATTTATTTTAAAGGCTATTTAAGAGGGTGAATTGTCTTTTTTTATATTCATAACAAAGAAATGTGATTAAGGAGGTCATTGTGCTATGGATCCTGTCATCATAGTTTGAGAAAGTTGATGACCCTTTTATGTGATAAAAAGAAATGTAGAGCCTTCACAGGGAAAAAGAGACACTTTAGTTTTTTGCTGTTTGTATTGAAACTACCAATTTTCAAATTCAGGGCATATATTGACCAGGGTGTCCGGAGCAGTGTTTGTCTGAGCTAGTGCTTTTTCTTTTCATGCTGTTACAAATTGTTCACTGCTCTATAAGCTAAACAAGAACAAATCAATATCTTCAAAAAATGTTGTATGTAAAAAAACATTTACACAATTTTAACTCGTAAATGAAGGCATTGTTGTTTTCTATAAGGAAACATCGCCCTGTTTTTTTTTTAAATATACTTTGGATAGTTAAATAAATATAGGTTCAATCTATCTATCGGTAATGTAAAAAAATAACAAGTTTTCTTAAGTTTTAAGGACTTTACTGAAAAATCATTACTTTTATAGCGATTTCGGTTTACAAATCTCGGGCACTCTGAGAGCGCTCTGTGACGTCATAGATCTGCCCGAGATCTGTCATAGCCATATAGTGAGATATCTCGAGTTCGATAATCGAACACGCAAATCTCGGGGAGAGCACTCTCAGAGTGCCCGAGATCTGTAAACCGAAATCTCTATTAGTCAAAAAATTCAAATTGCTGAAACGTCTAACCCTTTAGAGAAAAAGTAGTATTCTTGAAGACAAGTTTAAGCTCTATAAGATTCTATTATGGGACTTTTGTATAAAGCAAACGGCCGAGGGGTTACCAAGAGAATTATGACAAATAACTGACGACTAAAAAATATTTTTTTTAAATTACCGACTTTTGAGAGTAGATATATCGAAAACAAAATTGCATATGCTTTCATTTTTCGCTACAAGGCACGGTTTTCCAGTTATAAGTGAAAAACCATAAAAAAGAGATCTTTATATCCCCCTTCTTCATTGAAGTTAATGTGTTAAGGGCAGGAAGTTTTAGTAATCCCCCACCCTGATGTACTATACGTCCCCTTCGTTGCCTAGCTTATGGAGCCACAAAGTATTTTTTTGTTACGAGGTAGTATATACTATATGCCCCTTGCCCCACTGGCTAGCAATCAATTACATTAGTTTTTAAAATAACTTAAATTTAGGGATCAGACCTGTGTACGATATTTATACAGTGACCGGCAAAAAGTTGGACCTATATGGGAAACTTTTTTATTACGGAAATTGTAAAAAAAACTTTTTATGTGGATAGCCTCTGCATGATTGGTAACCTAAAAACTTGTTTTGACATTAGTCACGTGACAACTCGTTTGTCTGGAAAATTGAAAAGTAGGTATATATTTTGTCGTGAAAATCTGCTATTAGAGTACAAGATATTGAAAAAAGTTGTTTGAAAAAGTATTTAGATTTTAATTTTATGCTGGTGTGCAAAGTTTAAAACAAATTGAAAATTAGAAAAAAGAATTCTTGGAGTCAATTTATTTTTAGAATTTCAATTCTTTTTCATACTTTTCAATTGGGTAGGAGATAAGTTAAAACTTGTTCAAAATTAGAAAGAACTGTCTTTCGTAAACATATTGTTCAAGAAATACCTATAATTGGTAAATATGATTGCTAGATACAGGGCCTGGACACACCCAGCTACATGATGACGTTGCTATGTCCATGTGATTTTTGCTGGCAATATAGAATATTATTATTATTATTATTATTATTATTATTATTATTATTATTATGATATTGCTTTGTGATGCTGAGTAAACTACTCTATTTGTTGTTTGTTTTATCTATAGTTTTACTCTTAGTTATAACTTATACAGGATAAATTACTTATAAACTAATTGTTGTATTGTGACGTATTTTATAAATTCTGTGTTATACATACTTTGCTAAGCCTATTGTTATTTATGACTTTGTTATGCTGCCTGACTATAGTTTAAGTTGAGTGTCTGTAATTGGCTTTTTGCTGTTGATGCTTTGAAATAAATAAATAAATAACTTGTAATTTTGGCTGAGCTTTGTCAACAAATCATTTAACACATTTTCATTAAATTGATGGAAGTATGAAAGTAACATTTGATATTTTTTGTTTTAAATTTTGCACACCAGCATAAAATTAAAATCTAAACACTTTTTTCAAACAACTTTTTTCAATATCTTGTACTCTAATAGCAGATTTTCACGACAAAATATATACTTACTTTTCAATTTTCCAGACAAACGAGTAGTCACGTGACTAATGTCAAAACAAGTTTTTAGGTTACCAATCATGCAGAGGCTATCAGCTTAAAATTTTTTTACAATTTCAGTAATAAAAAAGTTTCCCATATAGGTCCAACTTTTTGCCGGTCACTGTATTTTAAACCTTTTGCCAAAACAATAAAGGACTAGAACAGAGTTTTGGACTTGCATTGTCTAAGTCCAAAACTTTATACTGCCGTTCAATAAACATCATTGTCTCCAACCTTCAAAGAAAAAATAAAGGACTAATTAATAAATACAAATTTATTAATTTAATGATAAGTAATTCTAGGTATACAAGTTGGCAAGTTGCTACAAATTCATGTGCGTACATGGAAATCTCGAAAACTCTAAGGATACGGATAGGATTAAATTGAGGCAAAGTTCCGTAGTTTGGGACTTAATAATTTGGTGGAAAAAAATTGTAAATATTCCGAATACTTTAGGAACTGTATACTTTGCCAACATACGCTCAATATTGCGTTTTGGGGTTATATTCTGGGTGGTAGTATGGATGCTGATAAGGTTCTTATAGTACAGAAATGGAAAATTAGGATTCTTCTGGGGCTGACATGGAGGAAGAGAAAAGTTTAGGGATCTAAACGTATTGACTTTGCCGTGTCTGTATGTTTATGAGTGTTCCACCATCCATTTAATACCACAACTATTTGTTACTATGTTCCTATGACTTACATCTACCGAAAGGGGTCCTGCCTATTTATCTCTATAAAGTTTTTTTAACAGATTATATTGTAAAAATGGACCCTACAGTGTGAATGCATTTTTGGAGTATGTATTTTAATAGCAACTAGGTGCATGTTTTAAATGTGTGTTTAAACAGTGTTGTACATGCAAACTAACTTCTAGTTTATTTACATTATTAAAGTTTGTTGTATGTTTTAGAGTGATTGTGAAGTTGCCAAGTCAACGAATTATTACTGTAATTTTGAAAAAATATCTTATACATTTTTGTGATTAAAAAATTTTTCACTTTTGATTTTTAATTTTTTGCGTCTTAATTTTTGACTTGGAAAAAAACAAAAAGACTTTTATTGTCGTTTCTTGTATTTTACAAGATGGCGTAATTAGTTTCCATATTAGACATTTCATTTTTGTATAAGTTGAACTGTCAAGTTAAATTTTGTTTGTTCTCAGTTTTGGTTTTAACTTAAGAAAAGAACAAAAATCACCTCTCTATAGCCATTTTTTATGTTCTACAAGATTGTGATGTTATTTTTCAAATTTGATGTTTTGTTCTTTAGTGGCATTTAACGGGTGACTCGATGCTTTTTGCCATCCAATCGCCATATTGAATCACGTGGTTTGGATCCGCAAAGGTTAAAAGAAGAAGTGGCAAATTCCGCACGGCAAAATTAACCATTTAGAGGTGGACAACTCTCGATAGTATAATTAAAAAACTATTAATTTTATTAATATTACTATCATTAGTTCTATTGATAGTGTAAATGATAGGGAAAAAGTTACATTCGCCGAATAAAAACTTCTACTATGATTAAAAGTTACTTCTAAAAATAAGCTCGTCCCCTCAAAAACTTATAACATTTCTTTAAAACAGGATCAGTTACTATGCATAGTAATTCAATAGTATTATAATTACTAAAGATAATTTCATGTGTGTGATATTAGGTGTTTTTCAATTATAGTTTCTTAAAAAGGGCATTTTCTGAGTCAAAAATGTGTACTTGATTGATCTTAATATCTTTAACGGTTTTCGAGATATTTCCCTTTAAACATCCTAAAGCATAAAAAAACATAGTAAATAATTAAATCAACAAAAAAAAAACAAAGGTGACAATCCGAAAAAACTTATATGACATAATCGGCTTAGTTTGATGTCTAGTATCTCCAGTTACTCTACGGCCCATAAGTTACCGGACACCCTGTATAACGTTGATAATAAATATAATATATATCATAGCTATTATGAACCAAAACAAATTATATTGTTTGTAAAGTTACCAGAAGATGGATATAACGGGCCTCAATGCATTGTTGACAAGTCCTATAGGCTTCATTTTTTTCTGTTTGAAGGTTGGAGACAATAGACAATAATGTTTCTTAAATGGTAGAAGAGCTTCTATCATTCAGGCTTCATTTTTATTATGCGCCCGAGTGATCAATAAAGATTTTACTTTACTTTACTTTCTTTCCTAGGTCTGCCATGCGCCAAATGCGTAGCATGGACAACATGATGAGCTCCATATTCCAGGACCACTCTTTCGGCATGGGCAACATGTTCCGCGACTTTGAACACACTCGCGCTAGCATGCATTCGCTCATGTCTCCCTTCGGGATGCCCATGATGCCCAACTTCAATCGACTGATGAGCAACCCAATGGATCCGATGGGCAATATGGGCAACTACAGTAACTATAGTAGTTCCAGCACTGTGATCAGTATGACTCCTGGGCCTGACGGAAGACCACAGGTTTGTTATTTATATAGTGATTTAGTGATATGGAAAGAATATCTGTACAAAATTATTGGTTATTAAGGGGATTGGTACTATTTTTCTGTATTGGGTGACACAAGCAAGTGTGTCCAATTTTTTCTTCTAAAAGTAAAGATTTAAAATTTTTAGAGTTAATAAGTGTGTAAAGTACCATTTTTTAGCCAATTCAAACCTTCAAAACCACTTCTGGGTTAACTGAAAGTGAAGTTATCTTTTAAATGGAAACCCGCCATTGTTATTTGATACTTAAATTTTCATTTATTTTAAATATAGGCTCCTAAAATGTATGTATTCTTAACTGCCACCGATAGTAAACAATAACCTAACCACAAAACGCTCGATGCGATCGGTACAGAACTGCATTCAGCTTTCGCATTTGAATAAACACGTTTTCCGATTATATTGTAGCTTTATTTTACACCATAAGACAAGCACTGTACTCTGCAAAGCCAAAATCTAAATAAGTTTTAAAAGAACAGATCAGTATGTCGTCAAAATAAAGCTAGAATATAATCGGAAAACGTGTTTATTCATATGTGAAAAGTGAATTCTGTACCGAAAAGTGAGTCCTGTACCGATCGAATCTAGCGTTTCGTGGTTAGGTTTCACACCCTCTCAAGATTATCAATGTAAACATTATACTCAGCTCAGGTGTCCAGATCACTGTCGCATATTCTAGTTTCGATCTTAGGCATTATACAAGCTTATTAAGACATTAACGCTATTAAAATCCCTAGTGCAGCCCACAATAAATCCGTAACTTTGCGGAGCTTCCCTTATGGTCTTATTTATATGGGGTATAAACGAAAGCGACTCCCAAGTCACAAAATGAATCAGAGCGAGAAATAATTTTATGGTCAAAAGTATAATCAAAATGAGTTACAGAAAGTTTGTTTGTAAACGACACAACGCTACTACACTTCTCAATGTTAAGCTTTAGATAATTTTTAAGACACCGATTACTAATTAGATCCAAATTCCGTTGAATAACAATACAGTCACTGATTCGAGTTTCTAATTCTTTTATATAGTTTAATATCATCAGCGTATATTAAATGGTCAACATCCAGTTCATCACCAATATCGTTTATGAAAAGAATAAAAAGTAACGGACCGAGGACCTTCCCCTGAGGGACACCGGAGCCAGAGGTATCCAACCGCTGTGTGATAATTTTTATCAGAGCTGTGACCGTAAAGGCAAACGTACGGACAGCGGTTGGATAGATATCACTTAATTATTTCTAGAAAAAGTTTGTGACACTCTACGAAGAATTTTATTGCTGGGATACATTTTCAATGGGTTATAATTATAATTCAGGATATGCTAAATTCGATCGAAGCCCATTAGTGATTTTTTTAAATAGTTGTATAATTCTTTCCTAGGTATACAAGGCAACATCTAGCACCAAAGTTGCCCCCGGAGGTGTCAAGGAAACCCAAAAAACTGTAACCGACTCGGTGAGCGGTACCAAGAAAATGTCGATCGGGCACCACATCGGTGAAAGGGCTCATATAATCGAAAAGGAACAGAACTTTCACACCGGGGATCGAGAGGAACGTGAAGATTTTATTAACCTGGAGGAGGTATAGTAATATAATAGAATATTTTGGAAGGTTTTTGTAATCATAATCGTAATTTATTCATGTTATTATGTTATATATACACGTCACAATTATTTAAAAGTATAAAATAAAACAATACATGTTGCAATTAAAAATTTCCTAAGATATACAAGTACTTACAAAATCTTTAATAAAACTGGAATATACATATTAATTGCTTACACATTAAAATCAAAATTTAAAAATTCGTCGATATTAAAAAAGGCGTTCTTAGCAAGGATGTCATGAATCCTTCGCTTAAAGCTGTCAAGTTGGAGATTTTTTAAGTCCTCAGGCAATCTATTGAAAAATTTTACTGCCCAGTATCCACGCCGACCCTGACACCTCTTCAGGCGCCAGAATTCTGGCACAATGTCGCCTCTATTTCGCGTCTCGTACCGGTGAATATCCTCGTGAGTTTTGTATAAATGCCGGTAGGATTTTATATATAACAGACATTGCATAATGAAAATGGCTGGAAAGGTGAGTATACCTAGATCTATAAAGGCACGCCTACAATCCTCCCTGAAGCCCAAACCCGCCAAAATTCGAATGGCCTTCCTCTGTAGACCGAAAAGACGATCCGCGCTAGAGGAAGGACCCCAGACAAGGGTGGCATACGAAATATGCGAGTGAAATATGCCGAAATAAACTGTTTTTAGCACGCCTAGGGAAACATTGCTAGCCAGGCCACGCAGGAGATATACGCTCTTGGCCAGTTTCGTCCTAACCGAGCAAACATGGTTATCCCATAACAATCGTTGGTCTACATGTACTCCTAGAAATTTAGTGCTTTGAGCGTCTGGATTCACTCCATCCAAGTCCCTCATAGAAAATACCATTCTTATCGTTTTATCCTCATTAAGTAACAACTCGTTATTGCAAAACCATCGCAAGGCCCTTTCCTGCGCAATCATAGATCCCTCCATCGATTCCTCTAAAGTTTCCGTACTGACACAGGCTCTTGTGTCATCAGCAAATAGCGTGAATTTAGACAACGGATCCACCGCTGGAAGGTCATTGATATAATATATCAAAAATAATAATGGACCCAAGATAGAACCTTGTGGTACTCCCATAGTAATTGCACTTCTTGCCGATGCCACCCCAGAGTGGTGAACAGACTGAAACCTGCCCCTTAAATGGGACTCCATAAGGTTAAGGCTGTTTGATGAAAATTTATATGCTTCTAGTTTTCTTGTTAAAACAGCTTCTCGTTTTTAATGGTTAATGTGATTTTTCCAACTTAAATTTTGTTCTGAATACAATTCTAAATACTATAATTTTATTATTTTCAGATACATATTTTTATTGGATCAATTTTTTTAAATTTATCGATAGTTGGTTTAAATTTAACCATTGACATCCGGATTCAAACTAAATGGGTTTAAACTTTAGACCATCGAAATATTTAAATAAATATTATTATTATTTTATAATAGTCTTACAGTTGTGTTTTCACTGTGGCATTATTTTATGTGCCATATGACGCTTTTGTTTTAATTTGATTTTTTTTTATAAATAAATCGTCTTGCCTTAAATAATTTGACCAGGATGTTGTTGCAAATACAGTTTTAGTTTTATAAAAGAACACAGTACGTAGTAAAATACGTTTTTCTTTATAAATTTTAAGAAAAACCAAAAAGAATATTTATAATACAAAACTCAGTTAACTTATTCTGGCACTTATCAATTTAACCCAGAACTGTCTGTTTAGGATGGTCTTAAATTTAGAACCCTTTAGTGAATATGGCTGTAAATGATTATATTTAAATCATATTTTATATCAAAATATATTTTGGAGATATCAACAAAATACACAATGGTTATATCAAATCAAATCAAAATCAAAATATGCTTTATTTTTCTAAAGAAATAATCTTGTTAACAAAGCTAAAATATATATAAAAGCAGGTGCAACAGAACCATGCTTAAACCTTAAAAAGTACACAATAAAAATAATCAAAGACATAAACATAACACGCTATAAAACAAACAAGTAGCGACAAACAACTTACGAGTAAATGGCACACAAAACAAATTTTACAAAATTACCAATCCTGTTAACACACTGAGTTAAAATGTGTCATTGTAATACTCAACCAACTCGTAATAGGCTCTCTCCGCCAGTAGTTCCCTTACAGTTATTTTAAACAATTTAAGGGTAGGAAGGTCCCTTATATATTCCGGAATATGATTATATAGTTTACGGCTTTCATAAATGATTGAGTTCTCGATAAGGGTGGAAGATGGTATAGGCAGATATAGTTCTCGTGACCTTCTAGTATTGTGAGAGTGGTCGGGAATTGGCAATGTGTCTTTGTGTTTGTAAATCATGCAGACCGTTTCAAGAATAAACAGAGATGTTAAAGTTAATATTTTCCTGGATCTAAACAACGGTCTGCATGACTCTCTGCCATTCACACCACAAACATACCTTAGAGCCCGCTTCTGGAGAACAAACAACGAGCTCAGGAGGTAGTTACATGTATTCCCCCAGAACACAATTCCGTATCGCAAGTGAGATTCTACCAGTGAGTGGTAGACCTTCTTAGCCAGAGTGGTTCCAATCTCCACCGATGTCAAACGCACAGCGTAGCATCCCGAAGCCACTTTTTTTGTGAGCTCCAAAATATGAGAGTCGAACTTTAGACACTCATCAATAGAGACTCCCAAAAACTTGGTGTTAGCTTTTTTTGCAAGTAATGCCCCCCCAAGATACAAACCGTCCACGCCACACCGAAAACCCACAATATTGGTTTTATCAAAATTCAGGGTCAAATGATTGGCATCACACCATTGTTTAATTTTAGTGAGATCAGTTGAAATTTTGATCCTCAACATATCAGAATCAAAATCATGCCAGAGAATAGTGGTGTCATCCGCAAAAATCATAAATTGGCCCGCAATGTCCACTGAAGCAAGGTCATTAATATAAATCAGAAAAAGAATCATTTGCAAAAAGTTTAACATTCTTTTAACTTTATATTTGAAATTGAATAGGTATAAATAAGAAAAAGAAGGGGGACCAATTAGATCCTTGTGGAACTCCATTATTTTTTTTCGAACTTTTTAAGCTGTCCATTTGTATTATTGAATTTTTTCAATTTTTTTTTAAATACCGGTTACTACAATTTAGAGTGATCGCCGGATTTCAAAATATTTCTCTCTCACTCCTTTTCCTTTCACGTAGAGAAGGAAAAACAAAACTAATTGACACAGAAGACAACTGAAATACCAGTCTATTTGATGCAAAACATTGTAGCTGTGCAAGCGACCATTAAATTGTAGAGAGACTGTTTTTGAAAGGAATTTAATTTAATTAAAATAAATTAAAATTCTTGATGTTATGATGTTTTGGGTCACCTTATTTAGGTGCGGAGAAAATGTAAAACACATTTTCTCCCGAAATTACCCATAAAATAACCTACTTTCTTGAAATTAAAGGATGAAGCCGAAGATTTCAACAGAGAATGGGAACACAAGACCAGATGTGTATCGGAAATTCCCAGGATTACTGCCGGTTCTTCTAGAAATCGCCATGCGTATGCGGGATATCCGGCGGTACCAGCCATCACAGCAGGATCCAGGTACGTTTGTTTTTGCGGGTGACTATTGTTTCGGTGTTAATGAATGCAAATTCACGTATTGGCAAATTACTGTTGTTTTTCTAATACTTTAATTTGAGAAAAATAATGTTTTTATATCGGGTAAGAACTGGCTGTCCTGTGCCTTGGCAAAAATCATTAGGGCCAGTAATATTTTAAATAATAAGTGTTATTTCTTCGAAATGTCATTGTTATGCATGCTGTCCAATTCATAATGTTCAGTTAGTTGATTCTTAAAATTATTTTGCAATATTAATGTGTTCTAATAATCCAACAAAAGTGTAATTTTGTTAGATGCATGTATAATTTAACTAAAATTTTATTAAAAAGATTATCAGTTTGATGCCTGCTGTGCTGTTATTAGGAATATTTTCGAAAAGTTACTGTGGGGTTTTTATTTAAATACAAAAAAAATTTCATACCATACTGTAGGTAGTAGTTCGGAAAATGTAATGCAAATACTGGAAAAGACAATAAAGTTTAAAAATTGGTTTCAATTTTTCTTTTATAAAAATGCTGTTGTATTTTCTGCAATAGTTTCTATAATAAGCATTTTTTTTTAAACTGGCTTAGTACTTTTTTGTACCGGGTAAGTCAATGATAGAGTAAAGTTCATTTTCTCCTTTATCTGAAGAATTAGATAAATAAAAGGAAAAATCATTGTATTTCAGTGTAACCATTTATTAACACTGATGCCAAGCACTTTCGGCCTTATTTACTTACTTATGGTATCCTTATAAAGAAATTTTAAAAAACTAGGGAATTTTTATGATGTAAATTTTAAATGTTCGAACAAATGAAAGTCGTTTCCGGTTTAACCGGAAGCATTATCATCTTCGTAATGTTTGTTATGTCTATTCTACGCAAAATTTTAAGTACAAAATTATGTATTACTTCGTAGAGTCAGTTGTTGAGAAAATGGCGATCTACTGTCATCAGAAATATTTCACTTCCGGTTTAACCGGAAGTTCTACAAAAATTAACTTTTATTCTCAACTTTATTAGCTTCTTGATGCACTTTTTCCGATATTTCAAAAACTATTGGGTTGAGGTATAGGAGAATATAAATAAAAAATATTGAGAAATATTATGTAGAATTTTTTTCTTCATAAGGATACCATAGCCTTTCTAGAATCTCGTTGACATCCAGTATATTTTCAAGTGTCATTTTTCAAATATCAATATCCTAAGAACTATTCTGGCTAAACAAAATACGTATAGAACGTCGAAAAGAATCCAAAAGTACAATAAACATAATCATCCTAAATAAAATAACACAGTTGACAACTACTTCCTGGTATAACAGCATTTAATAGGAAAACGCTAATATTTTAGTTAAAGAGGACACATCAAAAAATGCAGGGTGATTCCTAAGTTGATACTTCTTTTTTAGCTGTGTATAGAAGGCATTAAAATAAACAACATTGTCAAATACCTTTTTCAAAAAACTCAAAAATAAGGTACTTACATTCATTTATTACACTATGGATCAACTTGCCCGTTGAATAACATTAAGAAAATTTCTGGGTGTAGGATGAACCCGCAAGGGAAAGCGTTTTGCGTATAATCTCGAAGCAGCAGCCGCACTTTTACGACACTCACCGTAAATTAGCACCATATCTACTAGTCAAATTGTACCATTTTCACGTGTCAACAATTTAAAATTAACTTGCTTCAGAAAAACAAACCGCAGCGGATTGCCAAATAACTGACGACCGACACGTACATTGCATGACTAATAAGACAAAAACAACATAAAGTATAGCAGGCCACGTTATGATAACCACGCCCGTACTTAGATTTTTTACTTCTGTATCTCGCCTATTTTTAAGTTTTTTGAAAAAAGGTATTTGAAAATGTTTATTTTAATGCCTTCTATACACAGCTAAAAAAGAAGTATCAACTTAGGATTAGGAATAAGGTTTCAAAAAAATATTTTCAGTAGTGTTTCCAAAAGTTCTAACGGTTTTATGTACAATTCGTAAAAATTGAAATAACTTTGCAATAAATTATCCGAATTATCTACAGTGGGATATAAAACACATTTTGTATAAAACTACCTACCCTAGATCTAATTTTCGAAAATATTTTAAAATGCAACAGACATTTGTACATACATCTGATACAAGTAAAAACGTAACCGATGGGGGTTATACTTAGCAGATAACGGTAGTGATAGGCGTGGTGTAATTTACAAAAAACAAATACCCATCTCTTTAATAGATAAAGGAATTATAAATTAATTTAAATTGCTAACGACTGAACCTTCGATAATTATACAGGTCGTTGGACTGAACCTATCTGCAAGAAATTTTATATTCTTTTAGTATAATCATATCAAAAGCTAGTCGGCGAACAAAGAAGTTTGAATTTTGTTTTAAACTTTTTATAATGAAAAAATTAGAAGCCGCACTTTTTGACTAATGTTAATGTTCTTAAAAACCTTTGGTCACTGACTAGCTTTTGATCCGTAGTAGAAGTGTAGAAAAAGTTATAATGGTCGGTCCAGTGGTCCTTAAGATATCTTACTTATTATGAATAGCCCTTCAATACTTATAGCATATTATATTAAATAAATCATAAAATAAAAAAATCTTCATTTCAAAAAAATTATATCTACCGAAAAAAGATTACATTTTGTATCTGCCACTGCATTCCCAGACAATAATCTAAATGCCAATAAGCATTGAAGTCCGGGAATGTCCTCTTACTACGAGATATCGATACAAGATTGTTATAAATTAAGGAATTTTTATTAATCAAATTTTTTTATTATAACTAATTTCTATTGTTTCTTTAACAATTATAATTTATGATATTTAAACACTTAAACGTATTAAACGAACTAAATATTAAATCTGAATATAGATAAAGAAATTGGTACAAGAATGTTACTTGTTTACTTTTTTGACATGCATGACATACTTGATCGATTTAAAAAAAAAACTATCTTTGTCTGCTTACTATAGGTATAATCTCTCGGTTATTTCCGGATTTTAAGAATAAGGTATATTTTCCTTTTATTTAAAAACCTACCAAATACCCATATTTGAAGCATAATTACTTACAATTTAAAGTTAAACAAGTTTGAATTTATAAAGTTATAAAAGCAGAAAAATAAATATGGACAAATTTCACAACATTTCGTTTTTTGCTTTTATTAATTCATTAATCCAAATTTCTTTAGTTCAAAACTGTAGATAATTGCTACTCAAGGGCGGATATTTGGCCCTTTTTTAAATAAAGCGAAAAGGATAAGAAATATTGATCAAAAAATGAAATGGCTAATGCATCACTAGACGTGAAGTAAGCACTAATCGTTTGAATTGAAGTACCTCCAACTTGTGCATAGGCCAAGTCGCTAATAGTTATTAATTTCATAATGTCCGGCAAATTCTACTTAAAATTGAGATCTCAGAAACTATGAAAGAGTTTAAATTGGGTAAATTTGCACATTTTGGTGCTTAATCGAATGGCTTTTAAAAATTGAGGAATACTTCTAGAGGTATCTGAAAAAAAGTGAAATTTAGAAAATTTGTTTTTTTTTAACTTCTATACTACTAAATTATATTTTTTTATTGCCACTTCTCTACAAAATGGCATTACCAGTTTTTAAATCCGACATCTCGATGTTTTAAAGCCATTATTAACTTTTTTTTAATACGGACCTGTATGTTTTTCTTGGGATTTTGAAAGGGCTCGTCATTCTAAAAGCAGGTATGTATCACACGTATGTTCTTGTCTTGAACGTTTCGACAAAAAATTACATCATCATCGTATCTCTGTATACATGTATATCTGCCTTCATCATATTCAATAATTATAAAAGCCAAAAATAGCTAATAACTTCAACAACTAACAAATACATCAACATAAATCAGCCATAATGGTTTAGCGTGTAATGTTTCGTCTTATAGTCACCTTTAATTTATTATTTAAATTCTCATCCAAACGAGAAAATAATATCGGCCATAAAACAATTCTACGATCAAGTCGGCTCTCGGATAAAGACGGGTAATAACTTGTCGCAGCCCTTTCAAGTATCAAAGGGTCTTCGACAGGGATGCTGTCTGTCTCCAACTCTTTTTAAGATATCTTAACCAAGTGCTGATATAATGGCGAAGATCATGCCACAGAATGGGAATTAAACTTGGGAATGACAAAAACTTGTACACGCTTCATTTTGCAGATGACCAGGTTGTAGTAGCAGAAGACAAAGAAGATCTGGAATTTATAACTAGAAGGTTGCTTAAAGAGTATGGTGAAAGGGGTCTGATGGTAAATTTTAGTAAAACAAAATACCTATGCGTTGGTGGATCACAAGACCTTGAAATCGATCACAGCAACTTTATAGCGCCATGTGACGAATACACGTATCTAGGAACTAAAATTGAAAAAACGGGCCGGACACTAACAGAAGTAGAAGATCGAATAATGAAAGGAAAGAAAGTAATTGGCTGTCTCAACTCAATACTGTGGTCAAACCAAATCAACAAAGAAAGAAAAAAAATGCTGTCTGTTTAAAGGTTGTAGACAATGACGTTTCTTAAACGGCAATAGAGTTTTGGACTTGCATTGTCTTTATTGGTTTTGGTATTCACCTGAAGACGACCGGATATACTTACCAGTTGAAACGTAGTGATTCAAAACCAATAAAGACAATGCGAGTCCAAGACTCTACTGCCGTTCAAAAAAAAAATGCTGTATGGCACTATTTTTAAGAATATCGTATTATATGGCTGCGAGACCTGGCAGTTGAACAAAGGCTTAGGACATAGACTGCTTGTTTTGGAGATGGATTTTTGGCGCAGAGCTGCTGGTAAATCTAGAATGGATCGAATAAACAATAGACGAATTCGAGAGATGATAGACGTACAGAAGACAATACTGGATGACATAGACCAGCGACAACTGATTTGATACGGACACGTAGAGAGGATGGGCGATGAGCGGCTCCCCAAACAAATACTAAACTGGACTCCAACTAAGAGACGAAATAGGGGAAGACCGAAGTCAACCTGGATCGATGGAACACGCAGAGCCATGTCAGAGCGAAACTTACAGCCAAGAGAATGGGAAAACCGACAAGCATGGAAACTGGGAACTGGAAGGCGTAGAACGCTATAGAACCGGCTATATATATAAATTCTCATCCATTATATGGAGGCATGAAGGCAGATTGTTGATTTGTGTTGATTAAGTTTTATGTAATTTTTCATCGAAACGTCCAATAGCATAACAAGTGTGATACATATCTGTGTTAGGACTAGTTCTTTCGAAATCTGGAAAAAAATATTCAGGCCCTTAGGTATTTAAAAAAATTAAGTTGGTAATGGGCCGAAAATATTTTAAAAAAATTTTAATATATCCCTTTTTTGCAGATATTTCCAGAAGTACTATAAATTTTTTTAAAAATATATTGAATCAAGCACGAAATTGTGCAACTTTGGGACAATTTAAACTTGAAATAGGTTTTTAGTGGCTGTGTGCACTTTTATTTAGAATGGAGGGAAGGAAAACTTTGTATTAATAATGCCAGGTTTTCTTCTCCCCACAATTTAAACTAGTTTGTATCTTTTACAGTTTACGATATTACAATCACCCTCAAATTTGGGCCACCCTGTGCGTACAAGAAACTCACCCCTATACAGGGTGCTATAAATTCGTGTGCGTACAAGGGGATCTCGAAAACGGTAAGATACGAAGATGGTTAAATTGATGCAAAGTTGCGTATTTTGGGGCTTAATAATTTGTTGAAAGAAAATTATAAATATTCCGAATGCTATCGGAGATATCCGAAAAAAACAGAAATTTCTGTTTTTGGTTTTTAATTTTTTGCGCCTTCATTTTAGAAATAGGAAAAAAATAAAAAACGTTTTTTTATAGCCGTCTTCCATGTTCTACAGGATGACGTTATTTGTTTTTAAATTAGAAGTTTTGTTCTTTAAATACCAACCTCAAGTCCATTTTTTTTTAAATACGGACCTGGAATTTTAAGTACAGTTTTAGGGACTTCTAAGCTAGAAATTTATTAAAATTTAAAGTTTTTTAAAATTTTAACGTTTTGTCATCTAATAACACATTTTTTCAAGTTATCTTTTTATATCATTATGGTCCTGAACATTTAGAGCCAAACAAAAAAAAATATTTCTGATTTGAAAGACCCGTCGATTTTTACTCAAAGAGACCTGAAATTTGATATTTTGTAAGAAAACAGACCTAAAGTCTCGGTCTCAAATATATTTCTGTTTATTTTTGTTACATGTTTTCTCTGAAACTGGCATCATCAGATCGTATAAGCAGTAAAAAAAATTGGAATTTGTTTTTGAAACAAACGTAAGCGCATCACAGTAACATAACTAGACTAACACTCCAGTTACTTTTTCTTCACTTGGGGCATTAATTTTTTTTTATTTTACAGTATTTCGGTCTAGGTCTAAGGTAAAAACCATAGGACAAGTTGTTATATTAATAAAATAAATAAAATACTAATAATAAATAGAATTACTTCTCATACCTTAAAAACTTGCTACTTGTATTGTTACGTTAAATCTTTTTGAAATAATAATAAACGGCCTAAATCATAACTTCCTGTAATGGAATGTAATTTTGATATTTAAATTATCTTAAAAATAATTGCCAGAACCGTAATAGTAAAGAAAGAATAATTTGAAACATGAATGATGTGATGTTTAATGGCCAAACGTTAAAATTTTGATAACCTTTAAATTGTACTAATTTTCTAAAGCTTAGAACTCCCTAAAACTGTTTTTAAAATTCCAGGTCCTTATTTAAAAAAATTGACTTGAGGTTGGTATCTAAAGAACGAAACGTCAAATTTGAAAACTAATAACGCCATCTTGTAGAACATAAAAACGGCTTTGAGAAAGTGTTTTTTTGTTTTTTTTTCTCAAGTCAAAAATGAAGGCGCAAAAAATTAGAACTCAAAATTTCGGTTTTATTCGGATATCTCCGAAGGTATTCCAAACATTTGCAATTTTCTTTCACCAAATTATAAAGCCGCAAAATACGCAACTTAGCCTCAATTTAACCATCTTCGTATCTTACCGTTTTCGAGATCCTCATGTACGCACACGAAATTGTAGTACCCTGTATAGGGTGGTCTGTAAAGCATTTCAATTAGGGTTGGGTAAACCAGACCCGGCTAATAATTTACAACACTAGGCAATAATGTGCAACTCAACATTAACATAAACATTTTAATAATTAACTAATCAAACAACTTTTACTGTGACATAAATGGCATTGGAATACGTGTTTACTCACAATCAAAGTTGCCTGATTAGTAAATCGAGAATTATGCTAACCGGAACGATTGTGAAAAAATCGTTTTTGTCAATGTTATTTATGTTACAGTGAGAGTTACCTGGTTAATTATTTTTTATAATCGTTGTGCAACCCGACATGTGTATTTTAAAATGACATAAAAAGCAAACAAATATTCGGGGATGTAGAGTTTCAGGTTGTCGCCTCCCAACCTATTCAGTCGCCGATTTTTACTTCTATGCACTTATTTTTGCATCTCATTCCGCACATAAACTCTTTGAAGTACTGCTTTTTAATACATTTGCAGCTTTGTATCATTAGTTAGGGTGAAAGAAATAAAAATAGAACAGTAATTAACAAAATTAGATGTTGCACTTACTCAAATTGTTTATTTATATATGATTAGTTAAAACAATTATTCATGGGTAAGTTTTCTTCAAGACCAATACGTTGTAAGTTTAATAAAAAGAGGTATGTAACATTGAAATTCCTATTTAGTTACTTCGTTACAACTGGAAATGCTTAATCGTTACTTCAAATGGGAATTCTTAGGCCCGGCTGTACAATTACGGCTTAAGTTCAGTACAGCGTTAAGCCAAGCTTTAAATTCCTGTTAAGGTTGTACAAATGAAGTTTGAGCTTGGTTCAACGCTGAACTAAGCTTAAAGCTAGATTTATAAACTCTCGCTGGCGTTGGCGCCAGCGTTCACCGTCGGCATTCATAGACGGCATTTATAAACTTAAAGTTGGCGTCGGCGTCGTTCCTGTTCGAACTGCGATTGACACTGTTAGGATAATCCAACATATTGTTGTTTTTTAGCAAACTCCAGCGAAGTTTAAAAATTTAAAATAGGAACGTGAAAGCCGTTTTTTTTTTGGTGCATTGTGAAGGTGCTCCAACCTGTCGAAATGCTAAAAATATCATTTTTAAATCACTAAAAATCAGTTTAGATGATTGTACAAAGTACATTAATGTCGGGTTGCACAAAGAATTTTAATAATAATTTTTTAACCGGCAAGTTTGACTGTGACAGACGTAACATTGATAGAAATAATTTTCTCACAATCATACTGGCCCGGTTACCTTAATTATTAATTTAATAATCATGCACCTTTGAATGTGAGTATATAATGCCTGTCAAAGTTATTTATGTCACAGTCAAACTTGCCGGTTAAATAATGATTATTAAAATTCTTTGTGCAACCCGACATAAGAATCATATTGTGCTTGTTAATCTAACCAACAAGGAGAGTATTTTTAAAAGTTGGAGACAATGACGTTTCTTGAACGGCAGTAGAGTTTTGGACTTGCATTGTCTTTATTTGTTTTGAATCACAACGTTTCAACTGGTATCTCCAGTCGTCTTCAGATGAATACTGTACAGTATGCTTACCAGTTAAAACGTAGCGACTCTAAATAAATAAAGACAATGCAAGTCCAAAACTCTACTGCCGTTCAAGGACAGCCTTGTTTCACTTTATAACCCAGCAAATAAAAATTCCTATAACTTTCAGTTAGACTAACGTAGTAACTAGGAATTTGCAAACTATTTTCGCTCCCAAAACGTTAACTACTCACACATATACAGTCTTGTATATTTTTTTATCTGTTGCTTTTTGTATAATTATTGTATTGTTATATGCATGTTAGTAGCCGTCGTCATAGAGAAAAAACCTCAACACCTGTGGTATCCGCCAGAAGAAGCATACGATCACCAAAATTGGCTCTACCGTCTACGCATACGGCAAATTCCCTTTCTAGGTAGGTTTTTTTTGTTAGTTTCTGAAATGAACGCTAGTCGACAAGATATTTTTACTGGAGCACTGAGATTGGCAAATTTTGTGGTGTTTTTTTACACCGAACCCTCGTCTGATTTTAAAATTTTGCTGTAGCGTCAGGTTTCAATGTAGCAAGCACTTTTAGTAAAAGAGCATCGTTCGAAAAATGATTATAAATATGCTTAGTCTGAATTCTATAATAAAAATTGTCTGTTCCTTAATTCTTCTTACACGACATAACAAAATTTTATGTCGAAAATATACCCAGCAAACAATCTAGATACCTATTGAAGATTTTCTTCCACAATGTTATACAGGGTGATTCCTAAGTTATTACTTCTTTTTTAGCTGTGTATAGAAGGCATTAAAATAAACAACATTTTCAAATACCTTTTTTCAAAAAACTCAAAAATAAGGTATTTGCATTCATTTATTACACTATGGATCAAATACGGTTCTGCCTAACTTGCCTGTTGAAACATTAAGAAAACTTCTGGGTGTAGGATGAGCCCGTAAAGGAAAGCGTTCTACGTATAATCTCGAAGCAGCAGCCGCACTTTGACGACACTCGCCGTAAATTAGCACCATATCTACTAGTTCATTGTTTTCAAATTTTACCATTTTCACGTGTTACCAATTTAAAATTAACTTCAAAAAAACACACCGCAGCGGATTGCCAAATAACTGACGACCAACCCGTAAATTGCATGACTAATAAGGCAAGAACAACATAAAGTATAGTAGGCTACGTTTTGATGACCAGACCCGCACTTAGATTTTTTACTTCTGTATCTCGTCTATTTGTAAGTTTTTTGAAAAAAGGTATTTGAAAATGTTGTTTATTTTAATGCCTTTTGTATACAGCTAAAAAAGAAGTATCAACGTAGGAATCACGCTGTATTTTAAACTATCGATAATAGGGTGGAACAAAAATTCGATGTCAATATTTTTATCGATATATCAAATAACTATTTTTTTTAAATGAAACATCGATATTTTCGATTTTATCGATATTTTTTGCATATCGATATGCAATATTAGATTTTCAATATTACCCAGCCCTTATCGATATCATATACAGGGCATATTCCTAATCTTTTGTATAAGAAGACTGAAAGGATAGAGTTTACATACCATTTATTATATATTTATTTTGCTACGGCTACAAGTCAGAAGTCGACATTGATATTGGCATCTTCGTGTGAAATTTAAAAACTAAAGAGAGAATAGAAAATGTCAATTTTCAAAAATCTATATATAAAATGGGACGTTTTATTTAAAAATTAGCATTTGCTTATGTTTTATTTATTTAAAAATAATTTTATGTTTAACAAAGTTTACTACAACCCCTTTAATAAATAAATAAATAAATTGGTACTTGCTATTTTGAAACCTTGATTCAATGGAACACAATATCCAAGTCAACGGTGAGTTTGCCTTTTTTTCAGTTTGATGACAACACAACAAGTTCAAAATTTGTTGACCAGTTAGATCATCTAATCTAAACAATTAGCATTTAAAAATGTTGTTTCCTAATTTGTATATTTTCATTCTTGTTTAATTGTAAATACTACAATTTTGTTATTACTAACCATTCATAGAACAATATTTTAGTGCTAAGAAAATTAACTTGACCAATACTATCTTGTTAAACTTTAATTTTTTGAATTGCACACAGACTTCGAATAAGTACTAAGCTTTCAACTAACAAACATAAGACATCTAATACAAATTGCAATACACGTCATGGATCACGTTATTTCAAAGATTTACAGGTAACAACTGAAGTTTTTTTTAGTACCGCGTACCTTTGTAAAAATTAAAATTTGGAGGCAATGTTTTAGTTTCCCACCTTGTTTTTAAAATTGCAAAGTTGACAAGTTTTTTCTTGACAGCCTTCTTATTTAAAATTTCTATTTTATAGTTTTTTCATAGTTTAGCCGATATAAAGTAATAAAATTCCTCGTAAAATTCATATCACTTTTACTGATGACAGCATTTTTCTAACCGTAAAATATATAGAATTTCGCGTTTTAAATGTTTATGACATTTAGTAAAATAATGTTTCCCTGTAAAGTTTCCATGCCTTTTAATACAAGACTCATCAAATGTTTAACTTTGTAATACGCGGTGGTGTGACGGTTTTTATCGCTAACCAATGTTTCCACGGTCACGTGTTTAAATCCACTCAAAAATTTTTAATTTATGTTTTTTAATGTTTTGGTTTCTCCAATTTTTACCACTCTCAAATCAAGCGTCGATATTATTTGCAAATAGTATTAGATATACCATGTTTTTAAAGATAATGAAATGAAATTTGCAAGATTTATATATGACATATGAAATGATTAAGAAATATTCAATTTAAAAAAATATTGTAGACAATGTGACAACAATGTTTTGTTTCGATGACATTTAAAGTGATTCCGTGCATTGAGATTTATGTTAGATGCTCTATACTTTTTTCGTCAAGTGTCGGTTCTCTTGTTTTACAGAATATAAATAATTGATATCTGGATATTCTGTGCTTGCATCTTACATCACCAAATCATGAAAAATAACAAGAGTTCATAAAAGCGCTTCGAAAAAATATAATTATTTGTTTTTCGTTTATCACTTGTATTGTAGCACAAAAGGTCTGTTCCAGCTATCAGTAGCGTGCAGTGACATTAGAAGCAGGGTAGACAAAAAGGATAAAATCGGTGTTAGTCCAAACATTATTTTCAAAACCAATATGGAATTGTTTTTAGCCATTGCCAGCATTTTTCACTGGCTCTACTTTATTACACTAAAAATCATAGAATTATTATAAGTATTAACGAAATTTAATTATAACAAACGACAAGAATATGTGGCACTGCACATTTCCGGCCGTCGTAATCTCATAATTTCCCATAAAAGCATGAAGCTAAAACAGCGCAATCTGCCGTTTGCCACGTGACACGATGATTTACGCGCTACGACATACACCAATCGCTCGAGCTCGCTTTAACATAAAAATTACTTTCTTAGCTCGGAAATTCCTAGTCACCTGTCTCTCTTAGAGAGTGTCTACCATTGCCTTTCTCTCAATCCGTCACCACGTGTCGACGGCTTTGCGACAAGAAGCGCTGATGTTTTTATTCATTATTTAAAGTTTCGTTTTAATTTAATTGTGATTAGGAATTTCTACAACATTAGCGTTTCGATAAATAGATTATCCATCTTAGGGCAAGGTACGCTGTGTATTCTATTAAAGAACGGTCCTCTTGTTTTCATCAATATTTTTTAAGCGAGTTGTTTTTATGAACTCTTAACATAAATTTCATGGGTTATGGTGTATTACAGGTCAACTCGTCGCTTTTAACACGCTACAATCGACCATAAATTCAAGTAAGTAATATGCAAAACTAGTAATGCCTGCTAGAGGAAACTAAGAAAGCTCACAATGTTTTTTTCAAACTGGAACTTCTTAACAGTTTGATATTTTAAGTTATTGAGGTCATAAATTGTGAGCATTCTCTAACGGCCCAGTTTTTCATGTTGATCAAATAATATATAAGGTGGTCGCTGAATGTGGCAAAATACAATAGCTTCGATAAGATTTAAAATATTATAAAAGGGTGAAACAATAGTTGGGTCAAAAGTCAAAACTTACGTTTTCTAGGTATTGACGGTTGAAAACGTATTTTCTACACATCGACAGACTACAGGGCTGCTATGGTTCAATTTGAGGAAAACGGCATGGTGTTAGCTTCCTTTTATATGATATTTTTGTGCGGAGTTTACATTTCTACAATATTTTTGAACGAGTTTTCTTTTATGCGATATTGTTGAACGAGTCTCCTTTAATACTTTTTTGAACTAGTCTCCCTTATTACCATATGTTTGAACTAGTTTCCTTCTATACAATATTTTTGATTGAGTTTCCTTTGATATGATATTTTTGAATGGAGTTTCCTTCTCTACAGTATTTATGAACGAATCTCCTTTTATACATTATTGAACGAATCTCATTTTATACATTATTGAACGAGTGTTCTTTTATGCGATATTGTTGAACGAGTCTCCTTTAATACTTTTTTGAACTAGTCTCCCTTATTACCATATGTTTGAACTAGTTTCTTTTATACAATATTTTTGAATGAGTTTCCGTCTATACAACATTTTTTTATTGCATTTTATTTTATTTTATATTTTTGAGCGAGTTTCCTTTTCTACGATATTTTTGTACTAGTCAAAACGAGTCCCCTTCTATACGACATCTTCTTTCTTTTATATGATATTTTCGAACGAGTTCCCTTTTATTTATTTATATTACTATTGCAGAAGTTTTTAGCTCACTCTTCCCAAATTTTAAAGCGCGAAATGCTAGAATAACTTTAAAAATGTACGCAGCGCCGAAAGTTTTTGCGCCCGCGGCGCCTTGTCTTTCGATGTTTGGGCCACAGTGCCGAATGTTTTGATATTTTTTTAATGACTACTTTATGCGTGACTTTTTGAGCGGTCTTCGTTTTATACAGTATCCTTAAATGATTCTCCTATTATCCTTTTATACGATACTTGGGGATGAAATTATTTATATTACTACTAGCAGCCACTTAGGTGTGTGACTGAACTATTGCCACTGTGGGCACAGGACACTGGTGCATCCCTTCTAGTTGTTTTAGGTGCTCACAGATCTCCTGATAGTATTGTTTGAATATTTTTTAAAATATTTTATATCTCAACTAAGCTATTTTACTTAGCCGAACTAAACTGCCCTATTAAAAAAGCTATCAGGCGGAGAGCTGACCGTCGAAATACTAGACTTAGTTCTGATAGACTGACTTTTAGCACACATTATACTTGTCGTATGTTATCAGAAATGAGCCTAATGTTTTTACAGTCACCGCCTTATTTTTTACGAATGGCAGTAGTATCTAAGTTTGCGGGAAAAATAACCACCTGAAACTTTCGGGTAAGATAAAATTGGATAGGTTTAAATTAATATTATTGGTATTATAATTCTTATCTGATTGGTATTTAACAACCTGAAAAACTAGGCATTCTACAGATGCATGAGATAAGGAATTAATTTTATTTTATTAAATTTATTTACCAAATAATTTTGCTAATTTAATTTTAGATATTATGTAAAGTGTCAATGTTAAAAACTAACCAGACGTTTAACAATCCTGAACAAATTATACAAAATCGCATTTTATAACACAATTTTTATTTTACATAGGACGGATCAGATCAATATCGTCTGTTGAGTCTTCGCGCGTCCTTCCGAAGCTTATCAAATTGTTACGTAATAGTAACAAGATTTATTTAGCACATGGCTTCATAATATATTTTCTCCACGACCATTACTGAATGCAATAATTCCAAAATCATTTTTGATAATAGAATGTAAAAATTCTCGCTCTTGAGTTGGAATATTTATTCTGAAACACTTGCTTCTTATGCGTTTTGCGTGTATTTTCATTCCATAACAAGATACGGAAAAAATATTCTGTAATTGATCTAAACGACATAGGTTGCCATGAATTTCGAAACTGTCAATGTCAGCAGACAAATTTTAGTGCAAGTCAAAATATGAGTGAAAAATCGGATGAATCAGATATGGAACTGGATAATACTCTACCTGAAATTACAAATATTGCGAATAGTATTTTTGGTCGTGGAGAAAATATAGTCTGCTACCCGGTTAGAATGAAAATTCGATACTCGTGGTTCCTCACGCTCGCGTTCGGAATCTTCCACTCGGATCAAATTTTCATTCCAACCTCGTTACAGAATCTACTATTTTCTACTCCAATATTAGTAAACATTGTTTTACGTACAGTTCATTCTATAAGTAAATCCATTCTTACACACAACTGTGCGTTATGATGCCCAGTATAACAATCAAGTTCGCCTTGAACCACTCAAATCGTGACATTTATCTATCTTGCGTTTTGAATATTTGGCAGTAACATTGTCATTATTTGAGATTTGAAGTTCAAATCGATACTTTATAAATAATAAACCGATCTTTAATTTATTAGTAAGAGTCGTAGAAAAGGTATAGTACGTATTGCGTGTTGAAAAGCAATTACGCACTCCTGAAATTACCGCACTCGCGCTACGCGGGGCACGTTCGCAATTTTTTCATTCGTGCGTAATATGCTATTATACTTCTTTCTTTCAGTGTTTTTATTTAATGGTCCAACTAGTAGATACTGGGTGATGTTTTATCAAAACTTTGTGATGTTGTTGAGAAAAGCAATTATTTTCCGGTGACATAATTATTAGCATGCTGTAGCTGTTGATTGGCTTTTAATTTTAGAATATTAATTTTTTTAGTTTTCTTATTGGGACTGTTTGTTGTTTTAGTTATGTGATGTTATAGTTATTTATGTATCAAGGGAATTATAAAGATCTTAATTATCGAGGATAATTGCTGTTCCTTGGGTCAGAGCAGAAACTTTTCCCTTGATAATTAAGACTCAATAATTTCCGTGGTACATAGATAATTTTATTTCTGACCGAATTTAATAATTTTGTTTATTTTCAAAACGGAATAAATATTTAAATTTATTCTTTCCGGTATACATATTTGCATTAACAACCATAGGAGTTTTGGTTGTTGCTATATTATTTGTTTATAAACTGACATTTGTTTTTAATCGCTTCCTTAATTCCCTCTACTTTTCAATAATATCCCAAGGAAGGTATGACTCTCTTTATTGGTCGATATAAGGTTATAATATCCCAGTCAGAAATAAAATAGTGTATTACATAACAAGTGATGAAAGTGATACTTTTCAAACGAGGATATACTTAGCACGAGGCGTCAGCTGAGTACAGAAATTCTCCGAGTTTTAGAATAATCACTTTCACACGAGTAATGTACACTATTTTTCCTACGACCACAAAGAATTAATAAAAAAGCCTTTGATTTGTGAAAAGAATATTTTAACACTAGTGTTGAAAAAAGATATCAACACTAGTGTTGAAATTAGCATACTTAGGATTATGTTCCACTTAATATCTGGTTTTATAGTTTGTCAATAGGTTTTTCCTTTATTTGTAGTTTAACGTTTTCGTTTTTTCATATTTTATATATCATAGGTAGAACTAATTCTGGATTAACTTCTAACCACAATGAAAAATTTTAAATTTAATCAAGGAAAGATGCATTAAACATAAATTTAAAAATTCACCCAACAAGGAAGATTTCAATTAAAAATAATTCTATAAACTATTTAATGTTTTTATAAAAAAAAAGTTAAATACTCCTGATGGGATTTGAACCTGTGACCTTGCGATCTGTAGGCTAGAGCTCTATTCTCTACGCTATCGATACCAATAAAGATTTGTGGTTTAATACCTGACACTTTCTTCAGCGCGATTTGTTTTTTCTGGTAATAGATTTTTCAGTATACAATTGACATTTTTTTTATAATTTCAGATATCGTATTTTCACACTCTAATTCTGAATCACTCGACAAATACATGATAAATAAGTTAAACACTTTACAATTACTGCTTTCTAAAATTTGTTATTTTTAATAAATAGGGATTGTCTGTCAAATTGGCACCATATCTTTAAAATAAATTGTGTGCCTTGTATTTCAACTCTAGAGTTGATTTTTTTTTGAAACGCGTGGGATATACGGCGCTTTCGAGCCAAGTTAACCGTGCTTTTTTTCTCATTTTCATAGGTGGTCGTAGGAAAAATATTTTACATAAGGTCCAATTGTACTTTACAATTATATCGAATTCAACTGGGGCATAACAAAATATTCATTTGGTCCACTATGGGTCAAGTAGCGTCAAAGAAAAACCATTCATCAACGTAATTGCACGTTTTATTGACACTATTGCCAATCTAATATTTAAAAAAGTCGTATACCCCTAAATGTTTGCATTACAAACAACCCTCAACATGGGCTAAAACCATACATCAGGATACAGTGAATGAATTTAAATAAATATTGATTTGGACAAGGTAGTGCATCTGTTTAGTATACAGGAACACCAAAATAATGGGTTCCCTGAGATAGACAGGCAGCTGTTTCGTGCTTATTAGGACTCATCAGAATGTCTTCTGCATTGGAGTTGATTACTATAGATGGCGATATTGCGTTTTCACCACCTATTTATTTCTTAAGCAAGTCTTGAAAACGCATTTTTGCTGTTTCTGGAGTTGTTTACGGGTCACGGCTTTCTGATGAGTCCTAATAAGGACGAAACTGGATTATTTTGGGGTCCCAGTGTACTTTAATGAAACAGACAGATGAACCACTTGCCGTTAACTTTACCTTTTATTTTAATTTATATTTATCGGTCCGGTTTAGCAAACTGTCCGACAATACATAATGTCGGCTAGGATTTTTTCCGGATTCGATAGTACCGGACGTTCGTTTGCTGATATAAAACAATGTAATTTGGAAGTGTCCGACATCTGATAATAATTATCGGTGTGTGTACTAACGCTCGAATGGTATCGTGGTAAATCGGCCAGGAATTCTGTCAGTCTATTTCCAGGAAAAGATTTATCGATTGAAAAATTTAAAATATTCTTTGTTTATTTTCAGCTCTCAGCGAACCCCATATAGTGCCCCAGGCCAAGAAAAACCGAGAAAGTCCAAAAACGTGAAAATTGTTTCGGGTACACCCCAGGAAAAATAGATCTTTTTTTTTTAATTTTCTCTCTAATAATTAATGTAAATTAGTTTTTTATTTTTGGAATTATGAGTTTATAAAGTAGAGTGTTCTCTCTTTAAACTTTATTAAGTAATTAGAGTTTTGAAACTTTTATTTTTGGAGGGTTTTCGTTTTTGTAGATGCTTTAAAAATAACTAGTACATTTATCTATTATGATTTATACACATAACCTATACAGGATGCTACAAATTCGTGTGCGTACAAGGGGATCTCGAAAACGGTAAGAGATACGAAGTTGGTTAAATTGAGGCAAAGTTGCGTATTTTGGGGCTTAATAATTTGGTGAAAAAAAATTGTAATTATTCCGAATGAAAAACCGAAATTTTCATTTCTGGTTTTTCATTTTTTGCGCTTTCATTTTTAACTTGAGAAAAAAATAAAAAAACACTGTTTTATAGCCGTTTTTTATGTTCTACAAGATTGCGTTATTAGTTTTCAACTTCGACGTTTCGTTCTTTAGTTACCAACCTCAAGTCAATTTTAAATACAGTTTTAGGGATTTCTAAGCTTTAGAAATTTAATACAATGTACATATTTTTAAAATTTTAACGTTTTGTTATCTAATAAAACATTTTTCAAATTATCTTTTTCATTTCATTACGGTCCTGAACATTTAGAGCCAAACTAAATACAAAAGTTTTCTAATTTAAAAAATCCATATTACTTAGAGGCCTAATATTTGATAGTTTGTAAAAGAAAAGACCCAAAGTCACGGCCTCGAATATCAAGGTCTGTTTATTTTTGTTACATGTTTTGCCTAAAACTAACATTATCAGATCTTCCAAACACTAAAAAAAATTTTTAATTGTTTTTGAAACAAACATAAGCGTATCACAGTAACATAACTAGACTAACACTCCAGTTACCTTCTCTTCACTCGGGAGCATTATTTTTTTTCTGTTTTGCAGTATTTCGTTCTAGGTCTAAGGCAAAAACCATAGGACTTAAGATATTAATAAAATACTAATAAAAAATTTCGTTTTTTTCGGATATCTCCATAGGTATTCGGAATATTTGCAATTTTCTTTCACCAAATTATTTAGCCTCAAAATACGCAACTTTGCCTCAATTTAAACATCTTCGTATCTCTTACCGTTATCGAGATCCCCTTGTACGCACACGAATTTGTAGCACCCTGTATGTTGGATCGCACAAACCTTCTAAACAATAATTAACTAACCAGATAACTTCGATTGTGATATCAATAACTATGATCTTGAGAAATTCATTTTCACGATGTCATTTATAAGTTAAAGTTGTCTGGTTAGTTGATTCTTCGTGCAACCCGACACCAGTGTTTTAATACTTCTATGCCTGTTTTTTACAGGATGTTGCAAATTTAACGCGCACCATTGTGATCTCGTAAATAGTAAGAGATACAACAAAGGTAAAATTGGGGCAAAGTTACATAATTTCTAGACGACTAATAAGTCGTTATATTTGGAAAATTTCGAGTCCTTCCGAAGATATTCGAGGAAAAATGTAAAATCTCATTTATGTAATGAGATCACCAAAAATTAATTTTACGTTTTCATTGCAACTTTTTATTTTCTATAAATTATCAGAAATTTATTATGACGTTTTGCCTTGTACCATCATTAGAAATGTTTTTTTTAACACGGATCTGTATTTTGTTAATGCATATTCGTAAACTATATGTTTAATAAAATAATAATGCAATAATACTTTAATGAAATAACAACGTTTCGACCCCAATAATAACACCTCTAATCGTGAACTTTGTAAACGGGCGTAACTATGTCCCAATTTAGCTTTTGCCACATGCCTTACCGTTTACCAGATCCAATGGTAAGCGTCGAATTTGTAATACCCTGTATTGCAAAAAATGAATTCGATTACATATTTTTAAGTTATATTTTTAAATTCCGCTAGCTCAATAGGGACAGCACAATTATTATGAAGACATAATCCATTTTTGAATATGAAAACTAATCGATATATACAACCTTACGAATATTCGATTAATTCCAGTCCAATTCAAACACTAATGTGCCAAGAAAATTAAATAATAATAATATATTTAGGTTTAGGCCACAGAAATATTTGGTTCATTTTTTAAATTTATAAATTAATATCATTTAATGAATTTGGCGATTTGGTTTCAATTTGTTTTTGATTCAAAGATATTTACTATATTTTTATTAATCAACTAATCATAATACTATGTGTGGACCACATATTTATAACCAATACCCTAGCATTTCCAATCCCCATCCCCAGCTTTCGCCAAGTGAGTCTTTTTTGTCTGCGCCACATGTAGTATAAACAATACATTTTACCCAGATGATGCATCGACGCGTTCTTTTTTTGGGTTTTTTAAGTGTAGTGGTGATTTTGCAGAAAAAAACTACTCAGGACAATTTAGGTGTCTTCATAAATTACTATGGCCGACAATGTCATTTGTAGTTTCTAATCCTCGTCCACCAGCCATGTTTAATATTTACATGATCCACAAAATTATGTGAACTGCACAAACTCTGTATCCCGGGGCGCATTTACAATCGTTTGTCAGGCGTGCTCTGTGTCTCTGTCGCTTAAGAATGTAGCATTCGTAAAATGTATAACTTGAGAATTGAGTCGCCAGAGCGCGCATAACGAATGTCCGACGTCGACTGTGAATTCGACCCCGATTTAATCCTCCATCTGGGTCACAAGTATTGTATTGCCATTAGCAATATTTTGGGATATATCTCTGTGATGGCGACCAATTGAAAAATTTCAATTTAATTCAATCGATTATGAGAAGTCGTCAAATTTAAATTGTAACAGTCACATTATATTCACCGATAGAGAGATTAACATTTGACAAATATAATTAAATTTTATTGTTTCCTGTCATATTCTATTGGACTAATTATTTATTAATACGTTAACCTTGAAAAAATATTTTTACAGCATCTACAAAAAAAATACATACCGCTAAATAGCCTACATAATTAATATTTTTATTTTATTATGTTTTTTAACTTCTCTAAATTCCAATAATAAAAAAAACTCTGTCAATGTTGTTTTAGTGCGTTAATATAAGTTGTTTTTTTTAGAATATAACTTCCTATTGGAAAATGGTATTCTTATTTCCATAAAATTCTCATTCCTATTGTAGTTGTTTGTGTTTTGAGGCAAAAGTTTTGGAGTGGTAAAGGTATAGTAAAGTGATCATTTAAGTTCTAATTTTTAATAGGTATCAGCGCGGCCAACAAGAAATTTTAATTTCTAATGATATTGATACCTCTTACAGTAAATTAAACCTGTTTTCCCATAGAAATATATGGACCCGCTCATAAACACAAACGAACGTTTTATTAAAGCAAGATGAGTGACCAAGTAGATATAATTCGATGGGCCGTATTTTGATTTAAAAAAAGGTAACAAACTTGGTTACGTTAAAAAGGTGACATTCCTGAAAATGTCTATCAATGACGTTACGTTTGGATACAATTTCAATTTATTTCATATTGGCAAAGTCGTAATAATTATTACTGTTTTAGTGCTTAGATAGGGAAATCTAAAAAATACAATTTTAAAACGAAATTATAATTAATGGATATTATTTAATTATTAATTTATTTGATATATTGATATTTATTTCATTTGAAATATTTCCATTGGGATCTTATAGCGTTTTCGATTACCACCCTGAGAACTCTCCGAGAGCACTCTGACACGTCATAGATCTGGCCGA
Organism: Polydrusus cervinus; assembly: GCA_935413205.1. Classification (NCBI taxonomy): domain Eukaryota; kingdom Metazoa; phylum Arthropoda; class Insecta; order Coleoptera; family Curculionidae; genus Polydrusus; species Polydrusus cervinus. The sequence continues at coordinate 6,355,172 of OW284515.1, forward strand.
GATCTGTCATAGCCATGTAGTGAGATTACTCGATTTCGATAATCGAGAACGCAAATCTCGAGAAGAGTGCCCGAGAGCAGTAGATCGAAAATTCTATTAGAAATCAATGGCGGCTCGTCAGGTGAAGGGGCTCTTCACCAAAAAATAATAAATCCAGGAAGAAATTTGTTCGACAATATTAATGTACCAATACAGCTACCATTTTAGCATTTAAAAAATTATTATTTGAATTAATAATATTAATTTAATCCGATGGACAATAATTATAAACACTCGTGCATTTTGACGCGCCATAGCCGACCGTGTCCGTGCGCTTAGAGCAGCAAGTAAAGACAACATACAGTCAAGCGGCTTTGATATTCACCGTTGGTATGGTTACGTAACATCAGTCACGCAACCAACGTGACGTCAGTCACGCAAACAGCATGTAACAATTTGCATTAAAATGAAGGGCAATTTAAAAATAGATCAGTCGTATGCACCATTATTTTAACATTGGTTCGCCTAACCTCAAGGTATTTATTTTGAGGCTTTGCGAAACTTTTTATTTTCCAGTTAATTCAATAGTGTACGTACCTACTTAGTTTAATTTTTATTGTGTATTTGTACGTAATAAAAATATAAATTAGTCAATGTTTGTTTAAGTACCCGCACTGTACGTAGCCCTTCACCATTTTTTTAGACCGCGAGCCGCCACTGTTAGAAATTTCAAATATGTCCATTTCTATGGAAGTGTTTCAAGCGGAAATATTTTGCACAAAGATTTTTGATAATAATTCACTAACCAGGTACTTTGATGGTGACATATTATATGACCTTGACAGAAATACTTTTCTCTTTTACTAATCAGGTAACTTCAATTGTGAGTAAATAATACCTGACAATGGCATAGTCAAAGATGCTGGTTAGTTATTTATTATTAAAAATCTTTTGTCTAAATCGAATTTGTCCATTATCGCTTAAATTAAGTAATTTAATAAAATCGTATAATTGCGACTGTCACTATCATCCAAAAAGTCTGAGTTATTCAATCGCCATCTTTTTGGCCAAGGCCTACAGAGTTAATAAAAAGTGAACGAATGTGACGTCAAAAAAGTGAACGGTTTCAGGACATTTCAGATTTATCTTAACGTACCTAACGAATATTATTCTTTGGCATTTCGATATCTGTCGTGTTTTTGACGTAACTCAGTTTGATTATTATTGTTTTTCACTAGAATGCGGCCCACTGTTTATATAAACCAAAACTTTTGTAGTTATATCAGTAAGTGATTAATAAATTAATTTTATAGTAGGCCCTAAGCCATAAGAATTTTGTTTTTAGTTTTATCATCAATTTAAAATTAGTACAGTGCGTTTTTAGACATACGCCACATGGATTTATATGGTAAAAACTTTATATTTGAATAATTCTTTGATGATCGTTAATTTTAATTAAAACTTAGTGCACAATAATTATTTTTAAGTTCTAACAAGTAATTTTGAATACAGGGTGTCCCACCAGGAACCGCTTCGATCTATATGTGAAAAACTATACATAGGAAAATTTTGTAATTTTGACAGTATGCTAATGCTTATGGGGGTGACCGGGCTAAAATATTTTCATAATGGTGGCACTTCCGGGTATACCTACCAGAAGTAAAGTGTCAACTTGCTTATTATAGAACACCCTAAATATTATTACATTTTTGCATTCTACGCAAGATTTTAGGTAGATTTTTATACCATGTCCTATACCTATGTCTAAGCTAATGTTCAAATGGTAAGTGACAGCTTCATAGATGTTTTAGCATTTGATTGTTTTTCAACGCCGTCAGAGCCAACTAAAAGTAACAACTTAAAATCTGCAGCAAAATCGCCATATAAAAATATTAAACTGGCAATATTTCAAGAACTAAAAATTTTTGGAACATACGATCTTATACAAACTTGCCCTTATTGTTAATGCTTAATAAGAATTAATTATAAAATTTGGGTGTTGTCATTTGAAAATCTAAACTTTTTGCAGTTTTTTTGAATTTAATTTTTAATCTTATTGTTTAACACCCTGCATTAATAGTTATCAAAATATAACAAAAAATCTATTAAAGCAGGTCCTTTATAACAAGGAACCCACTTAAGTTAAATAAATAAGGCTTCTTTATAGAAAAAATTGATAATTATTTTAAGGCTTGCAAACGTCATTTTTGACATAAATATTCAAATATGTCAAAAACGCTTAGACATAGGTATAAGACATGGTATACAAAATCTGCTTAGAATCTTGCGTAGAATGCAAAAATGTAATAATATATAGGATTATCTATTTTAAATAAGCAAGTTGACACTTACTTCCGGTATAACCGGAAGTACCACCATTATGAAAATATGTTAGCCTGGTCGCCCCCATCAGCATTCAGCAAAATTTTCCTATATATAGATTTCCATAATAATATATAGATCGAAGCGGTTCCCGGTGGGACACCCTTTATAATAACCGAAATGTTTATAGATCGATTTACTTGTTAATATCGCCTTGATATTTTATTACTTTAATGTCAGGTTGCACACAGAATTTTAATAATAATTAACTAACGAACAAGTTTGACTGTGACATACATACATGACATTGACAGAAATAATTTTCTCACAATCATACCAGGCCGGTTACCTTAATTCAGATACCTTTGATTGTAAGTTCATAATGCCTGTCAATGTCAGTTATGTCACAGTCAAACTTGTTAAGTTAATTATGGTTCAAAATCTTTGTGCAACCCAACATTAATGAGTTATAATAATTTAAAACTAAACTTGTACTCTTTCTTGAAACCTTCCCCCCCCCCCCCCCCTTCCAGTGCAAAAATCCTGGATAAACATTGTTCAACATACAGGAATATCTTTAAACAAAATTATCAAAAGTTTTTACTACCATGTACCTGTTATGCATTGCTGAAAGACGCACTGTATATGAAAGCATGTTTTTTGTTTATTTTTTTTTTTCATTACTTTATAGACAAGTGTCAAACTTAGGTTTAGGTAAAACAAGGCGAGATATACATATCTGGCAAGAGATCCGTTTGGTCGATATTTTTATGCGAGAAAGTGAGTAAATGAATTGTGGACCTTGCTGGAAGAAGGTCTCTTTTACAACAGAAATGAAGTTGCCCTCTTGCAGCAATGTCCTCAATTATCGCAGTAGAGCACTTCCTGGCTGAAGCGTGAGTTTCCGCCTCGCCGATACGTGTAAAAGGCAACCTAATGTTCTCCCTTCTTTGTTGAGAAGTTATTGATTGTTGCTCTTGTTTGCTTCTACACGCGCAAATATCTATCCAAAGGATCATTTACCAGGCCTGTATGTGTAAAAATACTAATTTAAATTACAGTTAGTTTATGCTCTGTGAATATTCTCCAAATGTATTTTATTTAAGACGAGGATCAAAGCATTTTGCATTAATTATTTTGGGTTGTTTACTAGCTACGTAATAAGATTCATTATCATACTAGTGATGTTTTGACTTTACTAAATCACTAGTGTTGTAATAAGCTCGTTACGTAAAATTAGAATTAATGTCAAAATATGACCCTGGTTGTAGATAAATGTTACATTACAGGTACGCTATAGCATTTTTCAGAACTCGTGTGGTTACCGCAACTCGGCTTGCGACTTCATCGTGGCAATATTATTCCACAGTCGTGACTGTACTAATGCTCATACCGAACTAGTAATGTACATTGCTACACTATTTAAAATGCTAATACCTACTTTTATTTCCGAAATTATGTTGATATTCGGCAGTTTTATTTTAAATTCTATTTTCTTGGCATGAATCGTCTAAGTGTAAGCAGATTCAATGTAGATTGTTTTTAAAGGCTTTTCCTACAAATCTAATTAAATACATCATTTGACGAGGCAAGAGATGCTAATTTTTATATCATTACCTTGGAAAATTTGAATAATTGAATTGCATTTTCTCGCTGTAATGGTATAAAATATTATCTCTTGCCTGGTCACGTGTTATCTTTAATGACTATGGAGAGAAGTACCGTAGTCCCGGTACACCTTTATCACTTATAGTCATTAAAATCGTAAGAATTAAATCAAAGAAAAATTGTCAACACGAACTCTAATTTTATCAACATTATAATAGATGTGCCTAGCGTCCCGATGTACGGATTTCTGAACGTTGCTTAAAGTTCTGAGTCAAAAATTTTAAATATAGTACAAAACCAACGTTTTATCCGTACGTTTAACAGAACTTTTTAAAGTTTTAAATTAGGCAATACGATGTGTCAAAAACGGCGGCTGTGGGCAAATACCGCTTTGTATTTGGTACCCTTGACCATAAAACTGAAATTGATGGTGTAACATATTTTGACCTGCTTATACAGTGACCGGCAAAAAGGTGGACCCATATGGAAAACTTTTTTATTCTTAAAATTGTGAAAAACTTTTTAGGCTGATAGTCTCTGCATGATTGGTAACCTATAAACTTGTTTTGATATTAGTCGCGTGATCGTTTGTCTGGAAAATTGGAAAATATATATGTTGTCATAAAAAACTGGTATTAGAGTACAAGATATTAAAAAAAGTTATTTGAAAAAAGTGTTAAGATTTTAATTTTATGCTGGTCTGCAAAGTTTAAAACAAAAATTTAAAAAAATATGTTTTTAATTTTATAAAATATCAAATGTTACTTTCATACTTCCATCAATTTAATGAAAATGTGTTAAATGAATAAAAACCAATATTTAAACATTTTTGTTATCTTGAAAAAATGTTATTTGCTAAAATTCAAAATTTAGCTATTAATAACTACTTACCGACCGGCAGCACAAAAGGACAATGACTATAGCTCTCAATCGACAAAACATTGAAATTTTGAAGAAATTAGAAACAATGTTTTTTAGGTCAGAAAAATATAAAATTGTAGAAAATGTAAGTTCTTTTTGTCAACACGGGCTAGAAATATAAATATTTACCAGCCTCTACAGTCTACAAAACGGCATTTATTGTATTTTCGAAAAATGTAACAGTTATATTACACACGTGTCTATTTGTCGTGGTAACTTAATCAATACACAATGATTCTACGGTTCTTACTAAAAACCCTTCAAAAACAATCAATAATTTTTTACGTTTTCTGCAATTTTAACTTTGACATTTTTTTCTTCTACAGAAGCCTGTTTTGCTCGCTTTGTTTTACTGAAATTTCAAATTTAGAGTATTCTAGATAATAATTATACTGCTTTTTAGTGTGTTGTGGTTTTTAAAAAAATAAGTCATCGTGATGTCAAATATAAAGGGATAAAAATATTGTGTTTTTTTGTAATTATTTTCTACTTAATCAATAAGAAAGCTGTAAAGTATTCCGGGTGGCCAAATAAGAATGAACGCCGGTCAAATTACCACAAAATCGACCAAGAGAAATCGCCGGAAATTATTTTTAAGTTTCTAAATTAACCGCTAGAAGGTGTTAAACCTACGACTTATATAGGATTTTTATCGATAATATGCCAAATAAAATTATACCAAAAATAGGTGTTTTATTTTGTGGAATATACGGTATAGCTTTGCTTTAATACATTTTGCTCTAACTCGTGGCAAACTCGAATTTGGGGTGCGAAATCTTTAATGCTACCAAGAGAGAAGGCACATATGGACAATACCTTTAAAAGGAGACACCTATCCACTTCTACATTCCTACTGAAAGTGGGGATACGTGTGTGGTGTGGCCGAGTCAACGTATCGATCGCTCCCATGGCTGCTTCGACCGCGTGTTCTAAAGAATGGATGGCGGGAGGTAGGGGATAGCGTGTTCTCTGTTTAACGTGTTAAACGCTACTAATAATCTCCGTCTGATGCGTTTATATCGGCACCCTAGATTCGAGTTTGCCAAAAGTGTATCTCCGGTTTGCCTTAACTAAATTATATAAACTTGGTCTCGTTTAAAAGAGCTTATCCTATAGTAACATTTAAAAATATATATGACTATTTTTGTTATATCCGTCGTTGCTAGTGGGCCCTATTTGCGCAATTACCAGATTTCATTCTCTCGTTAGTATATTTTACGAGTTAGAGCAAAACGTATTAAAGCAAAGTTATAGCGTATAGTCCAAAGAATAAAACACTTAATTTTTGATATAATCTTGCGAGTCATTTGCACCTAGCTAGTATATTAATAATAGAACATGTAAGAGTTGATCGCATGACTCATCTCAGTTACGTGTCATTGCACCTAGCTAGTATAAACAGAACACGTAAGAGTTAAACGCATTACTCCACCTACTTGGTTATGCGTCACTACACATACCTAGTACAAATAGAGCTGTAGTTACCATCATTACTTAATATTCACCTGAAGATGACTGGAGATACTTACCAGTTGAAACGTTTTAATTCAAAACAAATAAAGACAATGGAAGTTCAAAACTCTTTGGTCGTTCAAGAAACATCATTGTCTGCAACATTCAAACAGACGAGACAGATCGCTCCGTGCAACATCTTGCTGGTGTATTCCACCAAAGACTGCTTCAGCAGTTTGGAGTTATTCCTTTCTATCGTTAAGTTGGTCCCTTCTACTGATGAACCATGATATGGCGAAACGCGACGAAATTAAGGAAAATCTTTATTTGATTTCATTAAATGCTTGAAGCCAGCGTTGCCAGAATTGAAGGAATTCCTTCAATATGAAGAATTTTTGGGATATGAAGGATTGAAGGGTTTTACTCAGAAAACACCCCAATTTTTTTTTTTTATGATAAAACACCTGCACTGTAGGAAAAATCCTTTAAGGCGCTCTGGGAGCGGTGCGTGTGCGAAGAAAGCGATTAACGTTGGTCTTGAAACGTTGAAGATTGTATTCATTGGGAAACACGACCTCAGGAAGATCATTCCATAAAGATGACGTTCTCCAGATGAAAGAATTCTTGAACAATGAAGTTCGAGAAGTACTAAGCTGAACAACATATGGATGAGCGGCTGTGGTTCGCCGTGTATTTCTGTTTTGCATTGCTCTAGGTGGAATCAAGTGGGCAATGTCAGTCGAACACCTGCCATGGAAATATCTGTAAAAAAGAGCCAAATCACCAACCTGTCTTCGATGCTCCAGGCTATCGAGGGTCTTGGTCAGCTCGGGGTCGCCGATCAGACGAACGGCTCTCCTTTGAATGGAATCCAGTAGCCGAAGGGTGTGCTTGGGTACAGAGCTCCAGACATGAGAGCAATATTCTAATGATGGTCGAATCTGGGCTTTGTAGAGTGTCAAAAGTTGATGAGGTATGTACAACCTTTTGGTGCGGAAAAGTACACCAAGTTTCTGTGCAGCTGCCTTGGCAATTGCGGCAACGTGATCATGCCAAGACATATTACCTCCCAGATTGACCCCCAGCAAATTAATAGACGGTGCCAGGGGAATTGCGTGTCCTACCATGACTATCCGGTCCTGCAATGTTAACCTTTTTGGAGAAGACTGCTGCCTGGGTTTTCTTAGCATTAAATTCGACTTGGTTACTGTCACCCCAAGCCAAGATTTCTTTCAGGTCATTGTTGAGGCGCAATACTTCATGCTGCCTGCGAAGATGTGCGTCGGCAGCGGATGTTTGGGGAGTCAAGGTAAAAGATGAGACAAGTGTGCTGTCATCAGCAAAGCTATAAATTGGATTTTGGGTTTTCACTAGAAGGTCGTTAATATACAGTAAAAAGAGGGTAGGCGACAATATGGACCCTTGAGGAACACCGGCATTGATGGTTGATGGATATAAAGGGCTTTCGCAATGTTGTTAGTTTTGGAGAAATTTCAACAATTTTGAAGAAAAGAGATGTTATATGAGGAAACTAAAGACTTTTTTTTTCACTTTTGATTTGGGATAGAGTCACTTTTTTTAGAAGTCACTCGACTTTACGGCAGATACGTCTTTTTTCACACAGTCACTTTTGAGTTTTCAGGAAGTCCATACGATTTTTAAATATTCTTTGATCACAAACAGACTTGAAGGACTTTAAAACACGTTTTGAAGGATTTCGATAAAAATAATCTGGCAACACTACTCGAAGTAGCCTCCTCGATTTTTAAAACTAAATTTTCTTGATATAATACTTTTTCGAAACGTATGTAGGGATGCAAAAATTTCAAAATTATCGATAGCGGTGACTTCTAAAAAAAATATATTTTTTGTTTCGACACCGCGCAAAAAGTATCGATACCTTGATAGTATCGATGCTAAAATAATCGATACCGCAGTTAAAGTATCGATATTTTTTGCATCCCTAAACATATGTAAATGGTTGAGTTATACATCATTGTATTTAGGTAAAATGTACTTTTGAAAATACAATAAAAAATCCAGGTAAAAAAAATGACGATAACTCAGTTATAAAAACATGAAAACAACTTACAACGCCATTTTAAAGAAGAGAAAAAATACTAAACTTTTATAAGGCCCCTTTACAGTTTGCAATTTTTCTTTCATGCAAGTTATCTTGAAGCAATTAGTATTGTGGCATTCGTTTTACAGCGTGCAATGACTTGCCAAGGTCGTAGGTGATGTAACACTTGCCAACCTTTAAAAGACATTCGGCTCGGACTTACCGGCGCTTGTTTGTGCATTCATTTTAACATAACAACAATATAGGACACAAAAGAAAACCAACAAAAACAAAACGTACCCTTATAGGTTAGGAAGAACATACACAAATGTCAGGGATTTTCATATTTAGGTTGGTGTCCCATAAATCACCAAAAATCCCCAGAATTGGGCTTGCAATTGCAATAAAAATAGGGTCGGAGTTAATTTCTTGCAAGCAATACAAAGTGCGCCAGCTGATCACTAGCCTCGTTCTACGTATACTCGCAGGCAATCTTTTCTTGCGTGAAAAAAAAATTGCACATTGTAAAGCGACCTATATAAACAAACTTTTTTTAAGATTAAAATTATTTAAAAAAAAATTTTGGACGTTTTTAACAAATCAGCCTGTAATTAATTAAAAACAATTCTAAAAAGCTTTAAAAATTACACTTTTTCTCTTATCTAATGAACTTCGTGGAAAATTCCGTTTAGAAAATTCCAATAGTGGCCAATTAAATAGTTACCTTCCTGTATACTATCAAAGATTTTTAAAAAAATATAGGGTTAAAAGTGCGAATTTGTCGTCAAAAGTGCATAATAAAAAGACAGTCGTCGTAAATACAAAAATTAAAATGAACTATCTAATATTTTCTCAAAAAATTTAATATAATTTAATAATTTTAACACAAGTAGAAACTCGATAAAAATATTTTAATTAATTTGAAATTATACGTACCTAACTACAGTAACAAAAAATTGAATTCATAAGAATCAACAACAGATAATTTTGTTCTTATTCGAATTATAATAACACTTAAACCTAATTTTTTGGTAACAGTTTTATAACAAATAACATCAACTTATTATTACTAAAATATTAAATTTTAAACTTCTCTTTCGTTTCTTGTATAAATGTGTTTAGTTTGATATGGAAATCTGGTTGATGTCTTCTTGCAAAAAGGGTGAACATGTATTTAATTATTGCCATCATCCCCGCCAACGTAGCATCTGCAAAACATATTCTTTTAGAAATAAAATAAAATATATTCCGAATATCTACCACCTTCTAACTTTATTTTTAATAAACCAGTGGAGAAAGACTTTATGTTTTTTATTTTATTTCTATAAATTAACTCCACTTTAAGAATGGACTACTTCTTCAAAACATATTCTTTTGTTAAGTGTGGTTTAAACATGAAATTTATGTATTGGGAATAACAATAAAACCAGGGTTGCAATAAATCACGAATTTTTTGAAAAAATCAATAAATCTGATTTTTTCGATTAAATCTTGATTTTTATCAATTTATACTGTTTTTTTCCTTAATTATGGCAATAATGAACTTTAAAATTCTTTATTTTCATTATTTCGTCTCTTATTCGCCCAAAAATATTTGTTGTCTAGATTTCCAATTAGAAAATCTCTTCGGTGACATACAAAATAATTTGTATTGACATCAAAATTTTCGGCGTGCCGCGGCTTTCCTGTCGGAACAAGAAAATTCGTTCGTCCTTATAATGTGCGGTTGACACGAGATGAATCATTTCTTAACTTATAGTTTTAAATAAACTGTCTTCCTTTTTTTTGAATTTCGCTTCGGCGACTTATTTTTACAGCAATTTACAATTTGGTTTAAATCACGATTAAAATTGAAAAAATCAGTTAATTTAAGTCGTCGCAACCCTGAATAAAACTAAGCAACATTTTGAATTTTTTTCACCAATGGAAAGGTATCTATGTGGGCGTGAAAAAAGTAATTTTCTTTCCGAAAAAAAATCGAGAAAAAAGATATAAGCCAATGAAAATCCTAAAAAAGTCCATTGTATTGTAAAAAATATTGAGAATAAAATTGTTTTAATAAAAATAACTTTACATTCTAGAATATCTGTAGAGTTCAAATTTAAAAAGTTTTTAAAAATCTATTAACAAACATGTACAAGATTCGTTTCAAGAGAACGCAATGTTTTTTATATATAAATATGATTTCGCATGGAGCTTTGGGAAAGAATTTGGAAATATTGGTCAGATAATTATTAATAATGATTTTACGTTGTAGGCTACTTGGCTTCCTGCAGTTCAGGGACGGACCGTGACCTTTGGGGACCCTGGGCTAACGATATCTGGGGGGCTCACTAAATTATATACATTTTAAACTAATTTTTCCCGTCCTTTATTACCTTCATTGGATAAGACTTCTTCAAGACGCTGATGTGTTTCTACGACATCCTTTTCAATCTGATCGTCGTCTTCTGGCAACGTTGGTATTGGAATATTCTCCTTTTCTTCATCGATCTTTCTTCGTTTATTATTTTCGGCCACAAGCTCCTGTAAAGGCCTTTTAGGCTTGATCTAGTCAGAACAATAAAATGTTGAAAATTAAAGATATTAATTCAAGAAAGTGCTACTAACTACACTGCGCAACTTATTTAACGCACAATCAAAAATTTGCCTCAGCTTTAATCCTATGTATTTTCGTCATTTTTGTTCATTTTTATTGATTTTTTTGTTAAATTGTAGGTTTTCCTATTGAGAGTGTCACTGCGTTAGTTGTTTTGGTTAATAAAGTTGTGGTATTATACCGGGTAATAATAAAATGTTATGTTTTTTTTTTGGAAAATTGCAGACACCCTGTAGGGTATATTAGCTATTGCGAGTTATTCCAATTATAGCTAAATTAAAGCCTCTAGTTTTGTTTACATTTTCTTTTTTTATTTTTTTGTTTATCTCTGATACTTTATGAAATACACTGTTTTGAAACACCACGTGCATTTATTACCTGAAATTCATTTATCCGAGGAAAATCAAGTGACAACTGAAATGCATTTAGAAGGGTAGGGAAAATCAAGTGAAATCTGTGTAATCGGTTTTTTGTTGACAGTCCAGCAAGAATTAGTGAATAATGGAACGGCAAAACAGAAATTTAACACGTGATGAATGTGTTTAGGCGGTTACATTACATGGTGAAGGGTGGAGTTACAACCGCATAGCTGGTAGGTTGGGAGTGTGGCACACAACTGTAGCGAGGGTAATTGAAAGGTTCGCAGAAACAGGAGAGCATTCCAGGCGCACCGGTCAAGGTAGACGTCGTGTTACAACTCCTAACCAGGATCGTTTTTTAAGAGTAAGTGATGTACGTCAAAGATTTACAACTGCAAGAAAATTAAGATCAGAACTTCAAGGTGTAGGTGGTCCACTCATATGTGTTCAAACTGTGCGTCCACGACTAAGAGAAGGCAATTTAAGACCCTGGATTGCTGCTCGAGGACCCGCATTAACAGTAGATCATCGAAGAGCCAGATTAAATTTTGCGAATGAGCATGTTAATTGGTTGGAAGCAGATTGGGAACGTGTTCTCTGGACTGATGAGCCGAGGTTTAACTTGTATAACTGTGACAGACGTATCCGCGTCTACCGCAGACCATGTGAGCGGTACAGTCAATGCAATTTTTTGCACACAACTTTATATGGAGGTGGATCCGTCATGGTATGGGGTGGAATATCTTTGACGGGGTGAACACAGTTGGCAATTGTAAATGGAAATCTTAAATCTGAAAGGTATATTACAGATATTCTTGAAGAACATGTTGTGCCTTATGCACCCTATATAGGACCTAATTTTTTGCTCATGCACGACAATGCGCGTCCCCACAAGGCTCGTATCGTAAGAAATTATCTTGCAGAAGTTGGAATAAATTACATAGAATGGCCAGCCCGTAGCCCCGACCTAAATCCATTGAAAATTTTTGGGACTATATTGGTCGGCGGTTACGAAGTGAAGGACGACAACCACAAAATTTACAAGAATTGGCCGAACGTCTAGTCGAATTATGGGATGGTTTAGATCAAAACGTAATAAGAAACTTCATTTTAAGTATGAATAACAGATGTTGGGAGGTCATTCGCGGAAGGGGTGGAAACACCAGATACCGATTCTGTAATGAATTTGTTGTGTTATTTATTGTTGTTTACTTAATTAAAGCCATTCGTACATTTTGGGTTTTTTTTTAGTGTTTTTAGCAATTAAACAAAAAATAAAATAAGACAATGTAGATAAAACTAGAGGCTTTAATTTAGCTATAATTGAAATAACTCGCAATAGCTAATATACCCTACAGGGTGTCTGCAATTTTCCAAAAAAAACATAACATTTTATTATCACCCGGTATAATACCACAACAACTTTTTTAACCAAAACAACTAACGCAGTGACACTCTCAATAGAAAAACCTATAATTTAACAAAAAAATCAATAAAAACAAACAAAAAATGACGAAAATACATAAGATTAAATCTGAGACAAATTTTTGATTGTGCGTTAAATAAGTTGCGCAGTGTATTAGTGAGTATCGGGTAACCATAAAATTATGTTTCCAATTACTTTGTCATATGATATGGCCTACAGCTTTTGATGAACAGCGTAGTTGTAATTAGTAAGAAATATGGCCTAGAGGTTAACACCAGTAAAACAAAAGTAAAGAAAAAATTGGGGGAGTACAATTTATCATCAATGAAAAAGTAGTAGAACGAGTGTCAACATACACATATCTCGGCACAGTACTAAATGAACAGTGGTACCATTCTCAAGAAATAAAATCAAAAATTGAAAAAGCATAAGCAGCTTTCTTGAATTTAAGGTTAAAACTCGGACTACTCCGATGCTACATATTCTCCATCTTGTAATACAGAGTGGAGTCTTGGACCTTGACTGAGGCAACAACAAAGAGATTAGAAGCATTTGACATGTGGACATACCGAATAATCCTCAAAATATGGATGGACAAAGTTTCAAACACCCGAATACTCCAAAAACTTAATAAAGAAAAAGAAATAATGTACACAGTAAAACGAAAATTACTAAAATGCATTCTGCAAGGAAAGGTTCAGGGCAAGAGAAGCATCGGCAGAAGACGAATATCCTGGCTAAAGAACTTAAGAACCTGGTTTGAAACATCCACCACAGGACTATTCAGAGCAGCAACAAATAAAATTATCATTGCTAGAATGATTGCCAACATTCGGTAACGAATAGGCACTAGAAAAAGAAGAATGATATGATGCTTCAACACGTTATAATAATGTCCCCCTATCCCGTTAAAAATCGGAAAATTTCGTATTTAGCTTCCAATATTAAATTTGCAACATAACAGGATTCTTTTATTTTCCCTAAAATAAGCTAACTGGAATTTTTTAATACAATTGCTACACGATCAAACCCTACCCGAAAGACAACTATTTTTGCGACAATATCCCGGAAAAATTATTTATGGGTAAAACGATTTAATTCTAAAAAAATAAACTCATTTCTTTGTCATTCTGCCTCTTCCAATAAAATCTTATAAAAATTAAAGTTATCTATAGTGTAATATGAAACATATCTTGTGTATAAATCATCACGTAGCCGAGAACTTTTCCTATCTATTTATGATGTGGTATGAAACTATAAACAAAGGTAGTCGCAACGAAATAATTCTTATAACTATGGCACTGTGCTTACCACAACGTCATGTAGAATATTGATTTTCTTTTGTGGAGGTTCTGCTTTTTTATAAAAAGGTTCAATTTCAAAATCTGGAAAACTGTATGCTGGAGTGGGAGGTGAGGTCGACGCCTCGATATTTTTGGGAAGTTCCGGACTGGCATGCTTATTGTGCAATTCTTTAATATCTACAGGTAGTTCATTATCATCTGACGACGAGTATTGAGGAGCTGACCTAAAAAATAATGAGTTATGTAGATTATTTACACGTAAAATAAATTTATGATGATAGTTACTCTAAAAACTTGAAAATATTTTTTTTTTAAATGTTTGCCTTATTATAACCATTTCTGAGAACTTTGATGACGAAACAATAATAATAATAAGTATGTGTGAGTTGTGACGTGCATCCAGCCAGTAATTGGATGAACTATATCACAAACAACCAATAAAGGCATGTACAAACTTTCTTATTGATAAAGCATTTAGTATATCAATTTTTTTTAAAAATTGGTGTAAGCATAGAATCTAGGATACATATTTTTATTCAAATAATAAAAATAACAAATATGACAGATGTGCATTTTCTTGAAAAATATTCTTAATCTCACTTTTGCTTTTGTCATAAAACGACACGTAAACTTTACGTGTAAATTCTCAATTTCAAGTTATAATGATCTGACCACTATGATTGGTCAGTTTTACATCCTAACGAGATATTAAATTATATCCGTACAGTTAACTGCCATACCGTAATTATTCATTCGCTTCGTTATTAAGAAAAAATATTTATTATACTTAATCATATTATCCATTATTCACTAGTGAATAATAAAATCATTATCACTGGTGTCAAAAAGTAGGCTTAAAAACCATCGACTTGCGCTAAGGTATGTACAGTTGTATTCATAAAAAAAAAGCGTAAAAGAATTAGAATGAGAGGTAAGTTTTGTCAAATTTGCTTAAAACCGGCTTGTCTAAATGATTGTTTATTTTTAGAAGGATGGTCAATCTGTGCTGTAGCGCAGTTGTATAATAGAAATAAAAAAACGATAAGTATTGAAAATTAAGCAACGCTGGCAACAAGAAGAATCCCTAAAGGGGAAAATTGGTTCAGGTCGTCCCAAACTTTCCAACCCTGAACAGGATATTGCTTTTTTGGGATGTTTAAGAAATAATCCATTTGCAACTGCAAGGGATGCTGTTATTGATACAGCATTTCCTGGCTCCCAATCTACCGCCAGCAAGAGAGTCAAGGAATCTGAACTAAAATGTCTGCGAAAAAAATATTTCTCACCTAGGAACGGCGACAATCAAGGGTTATTTTTGCTTTAAATTACCTATATACAGCGTGATCAGTTAAGGGTACGGAGCGGCCATATCTCTGAAACTACTGGGCATAGAAATTCAGGAAAAAAAAGATAACTAAAGTGGCCATAAGATAATCCTGGAAATAATTTTTAAATTTCGCATTTTGCCGCAAGAGGGCGTAATTGACAAGTAAATTTTAAAATTTTAAATATCTCCGAAAATCCCACATTAAGGTATATCTTGATAACACCATTAAAAGGCTTGTACAATTATGCATCATTTTGGTCTTATGCTCATTGGCGTACCGACTTTAATAAGAGGGGGGAAGCTGTTGAAAGTGTAATTATTTAAATTGCTGTAACTTATAAACGACTCCGATTTTAGCAAACTTAAGACTGGTTGGAAGAGAAATGTATGCACTTTCACCAATCGTATTTAGTTGTCCATAATAGTTCTCAAAAAAAATGATAGAGGGCGCAATTTGTAATGATAACACATTTTTTGATTTTACTCCAAAAAAATAAATCATACGATATATAAGAGACCATAATCGAAAAATAGATGAAATTTTCTAGAAAAAATATTAAAACTGCAGCTCGATATCTCCGTTCGTTTCAGCGTTATCGCCAATAGAATAATTTTTAAAACTTAAAACAAAATTCTACGATACACAAATACAAAATGCACTCCTCACACAAATAAAACACACACACAAGATACACAGACAATCCAGTACACAAACCCATATTATCACAGGCTTCCCATCTTCCACCAGGACAGATGGAATCCCAAAATTTCCCAAATTTCTGCTTCTCAAAACACTCTCATTGCTCATTCCCAAATCCCGCCTACCTTGAAGTTTTAAAAAAAATTTCAAGCCTAATGGTAAAACGCGCTACATACCTTGTACCTGAATAAGTTAAGCTGGTTTTTTCAAACTCTTTTCCAGCATATGATAAATTAACAATAATTCTTAATATCCTTCAAAGCATTAAAATGCAAATCAAAACTTTCATGGCAGTGTATAAGTTACTGGAACTGACCAAACAAAAATGCAATTAAAGTCATTATTACGTAACCACAGGGCCAACATCAGCCCCATCAAAGCGTGCCTTGATGCCTGTCCTAGTCAGACGCTAGTTGAACTAATAAAACATATAAACATGGTATTATATAAGTAACGTGAAATGACATGTAAATTTATATTACAAACAAATAAAGAAGTTTTAAAAGTAAAGTAAGTAGTCAATTCCGAATAGACTGTAATACAAAAACAGGGAGATATTACCAAATATTAGATCTTATTTATTCTTAGTAAACGTTTTTTGTTTCTACTGTAATTTATATAAAAGTGCTAAGGTAAAATAAAAAAAAATAATTTTTGTTATTCTATTGCTTTGCATTTTTAATAACCTTTAACATGCGATAAGCCGGTTTTACGCAAATATGGTTAAGGTTTTCTCTCATGCTAATTCGTGTACGCCTTTTTTTTATGAATAAGACTGTATGCGTAAGATGAAAAAGAAAAGAATGCTATGAAACATCAAGTCGGAGCCTGACAGTTTTAATTTGAAAAGTCAAAAAGTTATTAGCCTCATTATATCACCCCCTAAGCATTTTGATTAAAAAACTTGCACGATGGATGGAAATAGTAAAGATGAGAATATGTCTTATAAATCTTTAGATATACAGGAAGCATATTATTTACCTTGCAACAATGTCCATTGGCAGCTGCAAGTGGTTCAAGCCTCTGAAACTGGTGGATTCTATACTTCGACATGTTTGGTTAAATAGTTCACTAAGGGATACCATTCGTGTTTCAGTAAACCGGAATCCTTTTAATTTCCCTGTAATAAATATTATGAATAAAGTCAGTGAGCTGAATTCTGGAGAAAAAAAAAGGGGAAGTGCACCTTCCTTTCTTTCGTCTGATCATATTATTCTCCTTCGTCAGATCCTATAACCTTACTGATGAGCCATAATATGGCGAAACGCGTCTGAGAACGGATCTGACGAAATGAAAGGAAACTATTCCTTTGAAATGGTATTATGGTAAAAACGGAATCCTGATAAAAGCAAACGTTAATTCATATTTTTCAATTAGCAAGGGGCAGGAAATATATCTTGCACGCAGGCGCAAGGCACAAACCCCTAGGAAACAGGGCCAATTGTAACTGGCAATGCTTACGCTGATATCCAAAATCATAAGGAACTTGTAAGGGAAGTATTGTTATTGAGAATCGAATATATCCTTAAAATAATGCTATTTGTATTTTTATAGCGTTTTTGTTGTAGTATTTTTATTTCGGTTGTAATTTTTCTTATAAAGTTTGCAGGGAGGATGCTATTGTTTAAGTAGTAAAATATCATCACGAAAGATTTCATGTCAAATTAAATTTACCTTTTTTTAGTTGCGGTGTAGTTCGTCGCTTGGACGATGCCGTTGGTATCTTTTCCTTTGGGCTTTTGTTCTTTGGCGTCTTGTCCTTAGGAGATTTTTCAGTTTTTGCTTTTTTTTGGCCCACTGCGGTATTCGTCTTTGTAGTTTTTTGGATTTCTTTCTTTTGACCTTTTTTCCGCTTCGGTACTTTGGTCCCTTTAATAAGCGGAATAGGAGTTTCATCCAAATCTGGAGACTTGTCTTCAGTGATACCTAAAATAAGATATTCTGATTAGTTTAAGCATGATTATTTTGTACAGGTTGTCTAGTTTTATAGAGTATATGTCTTATTAAAGAACATACAGTGCTACTGGTTTCTCGACATTGTGCCAGGAGCGTATACCCCCCTATTACCTCAAGAAACTAGTAAAAACTCAAAGTCGAAGAAAATAGGATGTATAACCTAGTGACACCCAATAAGTTGGGGGGGGGGCGTAACTAGGACATTTTTCTGGAGAACTACATGTTTTCATGATTTTGTACTTAGTTAGGAACGCGAAAAAGCGCAGCAGTTCGTTAAAAATTCAACCAACAACTATCAAATTTCGAAAATTAAATTATTACATCTCCCCCTTCTAACTAATCCATGATTGGATTAAATTTGGTTTTGTGAATGTTTTTCTTGTTATTCCTGATTGGTTTTTAATTTTAATGTATGACTAACCAGGGCATTTCGGGCTCGATTTTTTATATTTAAAAATTAAGTAATCACGCCAATATTGATGATTTTTTCAGAAATCATGTATTTTTGGGGCATATATAACGATTTTGAGAGCCGTTTTTGTTGCAAATGCTTAGGTTTTAAAATATTCCTTCAAGTGCCGTTTGAGAGAGACCGATGGTTGTCATTGGTTTTTGTTGTAAACATATTTTATTGCAGTTGGTTATATTTTTGTTGATTTAAAATAGCTCTAAAAAGGAAGAAAAAAGAACCGTCAAGGATATGTATAATAGAAAAACACTATAAAATATTATTCTTTTTACTCGCATTCCTTTAAAATGCATCACAAACCAATAACTAAAGGTCATTTACACTTGGAAAGTTTAGTAGCAGAAAGTACACTTGCAATCTAAATTAGAGCCACTTTCTTTTATTCTACAGAGTTGAAATTTTACATGGTGAGTCAGTTCCGATGACATAATGCATTTTTATGATAAAAAAAATCTGAACCCCTTCCTCTTATCCTACGGAGCTGAAGTTTTACATCATGATTCAGTTCCGATGACAATGTATTAATATCATTTAATTTTTATGATAAAAAAAACCGACCCGAACAAAAACGTTTTTAAAAGTCACTTTGGAATAAGCGAGAAAATGTACCATTGTTATCGACATTGTAATTTTTTATTCTGTTTTCCCTGTTATTACGTTTTAGTGTATGGCTCACATGAATAAGTATGATAACAATATTTCAAACAAACATTCATAGATTATAAAGTGCAAGAGACAGAAAAAACTATACGATTAAATTTTATAAATAAGTTAAAACTTAAGAAAAATCATACCCTTTATCACCAGTAAGTCAAATTGATTGAATTACTTTACGACGTATCGCAAATATGGGAAATGGTGGAGAATGTGGCGTAAAACGGTCAGAGGTCACTAAACAGACTTATATTTCCGTAGACACCTGCATTATTATACTTTTCATGATTGATTTTGACCCTAACACGTATTAAACATATGCAATCAAAAATAATAAGGAAACCATTACGGTAGCTTTTTGATAGTTGCGACAAGCGACCGAGATAATTTTGTATACACTGTAAAGATAGGAAACATCCCTTTCCTACCTAAACGATATATAAAAAATGATCGAAAAGCTACCTTTGGGAGTCGAAATTTCGCCACCTACTTAAGAAAACCTTAAGCGTACAGCTTGAAAAACTAATGTGAAATCCAAATCATTACCTCATCATAATTAAGCATATTCACTCGCGTCTATATCCCAACCTAATGACAGGCACACTGCGCATGTCAGGCGGATATCGTGATGGCGGACAATTTAAAATATAGGTAGAAATGGATTTAACTATTTTTTACGTCATGATGTTGAGTCATAGTCGAGGTGTTAAGTTTTCTTACAAGAACAGTTTTCCAGTTTGTTAATTTGTGGCCTTGTGGGGCATAATTAAAATGGAGGGACAGGTTATTAATCAGTAAGTTTTGTTATGGCTGCGGGTGTCACAAAATCTTAAATATTTGATGGCGGCCTTCAAGCACCTGTAAAGTAAAAACCTAACCGTCATTTTTTAAATTGTAGAACAGTTTATGTGTGCATAGACTGTGTAATGAAATGTAGTACAAAAACAAATATTATTGTTCACATGAAAAGAAAACACAAAGTCTTTAAACGATCACCTTTAAAGACCATTACATGCCATGCATTTCTGGTATTAATGCACTAAAAACAACAATAAGCCCTATGATTTCTTCTAACTATGACCCTCATAACAAAAAGTCGGAATTACAAAATCGTAGCCTGTCAATACCGGTACCCACATCTTTGAACTCCTTGAAACGCAAAAGAAAAAAAGAAAATAAATTGTTTAATTTAAGAATATAAATAGAAGACCGTAATATTAAAAATTTAATTAATTAATCGCTATATAAATCATATTTTACATGTAATAATTGAACTCATTTCTATCTATGTAAATGTCAAATATCCCGCTATCCGCCTGACATGCGCAGTGTGTCTGCCATTAGGTTGGGATATAGACGCGATTCATACCCTAGAGCTAAGGCTTCCCTAAGCTAGTTTTATCAGACGTATATTAGGGAGATAAACGCAAGTAAAAAAAGATAAACTAAGTCAATACGGATATTAAAATTCAACCTGGTAAATTATCTAAGTAGCTATAGTTTCCTTGGTTAAACAACTTTCTGCTTCTATTTCCTATAGTAGTATTCGTCTGGGAGTAATTAAATGATTTGTTCAGGGATATTTCTTCATTTAGGAGCTGATCGAAATCGTCGGGCAACTGACGTTCTATTTTGTCGTTGCTTCTCGTCCTTTTGGTTTTGGGACTTTTTACTACCACGATCTCATCCAAATCTTCGCTTTTACGTTTTTTCCGACCACCTTTCTTTATATTTAGTTCTTGTTCGATTTGTCTTTCAAATTCTTGTAACGATTCGCTACTACGTTGCCTTTTTTCTGCCAATCTTTTCGATTTCTTTACTGGACTTATAGATCCTGAAATATAAAACGGTATGCGTAAAAAATGCTGCGGAAACAAATAAACAGTCCTAATTAGAAAAATATTATATGATAAATTTTAGAAAAAATACACAAAGTCTCGGTGTAACGAAGGTTTATTCATTATTTATGGTTATGGTAACATATGTTTCGCTCTAAAACAGCATTATTGGACCTTATAAAACAAACGTGAATTAATAAATAAAACAATGCACACACTACATTATCTTAAGTCTAAATATAATGTGTGCGCATTGTTTTATTTATTAAGTTTGTTTTAAAAGATCTGACGATGCACTCTTAGAGGGAAACATGTTACATAACCATAAATAAAGAATACACCTACCTTCGTGAGACAGGGACTCGGTGTCTTCTTCCTGAAACATATGATATTCAGGTCTCATTGTGAAAAATGGACTGTTTCCAATAATAGCCTATGAGCTCGCGACATTGTTATTATTTATTTCATATTCTACTGAGAACTAATTTACAAGTCGAAAACAAAAGTAATATCTAATATAGAGTTCCGAGCGCATTATAAGTATAATAAAAATAAGGTAGTTTACCTTCCTTATCTGGCGTTAAAAGAGTATTACAATCAGCAGGGCGATGTATTTCTGCGACAGCTGTAATACGCACTGGCTGATGGACTTCAGGGCTACTATCAGGCGTTTTTGTGGCTACCTACAACAATAGTTTTTTTTGTTTATCAACTGATTTTTAAGAACTTATGTTCTATTACTATAAAATTATATTAAATCTATGGAAATTTCTGATAGTATAATATTTTTACAGTATACGGGGTGTCCGGTAACTTATGGGCCGTAGAGTAACTGGAGATACTAGACATCACACTAAGCCGATTATGTCATATACGTTTTTTCGGATTGTCACTTTTGTTTTTTTTTTGTTAATTTAATTATTTACTATGTTTTTTTATGCTTTAGGATGTTTAAAGGGAAATATCTCGAAACCCGTTAAAGTTATTAAGATCAATCAAGTACACCTTTTTGACTCAGAAAATGCCCTTTTTAAGAAACTATAATTGAAAAACATTTAATATCACAGGTAAGAAAAAAAATCATAGATTTATGAAGCTCAGTGTATGCAACTAGCGCCATCTAGTTTGAAACTTAAAAATTTCTACAAATTCTTATTTCTTGCTCATAAAAACATAATATTGCCAACTTTCAATTCGATTCAACCCTGTATCTCTAGAACGAGTAACAATCCGAAAAAACGTATATGACATAATCGGCTTAGTTTGATGTCTACGGCCCATAAGTTACCGGACACCCTGTATATTGTGATAATAAATTGCCAACGATAAATAGTATTTTTAACAGTGTAACTATTGCCTTGACGAATCCAAAGCTCTTGAAATTTTCTATATTTTGTTCACCAGCACATGGTAATGGCTTCTATTGCATCATATCAAATGGCAAATGTATCATATTTTCTTGACATAAATTTATCACATTCTCCATAAATAATAAAAATAGGTTTAAATAATCTTCGTTTGTAAACTTTAAGCCACCGGCATTATTATTAATATTTTATAAGTGACAAGTGACAGTTTTATACATTTCTTTAGCTTTTGACTGCTTTTTAACGCCGCCATAGCCAATTAGGGGTAACTGAACCTAAAATGTTCAGCAAAATCGCCATATAAAAATATTAAATTGGCAATATTTCGAAAACTAAAATTTTTTGGAATAGACAACCTTACAAACTTTTAATGCTAAATAAGAAATAAATATAAAATTTGGGTGTTTTCATTTAAAAATGTAAACTTTTTTAAATCTCAATTTTAATATACCAGATTCAAAAACCCCAAAAAGGCGCCAGAAACCCGATTCACTTAATTCTATGCCAAACGAACCAGCTGGAACCAGGTGAGTCGTTAAGGTTCTTTTCCCATCGATATGCGTGAATAAAATAAATGAATGAAATATTATAAAAAAATGCTAAGAGAATGTGTGTCATTCACTATTTCTTCATATAAAGAAGGAACAGTTAACAACATGTTAAGCCAATTTTTAATTCTAGGTCACTAAATCTGCAATAATTTACCTTTTGTTTAGTTGGTGCTGGACTAAGTTCTAAATCATAATCATCTAAGGTGAATGAATCTTTAGAATCTTTCTTCTCCTTTCGATTTTTATTATCTGGATTATCAACAGTTTCCTTGACTGGACTTTCGTTTGGTTCAGCTGACGAGTTAAATTTTTCCAATCCCTCCATATTGTTTTTGATGGAAATGGCGGCATCCAAATTTGATCTTAATTCTTTTTTATTTGACATCTCTTTGTTATTCTTATTATCAACCTAAATTACATATGCTTTCAATAAAAATAAGAAAAAGAACGAGTTTAAATATTATTTTCATATTTTTACGTCTACGATGGAAATAACGACATAGCAGCTATTTTAAAATACTGCTATCTTGGTATCTTCGTGCAATAAGTGTGCCTTTTGTTTTTATTTCATTAATAGTTAGATCTAGACTGAAAAAATTTCAAAAACTAAACGAGATAAGACTTTATTTTAAGTGTATCATTAATTTGGAAGACAGTACAATTACTAGCTGGATGCACGTCAGAGTTTCTGACGTAATTTTTGATTCGAGTCATGTCGTTGATTAAGTCGTATTAATTTTCAATTCTGTCAGAATTTAATTAAAATTCAAAATGAGCATTTCTTCTTTTGCTGAATAAAGAGACATATTTTCAGAATATGAACCAATTAATTATTTTTCGCTTTCAAATTACTTTTAACACGTAAAATTAAAGTTCTTCGAAATGACAAAAGTTGTCAAAACGAATTTTGCAATAATTGAAGGAACAGAACTACCTTGTTTTTTTTTTTGTTTCTGTTATGATTATGTATTTGTGATTTGTGACGTGCATCCAGCCAGTATTTGGATGAACTATAATGTCGGTAATAAGTAATACAGTGTTTCTTATTTTTCTCATGCTTGTTTCATAGAAAAATGTATAGACTAAAGAATTTGACAAGTCGCTTACTTACCCAACTACAATTATTTTTATAAATTAATTTATTAAAGGTATGTTTATTAAAATGACTTACCTCCTTCAAGGCTTTTAATTTTGGTTCTTGGTATATTTGTTGATTACTCGTAATAACAACCTGGCGATTCTTCTGTTTAATTTGCTGCTTCTTTTTACCTTTTTTGGTACCTTTGTTGACTAGACTGCTAACTTTTCCATTATTTGTTTCATTCTGACGCGTTATAGTAGAAGGTTTATTTTCATTATCTGTAGCTGTTTCCTGGCTTTCTAAAAGCAAATAAAGTGTAAATAGAACTGGAAATTTCCCAAATAATACCAGCATGGCGCCATCATGGCGATGGCGGTTCGAACAAATGCCGTTGGCTGCCCTCCAATCAAAAATTTTACGAACTTTTGTTTTTGTATCGTTAATGTAATAAAATAACTCGATAACCATTGACTGTGGAACTGTCATATTAATTTTTGAACCCTTATCAATTACATACAAAAATACATGATAACTTCAAAATGTCAATAGACCTCAAATAACTAAATCATCATCAAACCATATCTAATTTCGCAATGAGGACTATCAGAGTGCCCGAGACCAGTAAACCGAAAACGCTACAAGAAGCACAGTTCCAATGCTTCAGCCTATCAAAGTCCGAAAATACCATACTTTAAACGTCAATATCTCATAAACAACTGAATTTAGACATACAACATTTTATACAAAATGTATGTAGAATTTTGTGGGGCATTAGAAACGGCTATAATATATGCGTGTTCTTCTATTTAAAAAAAAAGTTTGGTATATATCTCATGCCTCCCTATAACTGTTTTTGAAAAATATTTAAAAGCTTAGTAGTTTAGATGTTACGGAATCTTGCGTTAAGTGTGAGCTACCCGGTATACATGGTGTATGACAATAGGATTCCGTACCTATTGACAAGCTCTAACATTTCACACATCACTTCATTGAATACGAGCCCTTATGTTAGATTTAATTAGATAGCTTTGCATCCTCCCCGGTAACATTGCACGATATTCTCATCCAAATCAAAAGTAGCAGATCCATCAAACATTTAACACGCTTTCTGTACATAAGTAGCCTAAAGCTTTAGCATCCATCTAGACACCCCTCTCATGCCACTGTTCATTTCATACAACTTAAAACAATCTGACGCCCTCATACCCAATAGTCTTGCTTTTCCCCAGTAGCATTGCACGCAGATTCAATATACACTTATCACGCTCTCTTGATACAAGTAACATAAAGCTTGAAGACTCGGTTGTAGATCCTAACTCAAAACACAACCCTGCATGTTGTGAAAACCTAAGAAAAAGTAATCAATTTCGGCCAAGCAACCCACAAATCTGTGCAGAAACACAGGTACATGGCTGAATAGCCTCAACAGCTCAGCAAGGAACATAAAAAAAATCATGGCCGGTACTGTATACAATTTAAAACAGCGCTTACCTAGTAAACGCCTTGCAGGTTTCTTCAAAACAAAACTTGCCAACACTCTGTCATCATCCTCATCTTCATCCTCTGCCATTTTATCGATCGTAGCAACATCACTATCAACTATTTTATTATCGTCTTCGGCCGGTACTACTTTTTCAGAATGCAAGTTTACATCTTTGGTTTCGACATGCTTTATTGTGTTGGTACATTTTGGCATACCTACAATGTTTATTTTAATTTAAATACTATATAAGGTTTATTTTCGCACTAAAGAGGGATCATGTTTTATTTAAGAGTGCTTTCTCTTTAACCAAATTAATGGTAAAATAATGTTTGCTACTTTTTGTATTTTTAATTTGGCTGTGTATAGATCTATAAGTATTAAACTTATATGATATATTTGTACGATGTAGTTGCGTGTATAATGTCTCTATTAGTGGACTCGGTTATGTAGAGCAGTTATACTGGGCTCCGCCGACTATAAACTAAAAGCATTATTTATTTAAACTAATAATCAGACCACACCGTGCAATGAGAACAACACGAGGGGATAAATATGTTACCACGTATACGAACGAAAACGGTACAACGGCAGGAATTGAAAAAAAATACAAAAACCTAAAAACGTTGTTTCGACGAACCCTGTATAGTAATCGCCAATCTGATATTCGAAATTAGTTTCGACACAAGCAATATTCATTTAATAAATCAAGAAATTGAAAAAAAAAATTCAATAAACTAGAAATGTTTACCTAGTAAACAGCAGGTTTTTTCAAAAAAAAAAACTACCCAAAACAGCGATTACTTAGTAAATGCCTAGCAGGTTTTTTCAAAATAAAACTTGCCAAAACAGCGTTTACCTAGTAAATTCCTAACAGGTTTTTGAAAACAAAACTTGCCAAAACAGCGCTTACCTAGTAAATTCCTAGCAGGTTTTTTCAAAATAAAACTTGCCAAAACTGCGCTTACCTAGTAAATTCCTAGTAGGTTTTTTCAAATTAAAACTTGCCAAAACAGCGCTTACCTAGTAAATTCCTAGCAGGTTTTTTCAAAATAAAACTTGCCAAAACTGCGCTTACCTAGTAAATTCCTAGTAGGTTTTTTCAAATTAAAACTTGCCAAAACAGCGCTTACCTAGTAAATTCCTAGCAGGTTTTTTCAAAATAAAACTTGCCAAAACTGCGCTTACCTAGTAAATTCCTAGAAGGTTTTTTCAAATTAAAACTTGCCAAAACAGCGCTTACCTAGTAAATTCCTAGCAGGTTTTTTCAAAATAAAAATTGCCAAAACTGCGCTTACCTAGTAAATTCCTAGTAGGTTTTTTCAAATCAAAACTTGCCAAAACAGCGCTTACCTAGTAAATTCCTAGCAGGTTTTTTCAAAATAAAACTTGCCAACACTCTGTCATCATCCTCATCTTCATCCTCTGCCATTTTATCGACTGTAGCAACACCAATACCAACTACCTTATTATCGTGTTCTGTCGGTACTACTTTTTCAGAATGGAAGCTTACATCTTTGGTTTCGACAGGCTTTATTGGGTTGGTACATTTTGGGATACCTATAATGTTTATTTTTTAATTTACAATAAAAATCAACGTTTTATGATTTATCCACTATTTTAGAGGAAATATCGCCTAAATAATAACGTGCCTGTTTAAAATACCAATTTTTATATTTATAACTTGTAATACGTTAGAAACTCAGGCGGCAACGTACGAAACTAATTTAATATCAATTCAGTCGAGTGGAAGGCAGATCGCAGCACAGCAGAAAAGGCGAGATCCTGGTGCGATGGACTGGGGGAAATATAATCTACCCATTTCTGTTTGCTTTGCGATACTTTGTATTTTTACTCATCTTACTTATTGCTACGAAATAGACTTGTTACGATAAGATTTTCGTAAAAATTGGCCAACTTTTACAAAGATTAGCTCATTACCTAATTTTGTTGAATAGGAACGGTACTTTTAATGACATTTGACTCTGTCAATGCAAAATAATTTTAAAAAGGTGTACTAACAATGTTTTATCAGCCGTAATACAGAAATAAAATATATTTAATTTTAGTTTTAACGAATTTTCTGCTAGTTGGAAAAGTGCCATGGTAATACCCTTACCAAAGGTGTCTAGTCCTGAACACTTAAGTGACTTGCGTCCTATAAGCCTGCTGCCAATATTGTCTACGATCTTTGAAATAATTATTTACTTACATATATAGATAATATCTTACAATAAGCTCCTTTCAATTCGCATAGCAGGATTACTGCATTATTACAGATCCTAGACAATATTTTACTAGCAGCTGATCAAGGAAAACTAACAACACTCGTGCTATTAGACCAAAGCAATCGATACAATAGGACCCTTTTATTTGTGTTAAGATGCATTATTACTATTGTTCAGACAGGCCTGTTGAACTGCTTGGCAGTTATCTTGATAATCGATATCAGTAAGTGAAATTAGATCAAATCATATCTAATCCAAAATTGGTAAGAAGATTCCCCAGGGCTCAATACGCGGACCATTGCTGCCATGAGATTCCGTACTATTTGAAGACCTCTTTCATTTGACATCTCACATAGGATACGATTGAAAAAAAAATCATGGCGGGGGCTGTACACAATTTATAACATTGCTTACCTAGTAAATGCTTTGCAGGTTTTTTCAAAATAAAACTTGCTAAGACTTTGTCATCATCCTCGTCCTCTGCAATTTTATCGACTATTTTATTATCACTTTCTGTCGGCACTTCTTCAGAATGGGAGCTTATATCTTTGGCTTCGACAGGCCTTATTATGTTGGTGCATTTCTTCAGAATACCTACAATGTTTTTTTATATATAATTATAATATATGTATATCATATGATCAGTTAAGGGTACGGAGCGGCCATATCTCGGAAACTACTGGGCATAGAAATTCAGGAAAAAAAATGATGAACTAAAGTGGCCATGAGAAAATCCTGGAAATAATTTTTAAGTTCCGCGTTTTGCCGCAAGAGGGCGTAATTGAGAAGTAAATTTTAAAATTTTACATATCTCCGAAAATAAGCGGGGGGGGGGGGGGGGAAGCTGTTGAAAGTGTAATCATTTAAATCGCTGTAACTTATAAACGACTTATCCGATTTTAGCAAACTAAAGACTGGTTAGAAGAGAAATGTATGCACTTTCACCAATCGTATTTAGTTGTCCATAAGTTTAAAACAAAATGCTAGAGGGCGCAATTTGTAATAACACATTTTTTGATTTTACTCTGAAAAAATAAATCATATGGTACCATTATGATACCATAATCGAATAGTAGATGAAATTTGCTAGAAAAAATATTAAAACCGCAGCTCGATATCTCCGTTCGTTTCAGCGTTATCGCCAATAGAATAATTTTTAAAACTAAGCGATTATATATTTTTTAGAAAAAAAGTGGTACGCCACTGATATTTTTCCATGTTATTTTATTATTATTAAGAGTTTATTTTCAATATTTATAATATTATAAATTTGTTTATTTATCTTCCTTAATAAACTTCTTCTTTGATCCCCTGAAGACGTGAATATTATTTCTGATTAGCCTGGTCAATTCTGCATAAAAATGGTCTCTTGCGTTTTGCTCCTCAGGCACACCGTTCTTTGAGATATACTTACACTATGAAATAAATGCTAGGTTGCACAAAGATTTTAAACAATACTTAAATGACTAAATAACTGTGACACTCGCAAATGTATGCCAGAAATTATTTTCTCGCAAACAAAGTGACCTGAAGTTAATTTTACTAAACATACATTTTGATTGTGAAAATTGTTTAAAATCTTTGTACAATCCAACAAGAAAGTAATTACTGACCTGGTTCAGTCTTTTTCTGAATTAAATCAGACGACTTATTTTCTTCCAACATTTTTAGTCGGTCAAAAGTTTCGAGATAATCAATATTTTCCATATTAATTATTGGTGCTAACTCGGATTCCGAGTTAGACGTAGTTTCTTCGTCATTTTCGTCATTCATTTGTGTAAGTTCTATAGCCAGTTCCTTTTTACCAGGAAATTGTAACAGCCGTCTCTTACGAACGCCTAATACTTCTAAAAAGCAAGAATCATTTTATACAATGACGGACAGAAAGTACACATTTTTTGGCAAAATTAATATAGTTAGGGGGTTTCGAGATCTGATGAAGATATTATAAATTTAAAGATATCTAATGTTCATCTTTTTGTTTCTGAATATCATTTTTTTGAAGGATAAAGAAAATTGTTATTAAATTTAATAATTGATTGCAACGAGATATTTGGAATATTTGATCTTCCTACCTTATTTAGAAGTTGTTTTTTTCCCCGGAAAAATATAAGACAAACCCGAACAAACCCAATATTATTAGGGACCATTATTTTTTAATATCTATATTAATGATTTGTTTAATGTAAATTGTGATGAAGAAATTCATAGTTTCGCAGATGATACTGCAATTTTTTATACAGATACAAATTGGGACAACTTAAATAACAAAATTAAAAAAGATTTTAAAATAATACAAAATTGGTTGGATAAAAATGTATTAACAATTAATTTTGATAAAACTAATTATCTTCCTTTTACTTTAAATCCAAATAACATACCACAAAATATGAATAGTATTAAAATAAATTATAACATTTAAATTTTGAAAGTATTTAGGAATATTCTTTGAGAGTAAATTAAATTGGAATTTTCACATAGAATATTTGATTAAAAAATTAAGAAGTTTACTACCAATTTTTAGAAACATTAAAAAAAATTTGAACGTAAAACATATGGAAATATTATATTATGCATTAGTTAAAACTCATTTAAATTAGGTACGGAATTTTAGATTGGGGACGAATAAATAAAACTTTAGTTAAAAAATTAGAAATATTACAGAAAAGGTTTCTAAAAATTATATATAATAAAGATTATCTTTATCCTTCAATAAAATTATATTCTGAAATAAAAATAATTATTATTAGACAACTTTACATTTATAACATCTGAATATACATATTTAAAAATAAAAATCTTATACAGTTTAAAAACCATAATGTTTTAATAAATATTGTTATGAATAATATATTTTTCAAAATTATTATAATAAATATTATATATTTTTTTATCTTCAAAAAAAACTGCGTTTATATTTATATACATAAAGTTAAACGTTTTTTATTTGCAATTTAACTTTAATTATTATTATATTAATATTTTTAAAACATATTTTAATATTCCTATATATTTAAAATACTAAGATTTGCCCCTAATAAGCACGTCTTCGGGGGATCAAAGAAGAAGTTTATTGAGGAAGTAAATAAACACATTTATTATATTGAAAATAAACTTATTATTATTAATGTTATTATTTCTTACCTATTACAGCCGATTCGGCCTCTTTCTGATTCGTAGTTAACAATAACTTTTCTTGTGATTCCTTCAGTTTATCGAAGATATCCTGAGAAGCAACATCTTCACTTAAAATTTTAGGCGGTACGGATTGTACTTCTGGACTAGAATTGAGGCTCTCATCGTTGTTTGGCATTGGCATTTTTGAAAGTAGAACTTTTAAATTTTTTTCATTTGATACTGAAGGTAGAGTCGGAAGAACGTTTATTAAGCCTAAAACAATAATGATTAAATGGAAGTTGATATCTGTTTTTTAAACGCAAGAAATGTCGTTCTAGGAGGAAAAAGGTACAGGTAAGAAAATATTTTAGGCAAAATATTAATGGATGAAGCGTTTAAGAGTTGGCTTCGGGGTATAACAATTCAGTTTTCAACGATATTTCCGTCAATCTCCTAGTTGCCTATCTTTAGAAATAGGAAACAAATTTTTATTTTTAACTCCTAAAAATTGTAGGCATTTCTAAATTTTTCTATGAATCCATAATTTTTTTAGAAGGGGGGGGGGGGGAGGGGGGGAAGGGGCGTCAGAAAAATATATTTTTTCTTTTCTTTAACGATGGACAACTAGTATCCCAGAGATTGATGGTGGCCAAATTTTAAATTTAGAATAAAAATGTCGTCGAGTTTTTTTGACACCCGAGAGAATTATAGGTGATAGATTGTCATTTAATGCAATGCTAATTTTTCAAATACGTGTAACCCGGTTTGTAAAGGAGGGGGTGGCCAAGAAAATACCACACTCAGACTCCGGTACTACTTGAAACAAGCAACCTGCCAAGTGGGCCAGGAGTCAAGTAAGACAGACTGGAACTTCGTACAGTATGGCAGCAAGAGAACTTAGGATATGGACTTAACTGCAGATTATGCGGACAAGGCAGGGAAACTATACAGTACATAGTTTACTATTTGTGAGTCACTAGACCGGAAGAAGCAACAACTACTCGGGCAACCAGAGGACATTCTTACCAACCTCCGAGTCTAATATTTTTGTCAGTGACTTATCCAGTATCGAAAACCCCAACGATTAAATGACACAAAAAAAATTATTTTAGCAAGTGTATTACTACAGACATAAAATAAGTAAACCTAGACATCCCACGTGAATGGGCTAAAGCGAAACTCAAAGCCTCGACGTAAAGGCCGAGAAGAGAAGTGACCTTAGACGGATACTCGCGCTGACTTAATGTTT
Organism: Polydrusus cervinus; assembly: GCA_935413205.1. Classification (NCBI taxonomy): domain Eukaryota; kingdom Metazoa; phylum Arthropoda; class Insecta; order Coleoptera; family Curculionidae; genus Polydrusus; species Polydrusus cervinus. The sequence goes on from OW284515.1 coordinate 6,387,221, forward strand.
ATTACAGCCAATATTTGGCGTAACCCGATACCATTTTGGATGTGGTCTGCAATTTGTGAGCGGTAACATTTTTACATTGGACACTATAAAATAAATGTGGCAACATAGCGCTACAGACATTCCTCAGTTTACACGGCCAATAGCCCTAAAACGTAATCGTCCCAATGGAGTTTCGCCCTTTTTCAATCCATTTATGTAGTATTATAACCGTTCGACTTTATGTAAGTAGTGTTTTGTGCATTTAGGTTTTATTTAGTTGTTTATTAAATAAAATATTCTGCTCTATTAGAATATCAACGGTACACGCCCCTGGAATGATTTTCCCTCACGACACACAACCCGCTGCGCGTTACTCTCTAAATAATGACATACATTTTGGACTTATATATTAAAGTAAACTTTAATATCGAAATAAAATGCACCTGCTAAGTGAAATTATAACTTATTTGACATAAGCTGCTCTTATAGAAATTCCTCATATTATTATGGTTAATTTAAAATGAAGACACATTTTAATTAAGTAAAAAAAACCTCATGTACCTTTTTCACTAACTCTGTCGCTCGTTATTAGTGTAACACCGCCTGTCTCTTGGATATTATCCTTTTTCTTGGAAATGTCATCAGTATCATTTGCTTCTTTGGAAGAAACACATACATCTTTAGAAGAAAGCGCCTCAGGTTCAGCATTTCTTATCTCCTCACCTTGTTCACATAGTTCTTTATTTCCGTGCATATCGTCTTGAATGGGATTAATTGTATCCTCATTATTTAATTCGAACCGTTTGGTACCCGTCTTTATCAATGTTCTAGGTTTCTTCGTTGTAGTTTTCGGGTTTTCTTTAATTACAATGAATTCCTTTAGAGTACAATTTTGCTTGACTATAAGGGGCATTATCTTCTTAAAATTCTTTTTACCAACCACACGGGGTACATTGTTAACTGTAGCGTCATCTGTATTCTTCTTCTCTGTTTCTAAAATAGATTAGTTATTAAATCTTAAAAATAAATAAACTGTGTTTAAAAAATAATCAACCGCTTAAATTCATAAAAAATGTGAATCAGTTCCCAATTAACCGATAATAGTTTAACGAAATACATGCCTCAACGATCAGTTCCCATATCGTGTCCAAAGTCTGCGTTATATGATCAAAACGTTTATTTAATTATTGACTGATAGTAAATTTGATTTTCATTGAAGATGTATTTTAACTGAATTCCGGGGGTGTCGCCCAGTCCTGTTGACTAAGTTTTAGACTGTTATATATCTGTACCTCAGAGGTAAAGTCTACTAAGTCATATAAATACAGATATGCAATAATATTTCTATACAGGGTATACAAATTCGTGTACGTAAAGGGTGTTTTTTAGATTAGATAGAACTTTAGTTAGGAATCACGGTCAGACCGAACTGTCAATCTGCCGCTGTTTATAAAATTTATATTTAGTACAGTTTGGCAAATCATCATGCACAGACTCTTTTGCTAATTGGGCTTTAGCACAGTTGGAAGTTGACCCGTTGTTTTACCGCAAAATTGTGTTTAGCGATGAGGCTCATTTTTGGTTTACCGGATTTGTAAATAATGAATTTTTCTCTCAAAATATGGATGATTTTAATTCAGGCGAGATGTGGATGCAGCAGGATGGCGCTACATGTCACACCGCGAACGAAACTGTCGCCTTATTGCAAACAAGATTTGGCGATAAGTTAATTTCGAGAAATGGACCTGTTAACTGGCCACCCAGGTCCTGTGATGTAACGCCCCTATTTGGGGCTACGTAAAGTCATTAGTTTATGCTAATCAACCAGCAACAATTGACGCCTTAGAAGCCAACCTTGTTCGCGTTATTCAGGACGTACGGCCAGCAGTGCTCGAAAGTCACCCAAAATTGCACTCAAAGAATGCGCTACCTCGTGAACAGCCACATGCCCCAAATTATTTTTAAATGTTAATGCCATAGAATAATTTTTCAAATAAAATTAGTTTTTTGATCACGACAATATTTTCTTTATTATTTTTCCAAGTTTAACGTTTTATCGTTCTTAAAAAAACGCCCTTTACAAGGGGATCTCAAAAACGGTAAGGGATACGAGTGTGGTAGAAAAAAATTGTGAATATTTCGAATAAACAACGAAATTGTCAGTTCTGATTTTTAATTTTTTGTGCCTCTTTTTTTAATAGTAATTAAGTACATTAATAATGGCGATTAATGATCGAAATATGTTCGAGATCATTAATCGCATTTTAAGAGTTGGTTACAATGTTTTTTCGTCGGCCGTATTTTTTACTAAAGTGAAGAAAAACAGTTAACAACTTTTATTTTACAATCCAGATTTCACAATTCTACAAATACTAATGACAGCGGACGACGTTTTGGATTGACGTTTTATTATTTTGTTGATTTGTTTGCATGGCTGCCTTTAATTTTAATTACCAAAATCGTGCATTTACAGAAAATCATGCATTAATAGGGGTCATTAATGAATGATTTTGGGAAATCGTGCATTTACAGAAAATCATGCATTAATAGGGGTCATTAATGAATGATTTTGGGAAATCGTGCATTTACAGTAAAATCATGCATTAATAGGGGTCATTAATGAATGATTTTGGGAACGTTAATATCGGATGTAAATACACGGTCGACGGAAAAGTAATTTAGTTAATGCATTATCATAAAAAGTTAAATTTTGTACATTTTGTATAGTGCGTACAGTAAGTATTTTACGCACGCAGTAGAAAAACAATTTCAAATTTTTTTAACTGTTTAAGGTCTGATTGATGATTTTAGGCGAAACATATAATAAAAATAGACAAACAGAAAAATATTTGAGGCCGAGAGGTCTTTTTTCTTACGAAATATTAAAAATCAAGTTCCCCTGAGTAAAAATGGACGAATAATTCAAATCACAAATATTTCTTTTAATTTGGCTCTAAATGTTCAGGACCGTAACGATATAAAAAGATAATTTGAAAAAATGTGTTATTATATAACAAAAAATTAAAATTTTAAAAATCATTAAATTGGGTTAAATTTTTAAAGCTTAGAAGTTCCTGAAAGTGGTTTTTAAAATTCCAGGTCCGTATTTAAAAAAAATTGACTTGAGATTGGTATCTAAAGAATAAAACGTTGAATTTGAAAACGCATAACGCCATTTTGTATTTGAAAACGCATAACGCCATTTTGTAGAACATAAAAACCGCTATAAAAAGTGTTTTGTGTTTTTTTCTCAAATCAAAAAAAAAAAGAAAAGCGAAAAAAATTCAAAACCAAAACTAAAAATTTCGGTTTTTTTCAGTTGTCTCCGAAGGTATTCAGAATATTTACAATTCTTTTTCACCAAAATATTAAGATACGCAAATTTGCCTCAATTTAATCATCTTCGTATTTCTTACCGTTTTCGAGATTCCCTTGTACTCACACGAATTGTAGCACCCTGTATAGTACACTGTACCGCTGCGTGCAGTTAAGACTACTTTTCTAAAGTTACTAACTCTTACATTCTATTTGACTTATTACAGAAAACTCATTTTTTGTAAACGTGGAGACAGTTTACCTCTGCGGTACACATGTCAAAATACTTGACTTAATAAAGAAACAGTTTAGTGTTAAAATAGTATATTAAAGTACATGTTTTATAAACCATCATTTCCTAACACGCGTCCACGTTAGAAAACGAGCCGAGCGAGTTTTATAATGGGACTAGTGATCTAATCGCTTTATATGACCTTCATACTTTTTTTCTATTTTGTATTATTCATTAATAAAATACATTTTTAAAAAGAAAATAAGCCTTTCAAATTTTGAAAATTTGTATCTCTATATTTTATGTTGTATACTATTATATTATTTATCATAATAAATAAATTTATTATTTAATGACGTATCACACCTAGTATTAATAACACGTTTCGAACTTAAAAACCCATCATTAATAAGAATAAGTGCTAATTCATCTTGTACCCATCAACTTTCTTTTGTTTTTAAAGCCAACTAGAAAGTCTGGACGTCAACTTTAAATCATATCAAATTTTTTTCACTGAATAATGTTCCATAATTTTTATTTAAAAAAAACTACAATTACACAACTCCTCAAAAACATAAGAAATTAGATAAAAGTTAATTTGCACTAAACGGTTTCATTAACCTAATCTGTCATTTGGCAAGTATTTATAATTTATTTAAACGAGTGCCTGTCACAACCTACTATACAGTTGAGACAGATGAAAATTATATTAGGTTACGGAGATTGAAAATAAAATAGTTTCAAATAAGATGAATTTGCACTTATTCTTATTGATGGTGAGTTTTTCAGTCCGAAACGTGTTATTTATACTAGATGTGATACGTCATTGAATTCTAAAGGAGAAGGGGAATTTAAAAATAATTATATAAAATTTCCGGACTATTAAAAGTAAAGTTGATGATGGCTGTGAAAAAACAAAACGTCGGATTAAATTACACTAACTTGTAGAGGAGAACAAATGGTAATGACAATGTAAACTTTAGAGAAAAATGGCAACACCTTCCTAACCTCAATGTATCGAAAACCTACTCATACAGGTCAATATCTCAATTTTACATCAAACCACACAAAACATGGCATAGTAAGAAACCTTGTGGATAGAGTAATTACTCTCTGTAACTCAAACGAAGCTCTCAAAAGAGAAACTAACCTCACCAAGACCGACCTCAACAAGAATGGCTACCCCATGAGATTGATTGACACATTATTGGAAAATCGCAAGAATCGGCCAAACACGTAAAGCGGAAAAAGAGATACAATCAATACTTAACACTCCGTATGTCAAAGGAGTATCCGAGAAAATCAGAAGACTAGGACAACGATACAACATTAACACAGTATTCAGCTTGAGAGACACTTTAAGAAACCACCTAACGAAGACGAAACCAGCAAGCCCGAAAGACAAGAAAAATTGTGTCTATCAGATCCAATGCGAATGCGGTCATTCTTACATTGGTGAGACACTAAGACCACTAGAAGTAAGGATTAAAGAACATAGGAATAACACCCAAAAAGGAGAGACCGAAAAATCAGGTGCAGCTCACCACGCCTGGACACACGGCCATCATATCATGTGGACAAAAGCCGAAATCCTGCAAAAAGAACCGCACTGGAGGAAGAGGAAGTTTAAGGAAGCTGCGACCATATACCAAAATCCAGGTTGCTTTACTAAGCCTTCATTAGATATGAAAAACGTCTGGAAACCCTTGTTAAGTAAATGTAATCTTAGAATAAGACCACCCAAAAGTTAAACGCATGATTCATCGAACATGACTTATCGAGCATGACTCACCGCACCTGCCTAGTATAAATAGAGCTGTAGTTATTTAGTATTCACCTGAAGACGACTGGAGATGCTTACCAGTTGAAACGTAGTGATTCTAAACAAATAAAGACAATGCACGTCCAAAACTCGACTGCCGTTCAATGTAAACTTTATTTTAACATAATTATCTTTTCAAATAGAGTCCAAAAAAAAAATAAAAACGAAATCGCGAAAATTCGGTTTTGCCCAAATATATTCGGCCGGATTCGGAGATTTTTAAATTTGAAAACACAATGCTGTAGAGTTTAGTAGGGTGCAACTTTTTTCTAATTTAACCATCTCTGTATCTTATATGGCTTACGAGATTCCCGTAGTGTGCATCCTTATCTGGGACACCTTGTATATTAGTAAGAGTGACTTTGGTTTCTTTTTGGTTAATTGCATTGTATATTTACCTTTTAAAGCCTTATCCATCGGCCCAACATCATCCTGAACACCCAACAACTCAGGCGTATTCGATACGGGTTTATTTTTGGGGATTAGAGTCCTCTTTCCAACATTCTCTTTCTTGTTGTCGTTGGTCTTGGGTTTTGTTTTCTTTTTTACCTCGCCTTCTTTTTTATCGTTGTCATCGTGAATAAAAGTTAGATCAATTATATTTTCTCCTTCGATTTGTTTAGAGCCTATGGCAATGACTTTATTATCCACAATTCCAACATCGTTTGTTATTAAATGATCCTAAAAAATAAGAAGCAATTAACAGTTCATCTCCGCCTACAAAATAATCCCATTTTGTTCCCTCAGCTGTCGCTAAATTTCATCAAATCATACTATTTACTTCAGTTTAAATATTTTAAAAGAGGAGGAACTAAGGTTTGTTAATATATTTAAAAGGAAATAAATAACAACTCGGTCTTCTTCCACTGTTATATTAACGAAAAACTTGTTTTAAAATCGAAAATCTCTACATGTTTCGAATGCACAAGCATTCATCTTCAGGAGAACAAATTAAATTAAGAAAAAAAGGGTAGATATTATCTTAACGGAGCCTTAAGATTATAATATTAGATGAAATAAAGGTTCAATGAGTAGAACAGTGAGAATCATCAATTATCACCAAAAATACTGTGAAAAGGGAAACATATGTAGGTTTGTAGTTTTGGGTGCTATAAGAAGAGAGAAAGAGAATTGTTAAAAGGAAAACGCTACACCGTTTTCAGCCAAAACATTGGCTATTGGTTGAAGCTATGTATAATTTTTAACCAAGAAGATAATTTGTTAAATTTGTTACTTGTACAACTTTTTTTAAAGACTTTAGATTTTTTTAAAGGGCTTCAAAGTCTTTTAAAAGGCTTAATTCCCTTGTAAAGGGCTTAAAGCTCTTTTCAAGGGCTTCAAGCTCTTTTGCATCCCACCAAGGACTTCAAATCCTTTGCAAAGGGACTTGTGGCTTTCGGTTCAATTCCATCTTAAGTGAACTGGGAATTGAAAAACTCTTTATTTTTATAAATAAATTGTGGCTTTGGCCTTTCAAGCCTTTTTAAAAGGACTTAGGGCTCCCTTTGAAACAGGGCCGTAGCCAGGGGGGGGGGGGGGTTTGGGGGGTTGTAACCCCCCCCCCCCCCCCGAAATGTTAACAAATCTAAAATAATTTACTACTTGCTCGCTTAATACCTAGAAGTTCTTAATTTGTTTACTGAGAAAGCGCGACGCTTAAATTTAGTATCTTAAAATCCAATACATTTCTTGTAATTAATTACAGTTTACAGTTGTCACGCTTTAACTTTTCCCGTGCATGTTAATAAGTTATACATAAATCATAAATTATATGTCATACCAAAATACCAATACTTTTTTTGTTTTGTTTGTTTAATATGTGGAGGCGATGAAAATTGGACAAAGGTCGGTAAATAGAAAAAACTTTTACAAGAAATTAAAGTGGCAGACATAAAAATACTTGTTTTTAGTTCTCTATCTATGGGTATTTTACCCAAAAAAGGGCGTGGCACCCAAAAAATTTTCGCCAGCGGCGCGGCAGAATAACCGCCCCCGAAAAATATTTCTGGCTACGGCCCTGCTTTGAAATATAAGAACGGTAAGTTTCCGGACACCTAATATACAGGTTCTTAAAAGTAAAGTTTTGAGTCTAACCATATTTTCTTCGATTTCAACATCAAGCTTATTCCGTCCTACGATCGCCTTACTAACTTCATTTTCAGGATACTGGGCACTTTCTGAAAATTGATTGTCAGAAATGCCAACGTTAACAGCCAAACTTAGGTCAGTAAATTGTTCCACATCTTGATCATCTCGTGTCGAAACTGCTTGAGTTGGGCGACTAAAAACGTCTTCCGAATTTTGTGATGGTTCAACTTCTTGAGAGTTTACGATTGGTTTGTATCTCTCGGTTTCGCCTAAAAAAAATATCTCTTGATACCGTTTGCACATCAAGCATACTTTTTTAGTATAATGTATTATAACGAACGTAAATACGTTAGTGTATATTAATTCCAATAGAAAATACTTATTGTTTAAGATTTTTCTTATTATAATTGCTGACACAAAGTACGCCCATCGGTAATAGACTGGGTGAGTCACGCGAAATCAGTAAAAAACGGTATGTGGCTGCATTTGTAAAATAACTAATTGTTACCCTAATAATACAAAAGTGCAAGTAATTTTTAAAAAAACTTCAATTTTTTTTTTTTTTTTTTAAAAGAAGGTATACGTCAAACTAGAAGTTCTTGTGAACCACTTAGTAACATATAAATATATTTAATAATCCACAACAACAATGTTTAAGAATAGTTTTCGACGAAAATTTAAATTAAAAAAGTGATATCCAGTACGTATATTTTAAATTGGGTACCTTCCTACCTTGGTATCTGTTTTGTACCGGGTTGCCAAATAACTATGTAGGCAAGCGATATCTCAGAAACGTTTGTCAAGTTTTGAAATTAAAAAAAATTAATTATAAAATCAACCAAAAGAAATGGCTGAAAATTATTTTTCACGTCCAGCTGCCGCTAGAGGGCGCTCAACCTATGACTTAGGAGATCATCGGATTGTTATCGATAATATGCCAAAAATTAAATGTTTTATTTTTTAGAATATACGGTATAGTTTTGCTTTAATACATTTTGCTCTAACTGGCAAAATAGCCCGAGGGGAAACACATTCTCATAACTCCGGTTTGCCTTAACAATCGTGGTGTCGTTTGAAAGCTTATATGTACTACAATGACATTAAAATTTTGTATATTCGTCGCGCTAAAGGGGGCTATTTGCAATTAAAATAAAAGTTGTTTTTTAATTTTGAAAACTAAAATATATAGATTCAGGATTTTTTCAGGATATCACAAGGCAAAAAAGTTTGCTACAATTTTTCCGATAGATTCCGAGTTCCTAATGTTTAAGCTCGATTTTGGGACATGTATACCACATGGATCACTCAAAACAAATATCCAGACTTATTCAATTCAACCTGGGCCGATATAAACGAAAAACCCGACTATTTATTTCCAAACTATCAGATACACGAGAAAATCCTACTAAATCAGAGATTAAAATTGTATTGTTAAATAAAAGACCAGTTTATTTATACAAAGTCCGGTCATTTTTTATTTATGTTTACAATAAATCCTACAAACGAAAAAATATAATGCAGATAAAAACAAAAAAAGACAAGTAAAATACGATGTAGAGTTCGCTTCGACATAAATACCAGGTGACAACGAAATCTTTTTACAAGGCAACACCATTCAATTGTATTTTAAGTCAAATATTTAAATTTTTGGTTAAAGGGGTAGCTTATTGAGACTTTTTTCAATTTCAATGAAAAAATTATTATTAAATATCGCTTCTAATTTTTCCGCAAGTAGGTCCAAGTCAAGAATTATTAATTAAACCCTGTATATATTTATACAGTTGAATAGAGCTTAAAATTCCCTTACTAATGAGTTTTTTAATATTTTTTTTTAAATGGGGCGATGTAGGAGGTATTTCTCTTAATACACAGGCGTTTATGTGTTAATATATCAACGTTCAAACAAAAACTAACGTGTATGGGTATCTTTTCGTCACGAGCATGTCTGCGCAATCAAGAAGTGTATTTTTTAACGATCAGTGAGGTAGGACAAAATATTAAATTAAAAATTTTAAAAGTTGCGGTTTGGCTGGCGTACAGGGTGGTTTTTTTAAATAAGCACTTCGTTCAAAGGTAAGTGGGTAAATCTATTCATAAAATAAGAAATGTATAACAGCACCCGGTCAAAAATGCTATTCAAAATAGTGAAAACTTTTATATTTTATTATTTAACTTTGTAATAAAACAACATATTCAAAATATTAACTCTGGTATCTGAAAAAAATACACCGAGAGCGAAAAATGTAGGACATTTTTAAAAATTAAATTAAATAAATGGGAATAAAATCAAAGTTTTTGTAGAAAATGTCAATACCACACAGTATTTTTGTAAGAGATGAACATTCTTTGCTCCATTTGGAACGGACCTTCTTTTTTCTTTCATTATTATTTTAATTAAGAACGGTGTACCTGAGGAGAAAAACGCAAGAGACCATTTTTATGCAGAATTGACCAGGCTAATCAGAAATAATATCTGCATGGAAAAATGTCAGTGGCGTCCCACTCGCTTCCTCATTTAAAGTTTTAAAAATTATTCTATTGGCGATAACGCTGAAACGAACGGAGATATCGAGCTGCGGTTTTAATATTTTTTTTAGCAAATTTCATCTGCTTTTCGATTATGGTATCATAGTTATACCATATGATTTATTTTTTCAGAGTAAAATCAAAAAATGTATTATCATTATAAATTGGGCCCTCTAGCATTTTTTTTTAGAACTATTATCGACAACTAAATATGATTGGTGAAAGTATACATTTCTCTTCCAACCACTCTTTAGTTTGCTAAAATCGAATAAGTCGTTTATAAGTTACAGCGATTTAACTGATTACACTTTCAACCCCTCCCTCTTATTAAAGTCGGTACGCCAATGAGAATAGGACCAAAATGATGGATAATTTCCAAGCTTTTTAATGGTGTTATCAAAGATATACCTTAATGTGGGATTTTTGGAGATATGTAAAATTTTAAAATTTACTTTTCAATTACGCCCCCTTGCGGCAAAATGCGGAACTTAAAAATTATTTCCAGGATTTTTTCATGGCCACTATAGTTATTATTTTTTTTTCCTGAATTTCTATGCCCAGTAGTTTCCGAGATATGGCCGCTCCGTACCCTTAACTGATCACGCTGTATAAAGGGCTTATTTAAACAACAAACTTGTTTCTAAGCTATCAAACAAACCAAACTTTGGACTCAAAATCTCGGCACATCGACTTTATAAGAAATGAAAAATGACAATAAAAATGTAAAACTTGTTATGTGTCACCTTTGTAAAGAACGCCATAAAAAGAAACATAAATGAAATTTTTGGTCTATCTTCAAAAATACGTACTTGGAATTTTTCAAATTTCTTAGAGGTATGTGATTTCAAATTTCGTAACTTTACCGCGCTATTTAATCTTAGATAATGTATATCTCTTACGACTTGTATGTTATTCACCATAATGTAATCGTAAGAGTTTTTTATCATAAGATTTCAGACACAGTAGTTGTATAGCATATTTATTTTCAACTGGCACCGATAATATGCAACCTGTACAGGACTGCATTCAGGTTTCGCATTTGAATAAACACGTTTTCCGATTATATTGTAGCTTTATTTTGCACAACATACTGTTCTATTGTCTATTTGAAGGTTGAAGACAATGATGTTTCTTGAATAACAGAAGAGTTTTGGACTTGCATTGTCTTTATTTGTTTTGAATCACAACGTTTCAACTGGTAAGTATCTCCAGTTGAAATGTAGTGATTTAAAACAAATACAGACAATACAAGTCCAAAACTCTACTGCCGTTCATACTATTCTATTATTTTAAAACTTATTTTGATTTTAGCATATTGGATAGTAGTCTTGTCTTGTGGTGAAAAATAAAGCTACAATATCATCAGAAAACGTGTTTATTGAAATGTGAAAGCTGAATGCAGTCCTGGAACGATCGCATCGAGCATTTTGTGGTTAGGTTATTGTTAAATATCGGTGCCAGTTGAATATAAATATACTTTATTTAGTGAGGTTTTCGGGTTCGTAGATGATGAATTTAAAACCACTTTAAAAAAATATCTTTCAACGATTAAACCCGAATAAAACGGAGTCAAAACTAATTGGAAATATTCATTACCTTCGAACATATCTTCAGTGAAAAATTCGTTATTCTTAATTAAGGTTATAGAGACCTCTTCGTTATCGACCAAAACATTAGAAGGTACATTTTTCATTTCATTGGTCTCTTTCACAACATGCGTTATGAGATTGGAGGTCGTGGAGCCTGTATCGATTTCTTGCGTTCCTTTTTCATTGGTTGCTGAAAAAGAAGAAGATAAATATAGTATTTATATTAAATGTAAATAAAAATAGCTTTACATACTTCCATGGTATACTCATTATTTTTCGCAACATAACAAATGTAATTTAAAAATTATCTGTAGGTACCCAGGGCTATTCCCAGAGATCCCCTTGTACGCACACGAATTTGTAGCACCCTGTATGTACGCATTTACGCATCGTATTTAGAAAACATTTAATTTTTTGTCGCAGCGACAAAAAACGCTTGCATAATTTGAGGTGGTTTATAAAGAGTGGTCAGAAAATACAAAAAAATTTGCCGACAAAATAGAACTTTCTATAAAGAGTAACTTTTTTCGTAAGGTCAAAAATCAAAATGTTTTCCATATTTATGTTAAATTTCTGGACACGTTGTATAAGGGAAAACTTTACAGGAAGAAAAATGCTCCAAGCTAGTTATGCTGAAACAATTTCTGTTCCGTTTTTTATTAGTATTATGTTCACTTACCAAGTACAGGAGCATCATTAATATCTACCGCTAGTTTATCCATATGTTTGTCAGGATTTCCTTGTATGGATATAGGCGTTTCTTCTGCCGTCTCCATATCAGAACTATCTTTCATTTGAAGTTCTTCTATACGGTCGTTCCCCTTTTCTTCTTTTTCTATGCGCGCTCTAGTCATTGGTATCGCCCGCATGTTATCGACTGTAAGTACAAAAAAATTGAGTTATAAAATCAAAAGTTTGTAAAAAGGTATTTTTTGATAGATTAATTGATGGTAAAAAAAGCAAAGGAGTCTTAAAAAACACGAGTCATTTAAATCATACTTATAGAAGTCAATTGACATAGAGAAAATACGAATTAAGTTGGCTCAAAGGCCTGCTGACAGATGTCGGTGTATTCGAAATCTTTAAGGACGAGATTATTTATTTCGTTTGCAGCTGGTCAATAAGTTTTTTTTATTGAGGTTAATTTCAATGGAGGCTCGTTTTGCCAGGCCTACCAAATTCCTTAATTTTTAAATTGTCGTCCAAGGGAAGGCTTGAAAAATTGGCATTAATAAATACACCATTGTAGTAACATACTCATGCGAAACTGTAAATTGTTGTACACACATTGTACTTAGCGGTCTAAGAAACAGCCTACCCAATAAACTGAAAATATGGGCTTTTGAACGTTAAGTACTTTCGTAAGTATTCCATAATAATTAGACGCAGTGTAATATACCTGAATCGAACTTTAAATTTAAACCATCGAAATAGTTAGTCAAGTAAAATATTTAGGAATAATCTTTGACAGTAAATTAAATTTTAATTTTTACATAGAATATTTGATTAAAAAATTAAGAAGTTTACTACCAATTTTTAGAAACATTAAAAAAATTTTGAACGTAAAACATATGGAAATATGTATTATATTATGCATTGGTTAAAACTCATTTAAATTACGGAATTTTAGGTTGGGAAGAAATAAATAAAACTTTAGATAAAAAAATATAAATTTTACAAAGAAGGTTTCTAAAAATTATATTTTATAAAGATTATCTTTATCCTTCAATAAAATTATATTCTGAAACAAAAAAAAATGAATATTACACAATTTACATTTATAATATCTTAAATATACATATTTAAAAATAAAAATCTTATAGGGTTTAACAACCATAATCATATTACACGTCATAAAAATGAAATAACCATAAAACCTAAAATAAATAAATCCATAGGACAAAAAAATTTAAAATATTTATGTTTTTATTTAAACGATTATTTACCAAAAAAAAATTTAAAAAAATATAAAGTCAAAATAAAAGCATGGATATTGGACACTCATAACTTGGTATGATTTTGATATGCATTTTCTGTGTTAATTGATTTTGAGATGTTGTTGCAAATGTAATTTTAGTTCTATTAAATAATACAGCGGTGGGCTAAAGTATTTCTTTCACTTTAAATTTAAAGAATAACCAAAATAGTTAAACTCGATGTTTTATCAAACTGGTCTGACGATAAAACTCGTTACTTTAATATTTACATTTTTTATGAAATCTTGTACTTCTTGTTTATTTTTTCAATAAGATTAACCGTCACACTATACTCTAAGCTAGGAAGTAAGCAAGTTTTTAAGGCATTAGCAGTAATTCTATTTTATTATTAGTATTTTATTAATATAACGTATATTTTAAGTCCTATGGTTTCTGCCTTAGACCTAGAACCAAATACTATAAAACAGGAAAAAATTAATGCCCTCCAGTAAAGAAAAGGTAACTGGAGTGTTAGTCTAGTTATGTTACTGTGATGCGCTTATGTTTGTTTCAAAAACAATTTCAATTTTTTTTACTGTTTAGAAGATCTGGCAAAATATGTAACAAAAATAAACAGAACTAGATATTTGAGGCCGTGACCTTGGGTCTTTTCTCTTACAAAATATTAAATATTAGGCTTCTTTGAGTAAAAATGAACAAATTTTTTAAATCAGAAATATTTTGTTTTTAGTTTGGCTCTAAATATTCAGGACCGCAATGAAACGAAAAAGATAATTTGAAAAATGCATTATTAGATGGCAAGACGTTAAAATTTCCAAAATGTGTACACATGTATTAAATTTATAAAGCTTAGAAATCCCTAAAAATCCTTAAAATTTCAGGTCCGTATTTAAAAAAACTGACTTGGGGTTGGTAACTAAAGAACGAAACTTCGAATTTGAAAACTTATAATGCGATCTTGTAGAACATAAAAAACGGCTATGAATGTGTTTTTTATTTTTTTCCCAAGTTAAAAATAAAAGCGCAAAAAATTAAAACCAAAAATGGAAATTACGGTTTTTTTAAATATCTCCGAAAGCATTTAGGAATAATTTTTTTCACCAAATACGCAACTTTGCCTATATTTAACCACCTTCGTATCTCTTATCTTCTTCGAGATCCCCTTGTACGCACACGAATTTGTAGCACCCTGTAGATAAAAAATTAAATTTTTCAAAATGTGAATCTCATCTATTTTACAAGCAAACTCTTTTATAAAGAATAACTTCTTTTCATATATTTAGATTTTGGTCCATTTGTCTTCCTCTAAACCCCATCTGCGGACATGCTGTATACTTTTAGAAGGTTATTAACTTTTTTATCATTTATACCTGCACTTATAGCCACCAATTTCTTCTTCTTCTGATTTTTTCTTGTACCTTTAATTTTACCAGCTTTTCTCGCCCTGTCGCTCTTGCTCTTCTTTAAATTATCATGATCCTCTACAAAATTGCGGGAACATGAAACTTTCTTCTCTTCAATTGTAAATTCTGAGTCAAGATCCACATGGGCCGTTTCATATTCTTCATCCAACGTACTATCCTCTGTCAATGTGGCCGAACTTTTTGGCACATTTTTCTTCTGGAAGGTTCGAACATCGAACTCTCCGGAGCCTTCTGAGAACCCGCTAGAAACGTCTTGAGGGTTTTTCGATTGCGATATTTTAATAGGCGAGGAGGAGAACACCTCGGAGAGATGGTACCCGGTGGTATCGTGAGTACGCATTGAATGGTCAGCGGATCTTCCGCTGCATCTACCTGTAAAAATAAAATACAGAACGTCAAGGAATATTGCAAATTTTTCAAAAACTACAAGAACGGCACACCTAGGACGAACGAAACCGTTTCTGTAATTGAATAGTGTTAAGCCGTTCGCACACAAAGCTACCAAAAAGAAACAAATTACAAACTTAAATCACCAACCAGTTACTTAGTAGTTGTTGCCCATAAATTTCAATGAACATCCGCACACAACGCTACTAGTTGGTAACGTTACTAACAAGTCTTTACCTGATAAAATCTCAATTTTGGATGATGCGGCTTCGCCATGACTCGATGTCACTATGTTGTCTTGCACTTTTGGTTCTGCTAAAAAAATCGGGAAGAAAATAACAACTATAAAAAGTTCGATAAAACGGCAAACAAACAATAATACAATTTTAAAGTTGCCTAAAATGATATAAAGAGCTTTCTTTCAGTTTTGTTTTCACTGTTGTCAATATCATAAACTTGGACTTATTTTTGGTCAAAAAATTTGCCACGTATAATGGGCCAACATTTCCATATACAGAGTATTATTGAATTGACGCAAAATATTTACAGGGGTGACTTTACTTCTTCAGTGTCCTAGAAAAATACTCCAAACTTTTTCCTTTTTTAATCGACGGTCTAAAGAGTTCGGTAAGAATCCTCAAGTAAGACTTTGAGAAGAAATTTGCCACACGCCCATGATAAAAGCATAGCCTCCTTTGGACAGCGTTAAGACAGGAACATATCCTTTAAATCCGCATTTTCTCGTAGCTTTAGAATCCTCACTGGATGTTTTGAAAATCTAGATTTCCAGAACCGTCAGGCCGAAGCCCCGGGGTCCTTAAGCATTAGCAGATAGGTTTTGGTGTGGATGAAGAAATATGACAAAAAACCGCATCTCGAAAAAATGTTCACATAGAAATACTTAGAGTCTAGGCAAATATTTTATATATCTATTAATTATTTGTTACCTTCTTGTCCATAAGAATCCGATTTCATCGAAGACGTAAATCTACTTGAATCTACATCCAAATTATCAGAAGAGGCAATACTGACATGATCTAAAATAGGATCACTCCGGCAAGAAAGCTTGGTGAAGTCGGTTACACTCTAAAATTAATTAAAGAAAAACATCTTTAGTAAGCTATAAGAAGCACTAGTAAGTTTTCCCCTGACAATGAAACAAACGACTTTTTAAATCTGTTATTTTATATTGAAAAATGCAAATATTATCATAATTAGCATAGATTTATAAAATCGGAGCCAACTAAGTGGGTGTGAAGTGCATGAAGGGGGACATTTTGCTTCAAGAATGTGGATGTAAACATACTAGAAGTCCCCACCCCTAGCCCATTTACTTCAGGGAGGGAGGGAGATAGAAAGGTCCTTATACTTCAGCTCACCTACAGTATAAACAGAGTTGTAGTTAGGACACTTATTTAGTATTTATCTAAAGACAGATCGAGATACTTATGAGTTGGATCGTCGCGATTTAAAAACAAATAAAGACAATGCAAATTCAAAACTCATTCTAAAATATTTTATATTGTTATTATTAGGGTTAGTTAAATTTTTCCCCCCAAAATAAACTTAAATAGTCTTTTTGTCATAGTTAGGTAAAAACTAAATTAAATTACGCTCACCAAGCAGCTTATTATTTAAGTTCGTTAATTAAAAAATAATCAAAAAATGCTTTAGTGCATTCTCGTAACCACACAAGGGATATTTTGGTATAAACAGCATAAGCTCTTTCATGTCCACTTACCCCTAAATATTATTTACGTACTATAAAACTTACCTTTATAGAGGTGTCTTTTAAAGAAGTCGCCTCTTGAACCTTGGAAAATTGTCCTCCCTTTACAGCTTTTTCACTCTAAATAATAAAATGATAACATTTATACAGGGGGTACACGTGCGATGCAGATTTAAATAAAAATTATTGATTTTTCTTGGATAAAGGTCAGTGAAGCCTACGTTTCGACCTCAGAGATCATCCTCAGGGCGCTTAAAAGGGATTACATTTATTGATGATTGAATTTTTTTTTTAAATCTAAATGTTACTAATTGATTATGATTTAAGAATAGTATACAGGGTGTCCCACCGGAAACCGAATCGATCTATTCAGTGTGTCCAAAAAAGTATGCAACATATGTAAAAGTTTTTTATTACCGATTTCTCAGAAAATTTTATTCTTGATAAAAGTTGGTGCATGCCTTGAGACTATAAATGCATATTTCACATTTCACTTGCGGCTAATAATAAGGGAGCAAATGCCATTTTTTCGAAATTGCATTAAGAGTAAAGTACCTTATTTATTAGAAATACAGCAAATATTAAAATGGAAATGTTATTGCAAATTAAAAACATAGCCCAAATACGAAATTTAAGTTACGTGTCTCAATTTTTTTTTCTAATCTCTAATTTCCCCTAAACGGTACGCCTCTGGTAGGTTTTTGGACTTTAGCGTACTGGGCGAAAATGACAAATAAATTAGTAGTTATTTCCAGTACTATGAATAGGGTTGAATTTTATTATAATTTAGTTTCGAACAGAAGTTGGCTAAAATGCGTTTAGTAGGCGTGCAACACGCTTATATCTAAACCGCCCCGGTTCATTGAAAAGTTTTTAAAAGTTTGCAACTACTTAATGCATTTCTATTATAAACCCACGTTTAAGTTATTTGATAAATATATTAAAATTGCATAAATGAAAAATCGACCAGAGGCGTACCGTTTAGGGGAAATTAGAGATTAGAAAAAAATAAATAAAAATTGAGACACGTAACTCAAATTTCGTATTTGGACTATGTTTTTAATTTGCAATAACATTTTCATATAAAATTTTGCTGTATTTCTAATAACTAAGGTACTTTACTCTAAGGCAATTTCGAAAAAATGGCATTTGCTCCCTTACTATTAGCCGCAGGTGAAATGTGAAATATGCATTTATAGTTTCAAGGCATGCACCAACTTTTATCAAGAATAAAATTTTCTGAGAAATCGGTAATAAAAAACTTTTACCCATGTTGCATACTTTTTTGGACACACTGTATATAGAAAACTATACGTAGGAATATTTTGAAAATTTGACAGGCTGCTGATGGGGGCGACCGGGCTAAAATATTTTCATAATGGTGGCACTTCCGATTATACCGAAAATAAGTGTCAACTTGCTTATTTTAAATGGGACACCCTATATATTATTACATTTTTGCATTCTACGCAAGATTCTAGGCAGATTTTTTATACCATGTCCTATATCTATGTCTAAACGTTTTTGACATATTTGAATTTTTATGTCAAAAATGACGTTTGCAAGCCTTAGAATAATTATCAATTTTTTCTATAAGGAAGCCTTATTTATTTAATGTAAGTGGGATTCCTTGTTATAAAGGACCTGCTTTAATAGATTTTTTTATAATATTTTGATAACTGTTAATACAGGGTGTTTAAAAAATAAGATTAAAAATGAAATTGAAAAAACTGCAAAAAGTCTAGATTTTCAAATAGAAACACCCAAATTTTATAATTATTTCTTATTTAGCATTAAAAATAAGGGTGTGTTTGTGTAAAATTGTATATCTCAAAAATTTTTAGTTTTCGAAATATTGCCAATTTAGTATTTTTATATGGCGATCTTGCAGCAGATTTTAATTTCAGTTGCTCCTAGTTGGCTATGACGGCATTGAAGCTGTCACTTGCCATCTGACAATAATAAATAACCATGCCGGGACGCTTAAATTGTACAGAGTCATAGCCAACTAGGAGTACAGATACAGAAGTGAAAGGGCAAAAGAGATGTGTTGATCTTGAGTATTAAGTACACAGATGAGATGGTAACTATGCTCAAGTGAGATAAAGAAATTTTAAAATAAGTTGTCTATTGTATATCTGATCAGAAAAAGAATAATACATCCTTAAAGTGGTATAGAAAATCAGCTATTGAATTGTTAACCGGAACTGCGTTTGTAAAGGCATATAAAGCATACCAGGAAATTGCAAATAAAATGACAGTTACCTCTTTTAGAGAAGTTGCTGCAGGCTTACTGAAAGATCCAGAAATGGTCATGAATGAACGAAATAATCTTGGACGAGCTGAACGTAGACGCTGCGTCGTGTGATATACCAAGAACGTAGAAGAGTTGGGAAGACAAATAAAGGATTATATTAAAATTTTTAAAAATTGATAATTATTTGAGAATTTACAAAACGTGTCAAACGCTGGATAACGCTCGTATCTTCAAGGATCTCGCTACATATTTCAGCACCGACAATCAAAAATACACAGACAGAATGACTGACAGTTTACAAACTCGCCTTAAATAAATGTTGAGGTAAAAATTCCGAATAATTTTCTTAAGTGTGCCATCATACTTTATAATAATAGAGATAAAAAAAACCTTACGTCTATGTATAGGGGTGGTGAAGGGTCTCGGACTGGAACATTCCTCGAAGAGTTTAATAGTTCTACTGATTGCACATCGCTCTTGCTTCTGGACATTGAAGTCGCAGTCTAAATGTAAAAATATATTAGCAGCAGTTGATATTCAAAATTAAACCGGTTTGAGTTGTACTGGGGTGTCAAATAAGTGAGGACGTCGGCTTAATCTCGGACACCATTAATCTTACAGCTCTCGAACGACTTAGGATATAAAAACCTGAAGTTACTTTTTTATATACTTTTTCTAGATGTTCATTAAAAGTAAAATTTTAAGTAATGAAAATTGTGGATTTTCTCGGTTGATAAGCAAAACTTTGTACTGATAATGTATCGTCGGTATAATTTGAATATTACGTGAAAAAAATTAAGAGCAAAACAATGATAATGCTGTAAGGACTTGCTCTTGCCGATTTTCATTGTCTTCTTCCCAGGGTTACCAACTTAGGGTCTCTACGAAGGTTGCTACGGCTTAATTTATATCTACTTAGGGCTGGCTTATGTGCCGGTTTAGCGACGGTGCAACGGAAAAGTTTTAGTTAAGTGACACATTAAGTTAAGCCCCACCTAAAACGTCTTAAGTGGAACCCGTGCAAACGGCCCTAAGGCGTCGAGTTATAGTTCCTTCTTGGTAGAGGGCGATAGTGGACAGTATTCTAAATAATATAATGTTAAAATGCGAGGGCTGTACGGTAAGACCTTACAAAAAATTATTAAAAATTGGATAAATCTTGGGTTAGTAATTACTTAATTGTTAAAAATAATATAATTAAGTGAACAATTAAAAGTTAATAAGTTGGTTTTAGTAATATTAAAAGAAGGTAGGTTAGAATCACACCACTATTGAGTGTTTACTAAATCTTTATTAATTATTTTTATTGATTAAAGACAATATTTACTATGCTATAATAATGTTAAAACCCTAATAATTGTTAAGTTAGAAAGATTTTTTGAATTTAAAACTATGTAAAATTTGGAAATTGAGAATACTTACCGATATATCAGATACAGATGACTTTCTCTTGGATATTTTGATTGCCAATGGCTTGTAGACGTTCTCTAAAAAAACAAAATACGTTGAAATATTTACATATTATCTAGGTTTTTAGGAAAACCTCGAAAAACTCAAATAAATTCAAATTTCCCTGACTAAAATTTTTTTTAAGAAACTTTATTAAATTTAAAAACTAAAATATATTTAGTTCAATTTTTGCGGAGAATCAGAAGAGGACAAAAATGTACCAAACAGTAAAAGATACGAAAAAAGTATTTCTTTATAAAAGTTTTTACTTGTAAAATATACGAGATTCTCTCTAGTATTATTTTAGACCTTGATACTTACTTTGTTTCATTCCTGGTTTCGATGAAGTATGCTAAAACAAAACAAAAATATTATAATAAATAATTCAAAAGTATAAAATATTAATACAAACCGAAAACGCATCGCCAAAAACTTGCGGCAGCACTGTACTTATTAACTTCGTGATCTTATCTTTATCCTTATTTTCCATAAAAAGTTGTAAGTGTTTTTCCATCTTATTATAATAATCCTGGAGTTCAATTTGTTCACTTATGCACGACTTGGTCATCCTAACTGACAATACAGTCTCGCTTCCTCGTGACGGTCTAAAAAAGTTCGAGGATTATTTAATACTTTAAATCAAATCAAGTATTAATATGACTAAAAATATGTATCTTAAAATAAACTTACACAAACAACGACCTGTATATTAGACCCAGTGTTTACTTGAGAATATAGGCAAATTATTTGGCTCAAACATAATTTGAGACATTGCCAAATTATCATAACATAACATTGCGTAATAGATTCTGTAACGAGGTTGGAATGAAAATTTGATCCGAGTGGAAGATTCCGAACGCGAGCGTAGCGAGCGTGAGGAACCAAGTGTATCGAATTTTCATTCTAACCGAGTAGCAGACTATATTTTCTCCACGACCAAAAATACTATTCGCAATATTTGTAATTTCAGGTGGAGTATTATCCAGTTCCATATCTGATTCATCAGATTTTTCACTCATATTTTGACTTGCACTAAAATTTGTCTGCTGACATTGACAGTTTCGAAATTCATGGCAACCTATGTAGTTTAGATCAATTACAGAATATTCATTCCGTATCTTGTT
This sequence comes from Polydrusus cervinus, assembly GCA_935413205.1. Taxonomy (NCBI): domain Eukaryota; kingdom Metazoa; phylum Arthropoda; class Insecta; order Coleoptera; family Curculionidae; genus Polydrusus; species Polydrusus cervinus. The sequence continues at coordinate 6,409,079 of OW284515.1, forward strand.
ATGGAATGAAAATACACGCAAAATGCATAAGAAGCAAGTGTTTCAGAATAAATATTCCAACTCAAGAGCGAGAATTTTTACATTCTATTATCAAAACTGATTTTGCAATTATTGCATTCAATAATGGTCGTGGAGAAAATATTTTTCTGTAAAGGCCTATTATATTTGTAATAAAATTTACACAATTTTTAAGTTATGTCAATTCTACTGTATGAAAAGTAGGTATATCGCTACCCCAGTTCAAAACAGAAACATCTCAAATTAATTCAAAACAAGAAATATTTAAGTATATTTCTCTTTTGAATGCAAGAAGAGAAAAAAATTCACGAGTTCTTTAAGGAAATATCGATGTTTATTATATAGACATGACACTTTTAAGTTGTTTTTCTTTTTAAACGGATAATATTAATTCCTCTAAATATTACCGTAATATCTAATTTTTGAGAAATTCAAAGTTATTTCGCTTTTGAACTAGGGTAGCGATATGTTATATGATAAATTATTATATACAAACAATCGGTTGCATTGAAGTTATATTTTTGTTTATTATTAACAGCAAAATTTTTGTTCATAAAATATTTTATATAAATTGGCAATAAATTTTCCCGCCAAAATGAATTTTCTTTTGAAATTCCCCGTTATCCCGTTGTTCGCAGCAGGTTTCATTTCTGGAGGCCCAGTGGCGTTCTTTCGAATAAATATTATTTAAAAATATATGCAGGTCATTAAAGAACAATCTAACTTTGACGAAATAAGAAATTGTATTTCATTACCTATAGAGAGCAATTTTAGGTATTTGTTAACCTGTTAATTTTATTATATTTTTGTTCTTTCCATAAAACGGCCAAATAGCGTGGTTCCAAAATTCTATCTCAATTAATAAATTTTGATAAGAATTAAAAGAATTATGAAACTTTTAAAAACGGTTCAATTCTTTTGGCTCAATGTGTTTTGTTAGTTACCTTTTAATCTCAACTTGTTTTACATCTTTTGCTAAAATAGTTATGCGGTTCCAAGAATCTGGGGTACTACCCTGTAAAAAAAAACCGAGCATTCGTTCATCCTCAATCATATTGAAGTCTACCCACGTCGTTTCCATCTCCTAAAATGGTTAAATATTATAAATGTACATAATAATCAGTAATCAACAATAAATAGGTAAAAAAGGGAGGTTTCTTATTTTATTTTTGTCTTCATAGATAATAGTTATTTATGTACCAAGGCAGTAGTGATTCTTTATTGGACGAGTCTGAAATTATGACATGAGCGAGCGAAGCGAGCGAGGCGAATAACAGGCGAGTCGATAAAGACACTTTACTGACGTGGTGCATACAAAATTTTATCGCCAACCGTTCATTGGATATTAAGTCCAGAAACAAAATTTTATCGCCAACCGTTCATCACCGTTTTGTGTAAGGCAGACCGCTCTAAGAAAATAGATGTTTTTTCCCCATGTTAAATTAATAGAAAAGACGAGCTGTAGACCTATTTTAGAATCGGGTCTGAGTAAAATATTTAATAGTTCTTGCCTTATATTTGGTCAAAATGTAAAGTAGAAGTTTTATACTACCTATTCCATCCCGTATTCAAGCTCGAAAGGTTAAAATAGCTTTATAATTCGACGACAAAAAAACCCATTTTGGCCTAAATTTGACACATCAGAAAATTTTAGCCGACCACGTGCGTATTCCAAAGCACCCCTCAAAAAATTTGACCTACTATGCATAAAGGAGGAAGTATCAATACACGCAATATGAAATCTAGAAATATTTTGGAAACCTGTACGATTGTATGTTGTATATTACCTTATTTTGTATCAAACCCTATTATTCTCAAATATGCTAGAAAAATCCACTTTTGTTTTGTGACAACATACCTCTGGTGGTAAGCATTGGCGACTCCCAAATATAACCTTTGTACATGCAAGGGTGAAAATTAAAGATGAATTCTCATTAAATTTATTCAGCCATTTTCTCACTCCAGCGTCAAAATTTTGGATGGAAATATCTGTAAAAACAAAAAATTGGTATACTATAATAAAATAAACTTAAAAACGAAATTTAGTATTCTTTAAATCGGTGAGAAAAACATGTCAAATTCCTGGCACACAGTTAATAATATATAATGTAATCACAACATGTTTATAACAAATTTACTAGTACTTGTATTTATAGTACTTAAACTGGAGTGGTAAGTTAAAAGGAAAGAAAGTATATAATTTCTTAATTATATACCTTAAATTTTCCTCCGCTAACATTAGTGTCAGACTTAAACTACAGTAGTTCCTGTGGATCTTTGCCCATGCCTCATCGTTCAATAATAAAGCGACAAAGTAATTTATAATTCATTATTAGTTCTTTAAAGTTTGTTCTATAAAGGTGAATAAAAACAAAACACAACTCATGTATGTATTTCGGGGCATTATTCTATTGCGCAATACGCCGTTGCCAATGAAACGTGCTAGACAGAGAAAAAGTTGTAAGCTCAAACCGATAACCCTAAACAAAACTATTTATTGTCTGTTTAAAGGTTGGAGACAATGACGTTTCTTGAACGGCAGTATAGTTTTGGACTTGCATTGTCTTTATTTGTTTTGAATCACTACGGTTTACCTGGTAAGCATCTCCAGTTGTCTTCAGGTGAATACTGAATAAGTATGGTAACTACAGCTCTATTTATACTAGGTAGGTGCAGTGACGCATGACTAGTGGGCAGAGTCATGTGTGTAACTCTTACGTATTCTATTTATACTAGCTAGGTGTATAACGCATAACTGGATGAGTCATGCTCATCCCGATGACTCAGGCGTTTAACTCTTACGTGGTCGTGATGAAATTATATTTACTTAACAAAGGTTTCTCATATCTAATGAAGGCTTACTAAAACAACCTGGATTTTGATGTATGGTGGCAGCTTCCTTAAACTTCCTCCAACGCGGTTCTTTTTGCAGGATTTCGGCTTCTGTCCACATGATACGTATTCACCGGAAGACGACTGGAGATGCTTACCAGTTAAAACGTAGTGATTCAAAACAAATAAAGACAATGTAAGTCCAAAACTCTACTGCCGTTCAAAAAACTATTTATGTTTGACCATGGGGACTTCCAATGGTCACAGAATAATAATTTACGCACTGTAATAATAAAAATGTTACGATCGATTATGATGACACTATGTTATCGATCTGTACTAGGTACACGAGAACGCACGAAAAAAAATACTAGAAAAATATTCACATATAAAAATAATCAATATTTATGCAACAATTTTATTTTTAACAAACTACATGTTAATTTTTTGAAAGTAATACTGTCTGTCATCCTTATATGGCAAAAAACTATTATTTTCCAAGTTTGTCAACGAGACAACATCGTGTCTGTTATATTTGAGATCTGATGGTTGCCTTGCCCCTTTTAAATGACCTTCGGTTCATTAATCAATTTATAACGATCAGCTGTCAGATGTGTAGAATGTTTTCAGCGTGCATTAATTAAATTGAGCTTTTTGTAATTGTGACTTTATTTGAATGTTATACCTCATAAATTTTTCTCCAAGAAAGCTAAAAATAAGTCTTTAAACATCTCATTGCCTGCAATGATAACGCCAAGCTGCTCAGTAATTCGAAGTTCAAATTACTGATTAAAAACTCTTTTCGCCATCACTGCTTTTATTCAGTTAATGTTATGCCTAATGACAAATAAAATGTATAAAGTAAACTTTAAACCTGAAAAAAGTGACTTGTAAATGCAATAGAAATGACCTGGGACGAACTGAGCGATGATCCAAAAGTCTCTATTTATCAGTACCTCATGGACTTAATAAAGTGTTAGGGGCAGATGGGGCAATTACTACATATTAGGGTATCGTTATACAGGGTGGCCCATTTGTCTGACAAAGTAATATACCGTCTCTGCTATTAAAGATTTCAAAAAAAGTTTTTATAAAAATTGTAAGGTATAAAAAACGTATGTCCTAAAATTATTTTTAAACATACAGGATGGCCCAGAAAAGTAGGACAATAAAAAGATACCTTTTTTTAAATGGAACACCCTATATATTTTAACATTTTTAGTTTCCTTATAAAATTATCCATATGACGCCATATTTAGTTTTTTAATTTTTTGCAACGTTGCCAAACAAAATGCAAAATTCTTCAAATTTGGGAAAAAATTCCTCAATAAGAATATCGAAAATTGAAAATTTCTCGTAAGCTCTTAAGTTTAGAGATAGAAAAACTGTGTTAAATCTATAATCTTTATACAGGGTGTTTTCTGTTGACCTCCAAATATACAAAATTTTAAAATACAATAACTCTGTTTTTTTTTTTTAATGGAACAGCCTATATTTATTAGGCTCGTCTGATAGATATTGTAAGTATCTTTTATTATTGTTAAGTCATACCTATACCTAAATTTACTAGTTTTTCCAATATTTCGATTTTTATTTAAATTTTCGTGAAAAAACCTATAGTTTTTATTTTTGTAGTTAGCCATGAATATGTCAAATTAAAATAAGTATAATAATAATAATTTTTCGACAAAACTTCTTATAATCTAGGTACTGGCCGGTAACTTTAACATTTATGTAAAAAATTATTTTTGTAAATACCGAAATGCTATATGATTTACATTATTGGTGTAAGTGACAAAAATACATTGTTGGCAACAAAACTTTATCATGGAAAATATCCAGACAGACGACAACCCAATAAACCAGCTTTGGAAAAATTAATGGAGAGGTTTGACAGAACAGGAAGCGTGACTATGAACGGAAGAAAATGAGCTAAATGATTTATTGACTATCACTAAACCGAGAACAAACGTCGCGAAACCTCGTCTTTCGTAAGTTCAGTCTAATGGTGTTGTTTTAGACAATTTAAATGTTTCTGGTCCAGGTTCACAATGCACAAATGCTGCACAACACTTCATTAAACATCACCGTACGTACAGTAATGTTAAAAAAAAAAGTTCGCTTAACCATAATAAAAAGCATTCAACAATAAAAAGAGTCAGTATTTAAAATTGAAAAAGCTAAAAAAAACGCGTCAAATCATTTTGTACCTGTTTTTAAAGCCTGTCCTAATTCTTGGGATTCAGGAAATAGGTCGTAAGCTAAATTTTCGTTAGTCAGTATTTGAGTTCCAAAAACGCGGAATAATAACTCCATTATGTCGGATTGTATAACATAGTCGCCATATGTAGCCAACCCATCAACTAATTGGTACCTAAAAATATTCGGTAATAAAATTCGATTTTAGTCAAAGGTTAAAAGGAATAATTCCTAATTTAGGGACCCTTCAGAACAACGCGGTGCATCACGATTCACGTTCCTTCTTTTTTTGGCTATTTATACCGGTGAGGTGCGATTTCTATTGTTGTTGTGTGAATACCATTTGAATAACCTGCAAAAATATGTCACCTGATAAGAAAGAAGCTTTGCTATTATTGGCTTTTGCTGAAGATGAAACACAAAAAAGGTAAAATATCCAGCAGTAAATAAGTTTTACAGTGGAGAATGCGATACTTAATGCCTCAATTACGCATCAAAATAACAATCAAACAGGTTATACAAAGACGTGGCGGGGGGTGGTGAAAACAGTGTGTCAAAATAAAAAGCGGGAAACGCGAGTGCGAACACTGCAGCAGTGGCAAGAGTACATCCAGCCCGCAGTTATGTTATGGAACTTAAACCGGCCAATTAGAGATGCTTTACGTCAGGCCTGAGGAAGGAGTTTATTTGGCGCGTTTTTTAAATTTATATTATGAATGTGGCGTTCTTTATTCAGGTAGCGGAAACGGTATATTATTTCTTAAAGAAAAATGGACAGCGAAAATGATAAATAGAAAAGTTCCAGAGTTTTCAAAAATTATTTACAAATGTTTGTAAACGTTCGTTTACATATTTTTGGTTTTACTTTAAGAAATAATCGACCGTTTCCATACATTAAAGCGAGAGTTGTTAAAAAAGGCTAATTTTGGCTTAAGGATAATTAAACAAATAAAACTATTAAAATAACTATCAAGAAAAATGTATTCCTTATTTTTTTAAATTTCGTGTGCCAATGCTAGTTCTGTGTTGTTTTTTTATTTTACGTCAAGCCGCAGTTCGTTGAATTGGAATATTTTTTCCTTTGTGATGACCTGCTGTAAAAATAGTTAAATAAAAATGTTTTTAATATTTTATAGCATTAGCACATACTTAGAAATTTTGGTAATATAGTAATATTTGAATTTAAATGTTTTTATAATATCGGCATCCCCGAATGTAGGTTCTAGAGAAAGCGGGCTGGATGTGCTCTTGCGCAGCAGTGGCAATGGCCACATTTGGTCTTGGTGTGTAGTTTCCAAGTATCATAAATACCTATAATTATTTTGGTTTACCATTCTTGTAAGGTTGTTAATATTTTTTTCCTAGAACTTATATTAGGGGATGCCGATATCCTAAAAACATTTAAATTCAAATATTACTATATTACCAAAATTTCTAAGTATGTGCTAATGCTATAAAATATTAAAAATATTTTTATTTAACTACTTTTACAACAGTTCATCACAAAGGAAAAAATATTCCAATTCAACGAACTGCGGCTTGACGTAGAATAAAAAAAACTACAGAGAACTAGCATTGGCACACGAAATTTAAAAAAATAAGGAATAAACTTTTCTTGATAGTTATTTTAATAGTTTTATTTGTTTAATTATCCTTAAGCCAAAATTAGCCTTTTTTAACAACTCTCGCTTTTATGTATGGAAACGGTCGATTATTTCTTAAAGTAAAACCAAAAATATGTAAACGAACGTTTACAAACATTTGTAAATAATTTTTGAAAACTCTGAACCTTTTCTATTTATCATAGCCATCTTTCTTTAAGAAATAATCTACCGTTTCCGCCACCTGAATAAAGGTCCGCAAAATAAATTTAAATAACATCCCAAATAAACTCCTGCTCCCTCAGGCCTGACGTAAAGCACCTCTAATTGGCCGGTTTAAGTTCCATAACATAACTGCGGGCTGGATGTATTCCTGCGCAACAATGTGGGTCGCGCCATTTACCGTTGTGTTCTCTGGCACTGCGTTGATTTGGAGGATCCTATACTCAAACAAACAAATATTACAATTTCGATTTTTTTTAGAGGGCACTTCAATGTTTCCTGTCGCATTTTTCAAAATCCCGATACAACTACATTCACTTACATTAAATATGTTATATTCTTTGAAACCTCCACACGAACTTGCTTCTGGGACTGTGCAGTGATAAGGTTGTGCAATGTCAATAATGCCCTTTTGCTGATCATATTAAACCTTCCATAAGTCAGTAATTCTATCATTGCACCGGTTGCTATTTGAACAAAAAGGTTACAAAATTCCGTTTGTTTAAATATGACCTAAAATAAATTTTTTGTTATAAGACTGTTTTATGAATTATCAATAATGCATTTTGGAGCGCCCCAGCCCACCGTGTCCGTGCACTACCGTCAGTCCGTGAACTCAGAGCAGCAAGTGAAGATGAAGACCCAACGTCCAAGTGGCTTTTCACTGTTGCTATGGTTACGTGACGTCAGTCACGCGAGAGCATGTAACAATTTGCGTATGGTGATAAATTAGTCAATGTTTGTTTAAGTACCCGCATAATATATTATACCTAGCTCTTCACCATTTTTTAAGACCGCGAGCCGCCACTGACGTAACAGTCAAACTTGTCTGGTTGGTTACTTTTACTGTTTAAAATTTAAAAACTTTGTGAACTCAACAATAACGCATTCCAAAGTCCAAATGTTGGGAGTGATGGCGGCTTTATCGCCTGAGAGTAAATAATATATTTTTATTTCTTACCGGAATGAAAGTTAGGCAACTGACGGAATAATTAATCTGTTTTCTATAATCTGAGTCCGTAAGGTCAGATAAGAAAGTCATCACGAGATCCACATACTTCAGCAAAATTTCGATAAATGTTCTTTGTTGGTCCTGCCCAGTAATGGTAATGTTTTGATACTTTTTGAATTGAGAAACTAATTTTTTTATCGTGGACCATCTTGGTGGTGTTGGCGTGCTGGACTAGAAAGACAGAAAAAATAGGTTGGTACAGATATTATATTGGTAGGTACACTTATCAATCTAGATTATGTATACTGAATACCCTTACACCTAAACGGTATGCCGATAAGCAAGTTAAAATTTGAACATCGCTGCGCATGCCTTCACATTCGAGGGACGCGAGTGACGGTTCTAATATCACATTGACGAGTGGCGTATGTTTAACAAGCTGGGTTCCAATAGTTTTAAAACAATCAATGCACTGTTTTTATAGTAAATTTATAAAAAGAAAACAATCTTCATAAATCCTATGTCATTATAAAAAAATAGCCTATAAGATAAAAAAATGTCAGGAAAAAAAATAGCTATACTCTAAGTTGAAATTACTGTCAGTGATTTATTGTTTTCATATACAGGGTGCTATACACACTCGTGTGCGTACAAGGGGATCTCGAAAACGGTAAGAGATACGAAGATGTTTAAATTGAGGCAAAGTTGCGTATTTTGGGGCTTAATAATTTGTTGAAAGAAAATTATAAATATTCCGAATGTTGAATATCGGAGATATCCGAAAAAAAAAAAGTTTTTTAGTTTTAGTTTATAAATTTTTGTGCCTTCGTTTTTGACTTAGGGAGAAAACAAAAAACCCTTTCTTATAGCCGTTCTTTATGTTCTACAAGATGGCGTTTTTGGTTTTTAAATTCGATGTTTCGTTCTTTAGATACCAACCTCAATTCGTTTTTTTTAAAAAGCGGACCTGGAATTTTTTAAACCGTTTTAAGAACTTCTAAGCTTTGGAAATTTAATACAATTTAAAGGTTTTTACAATTTTAACGTTTTGTCATCAACTATTACGGCCCTGACAATTATTCTTATGATTATTTTAATATTAAAATTACATAACAGGAAATTATGGTGTTTAGGCTGTTTATTTTTTCGTCACAATACTCTAAGCTAGGAAGTAAGCAAATTTAAAGTAATTTTATTTTTTATTAGTAATTTATTATAACGTAAATCTCAAGTCTTATGGTTTTTGCCTTAGCTAGAACGAAATACTGTAAAACAGAAAAAAAAACTAATGCAACCGAGTGAAGAAAAGGTAACTGGAGTGTTAGTCTAGTTATGTTACTGTGATGCGCTTACGTTTGTTTCAAAAACAATTTATATTTTTTTTTTACTGTTTAGAAGATCTGATGATGATACTTTCAGGCAAAACATTTAACAAAAATAAACACACCTAGATATTTGAGATCGTGACTCTGGGTCTTTTCTCTTACAAGATATCAAATATTAGGCCTCTTTGAGTAAAAATGGACAGATTTTTTGAATCAGAGTTTTTTTGTTTTTAGTTTGGCTCTAAACGTTCAGGGTCGTAATGAAATGAAAAAAGATAATTTGAAAATATGTGTTATTAGATGACAAAACGTTAAAATTTCAAAAATGTGTACATTGTATTAAATTTCTACAGCTTAGAAATCCCTAAAACTGTATTTAAAATTCCAGGTCCGTATTTAAACAAATTGACTTGAGGTTTGTAACTAAAGAACGAAACATCGAATTTGAAAACTAATAACGCCATCTTGTAGAACATAAAAAACGACCATAAAAAAGTGTTTTTTATTTTTTTCCCAAGTTAAAAATGTAAGCGCAAAAAATTAAAAACAAGAAATGGAAATTTAGGTTTTTTCGGATATCTCAGAAAGCATTCGGATTTTTTTTTCACCAAATTAATAAGCCACAAAATACGCAACTTTGCCACAATTTAACCCTCTTCGTATCTCTTACCGTTTTCGAGATCCCCTTGTACGCACACGAATTTGTAGCACCCTGTAGAGTGCGGCGGGTTGTACCAAGTTAGAGGAAACAATTATGCCAATATATTTTTGAAATTCTAATAGAGCAGAATATTTCTTGTTTTCATGGAATTTTTTCCTCTGACTTCGTACAACTCGCTGGCTGATTTCATTAGGGGAGCATACACGGGCGTTCATGTGTTAATACATCAGCGTGAATTTAATTTCGACATACACGGTGAGAGATGTTCCAAGCAAGACAAAATATCAGTTTTGTATGGACAGTGGGCACACACGGTTGAACAAATCGGTGAAAAAAATGTGTTTGGTGGTAGTGGCGTGCGCTATTCTTGGTAGAAAACTAGAAAATACATTAAAAAAAGGTCCTTTACAAATGGACCAAAGAATGGCCGATTAAAAATATGTTCAGATCTCTATTTAGATGAAAATGTAACTTGGAAAAAACACATTGAACACCTTCGACATGTAATATCACCATTAGTAGGAATCTTTTTTTAAATTCGTCATTATATATCTTTACTTAATATTTTTAAGAAATATTTATTTTACCCTTAGTACACTCAAAATTACAATGTCCATTTCTATTTGGGGATCATCAAAGGCAATTTTCTTGGAACCATTAAAAAAATTTAATAAAATTATTAAATGTATACATAAATTACCGTACCTTGAACCAACAATTAATTTGTACAAACCACGTTAATAGTATTAGTGACAAAATTAAATTTGGAAAAATTTTATCCATTCTTGATTGTACACTAGCTAAGGAGAACGAAGACTTATAGCGATTTCGGTTTACAGATCTTGGGCACTCTGAGAGTGCTCTCCCTGAGATTTGCGTGTTCGATTATCGAAATCGAGATTCGAGATATCTCACTATATGGCTATGACAGATCTCGGGCAGATCTATGACGTCACAGATCGCTCTCAGAGTGCCCGAAATCTGTAAACCGAAATCGCTGTTAGTAAGGTCTAGTTACGCATTCGCCATTTTGTTTTTTGATCAATATTTCGTTACTTTTTCCTTTTATCCAAAAATCGGCCGAATACCGACATTTGAAGCATAATTACCTACAATTTAAAATTAAACAAGTTTATGCACCAGTAGACTTCACTCTTAGAGCGTTTTCACACGGCACCATATATCGCGCGCGACAAATGGTCGAAATATTGCTTTTACACCAAATTATGTGTTTTTTAATGAGCCATTTTCACACACAAGCGATATTAGAGAACACATAATTTGGTGTAAAGCAATATTGCGACCATTTATCGCGCGCGATATATGGTGCCGTGTGAAAACGCTCTTAACGTCCACACAAGATGCATATTTAATACTCAAGAAACAACTTATCAACAAGTATAAAGTCTCTGATGAAGAAAAAATGGGAAATTTTTTTCTGAATGGGATCTCGGCGTAGAAAACCAAGTCAGTTATAGAGAGCAATGGTTAGTTTAGCTTCAGGTCAAATGTCAAAAACTTACATTATATTAGCTAGTTTTTGTTTCTTTTGCACATTGATGATTGTGCGTTGATGTATTAACAAGTGAACGCCCGTGGATGCCCTCCTTATATGAAAGTGATGAGTCACTGACAGAGGTTTCGATCTGGAGTATACAAAGTGTCTTACAAATTCAAATTTGTAATTTAAAATCTTTATAAAATGTTTTTCAGTATTATAGGGTTAATTTTTTAAATATTTTTTCATCTTACATAATGTGTTTTGGTAGTAGACTATTGTCTGTGGCGTATTTAGGGGGGGGGGGGGGGGGGGGGGCTGCCGGGCTGCAGCATTTTTTATGGAAGAAGTGTGATAATTTATAATAAAAAAATAGTGCGGGAAGAAACGAGAATGCTTTATTATGAATATACAAAACGGCACTTGAGTATTTTAAAACCTAAGTATTTGCACCAAAAACTGCTCTTAGATCTACACTCCTAAAATACACGATTTCTAAAAAATCATCAATTTTGGCGTGGTGAGCGATATTCACTTTATTTTTAATCATAAAAAACCGAGCCGAAAAACGCTGGTCAGAGTACATACATCTTAGGTTAATATTTTGGATTGACACAATATCATATTTTTTACAAATATAAAAAATGTTTTTTTTTCAATAAAGAGCCAGCTAGGAATATCAAAAAAAAAAAAAAACACTTACAAAAACAAATTTAATCCAACCATGTAGAGGGGGAGAGGTAATAATTTAATTTTCGAAATTTGATAGTAGTTAGGTTATTTTATTCATTATAGTGTCTTTGTTAAGATTCTTCTTTTTATATATAATTATATCATATTGTTTCTTCTTATCACTAGATAGATTTTTGTATACTCTATCATGATTTTTCAATAAATATAAAATGTCTAACTGATCCTTAAACATTTGTCAGTATATTATCAATACAATATACAATCATGTTTGAGTATTAGCCGTTATTCTGGTGTATTCACTTATGATATTTTTTACATATTGTATGAACTTTGTAAGTAAATAAGAAGTCTAGGTTAAAGTCAGCAGCCATAACATTACATCTTTTCCAGTCAAACACATTGACAACACTCTTTCCGCTTTTTACAAAAAAAATATTAATACCAGAGATCGTGGGCAATAAATTGATATTACAACTATCTTTTTGTTTACTTTAAATTCATAACCACAACACTAATTTGTTATTGTTTAGGACAAAACAGTCCAATATTATTAAACCCATTGATATTGGTCTTGGCACCCAAACATTAGATTTCTCCGATAATGCAAAATTCCTGGGAGTTTCGATCAACGAACATCTTGACTGGGGTTATCACATAGATAGTGTAGTTAAAAAACTTAATTCAGTTTGCTATGGTATTCGAGTAGTATGTAGGTACATGAACATGGAAACGCTTAGAATAATGTATTTTGCTAATTTTGAATCCATACTCAAATACGGCATAATCTTCTGGGGTGGAGATAGCAGAATGCAGAGTGTTTTTGTAGTCCAAAAAAGATTAATTAGGGTAATAAAAAAAATGGCATACATACAAAGCTGTAGAAATGTTTTCAAAGAGATGGGTGTTATGACCGTATATGCTGTCTATGTATTTGAATGCTCGATGTTCTATGTTAACCACAAAGATTATTTTGATGTAAAGCCTAACCATGAGTACAATACAAGATCATTAGACGTTAAGTATCCAATACATAGACTAGCGCTCACTAAAAAATCTCCACATTATATGTGCCTTAGGTTGTTTAATGCATTACCTGAATATTTAAAACGAATTGATACGCAAAAACTGTTTAAAAGAGAATTAAAAAACTATTTAACACAACTGGAACCTTATAGTATACGAGAATTTTGTCAAAACTTGTAAATTTAGTACTTAGTATTGCTGTAAATATTTGTCTTTCTTTATTTTGACGTCATTTCATTTTGTTTTGCTTTGTCCTACATTGTAACCAACTTGAAATAAAGATTATTATTATTATTACTCAAACTGTCCTTCGTCACTTATAGCATTTACATCAGGTCTGTCCTTACTCAAACTCAAACTCAAATATGCTTTATTGTCTGAAGATTAGTACAATCCCATTGACAAAGCTAATATAACTTATTATCTAAATAAAAATTTTTTAAATAATAAATAAAAATCATTCAAAATATAATGAGCAGTTAACGCAGGAAGGACACTAAATATATAAAGACAAAAACCTACTTACAATTAAAAAACAAGTTAAGACAATAACTGTAAATATACAAAGATAAAATTTAAAATAGAAATATTCAGGCAATGGTATTGATCACACTGGATTATCCATGAGATACTCCTCAACCGTATAATATGCCTTCTTAACCAATAGGCTTTTTACCCTACTCCTAAACATCCTGTAATTAGAAAGTCTTCTAAGTTCTATAGGCAGATTATTAAAAAGTTTTTTACTATTATAAAAAATAGAGTTTTTAGTTAATGCAGATGTAGGAATAGGAAGCCTAATGGTATAGGAGCTCCTTGTAGGAACCACTGACAAGGAACGAATATCCAACGAGTATTTTTTGAACATAAGACATACAGTCTCCAATATAAAAATACATGGCAAAGTTAAAACTCTCCGAGACACGAACAGAGGTCGGCAAGTTTCTCGTGGCTTAGCACCACAAAGATTTCTAATTGCTCGTTTCTGCAGCACAAATACAGAATTAAATAGAGTATTCGAGCAACCACCCCAAAAACAGATGCCATAGCGTAAGTGTGTCTCAACCAAAGAAAAGTAAGCGTTTCTTGCTATTGATGCATTTAACTCATTCTTTATAGTTCTGATGGCAAAACAACCCGATGAGATTTTCTTACATAATTTCTTAATGTGTATGTCGAATTTAAGTTTATTATCAATGAGTAAGCCAAGAAACCTATTCTCTGACAGATTATCAACAACCTCGCCATTCAATAAAATATCATTCAATTTACATTTAAAATTTAAAATATTGGTTTTAGAAATATTAAAGGAAAGTAGGTTGGAGTCACACCACTTCTTAATACTTAACAAATCTTCCTGCATTAAACTATTAAGAGTAATCGAATCTTTGTGGTGCCAAAGAATTGTTGTGTCATCGGCAAATGATGCACCATGACCATATTTAATAACATTGGGAAGATCGTTAACATATAATAAAAACAACAGTGGTCCCAATACAGATCCTTGTGGAACCCCTGCCGAAACATTTAGTTTGCCTGAGGCAGTTCCCCGAAAGCAGACACTCTGACTCCGCTCAGAGAGATAAGACTTGAGCCACTCATAGATTGGACCCCGAAAGCCATACACTTGACACTATCCGCATAATAATGGGAATAGGACAGAATAAAGAAGCTAGTTTTACCCCCCATTTTCCCAAATAATCAAAAATAACCCTTTTATTCTTCTAGAGAGCACCAGCTATAACCTCTTTCTACCCTCAACAAAACTTTTTAAGCTACAAAAATGACAAAAAATAAAAAACATAGGAGGACATATATGAATAGCTTATTTTTCTTCTTGAGAAACCTTTCCACTGTGTTTCATAAATAACTTTCCCAAATAACACGCACTTATTAGTATAAATATGCCCTACCCCGAACAATTTTAATGCTTTGGTCTCAGCATATTTTTAACTGAAATTCCATATAAAATGGGTATATAAAAAGATTCAAATGAACAATATGTGATGAGCTAAAAATAAAAATATGATTGGTACAAAGGAACAAAGTTAAAATAATGTATGATATTGCAATCAAAATGAAATTTAACTTTGATTTTTTCACAACCGTTATTTTAAAACACTATTATTTCCCAAGAATTTCCCTCAATTTGTAAAAAAAACTACCCTTATGAAAATAAATCTTATATTAAGTAATATATAAGCATAATTTATTTACTTTAGTACATTTAAAGTTGAGAAGTAGGTACCCCAATGAAAGCTGCTCATCTAGTCGAGCTTCTATGACCCCCACCCTCTCCCTTCGGTTGATATAGGTAAGAGATGTATAATTCAGCTTCATAAGCTTCCTTCTACCTTTTATATAAACTTATATCAATTAAGTATACACCCATCAGTGATATCTATTTATAAATAACTCAAATTGGTAATCCTGATAAAAGCGCAGAGGCAAATAAATATGCGTCCTAACAAAAGGCACAGCGGCAAAGCGTTATTTCGGTAAAAAATTTAAAAATTTACCTGTCTGGAATATTCGCTGTCCACCGTCTCAACCAATATTTTCATAAGAGCCTTTGAGGTCTCTAAAGAACTAGGTGCCATTATAATATTATTGAGTATGCAATGCAATACAAACTAACAACAAAACTTTATATAAAAATATTTTTCTTTAGCAAAATGACGCCGCGTGGATGACTGGAGACGTTATTTTTGACAATCCCCAGCATAAAAAATAAAAAACAATTGAAATCAAAAATTACCTTGGCTTGGCCACTTGATTATTTTTTACATCAATTTTTTCCAACATTCTTTGCCTTTTTGAAATAGTCCGAGTCGCAGCGACGGCGACATCTATAGTCGAGATAAGATATTTTAGGTATTTAGGGAGTGTGTGGGCATGGCTACCTGGTGGACAGTAGATAAACTATTTAAGTCTGGCCGATTAGATGGCTATTTTTGTCGTTTTATTTGTCTGTGAGTGAGTCCCACAAAATACTTAACAATTGTGAGACCATATCATTAGAAGTAAAAATGTTATGTAAGTTTAACTCTGTCTTAAAGAAAATGTAATCTCATGAAATAGCGGTCAAATTACAGTTACCTATTTTTTTAAATGTAAACGTCACTTGTTCCGACGTAACTCAAATGTCAGTTTTGTTGTGAAAATACTATACTCGAAATTTTAAAAATTATTTTTTTCTCTCCTGATCCCAAGACTTGCCAATCCCTTTTCGACTAAATTAAGAAAAAATATATTTCGTTTTTATTTTAAACAAAAAATTACCAGATTTTACGAGCTTAATTTTGCAGTAAATAGTACAATCATACAGAAATTTAGTTTTTGTTGACGTGTTTATGCGGCCGCAAACGTCAAAAAGTCATATGAGCCACGTTGGAAGTGCAAAATTTTGTAAATAATTTTGTGGTTGTCTTAAAAAAACCTTTTTTACTACATAGGGTAAGCATTTTTATTTAAAAATAAATATATACAGTGGCTGAAATAGACCTTATAATCTCGAGCAAATAATTCTTAAGTTGTAGATATAAATGCACATACTCTTTTTAGTCTCGTTTTAAGAGACTATAATTACCCAATAGTCTTTTCGATTGTTGAGGAGATTTTTCTTCTAATAGGTTTTGTTTGTTGTAAAAAGTCACCATGAAGGTGAAGGATATAGAACGAACTGCCAATGTAGCTTGGTCTCCTAAAAATCATCATCCCATTTACCTGGCTGCAGGGACAGCAGCTTCTCAGTTGGATGCTTCGTTTAGTACCAATGCAGGTAATATTATTGTTTTTGTTCTATTCTGTCTGGTGTTATAACCAAATTTTATTCATAGCACTGGAAGTATATGCACTTAACATTACTGAGCCAGGACCAGACACTCAATTGATTTCATCTCTATCCAGTGAACATAGGTTTCATAAGCTTATTTGGGGCCCTGCTGGTGGTGATTCAGCGGGCACAATTATTGGGGGTTGTGATGATGGTTTACTACAGATTTACAGGTAACAAAACGTAGCTGATTACTTATAGTTTGGTCTGTGCCTTATTATAGTCTATGTTTCTAGGGATTATGCTCTTGATTTATGTTACTACTTTACTTTTTTTATTTTTAAGTCCTTTATTCTCCAAAAAATACATTCTTGCTGACAAAGTTATTTAGCCTAGAGCCTAGGTATCAGTGCTGGCCTCTCAGAGGAGACAAGGGAGCCTAAGCCTCCTCGTAAGACGAAAACACTTAGATCCAATAGTAATAATAATAATATTTATTTAGCACTTGGCTAATTAATAAATAAATAAATAAATAAAATAGCTTTAATTGTCTAGCAGTACATTGAGATACTATTCATAAGACAATCTACTTAGCCTAGTTATCCTATAACTATACATACATAATTTTGTACACTATTTTTAAATACCCAGTATTTGTTCTTTCCATAAAATTATTTTATTTTATTTTTTATTTTAATTTCATTTTTATTTGTAAAAAATAGATCTATTTGAATGGTAACTTGTTCACATGCTGTGTATTGGGGATTTGTATAGAATGTTTGTGTTTGGGGTATGCAAGTAAAATAAATTGTTTTTTGGTTGTAGATGTAGGCTCGGAGCATATAATTTAATTCTATGCTTAAGTTCATTTTATTATTACATAATTTATATATTGTGTGAATTTGGTAATATTTATGTTGATCTTCAATAGTATTTATTTTGAACCTGTCAAGTAAACTTGTGCCATTATAATCCCTTGAAAGATAGATGTTATCCACTTTGTATGCTAAGTACTTTAATAGTCTACGTTGCATAGCCTCTAGTTCCATTTTGTACTTCGCGTAGTAGGGGGTCCACACAACACAGCTGTACTCAAGTTTGAACCTTATATAGGCAAAAAATAAAGTTTTAATGGTTTCAATATAGCATCCTTATGGCAGATTTACAAATATTTTCAATATGTTGTGCAAATGACAGTGTTATATCAAACATCACTTCCAAGTCTTTATAGCTATTAGAGAGTTCCAGTGTATTTCAATTTATTTTATATTGATATTCAATTTTAAAGTGTTTTTTAGTAAAAGTCATTGCTTTACATTTACCCATGCTAAGTTGTAGATGGTGTTTTATACACCACTCCAATATTCTGTCAATGTCGCCCTGCCGTGTGTGGCAATCATTAATGGTTGTAATTTTACTATAGATTTTTGTGTCGTCTGCATATAAAAGTATTTTACTCAGAAAAACCTGCCAAATGTCATTAATAAAGAGAACAAAAAGCAGCGGAGTGAGAACGCCTCCCTGAGGCACTCCACTAGTTTTAGATTTATGTCCTTGACATTCAACAAATAGATTTCTATTTTGTAAATAGGATGTTAAGAGACTCAATAGTTGACTATTAAAACCTAACACTTGAAGTTTATGCAATAGTAATTGATGGTCAACACTGTCAAATGCCTTTGAAATGTCCATGTATATAATGTCAACCTGACCATGATGATCAAGCTCATTAAACTCAGTAAGCTCTGGCAGATTGGTTGATGTGGACTTTGCGCCAAGAAACCCATGTTGACACGGATTTATTAATGGGCGAACATGAACATGGCTAGTTATTACTTCAAAAATTTACAAAACTGTTTTTATATGTTAGTTACAAAAATATATAATACTAATAACAAAATAAACCCTAATCTACGTGCTCCTGAAATAATGAAATACCTCTCTGCCAAAAACACTCAAACTATCTGCTCTTTTAATCTTCTCCGGGAGGGCATTAAAAAGACGAACTCCCTCACAAAATAAGGAATTCGGTAAGGATGTAGTCTTAACCATCTCAATATTATAGTTTTGCCCAGAACGAATGTTGTAGTCATAAAAATGTGATCGTTTTTTAAGAAAAGCAATAAAATATTTTGGCAACTGCCCATGTTTTATTTTATATATTAGAACCAAGTTCGCCCTTTTAATGCTTGGCTCCACAGATAGCCAGTTCAAGCTCTGTAACATGCTTTTGACTAGGTCAATTGGTAGGTCAGTTGCAATTGAGAATAATTTGCATAACCTTATTTTGCTGAATTTGCAGCCTATATATTTTCATGAGTACAAGATACTAATAAGGAACAACAGTAATTGAGGTGAGGTAAAATAATTGTGTTATAAACAAGTTTTTTGGTCCATTGGGAAAGACAATTCTAAACGCGACAGAAAAAATCAATCTTCCCTAATTTCTTCTTGTTCTGTTTAGTTTTATTTCATAGTCTGTTATATAAAAATTGAAATATTATGTTATATAGTAAGTAAATTAATTCTATAACTAATAAATTCCCGATCTATTTATATGTTGTATTTGGTAAAAATAATTAATTAACTAAACCAGGGCCGTATTTATTTAAAAACAATTATCACATTGCAGATGCTGAAATGATGACATCAAAACGTCTTGATATAATTAAGTGTGATACATGGTTGAATTCAGGGCTTAAAAAGATTTCAAAAATTAAAATAAAAAATACAGGTTCATATTTAAAAAATTAAAGTTGATCATGGTTCCACAAAAACGAAACGTTGCAACGAAATTCTAAAAACCCCACGATATGGAACAGGAAGAGTTGCCTCAATAATGTTGTGTTTGTTTTTTTATAGCGGATAAAATAAGTCGGTCAATTTAAAAAAACAAAATCTCAATATTTTAGTTTTTTTCAAATATTTCTAAAACTAAAAAGGATAGCTTAAATATTTTTTTACGATATTACTGGGCACAAAATTCCGCAACTTTGCCGGATGCTGTTTCTCTTATAGTTTCCAAGATCCCCATGATGAGGCTCGAATTTGGGACACCCTGTACATATGCCTTTGATAAATAATAATAATATATATAATAATAAAAGTGAGGGGGTTCAGGGTGTACTGTTCTCTCTTAAAAATGTAAAAAATGTAAAGAGTGTATGGAGCGGCAATTGTTATTATATCACATTAGCAGAGAAGAGTTAAACTTATTCTCCTGAAGATGAGTGTTTCTACACTCAAAACATGTAGAGATTCTACCCTTTACAAACATTTCTCTAAATATATCAGTGAAGGAAGACTTAAAGATTCTTATTTATTTCCTAAAATCCACTTTAAGAATGGACTATTTCTTTAAGTTTTATTTTTTTGCTAGTGCTTCCAAACTGCTTAAAAATGAAGAGGCCCTGGTAGGAAAACAACAGAAGCATTCTGGACCCGTGCATGCTTTGGATTTCAACAGTTTTCAACAGAACTTGTTCGCTACTGGCGCCGGAGAATCGGAAATTTTTATTTGGGATTTAAATAACACTAGTTCTCCCATGTCACCAGGTAAAACTACATTTTTAAATATTTCTTCGCATTTTTTATTGTTAAATTTCGTTAATTTTTCATATATTTTTTCTAAGAAAAATTACGTTTACAAAAACTACATGATATAACTTTCATTTTTTTTTTCATTTTCTCTTAATCAGGATCATTAAGTAAGTATAATTGATATTAATTTTTAGAATAAGAGAAATACTAATTATACAGGATCTTATGGACATGACTTTTAATATTTAAATGGGTGACTCCTTACTTGGGTATCCTAAGTAAGGTAAGAGTGGCAGACCTTTGGTTCAGACCAAACAGTCTCACGTAGTCCTATTAGGTCCGTTGTGATAAATAGAAAATTAAACTAATATTTTTTTTTAAAGTTTAAAGGACTCGATCAGACCGTATGCGTCAAGGTACGTTTCTCCGATAGTTGCAGCAAGGTATCACTTTTTAAAATACTGTTTTGAACAAGACCTGTGGTGTCGCGACGGTGAAAACCCTTACATATATTTAAAGGTTGCAGACAATGATGTTTCTTTAATGATAAAATAGTTTTGGACTTACGTTGTCTTTATTTGTTTTGAATCACAACGTTTCAACTAGTAAGTATCTCCAGTCGCCTTCAGGTGAATTCGAAATTCGTGCACTAAAGCATAACTGGGATGGGTACAAGCCTTTACTCCTTCT
Source organism: Polydrusus cervinus (assembly GCA_935413205.1). NCBI lineage: Eukaryota > Metazoa > Arthropoda > Insecta > Coleoptera > Curculionidae > Polydrusus > Polydrusus cervinus. The sequence goes on from OW284515.1 coordinate 6,430,108, forward strand.
TTACTTGACAAAAGTTTTTAGAACTTACTAAAACAAACTTGTTTTTTGTTGTGTGAGAAAGATTAAAACAAATTGAAGAAAACAGACAAAAAGTGATATATTTTATTAATGAAAATGAACAATAACTAATTTGATTTGTCTGTTGTTCTTAGTTGCCTACTTTCTCACTCTCTCATAGCCATTAGACGTAAAAACAGAACTAACAATAAACCAAGTACGGTAGGCCAACACATCTCAAGATAAAGGAGAAAATGAACTTTACTTTATCATTGACTCACCCTGTAGTTCTGATGCCAATAGTATGTACTGCTGTGCCTATACTAAACAAGCGGAATTCTTAACTTAACCATAAAATATGAATTCCCACTTCAGCGAAAATATGTTTTCACGATATTTTTACGAATAAAAATATGATGAGAACCTGTACCTCCATCTGCTGAGATGAGATAGCCATCTAGCGTGAAAACATACTACTATCCACTACTCTGTCCGCTAAGTTTCTTTCTATATATTATAACGGACACAAATTCCACTATTTTATTTATAATTCTCATCTCACTATATGTGATGTATTTTTATAAAATGACAAAAATGATCCCCGTAAACAATTTATTGTCCTACCTTACTGAGATATCACGGACCACCACTGCTTTAATTTTAAAAGACATGGCGAATTTTGTCGCTTATTATAACGAAGCAACATTTAAAAACATTTTGCTGCAATTAATTTTTATATCAGGATTTACGGGTTTAAATATAATGCTTCAATTCCATAATATCCTGTATCTGTGGATCATGTTTTAAACCCACCTTTTACTTTTTCATTTTTTATCAAAGAATTACCAATTTCAGTCCATTACTGATTATGTAAGTTAATAAAATGTTATGGAAACAACATAGGAACTATGACATATTTTTGTAATTTGACAATACAATCATAATCCTAATCTCAATCTACAGGTGCCAAATCTCAGCCGTCAGAAGACGTCCTTTCAGTGGCATGGAACAAGCAAGTCCAACACATCCTGGCCTCCTCGTTCGCATCGAAGTGCGTCATCTGGGACCTGAGGAAGAACGAACCGATCATTAAATTGACAGATACCGTTTCGAGGATAAGATGGAAGGTGGTGGGATGGCATCCGGAAGTTGCTACCCAGCTTTGTTTGGCGTCAGGTGGGTAAGACTAGTCAAAATAAAAAGTTGTATATAGTTCTACACAAAAGGCCACCCTTCCCCTTGCTAATTTTTTCTAAGAAAAGAATTTTGTGATGAAATTTTATAACAATAAAACTGAAGTGGATGGAGTCCATAAAGAAAGATTTTTATTACAGAGTACATCTAAAGTACAACCTAAACAGGCATACATCTAATATGTATAGAAAAATTCAAATTATTTTTCCTTAAATAAGACTATGTTTGTGTTCTAGAGGAAGATCATTCACCGGTGATTCAAATATGGGACCTTCGGTTCGCAACGTCACCGCTCAAAACTCTAGAGAACCATCAGAGAGGCGTGTTGGCAATATCTTGGTGCTCGGATGATTCGGATCTTCTTGTCAGTTGTGGGAAAGACGATAGAATATTGTGTTGGAATCCAAATTCCAACCAACCAAATGGAGAGGTAGCTATGATCTTTTTTATTTACAGCGTACTGAGAATGAATAAGGAGAACTATTCATAATTTTAAACTTTAAAGCAGAACGAATTTACTTTATATTCACTAAAGGAATATACAGGGTGTTCATTTGAAAACTTTCCACCACGGATTTATCGGAAACCACTGATTAAAAGAAAAAACGCCGAGACACGTCAAAAGATGTGCCAAAGGGGACAACTTTTTAACCAAAAACTACTTCACCCCCTTTTACCCTCTGCCCCCCGGGGTCATCCCCTTAAAAACTTTAAATGACAAGGGGTATCAAGTAATAGCTCAAAGTGCTTTATTTTGACGTTTGATTTTTTTTAAATCGGTTGATTCGTTTTCGAGAAAATTAGAAAAATCTTTATTTATCTTAATTTGTTCAAAAACACACGAAAATATCACTTTTTATTTCAATAAGTATATAAAAAAATAAATTTTAATAATATTATGCAATATGCGCGATGTGGTGGAAATGCACTATTTATTTGTGATGACTCATGGACTACTGTTGCGAAAAATATTTTCATGAATACACCCTGTCCTAGAGTATAAGTTAGCATATGAATGAAATTCCTAACTTAATTCATATATGAGCTACAAAAGCCTGACGCACTTATTTTCAATTTTATATAGATTCTCAATATTTAAATAACCACGTAATCTGTATAAATTAATTGTAGGTTTAAGGTACGGTAATTTATATAGGGTGATTCCTAAGTTGATACTTCTTTTTTAGTTGTGTATAGAAGGCATTAAAATAAACATTTTCAAATACTTTTTTTCCAAAAACTCAAAAATAAGGTACTTACATTCATTTATTACACTATGGATCAAATACGGTCCTGCCTAACTTAAACAATGTTTTCAAATTTAAAATTAACTTTCTTCAGAAAAACAGAGTGCAGTGGATTGCAAAATAACTGACCACCGACCCGTAAATTGCATGACTAATAAGACAAACAACAAAAAGTATAGCAGGCTACGTTTTGATGACCAGGCCCGCACTTAGATTTTTTTAAGTATTTGAAAATGTTGTTTATGTTAATGCCTTCTATACACAGCTAAAAAAGAAGTATCAATTTAGGAATCACCCTGTATACACTTAATAATTTTATTTTGAAATCTTTTTAATGGTCTCAAAAGCTTTTGTTGATAGATGTAGAAACAGGGATTTGTTATTTTCTAAAAGATTTGTTCACAATCAGTTTGTTTTTTAGGTATTATCTGAAATAACGAAAACAAACCAGTGGAGTTTCGATGTAGTTTGGTGCCCAAAGAATCCAGCGTTAATAGCGTGTCCCAACTATGATGGCCACGTTTCTGTATATTCGGTTATGGGAGGTAAGCCGATTGATTAGCAGAAACAAAGAAATTTGAAATACAAACATTTTAACATGTTTAGGTGCCACTTAACAGTTCTATCTCACCTTTACATTTCACCAAGGTTACTTATGGGCCGTAGAGTAACTGGAGATACTAGACATCAAACTAAGCCGATTATGTCATATAAGTTTTTTCGGATTGTTACTCGTTCTAGAGATACAGGGTGTTGAAAGTATAAGTTTATTCTCGAAAATAAGCCATAATTTTAAAACGGTTTAATGAATCGAATTGAAAGTTGGCAATATTATGTTTTTATGAGCAAGAAATAAGAATTTGTAGACATTTTTAAGTTTCAAACTAGAGGGCGCTAGTTGCATACACTGGGCTTCATAAATCTATGATTTTTTTTCTTACCTGTGATATTAGGTGTTTTTCAATTATAGTTTCTTAAAAAAGACATTTTCTGAGTCAGAAATGTGTACTTAATTGATCTTAATATCTTTAACGGTTTTCGAGATATTTCCCTTTAAACATCCCGAAGCATAAAAAAACAGTAAATAATAAATTAACAAAAAAAAAATAAAAGTGACAATCCGAAAATACTTATATGACATAATCGGCTTAGTTTGATGTCTAGTATCTCCAGTTACTCTACGGCCAATAAGTTACCGGACACCGTGTATATTCGTAGAATTGAAGCATCGAATAAAAATGGCGGGTTTTCATTTAAAATTTGAAAGTTGACTTTACTTCCGGTTAAATCGAAAAATTTAGGGTCGGGCTTTTTGGGCCCTTCCGGGTTTGGGCCTACCGGAAGTTGTTTTGAAAGTTTAAATTGGCCCAAAAATGTCAATTTACACATTTATTAACTCCTAAGACCCCTAAATCTTCACTTCTTGAATTACAGAAAAAATTTGGGAGAGGAGGTAGCACTTTGCACGGGCTGGAGTTTCACGAGCCGAGTGCAAAGTGCTACGCCCTCTCCTCCATTGTTTCTTTAATTCTAGAAGTGAAGATTTACAGGTTTTAGGAGTTAATAAATGTGTAAATGTTATTTTTAGGCCAATTTAAACCTCCAAAACAACTTCCGGTTTAACCCGAAGTAAAGTCAACTCGTCTACCAAGACCGAAGAGCCCGGTAGGCCAGAAAAGTTGCGTATGTCCGAAAAGTCCGGGTGGTCTGAAAAGACTGGAAAGGCCCAAAAAGCCCGACTCTAAGTTTGTCGATTTTTCCTTACAAATTTTAATAAAGAAAATTCAGAAGATAAATTACTTTTAAAAAAAGGTCGACACTACCGTGTGGAGATCAAAAAGTGACTATGATAATTTCGTGGGGCTTTTTCTTACTTTCTTAAAACCCGGCAGACCCGAACGATGGGCTTGAAGTGCTCAGTCGTCCCGAGAAGCCCGGCCGCCCCGAGAAGGCCGGCTTCGAAGGAAAAAGCCAATACTTATAATGGAGTGATTTTTTTCAATACATTTATTACATACACACGAAATATATTTTAACCTTTTCAGAAATTTAGGCACAGTTCATTTTGTTAAAAAAATTAGAATGTATTACTTTAAATTTTACAATCACTGTACCTTTTATTTAGTTTAATTTCTCCGTTTTCTGTGCAGGTAAAACTCAACAAATCCAGACAACAAACAAAATAGCCGACAGTTTTCCTGGAATGGAGGGGTTCGTACAAACCCCCGCTCCAGCACAGTCCCATGCTACCGTCAGTGTAGATCTAAGTAAACCTCCAAAATGGTTAAAGAAGCCTGTAGGGGCTAGCTTTGGGGTAAGAATTAATATAAGAAAGTTACACCCGGATTCGGGCAGAAATTTGCCGAACTACGAAAAACTATTTGAAATTTGATTTAAGATTAATTTTTTTATGAAAATTCATGAAATACCGTGTGCTACAAATTCTTGTGGGTACATGGATGGGGATCTCGAACACGGTAATAGAGACGAAGATGATTAAACTAAACAGAAGTTGCTTATTTTGTTGCTTAATAGTTTAATGATAAAAAATTGTAAACATCTAAATACCTTCGGAGATATCCAAAATATTTTTTTTTCATACGATTACCTATGAAAATGAGAAAAAAAGCACGGTTAACTTGGGTCGAAAGCGCCGAATATCACACGCGTGTAGAAAAAAAATATTTCCACTCTAGAGTTGAAATACAAGGCACACTATTTAATTTAAACATATGGTGCCAATTTGACAGACCACCCCTATTTATTAAAAAGAACAAATTTTAGAAAGCAGTAATTGTAAAGTTTTTAACTTATTTTTAATGTATTTGTCGAGTGATTCAGAATTAGAGTGTGAAAATACGCCATCTGAAATTATAAAAAATGTTAATAATATACTGGAAATTCTATTACCAGAAAAAAACAAGTCGTGCTGAAAAAATGTCATATATTAAACAACAAATGTTTATTGGTAGCCATAGCGTAGAGACTAGAGCTCTAGCCTACAGATCGAAAGGTCACAGGTTCAAATCCTATCAGGAGTATTTCACTTTTTTTTTTATGAAAACATTAAATAATTTATAGAATTATTTTGAATTGAAATATTCCTTGTTGGGTGGATTTTTAAAATTTATGTTTAATGCATCTTTCCTTGATTAAATTTTAAAATTTTCATTCTGGTTAATCTAGCAGTCAATCCAGGATTAGTTCTTCCTACGATACATTAAGTGGAACATAATCCTAAGTATGCTAATTTCAACACTAGTGTTGATATTTTTTTTTTCAACACTGGTGTTGAAATTTTTTTTTCACAAATCAGCTGTTTTAATAATTCTTTGTGGTCGTAGGAAAAATAGTGTACATTACTCGTGTGAAGGTGATTATTCTAAAAGTCGGCTGACGCCTCGTGCTATATATCTTCTCGTTTGAAAAGTATTACTTTCATCACTTGTTATGTAATATACTAATCCAGTTTTCTAGATCGCCATGTACGCATACAAATTTCTAGCACCCTGTATATTTAGAAAACTGCAACCTAAGGTTGATGGTCATTTGCTTAATTTAATTATCGTAGGCCATTAAAAATCTTTAAATAAATTTTAAAAATAAGGGTATTTGCATGGTAGAAAAAATAAATTAAGTCGTCTTAACTCGTTTTTGAGACCTTAATACATGAAATATTACCTTAAACCGCAACAAAAATAAAAATTTTACGGATCGGAGCAATTAAAAAAAATATGAATTTATTCCAACCTTAAATAATAATATTAAAGTTAAAATGGTACTCACTTTCTACTCCGTCATTGTTTATATTTTTGTTTAGTTTGGAGGCAAACTGATTTCATTTGAACATGACAAAGAGGCACTGACGCAAGCACAACAGAATGTCCAACCTGGTCAGGGGCCGCCGCATATCAGCAGGACCATTCAAATAAGTCAAGTTGTTACGGAACCGGATTTCGTTCAAAAATCTGCTCAATTAGAACAATCTTTGGAAAGCGGTAACTTTGTTGGTAAGTAATGTACTACACGCAGTTTTACTAATAATAATTGATTTGCCTTCGTCATCAGCTAAGAAAATTCCCTTTTTTTCCGAGGGCCCGTCCGTGCGCCGGATGCACTTAGGCCAGGTTTGGCCCATTGTGCTCACCCTGTTTCGTTGTTACAACCACTCCGTGATCCCTGTTCCTTGTACTAGTTTGTTTAGGTCAACTGGGGAGAGGGTAAGGATGTCCTCTAGTTCCAGTTTTGGTTGTCCGAGTTTTTGTTGCCTTTTCCGATCCAGTGACTCGCAATGGCAAACTATGTGCTGTACAATTTCTCTGTTTTGTCCGCATAATGTCAAGGTCTCCATTGTACCGGGTGGTCAACTAAGAATGACCGCCGGCCATATCTCAGAAACTAGTAATCGTACAGCATCCGAGTAAATTTCTTTATGACAAAAGTGCCCAAGAGAAAATGCTGGAAATTATTTTTAAGTTCCGCATTTTGCTGCAAGAGAGCGTAATTGAGAAGTAAATTTTAAAATTTTACATATCCGAAAATTCCACATTAAGGTATAAGGGGGGGAAGCTGTTGAAAGTGTAATCAGTTAAATCGCTGTAACTTTTAAACGTCTTATCCGATTTTAGCAAACTAAAGACTGTTTGGAAGAGAAATGTATGCACTTTCACCAATCGTATTTAGTTGTCCATAATAGTTCTCAAAAAAAATGCTAGAGGGCGCAATTTGCAATAATAACACATTTTTTGATTTTAATCCGAAAAAATAAATCATACGGTATAATTATGATACCATAATCGAAAAGTAGATGAAATTTGCCAAAAAAAATTATAAAACCGCAGCTCGATATCTCTGTTCGTTTCAGCGTTATCGCCAATAGAATAATTTTTAAAACTAAGCGATTATATATTTTTTAGAAAAAAAGTGGTACGCCCCTGATATTTTTCCATGTGGATATTATTTCTGATTAGCCTGGTCAATTCTGCATAAAAATGGTCTCTTGCGTTTTTCTCCTCAGTCACACCGTTCTTAATTAAAATAATTAAATTAAATTAGCTTCATGCATGCCTATTAAGTGAAGGTGGTCATTTCCACCAATTTTTATAAAAAAATTTGGTGTTATCAATAATAATAATAATAGTAGAGCTAATTTAATTTAATTATTTTAATTAAGAACGGTGTACCTGAGGAGAAAGACGCAAGAGACCATTTTTATGCAGAATATTTAGAAATAATATCCACATGAAAAAATATCAGTGGCATACCACTTTTTTTCTAAAAAATATATAATCGCTTAGTTTTAAAAATTATTCTATTGGCGATAACGCTGAAACGAAATATTTTTTCTAGCAAATTTCATCTACTTTTTGATTATGGTATCATAATTATACCGTATGATTTATTTTTTTGGATTAAAATCAAAAAATGTGTTATTATTGCAAATTGCGCCCTCTAGCATTTTTTTTTAGAACTATTATGGACAACTAAATACGATTGGTGAAAGTGCATACATTTCTCTTCCAAACAGTCTTTAGTTTGCTATAATCGGATAAGTCGTTTATAAGTTACAGCGATTTAACTGATTACACTTTCAACAACCCCCTTTTATTAAAGTTGGTACGCCAATGAGCATAAGACCAAAATGATGCATAATTGTCCAGGGTTTTTAATGGTGTTATCAAAGATATACCTTAATGTGGAATTTTCGGAGATATGTAAAATTTTAAAATTTACTTTTCAATTACGCCCTCTTGCGGCAAAATGCGGAACATAAAAATAATTTCCAGCATTTCCTCTTGGGCACTTTTGTCATAAAAAAATTTACCCGGATGCTGTACGATTACTAGTTTTTGAGATATGGCCGGCGGTCATTCTTATAGTTGACCACCCGGTACAGTTGCATTCTCTGCAGATGATTTTTGACAGCCATGTACCCTGTCAGAATTCTTGTAATGGTTCTTAGCTGGTTCCTGTTCATTTGAAGCAACTATTTCGTAAGTCTTAGGGTCTGGATCCCCAATGAAGCTCTTCTATCATTCAAAAATCAATCTGCTATTTGCTAATTTTTCTGCAACAAAGATGTGCCAATATTCGCTATTTTTAAGATTTAATACAAATCAATATTCGTCTTCTACTTGTATTAAAGTTTCATACCATTCTACTTACCTTTTTATTTATTTTAGAATACTGTTTAAATAAAGCAGACGCTACGACTGATCAACACAAAAAGTACATTTGGCACTTCCTAAAAGCTAATTTTGAACAAAATCCTAGAGCAGAATTGTTAAATTTATTAGGTAAGTACGAACAATATCTTGTATGAAATAAACTTGAAATAAGTCTTCAAACAAATTTTCTTAGAAAGTAGAAATGTTGTGTATTTTACAGTTTGGCAGAAGCAAAATTAAAAAGCTCGGCATATCCATACTTAATAAAATCTTCCATTCATTTAATATTTTGTTCTCCTCGCATGCGCAGATTGCGATCTTACTGTGACTACAAGTAATGAAACATCCTCACATACATGACTACAGTATTCACAGTGGCTCTTTACTCGTGCATCATTGTTCAACGATTAAGCGACAACGTATTTTATAACTCTCCATCTTTATTTATTATAATAATAAAGGTGAATACGAATATAACCCGCCGTTCTCCGGGCACTATTCTATCGCGCAATACGTCGTGGCCAATGAAACGTGCTAGACTGAGAAAAAATTGTAAGGAAGAGTTGCAAATTGTTTTAACCATTTAATTTTATTGTTTTTTGGAAGTTAGTTCATTGACTTCCGACGTCATCGTCTTTTTGATTGGCATTTTGACTTACAATTTTTTTTGCCTTGAAAATTATTTTATTCGTAAAAATAGTTATTTTTGGAACTTTTATTATCGTTATCTTGTGTTTCCGGTAAGTAGTTTATGTTACGGATTTATTACTTATAGTAAAAAGTTCTAACTTGTAATTGTAAAAAAATTACGGCGGGCGGTAAAGTCCTCTAAAGAAGATTTGCTAAAAAATTAAATATTTATGTATACTTTGTTGATAAAAGTATTGTGCAAAGTGCTTTTGAACGATCTATTAAATGCATGCATTGGTTTTGTACTAGACTTAAATTTATAATTCAAAACTTTAAACAACTTTTAGGAACACGAACATCGGGACATTAGGCACATCTATTTTAATATGTATATCTTCAATTTGGTTCGTATGATTTTAATGACGTATAAGTTAGGACGCACGGGTAATCCTTCACTAAGAATACTGTATATGGGTATAAAACATCCTAGGGTTTGTTCCCTACAGCAGTGATGGACAGTCCCTGACAATCAGGATTCTGCGCGATAGACTCGGACGCGGATTTCTGTCAAACTGTTCGTAACATGTTACATGTCCGAGATTGCTTGTGAGAACAGACCTCTAATTCATCATTTTGTGACATTTATATCATCATCTGGATGCCTTACCCATGGGCGTTCAAAAGAATGGAGGGGGGGGGGGGGGGTAATAGGAATGTGGGGATTATTAAGAATAGAAAAGAAGGTTTTTTTGGCGGCAGGCGGACAAAGTAGTGCATCTATCCTTTGCATTGAGTACACAGGGACGCCAAAGGTAATGGGTTCCCTGGGGCACAGGTAGACAATGACAGGCTGTTTCGTTCTTATTAAAACTCATCAGAAAGCCATAGCCTGTAAGCGACCCCCAGTATAGCGAGACTATGCTTACAGGTTATGGCTTTCTGATGAGTTCTAATAAGAACGAAACAGTCTATCATTGTCTGCCTGTGCCCCAGGGAACCCATTACCTTTGGCGTCCCTGTGTACTCAATGCAAAGGATAGATGCACTACTTTGTCCGCCTGCCGCCAAAAAACCTTCTTTTCTATTCTTAATAATCCCCACATTCCTATTACCCCCCCCCCCCCCTCCATTCTTTTGAACGCCCATGGGTAAGGCATCCAGATGATGATATAAATGTCACAAAACGATGAATTAGAGGTCTGTTCTCACAAGCAATCTCGGCATGTAACATGTTACGAACAGTTCTCTAACCAATTCAAACACCCAGAAGTCCGAGTCTATTGCGCAGAATCCTGATTGTCAGGGACTGTCCATCACTGCTGTGGGAACAAACCCTAGGATGTTTTATGCCAATATACAGTATTCTTAGTGAATGATTACCCGTGCGTCCTAACTTATACGTCATTAAAATCATACGAACCAAATTGAAGATATACATATTAAAATAGATGTGCCTAATGTCCCGATGTTCGTGTTCCTAAAAGTTGTTTAAAATTTTGAATCATAAATTTAAGTCTAGTACAAAACCAATGCATGCATTTAATAGATCGTTCAAAAGCACTTTGCACAATATTTTTATCAACAAAGTATACATTTAATTTTTGAGGGAACCCATTACCTTTGGCGTCCCTGTGTACTCAATGCAGAAGATAGATGCACTACCGCCTGCCGCTAAAAAACCTTCTTTTCTATTTAATTATACGGACACTAAACTCTACTACTTTATTATTAAGAATGTTTTTTGTGAAAATTTGTATTACTCTGTGAAGTATAATACCGTGCGAATAAAAATTATTGGCATCAAAGAAGGCCTTGCATCTAAGGACGTAATGCTTAGCCGTTGACAGTCGTTACAAGTAATTTGATTTATCGCTAATTTTTCCAATGTCTTGAACAATTCACCCAATGGGCTTTACGGAACAGGACAAAACATTCATGGTTGAAGCGTATTTTCGGAACGGGGTTAGAGTAAATGGTGAGTGGCAATACAATCCGGGTTTGTGCATGGACGATTTTCACGAACATTTTCCTAACGTTGCCTTTATTGCTGAGGATTTTTATTATTGCCTGAAAAGAACCGTGGCTGTGTTTAGGGAAACAGGTTTTATACAACACAAAATAGGAGCGGGAAGACCATCTGTAAGAACAGAAGAACTTCTTGCAAACGTTCGTGAAATAATGCAAAATACGCCAACAAATTGTATAAGACGCCTGTCCCAAGAAGTGGGAAGATCTTATGGAACATGCAGGACTATTCTTAAGAAGCAGCTAAATATAAGTGCAAGTATTCCAAGAAATACAAGCCGCAGATTTTGAAAGACATTTTTCTTTTTCTTTCTCTATATTCTTACTTTGTTAATTTTTTAAACAACAAAAATAAATTTGTATTTGTCTACTTATTTTATTATACTCATTAGTTTGGTATATCATGCCATAATATGAATTTGATAAAATTTTAACCTAGATTTGTTTAGATATATCGTCCCCGTATCATTGTGATCTAACCAAGCCCTACGTTTTTTAATCCAAGCCCTCTTTGATGCAAATAATGTTTGCTCACACGGTAGCAACCGTAACATATAGCAATTAATATTAGACTCTAACTTTATCTTCTCTTGCCATTCTAATTTTTGGTTCACTTACAACTGTTAAATGAAGTGTACCATACTGTTTTTTTTTTCATATTTTATTCACTCTTTTCCAAATAAAAAAAGTTTCGTGTTTCTTAAACTCGCATGTAAGTTTTATTTTAATTTTAATATTTAATTTAATTAAATAAGTTACCAAATAATTTTAAAACTATGAGCCTTCAAACAAAAAGAAAATTAAAAATATGGATTATTCAAAATGATAACAAGATAAGCCAAGTTATAGATAGATAATTATATTTAAATAATTTGTTATAATGTATTTGTTTTATAATCTCGTAATTATAATTTTTTTTTAAATTATTTTATTACATTTTTAGAATTTCTTCAATTACGTGCTTTTTTAAATATACAAGTATGTTTCATTACAAAGTTGAAAAGGTTAGTTAATAAATCTATGGTACTTTTTCAGATTTAATTTTACAGTACCAATTTTATTCATTTTACATTGTTATATTAATTGATAAATATTAAAGAATGTGACCTGTATACGTTGGTAGGTATATTAACACAATTTTATAAATTGTAGGTTATAGAATAGAAGATATAAATAACAAGCTAGGGCAACACATAGGGAAACCAGTGTTACAAAATAATGTGAATGAATTGAGTGATTTAGTAGCAAGTAACAGGGTAAGTTCTGTAAATTGAAGTTTAAATTATGAATAGCAGATACCCACTGACGTACCTAGAATTTTGTCTTGGGGGACAGATAATGTTGAACTCGCGATATAAATGTAAATGTACTTCTCCCCCAGCCACGCCAGTGCAGAGACCCTAATGACTTAGTAAAAATATTTGTTAAATTTCCTCTTTATTTAATACCGTACCTTAATTTTACTGTTATTTATTTTTTGAATACTAATTTAAAATAATGTGGTTTTATATTGGTATGTAAGAGTTAGAGGGCTAGTGACTCCGAATTTAACATTTTATATTTCGATCGATAGTTCGTATCCTTGTCGCTTTATCCAAAAAGCGGCTTAATACCTGTCTAATATCGGGTTGTATAAAGATTTTTAACCATAATCAACTTACCACCAAGTTTGACTGTGACATGCCTACATGACATTAGACATAATTTTTTCACAATCATACTGGCCCGGTTACTTAGTTTTTAATTTACTAATCAGACATTTTTGATTGTATGTAAATAATGCCCGTTCAATGCCATTTAAGTCACAGTCAAACTTGCTGGTTAGTTAATTGTGGTTAAAAATCTTTATACATCCAGGCAATTACCTACAGTTTACATTTTTAAAATAAAATCGAAAAACGAAATACAGGGCGATTTCTAAGTTGATATTTCTGTTTTAGCTGTATATAGAATGCATTATAATAAACAACATTTTCAAATACCTTTTTTCAAAAAACTTAAAAATAGGCTAGATACAGAAGTAAAAAATCTTAAGTGCGGGCCTGGTCATCAAAACGTAGCCTGATATAATTTATATTGTTTTTGTCTTATTAGTCATGCATCGTCAGTTATTTATTTGGCGATTAGCTGCGGTATGTTTTTCAAGTTAATGGTAAAATTTGAAAACAATGAACTATAGTAATAATTATGATAGAACTCGCGAGATCCTGGCCCAATCACGTGATATGAATGACATGCTGGTCAATTTTAGTGTGTTATGTTGGTATGATTTGACGTAAATTACAGGATCGGACTTAGAAATTATAAATTTTAAATATATAAAATTTATGTTTAAACGAAAGATCACATCAAAATTCAAAACAATCAATTCAGAAATACCAAAAATATAAGCTTGTTTCCGTTATAACTGGGACATTCATAATAATTGCGGAATATATTTTTTTTTATTTAAGGTTAATAATGGTCTTGCATTTTTTTAGTTGAAATCGATTTAAAAAAATAAATAATTACCGAAAAAACAAAAAAAAATAAAAATAAAAAAAGTTTTGTCCGAATCGGGGTTCGAAACCTCGACCCTTAGGTCCAAAGTGGAACGCCTCTATACCCCTACGCCAAGGCGCTTCCTACAAAAAAAGAGACAAATGCGTTACATGACTATATACAAGAAAGTATTATAAAAATAAATTAACACTGTTTAAAATTACCTTATTCTCTTCAATTAATGTCCAAAATTACAAGAATTGCATTAATAACGATCTAAACACAGTTTAAAACGCACCACAAACTGACATAGGCTGAATACTTCTGTCAAAATCTGGGCAAATTTTGAAAGTCCTAATCAGCTGGCCGAGGTTATATATCTGGATGTCAAATATCGAAAATCGAGTTCTCTCGTGAATATTTCTTTAGTAGATATGGTAGCTGCTAATTTACGGTGATTGTCGTCAAAGTGCGGCATGCTGCTTCGAGATTATTTGCAGAACGCTTTCCCTTGCCGGTTCATCCTACACCCAGAAGTTTTCTTAATGTTTAGGTTTTTGAAAAAAGGTATTTGGAAATGTTTATTTTAATGCCTTCTATACACAGCTAGAAAAGAAGTATCAACTTAGGTATCACCCTGGTTTGTTAAATTTGTCTATATTTATGATTTAGTTACATACTTTATAAATTTAAACTCTTTAAACTGTAAGTAATTATGCCCCAAACATGTAAGTACTGATTAAAGAACGAAATGGCAAATGCAGCCCTAACTTTTATTTTAAAAACCTTGTTGGAATGTCTCTTATCATACTTTCAGTTATGATATTTAATGCTATTGTGGTCATTTTAGATAGAAGACTATGATGAGGATCCATTCAACAGTCTATCTCAGGAAAACATAAAGCCTGTATCTACGTTTAAAATTAAAACCACTGATGGTAAGCAATGCTGTTTTATTGGGCTATTTTTAACGTGTATTCAAATTTAAATAATATGTAAATCTGAATCATTAAACATTTATAAAGAAATGTTTCAATATCAATTTTAGATATTGATTAGAAGATAGTTAAACATATTTTTGTATAATCACAAACTATAAATGTATTGATAAGACTTGAAGAAGGGATAGGTAAACGTATATTAAAATCTCGTGTTATAAATAGATTAATCAATATAATTTCTATGTTTTATAAGTATCAAACAAACTGTGCTTAATATAAAAATTGAACTTAGGCCGTTCGCACACAAGGCGACTAAAAAGAAAGTGTTAACATTTTTTGTGGGGTAAACTAAGGTTTATAAGAATCTCTAGAAGTTTACACAGTTGTAATGCTAATATATTTATTCCGTCCGGACCTGTAGAGGTGGTTTTTATTGTTGAGATAACTTTTAAAACATCCAGTTCAGAAACAGGTAAAAAATTAAAATTATTAATATTTTAATTATTAGTATTGTAAAAGGATATTTGATTTTGATCGCAATTTAGTCGTGGTGCCGCATTAATAAAATAATTATTTAAAATGTTGAGAGTTGAACACGGTAGACCAAGTTGGCGAAAGGCTGATGTATACCACTGGAAATATATTGGTTATACATATATGTGGTGTTGACGCATTATAGTTAAACCCGTAAATCAATGACAATTGAGGTCAGTGACCCGAGATTACCTGTTTTAAGTTTGGAAAAAAAATTACACCTACCTCCTCAAAAAATACAAAACTATAATAAAAACCATAGCTATAAATCCAATCTACAATTTAAACTTTTTCCGCTATTTATAACATGTTTTTAGGCAATTTGATATTGAAAATTATCCAACAGTGGCGGCATTTACGGATTACTGCTGCACACCAGTGGGCGACTTCAGCGCGATCTAGATCTGAATCTATAAAACCGTAGAGATGTGTAGGAAAGCGCAAAAAATGTTTTCTATACTGGATGGGTGGCCGTTCCGTGCTTGATTTATTTATATGGTTATATTTCTATGTTTTCGTTAGATGGCTATCTTTTACATTGAGTTGATTCCGGCAGATGGCGATACTAGGTTTTCATCACATTTTTATTCGTAAAAATGTCTTGAAAACATATTTTCGCTGTAGTGGGTATTGCTTATAGGTTATGGCTTTCTAATGAGTCCCAACAAGGACGAAGCAGCCTGTCATTGTCTACCTGTGCCTCAGGGAACCCATTATCTTTGGCGCCCCTATGTACTTTAATGCAAAACATAGACTCATTACTCTGTCCACTTGCCGCTAAGTTTATTTCTATATTATCCACAAACATTTAAATAGTGTAAAACAAAACAAACAACCGAGCGCGGACGCCATTATTTATTATAACTGAAATCGGTAAACGGCCAAAAGCCAGTGGCGAGCACAAGCGACATTTAAATCTGGTTCTGTTGAGGCTGAAGAAACTATTGTATATTTTTTTCACGATTCGCCGACTATCTGAGGCCATCTTGAACCGACTTCCATCTTGACCACCTTCATTCTACGAGATATCCGATCTCATCCTCATTAATTTTACATTCTTCCCTAAGGCAAGAGCACGCAGTGTTCCCAAGCGGTCACCCACCCAAGTACTAACCTATTGTACATTTTGGGTTACTAATTTTTATCTCACTTGAATACAATATTAACTATGCCATAGTATTGTTGATTTGCCATTTATAAAAATTAACGCACGGTCATTTAAATGAATCAAAAATAAGTTATTTATGCATTTTGATATTTTTTTTTTAAATTTTAGATACTGAAGGATTAATAACGCAAGCTATATTATTAAATAACGTCGAGGCTGCTGTGGAGCTTTGTCTGAAGGCTGAAAGATATGCGGATGCATTAATTATAGCAACAACAGGTAATTAGGCTCCGACGTTATGTAGTGAATAAGAAGACGCTCATTTTCATAGTCTTTTCATAATTACGAATAAAAATTTTACTCACCGCATGACGTCACAGCCTCTGAATATCATATATTTAGTTTCAATCAAAGAGACAAAAGAATAACTATTTTTTTATTTGGTAATTTTTTTAACTCTCCTAAATTTCGTTATTCGATGTTCTGATGGATCAAGAAAATGTAATAAACAAATCGTTGTTTCTAATCTACGATACAGACTTAAAACAACATTCGACACCCACAAAACTACCGATTTATGCGTAGAGATGGTAGAGTATGTACAGGGTTATATAGAAATATCTTCATTATTTTATATTTTCAAAAAATTAAAAATGCAACAAAAAGCTGGAAAAGATGTAGATTTTATTTGATGGACTATTTCGTAAATATTTATTTACCTGTTGTAACAATAGTTATAACTTCCGAAGTAAAAAACTATCTAATAAGGTCGAAATTTGCATTATTTTACTTTCCCGCACTAGTGCGGAAAAGTGACACTTTCAAAATTAAAATGCGTGCGGGAAAATGGGTTAAAACGCACGGTTTTAGAAAAAAAATATTTCAACACTAGTGTTGAAATACAAGGCACACTATTTAATTTAAACATATGGTGCCAATTTGACAGACCACCCCTATTTATGTAAAAGAACAAATTTTAAAAAGCAGTAATTGTAACGCGTCCAACTTATTTATCATGTATTTGTCGAGTGATTCAGAATTAGAGTGTGAAAATACGCCATCTGAAATGATAAAAAATATAAATAATATACTGGAAAATCTAGACCAGAAAAAAACAAATCGCGCTGAAGAAAGTATCATGTATTAAACTACAGATCGCAAGGTCACAGGTTCACTTCCCATTTGACTTTTTTTTATAAAAACATTAAATAATTTATAGAATTATTTTAAATTGAAATCTTCCTTGTTGGGTGGATTTTTTAAATTTAAAATTTTTCATTCTGGTTAATCTAGAAGTCAATTAAGGATTAATTCTTCCTATGATATATAAAATATGAAAACATGAAAAAGTTAAACAGCAAATAAAGGAAAAGCCTATTGACAAACTATAAAACCAGATATAAAGTGGAACATAATCCTAAGTATGCAAATTTCAACACTAGTGTTGATATTTTTTTTTCAACACTAGTGTTAAAATATTTTCACAAATCAACGGGTTTTTTAATAATTCTTTGTGGTCGTAGGAAAAATAGTGTAAATTACTCGTGTGAAAGTGATTATTCTAAAACTAGGAGAATATCTCCTCGTTTGAAAAGTATCACTTGTTATGTAATATACTATTACTGCGTCTAATATAAAGATACAAAACGTCGAATTATCAAGCCTTCTTATTTTAGGTGGTCCCGATCTTTTGGCGAAAACGCAGCATCAATATCTAGAAAAATCCGAGGGGTACGTATCGAATTTAATATCGGCGATGATATCAGAAGACTGGGGTTCCATAATAAATAACTGTGATATAACTAGTTGGAAGGAGGCCTTAGCTGCTGCGTTAACACATGCTTCTGAGGAAGATCTGCCAATGTTATGTGGTAAGGTTATAATTCGTTTTTTGTCGAATAAGTTTTGTTTTCTCTCGATGCCCTTTTAAAGTGATCCCTTTCATCACGTGTTCGAATCTCGAGATGTTCTTATTAAGGGCAACCATATTTTTAAGATTATAAAAATTTAAGAATATAAAAATACATTTTTTAAATGTGAATTATAAATATAAAATTAAATTTCAAATCAAATAGGGCAAGTATACAGGGTGTCCCACCGGGAACCCAATCGATCTATATATGGAAAACTATACATAGGAAAATTTTGAAAATTTGATAGTATGCTGATGCTGATGGGGGCGACCGGGCTAAAATTTTTTCCTAATGGTGGCACTTCCGCTTATACCGGAAGTAAGTGTCAACTTGCTTATTTTAAATGGGACACCCTATATATTATTACATTTTTGCATTCTACGCAAGATTCTAGGCATATTTGGTATACCATGTCCTATACCTATGTCTAAACGTTTTTGACATATTTGAATATTTATGTCAAAAATGACGTTTGCAAGCCTTAGAATAATTATCAATTTTTTCTATAAAGAAGCCTTATTTATTTAATTTAAGTGGGATTCCTTGTTATAAAGGACCTGCTTTAATAGATTTTTTATAATATTTTGATAACTATTAATACAGGGTGATTAAATTAAAATGAAAATTAAAAAACTGTCAAAAGTCCAGATTTTCAAATGAAAATAATTATTTCTTATTAAGCATTAAAAATTTTGACATAGTATACAAAATCTGCCTAGAATCTTGCGTAGAATGCAAAGATGTAATAATATATAGGGTGTCCCATTTAAAATAACCAAGTTGACACTTACTTCCGGTATAACCGGAAGTGCCACCATTATGAAAATATTTTAGCCCGGTCGCCCCCATCAGCATCAGCATACTGTCACTCAAATTTTCAAAATTTTCCTATGTATAGTTTTCTATATATAGATCGATTCGATTCCCAGTGGGACACCCTAATTTTAAATTGGTGACACGTGAAAATGGTAAATCTTGAAAACAATGAACTAGTAGATAAGGTGCTAATTTTGGGTGAGTGTCGTCAAAGTGCGGCTGCTGCATCGAGATTATACGCAGAACTCTTTCCCTTGCGGGCTCATCCTACACCCAGAAGTTTTCTTAATGTTATTCAGCGGGCAAGTTAGGCAGGACCGTATTTGATCCATAGTGTAATAAATGAATGTAAGTACCTTATCTTTGAGTTTTTTGAAAAAAGGTATTTGAAAATGTTGTTTATTTTAATACCTTCGATACACAGCTAAAAAAGAAGTATCAACTAAGGAATCACCCTGTTAATTTTTTTAATAAAAATTTAAAAAAAAATTGTTGGTAAATAATCTTTTAAATAAAAACATAATAATTTGAAATGTTTTTATACTATGGATTTTTTAGGTTTTATGAATATTCCATTGTTATAACGTGTATTATAGTTATGATTTTTTTTTATGTGTAAACAGGTTTCTGCAATAGTGTGTCAGGCTTCTATAGCTCCTATACGAATTAAGTTAGAAATTTCATTCATATGCAGACTTATCATAGGGTGTATTGCAGGAAAACTTTTTTCTTATATGTGGCTCAAAAAAGTGTCACAACATTAACTTGTATTTTTTTAAATGGGACACTCAGTATTTTATAGAATATTTAGGTTCGTATTGGTGTCCCTTATAATTGACTAAAATTGTTTAATTTGCTTGTGTAGTTTAACACCAATAAATTAAAAATTAAAAAAAAAATGCAGTCCTGGAAAAAGAAAGTAAAAAATAATAATCCAAAAACATTTTTTTAACCACAGCATTGTTTCAGATTTATAGTAAGCGGTCTAGAGATACTATGAATCTGATAGTCTTATCTATTTTACACAGGTTATTTCTAATAGGGATTCAAAAAAGACTCATTTTAAAATAACTTTTCTCAAATGGAAAACGCTGTGTATTATTTGGCTATTTGATGTAAACAATTTACAAACAATCATATAGGTTATTTCCAGCCGTTTAGGCGACGACTAAAATTGTAACTACAGTAAATATTCTTTATGTCTCGTTTTGATCTGTGTATATTTCAACATAAATTCTCCTCATCAGTGTATATTTATTCTGTTAAATAGCAACGAGCAGCATTTTTCTTCTTTCTTAATTTTAATTGTTATTTTTAATTGTTTTTCAAAAACATGGAATGAAGGTATTGTTGTTATCTCTTTCTATAATTGGAAATTTTAGTTGAATCTCCATTTTTAAAGATACGTATCAGAATCAAATCATCTTTAATGTGGGTAACCCATAATATTAGTTATACCATTTCCACCAAGTATCGTCCGATTCATTGCTATCCTTGCTATAATGTACATATTCAGAATATACAGAGGGTTCAACATAAATTTCTAAAATACATGGTATTCAAACTTAATACCCCACATCTAACATCCAGATAAATACGCTTGAACAACACAGGAATCTAAAAGACCTTAAAATGCTCTACAACTTGATACATTTTAAATATAACTGTCCTTTTTTGCTTACTAAAATAGGGTTGCATGTGCCTTCAAGGGAAACGCGCCTGAGGAACACCTTCTCAATACCTCATAGAACTAACTACGGCCAAAATTATTTTATATCAAGGTCAGCCAAACTGGCCAATGAGCATCCCACACTCTATTTCTTTTCAAACAGATCGGATTTCATCAAACAACTGCGTACTATAATCTCTAATTTCATCACAAGCCTCACCATTGATTGACACCTTAAATTTTATAGGCTTGTATTATTATTTAAACACAAAATTTTTTCTAGAACAACTTGGTAGTAGACTGGAATCCGAAACCAGCATAAACCCCAAGTTCGCGCAAGAGGCCCAACTGTGTTACATTTGCTCAGGAAATTTTGACAGATTAGTATCTAGTTGGAGTGGTAACGACATAGCCTCCACAAAAGATTTACAGGAGCTAGTAGAGCTAGTGTCATTCCTACAAAAATCCATTGAAAGACAAGGAAAGAGAGTGCAGATATCCGGAGCTCTGGCGGAGCTCCTATCACGTTACGCCTCGCTTTTAGCGGCCCAGGGTAACATACAAACTGCCCTGTCGTACTTAGGTTCGTCGCAGAATGAAAAAGTTGCGTCTCTCAGGGATAGATTATTAACATCATTGGGTCAGAAGCCTTTGAATATTCAAGAAATGAGGCAACAACAGAGTAATAGGAGGAGTAGTACAAGGACTTCGATGTCGGGATATGGAGGTGGGACATTTAATTCGACAAATCCATTCCATGTAAGTGATTAAAACTGATCTTTTGGACAAGTACGTAAGAATGCACTACTTCGTAGGCCTAAATGTTTAATCCTTGGAGTGGAATTTCAATCCCTAGAAAATATTAACATCTCGCGACCGTGACCTACCTCTTGCCTCAAACCCCCTTTCAATTTTCTTTTTTTCCCGTCCCAATGCAGTTAAGTCAAAAAAGACAAGGTGATCTTTAGCCGTTTGCGGGGAATGTAAGAACTATAAGCATTTGTTTTTCATATTGTCCCCCCTCGTAAAAAAGGGGAAGTAGTGTCTGTTTAAAGGTTGGAGACAATGACGTTTCTTGAACGGCAGTAGAGTTTTGGACTTGCATTGTCTTTATTTGTGTAGAATCAATACGTTTCAACTGGTAAGCATCTCCAGTCGTCTTCAGGTGAATACTGAATAAGTAAGATAACTACAGCTCTATTTATACTAGGCAGGTGCTGTGACGCATGACTAGTGCGTGGAGTCATGCGTGTTGCTAGGTGATGACGCATAACTGGATGAGTCATGCTTGATGAGTCATGCTCGATGAGTCATGCGTTTAACTCTTGGGTGGTCTTATTCTAAGATTACATTTACTTAACAAGGGTTTCCAGACGTTTCTCATATCTAATGAAGGCTTACTAAAGCAACCTGGATTTTGGTGCTCATTAGATATGAGAAACGTCTGGAAACCCTTGTTAAGTAAATGTAATCTTAGAATAAGACCACCCAAGAGTTAAACGCATGATTCATCGAGCATGACTCATCCAGTTATGCGTCATCACCTAGCAACACGCATGACTCCACCCACTAGTCATGCGTCACAGCACCTGCCTAGTATAAATAGAGCTGTAGTTACCTTACTTATTCAGTATTCACCTGAAGACGACTGGAGATGCTTACCAGTTGAAACGTAGTGATTCTAAGCAAATAAAGACAATGCAAGTCCAAAACTCTACTGCCGTTCAAAGGGGAATTAGATTACAGAACTGCAATATGACCATCCAAACAAAAAAAAAATGTCAAATTTGTTAACATTACTCCATTACTTTTTTCCTTTTCTACTGCAACTTAAGTTATTATTTTTCAGTCTCAGAATCAATTCAGTCAGCCGGCAGCCCAATCCGCCGCTCCACTTCCCCAGATTGGACACAGTTTCAATACCGGCCTGCCTAATTCTTCAGTGAACAGTCAGCCGTGGATGGCCCAAGCACCACCGGCGGCGCAGCCGGTTTCAAGCTACGGTCAACCTCCAAAGGCGTTTTCGCCGGCACCGATGAGTCATCCACCTAGACCTGATAGTGTGGGATCTGGACGAGGTAAGTGGATATTCTATGTTCTATAGTTGACCATAGCCAGAAAAATTACCAAGTTTCGAATTCCTCTGATATTTTTTGGAAAGTATATTTTATTATTCCGTTATATAAAAGCGATTTTTTTCTAAAATTACTTTTAACTAGTATTGCAAAATTACTTTAACTAGTAGTGCAAATTTCACGCTCAGCATTGTTTATTTACATTTCTTTGGTCCTTTGTAAGTTCGATTCGGATCGGGTTCTTTAAACATTTATAATTTATTGAATTGCATTGATGAGGTAATAACATTCCTTTTTTTTAAATTTTCTTCTCCGCCCGTAATGTAGTATTATTTTACTTTTATTTTAGTTAGTAAGTCAGCGGCAGGGGCAGCGGTTAGATTATTTTTTTTTTTTTAATATTCCTAGTTAAAAAGTTTTGGGTTAAATTTAAAATAATGAAACCTTGATCCAAAAAATCTATTGTTTAGAATTTTTATAAAAAGAGTGACGATAAACAATTTGTAATATTATGTCTTTGATTATGCAAAAAAACAATTTAAACATTTTGGAAATACGAATTTAAGTAACCATCTTACAAGAATACATCCACTGTGTGACATCTACTACAGAGACAGAAATTATAGCAGAAAATGAACCCGATGAAAATAAAGCACGTCCATGTACTTCCAAGTTCAGTGATAATACCGTACATGAAGCTCTATTACTTTGTATCTTTTGGGAAAATGTTTATTTTTGTCATTTTTTTTAACTCTCAAAGTTTGAGAGTCAAGTCACTGTCAAACCCTTATCAAAATTTAAAAAAAATTATGGGGGTTGTCGAAAATCAATAACAAACAACACCACTGCCGCCAACCACTGCCTTGCTTGGCTATGAGCGCTACAAAATCGCCTACCGACGCACGGGCTACTCGGAGAATCGAAAACGACGCGAATTCCGCTTTAACTTTGCTGTGCATTCGATTCTAACTCGAATTCTCGGTCTCGCATCCTCACAGAACTCGGTCGGCAAGACACCAGCAGAAGGCAGGATTTCGATTTTTTATTATTCGACCGATGTTTAGAATCGAATGCATTCGAATACAAGCCAGAATCGAATACTACTCGATTTTGAATTCGAATAGTCCCTTCACTAATTGGAACACACATTTTTAAATTATAAATGTTGTGTAAATACATTTCAATATCATTTTTGTTTTTTAGGTGCTTCAGGTGCCCTCTCCCGAAAATATTTACTTGACCCATCGGTCACCAATAATCAGTACCCCACAAGAACCCAGTACGCTCCGTTGCCGTCTCAACCCACCCCTTCTTTTGATAACAACCTTTACAATTCGCCCATGGGCGGTTCTTCGTATGGACAGCCAACATCTCAAATGTATCAGCCAGCAGGTAAGTTGATTTGAAATTGTTTTAGTTAAAGTGGGATTTATTTTAATAGGTACACTTGTTATTACATAACTCAAAATATCCAAAATTATGTGTTAAACTATGATTAACCCAGAACCTTTTGATAAAGCCCAAGTGCGCTGTCAATTGCGCGATTCGTTCCCAGCGGAGCATAAAACTTTTTCAATCTTGTCTGCACGCTAGAAAACAGTTTCATTTTAAAAATTAAATACATACACCAACACACCTACATTTTAAACTATTTACAGCTAGATGTCAACACAATAACACTCACATTAATCAGCATATACAAATAAACAACAAAGAAATTATACCGACAAACACACTAAAATACTTGGGAGTGACACTAGACAGAAGACTACTATTTATAGAACAAGTGACAAACACAATACGAAAATACTACGCAGCAGCAAAAACCCTGCAAAGACTAATGAGACACGGCTCATTCCTATCACCGACAAACAAACTAACAATATACACAGCAATGATACGGCCAGTTCTGACGTACGCAGCTCCGATTTGGTGCAGTATGTCAGACTGGCAATACAGCCGACTACAGAGACTACAAAACATAGTACTAAGACAAATACTATCAGAAAGAAGACAAACACCACTGCGACACCTACATCACGCGACAAATATACAATACATAAAAGACTACGTGTTTGACATATCACAACAATTTTACGAGACGCAACCACAGAACGCAACATTAACAAGAGACTTGACAAGAATACGACAACAAGACGATCCCTTCCATAGACTGATATACTATAGACTTCCAATTTATTTGCAAAACAGGCAAAATCAATTTTAAAATAAGTTATAATAAGCAAAGATAAAATCTAAAACTAAAAGAAACGTGACATAGTTACTGAAAGAAGGAAACGCCCACTTTTTGAACAAAGACAAATAAATTGGAAAGGACACAAACAGACGGACAGGCAGTAACCCCATTTACCATACCACGGGAAATACTCCCGCCCACTCCCAATTATGGTAGTTCTAACTTTTGTTCAAGTCATAAGACAACAACTTTCGCTACACAGTACCTGAGTGACTAAAGCTGGTTTTTTCGAACCGTTTTTCCAGTGAACCAAGCGCAAAAATCTACCATAACAGAAACCATTTAATAGCAAAAATTTTTTTAAAGCAAAAGCAAAATAAGCTCTTTCATGGCGGTAAAAGATTACTGGAACCGGCCGAATAAAATCAATGAAAACAGGATCATTTCTACCAGGGCTAAGACAAGCCCCAACGGGGCGTTGCCTCGTTGTAGTGTCCTGGTTAGCACGCGCTAATCCAGCGGAAAAAGTGTTAAGATATTATGTAATAATAATAATCGATACGTAGGAAAACCTGACATGTATTTTATTAAATAAATAAAGAATATTTTAAAAGTAAAAGTAAGCTAGATGTCACTGTTCAGAAATCTCTTAATTCCTGCCGATGTCGCTATATGTCGATGAGATATGGATAGAAAAATTAGATATGATGAAGAATTACTTGTGTTCCTTTGAAAGTTGGAGACAATGTTGCTTCTTGACTGATAGACAAGTTTTGGACTTGCATTGTCTTTATTTGTTTTACATCACAACGTTTCAACTGGTCGCACAAAGGAAGCGAATAGAGTCGAGGAATATCTGAGAGAATTAGAAGACTAGGACAACGATACAACATGAATACGGTATTAAGCTCGAGGGACACTGTAAGAAGCCATCTGACAAAGCCAAAAAGACAGGAAAAACTGTGTCTACCAGATCCCCTGCGAATGTGGCCGATCTTATATTGGTGAGACACTAAGGTCACCCGAAACAAGGATCAAGGAACACAGAAACAACGCGCTAAAAGAAGAGACCGAAAAATCAGGTGCAGCTGACCATGCCTGGACACTTGGACACACGGTCATCACATCAAGTGGAAAGAAGCTCAAATCCTGCATAAAGAACCACATTGAAGGAAGAGGAAGTTCAAGAAACCATATACCAGAACCCAGATTGTTTTAGTAAGCCCTCATTGGATATATGAAATATCTGGAAACCTTTGTTAAGTAGATGTTGACTTAAAATACCGCGCACGAACTGAACCCATGGCTCTCAGTTATGCTCCAGCCCATCTAGCTAGTATAAATAGAGCTGTAGTTACTTTACTTATTTAGTATTCACCTGAAGACTACTGAAGATACTTACCAGTTGAAACGTTGTGATGTACAGCAAATAAAGACAATGCAAGTCCAAAACTATTCTTTCGTTAAGTATTAATTCAAGAATTACTTATTTTCGAAAAACTAAATATAACAAACTTTATTTTTTAAAAGATCCATCCGTGGATACACTGACAATTAAAAAACGATTAACTTACTGAGC
Source organism: Polydrusus cervinus (assembly GCA_935413205.1). Taxonomy (NCBI): domain Eukaryota; kingdom Metazoa; phylum Arthropoda; class Insecta; order Coleoptera; family Curculionidae; genus Polydrusus; species Polydrusus cervinus. The sequence continues at coordinate 6,456,681 of OW284515.1, forward strand.
AACGTTGACTGAGATACATGACATTGTCACAAATAATTTTCTCAAAATAACAGGTATAGTCAGATCTGGTCTTAACGTGCGGGTCCAAAGGTCACTGATCATATGCGTCAAATCAGACAAAACGCCTCTGTGTTTTTGTCACAGCATCACAAAAGTCATTTATGAAACAACTTAATATCAAAAATAATATAATATAATTAAATGATTCGAAAGAATAATGACTAGAACAAAACAATAGGTTTTTATTTGCATAGTTATCCGACCAGTAGTACTAAATTTTAAACCCCTTACGTGAACTTGTATTATTCAAAATTGTTGCTATCGTATTAGCGACAAAAGTTTTGACAAATAGTGACACTTTCGGATTATTGTTCAAAAATAACACAACTACGTGATTTTTCACAACTCCCCATCTTTATTTGTTATATTCGTAAAGGTGAACAAAACCTAACCCAACGTCTTTATTATTCTACTCCGCAATACGTCGTTTCCTATGGAATGTGTTAGATAAAGAAATAATGAAGCACGGGTAAAAATCCACCGGGAATAATGTATTGTGGAATTAGTATAAGGAGTCACTGCCAAAGATGTGTTTATAGATCATAATAGAATTTCTTGTGCTTTAGTATCATCCGCACCTTTAAATCCTACGCCAATGGTTCCAGCCTCACAGCCCCCCATAGAGCAAGCTCATCCAGCTATAAACTACCAAGCAGAATCGCTACCAGGTTGGAATGATCCCCCCGTACTTAACAGGCCTACAAGACAACAGGTACGCAATAAATAAATTTATTTTGTGTAACTGGCGGGAAACTGGGCTTTTTGCTGCTGGTTGCTGCCAAGTCGAGCTGTTCCGAGTACAAGTAAAATGTACTTGAGTACCGAGTACAAGTAAAATGTACTTGAGTACCGAGTACAAGTACTTTATACTGAAAGTAATTGAGTACTAAGTACCGAATATAGGTTCAGCAAAAAGTTATAGTGGGTAATAAAAATACAAGACATAAAACTATCTGTCATCTATAGACTAATTTAATTTGCTTTTTTATCTCCAAATTAACTACTCGCATAAAAATGTACTCATTACCTTGTGAAATATACTCGAATACACCGAAATGTACTCGAATATATTTTTGCAATCTAAAGAACTCCAAGTACATTTCAAAAAAGTTACTCATGATCTAAGTACTGAGTATATCATTTGTTCGCAAAGTATAGAAATTGAGAACTTGTATTTGAGTACCGCCCAGTTAACCCAGTTATTAAATTTATAGTTTGACCAATATTTTTTTTAGGTTAAAAGGTTAAAAGGAGGAGATAAAACAACATTTGAGTCTAATTTTTTTTCCATTTTTTATTGTCACGAAATACACAAGCGTTAACTAATTAACTTCATATTCAAAAAAAGATATTTTTTAAATCCATTGGTATATACAGGGTGTTATGGAATTTATAACATTCGCGGGAAAAATATAACGAGAATATTGATAATTTATTTTTTTTCGGTATTATGCCTTGACCACGCCGCCACTGGAGGAATTCTAAAAAAAGAGTGACAATACAAGTAAGAGTGACGCGTTTGTTTTAATTTGAAAGGTCAATTAAGAGAAGTCAGTGACCTGAGATTACATTTTCAAAGTTAAGAAATAAAAATTAAACCTACCTCCTCAACCATAATAAAAACAATGCCTATAAATCCAATCTACAGTTAAAACTTACCGCACATTTCACAACATCACAATAAATCTTTTCAACACAAAACATTATTACATGTTTTTAAGCAACTCGACATTCAAAATTATCCACAAACATTTAGATAGTGTAAAACTAAACAAATCAACCGAACTCGGACGCAATTATTTATTAAACTGAAATCGTTAAATGGCGAGAGGCCGATTGCAAGACATCAGGCGTCATTTAAATCCGGTTCCGTCGAGGCGCCTCGCCGTTTCTCGTGCCAGGTAGGTTTTTTTAAATGACTTGTTCCATAGGCGTTCGTCAAATGCGGTCTAGTTTTAGGGGTACTTACCTAACTTTTTAGAAAAAAAATAAAACCTGAAGTGTTTCTCTAGGATACCCAAGGAGTACCCCGTTTAAATACAGGGTGATTCCTAAGTTGTTACTTGTTTTTTAGCTGTGTGTAGAAGGCATTAAAATAAACAACATTTTCAAATACCTTTTTTCAAAAAACTCAAAAATAAGGTACTTAGGTACATTCATTTATTACACTATGGATCAAGTACGGTCCTACCTAACTTAAACAATGTTTTAAAATTAACTTGCTTCACACCGCAGCGGATTGCTAAATAACTGACCACCGACCCGTAAATTGCATGACTAAAAAAAACAACAATAAGTATAGTAGGCTACGTTTTGATGACCAGGTCCGCACTTAGATTTGTTACTTCTGTATCTCGCCTATTTTTAAGTTATTTGAAAATGTTGTTTATTTTAATATCTTCTATACACAGCCACAGAATATATAGCTACGCAACAGAAGGCTGATGAGAATTAGACAAAAGGCGACATGCGAAAACTCTCCGAAATGGTTATTTAAATGCCTTCAGGTGGCGCCAGGAGTATCATCCGTAAGCTAAAAGCGTATTTCGCGCCCTTCAGACGAAGAATTTATCTAGAGCGTTGCCGTTGCGATATCCTCTTGCAATTCGATGTTATGCAAATATTTTTTCTAAGATATATTTATTATTTTATACTATATTTTATATAGATAGATAGAAACGTCTTTATTTTTCAACTCGGCGAAGAGCAGCATTGCTGTTTACTTAACCGAGCATATACAACGCAAAAATATACATACATTAACATGTCAATATTACTGCTGATTGAATAGCAGCACCAGTGGCGTATTTAGGGGGGGGGGGGGGGGGCTGCAGGTCTAAAAGTCTAATTGCACAATTTTTCGTCTCACGCTTGGACTAATTTAAATTTTTAAATAATGTATTCTTGGCTTAGATTACAAAGGTCTTGTAGGAAATGTTTAGTTTTTAAACTTTTCCTTCTAAAAGTCCTGTTTTATAAAGAGATTAAGGTTTCGGACGCATATAGTTTTAGTTATTGATTAATGATGCTATTTTATAGGAAAACGAGTAAAAAAATAACATTTTATAGTATTTTTCTATTAGGTATATACTTGTCTGTTCCGTTTTCCCTTTTTTAGAGCTATTTTAAATCAACAAAAATATAACCCAATGCAATAAAATATTTTTACAATAAAAACAAAAAACAATTAGATACCTACTTATTTATTTTTAAAGAGAAAAATTTAAGTAAACATTTTAATTGAAACATTTTTTATTGAAGAAGTGTAATAATTTTTAATAAAAGAAAATAGTGTAGAAAAAGAAACGAGAATGCTTTATTAGGACTAATACAAAACGGCATTTAAGAATGAGTAGGTATTTAAAACCTAAGCATTTGCACCAAAAATTGCTCTTAGATCTACGCTCTTAAAATACATGATTTCTAAAAAAATCATTAATTTTGGCGTGGTGAGCGATATTTACTTTATTTTTAATCATGAAAAACCGAGCCCGAAAACGTGGGTTAGAATCATACATAGGTAACGTCTTATGTTAAAATTTTGGATTGACACCAATATTCATATATTTCACAAATATAAAAAATGTTTTTTTTTTAATAAATATAAAAAAAAACATTTACAAACACAAATTTTAATATTTTAACCATTAAAACGTCAACCTCTCCGTCGCTGCCGGTCGGAGGTCAAAGAAAACATCAAGCTCGCCGCAGCCGCCGGCCAGCTAGGGCAAGGCAGTGTTGCCATTCGTAGCGACTTGTCGCGAAAATAGCGATTTTTTTATTGCCTTGAGACGTAGCGGCGATTTACAGAAATAACCCGAGTTTTAGCGATTTTTTGACTTGATTTGATTGTTCCAGAATTGTTACGGCTATTTTAATAATTCCGCCATGGAAATGCGGATGTTGAAAAAAAATTTCGGTTATGGCAGGCCGTGGCAGACGTAAAAACGAAGAAAAGAAATAAATTAAGTGTTGAACTTTTATGTTGTATTTTAAGGGTTCAATTAGATTTAAATCAAAGTAAGGGTTGTTGTTTAACGTATAAATTTAATGATAATCACTTATCAAAAAACAACATGGTTTATTAATATCAAAATCCTACACGCTACAACAAGAAAAGTCTTTTACAAATGACAATAGCAGTTGCTAACCTGTCTTCGGTTTCTGTTTAATTATATTCTCAGTAAATAATTGAAAAAAATAAAAATTAAAACCGTAGAAAATTGTATTTTTTCTTGCTCTATACCTACGATAGGGTCAACATCAAAATCAAGCCCATTTTAATTCGTTTGTCGAAAACTTTCCATCCAGGTTTATTTTTTTGTAAATGAATAAATCAAAATACGCCGGGGACACGTAAACTTTAGTTCTCAAGGAGATGTATGTTTTTGATATGTTTACCCTCCACCTGTTTGAGGCCCTGCGAAACAAAATGTTTCTATTCCTATTAGCAGAAAATATATAGTAAATGAAAATGGACATTTTTTCTATAATTTGTCTTTGCTCTGACGACAAAATGCATAATATGGCAACAAAAATATAATAACTTAAAAGGTTTGCATTACGTTTTTTTGAAGTTTTTGTAACATGTGTGACATTTTTGCATCTATTAAAAAGAGAAAAAGTCCATTTTGTTCCCGTCACAGAACAAAATACTTCTTCCTTTATATACCTAATATGTAGTGGCTAGTGGCTGTTGATAATCTTATATTCTGTTATTGCCTTTGTTTTGAAATTCTAATCTAAACTACACTTTATAATACTATTTTCGAAGTGGTCTCCAAAAAAAAATTATAATAAAGCCAATAAATTAATAACAGAATTATATTGGTCAATAAATAATCGATCACCTGATATGAACGTCGTTGAACTAGTAGCAGTATAATATTAATTTATGTATACCTATTTATTACCCATTTTTGTTAGTAGTATTATTGACTTAGTAAAGTAGATTTAGTAAATAGGACATTTCTTTTTGTTACGACTATAGAAAAGGATCAATAGCTTTTAATTATATCGCATGCTATTTTTTAAAAATTTGTATATATTATATTTTTAGTTAAGAAAAAAATTAAAAGAAATAAAAATAAATTAAACTTATCTACCCTGATTTTATACTGAATATAATGAGGACCCATAATACTAAAATCACTGAATATTAAGTAGCTATATTATATTTTGTGCGAATATCAATTTAATCGGTCAAGTTAACTCTAGTTTTGATAATTTTATGACACATTTTAAAAATTAATATCGATGCCTGTCAAATCGAAATAAGTTTCAGGAATACAGCGTTTCACTCAAATATAAATAATTTCTCTCGCTAATATTGAAATATCGAATATTTGGATGTATTTCATATTATCGATAAATCAATATTTTTTTAAATGCATATCTGCGTATATCGATATATCGAATTTATCTCATAAATAGGACTGGACGATATTAAAAGTCTAATATTGATAAACGAAAAATATCAATATAGTCGCTATATCGATAACAACGATATAACAAAATTATTAAAATATCGATATTTTCGATAAATTTATATTTTATTGTTTGAATGTCGTTTTTCAATATATCAGGTATAATATCGATATATTGCTATAATATATCTTAAGGTTCTTGTGTATGAACACGGTAATTTGAATTTCAGAAAAAAGTATTTCCTCGAGCCGGATTCGAACCGGCAACCTCCGTATATCCAGTACAGAGCGCTAACCAATTGCGCCATCAAGGAAGTAGGTTCACAACGACAAATCGGGAAACACATAGTTTGAAACAAAAATTTGGAGTTACAATTCGAATAGGTAGTAGGTTTTTCCATTCAATACTACACAATTATTCTTAAACCATATTTCCCTATATTTACCAACACGGCGTCACGTTTGGCACCTATGCACAACCGTGAACGGCATCTCTCCGGTAAAGAATGAACAAAAGCTGTTTAAAAACCATATAGGAAGCCAGCGGGAAGCAATGGGCTTCCTATTTCAGCTTTGATATGTTGCCAAGTCACTAGAATTCTGTTGCGTAGCTATATATTCTGTGACACAGCTAAAAAAAAAGTAATAACTTAGGAATCACCCTATATAATGCATCAATTCCATAACACCCTGTATACAGGGTGATTCACAAGTAACGTTCATTAGAACTTTTGAGAGAAATTATAAAAAAATGTATTTATATTTTTTGATGTGCCCACATTAACTAAAATATTTGCGTTATTCTATCGCTTCCGGTTAAATATGTTTAAAATGTTCAGTAGAATACAAAAATACATTTAAGAAGTTAGAGTTTACCTCAATATCCGGTACAACCGGAAATTACAGGCACGTTGAAACGTATTTTTAAAACAGTTCAAATAAACTGCTGGACAATTGCTTTCGAGCAAGAAAAATTAAGTAGGTGTTTATAAGTACGCCACTGTACGTCATAAAATTTAGGTACAACTGTTTTTACTGAACATAATCAAGCTTTTCATAAGGTATACCGATCACTTGCAAAGTTTGCACAATACAAGGCACAGTGAGTGAGATCTAGCTACCAATAAGTTAAAATAAAGCAAGGTTTTCCAAAAAAATCGGTATTTCTTAAAATATAGCAGATATAAAAAATTTGACAAATTACTTTCTTTGCTATGAACCAGTGGTTCAATTGACGTAGAGTGATAAAGTTTAAAAATATTATTGTGAGAGTTACACGCCATTAAAATTGGAGCAAAAATCATCGTCTTCTTTAACACCCTGTATATAAAATTTTCTGACAGTTAAAGAAAATCCAACATTGACAATTATTTCCCAAGGGATGAATCTATCTACCATTCAAAACCGTAGGTCGATATCATATCTGGTACAGAAAATATTAACTGTTAAATTTAGGCGAAATTTTTCTTGCTCGAAAACAATTGTCCAGCAATTTAGTAACACCCAGTCAAAATTTTAGTAAAAAAGTTCTACAAGTTTTCAAGAAGTAATATGCCGTGAATCACTCTAATATACGTTTACTTATAGGTAAATGGAATGATTAATTTAATTTTATTAATATTAAGATGTTACTTAATTTTTATTTATCCAAAGAATATGGTTAGTGAAGGAGTTATGTCTCCAATTCACGCTGGAACACGATTGTGGAGAAAGGTATTAGTAAATAAAACTAGTTTTTAAATTGTGAACTAACCCGATAATTTTTTGTGACTATGGCCAGTAGGCTTTTTTTTAAACTAGAAAGTATATTATGTTTAACATATTGTTGACCATGATAAGTAAAACTCTTAATATCTACAGTATCATTTATTTTTCCCGATCTCGCCGCGCGTGTTTTTACTTTTAAATGTAGACGCTCATTAGGTGTTTAGCAGTAGCGCCGATATTTTAGTTTAATTTATTGTTCCTTGAGATAAACACACAATGGCTGAAAGTAACCATAACAATAAAACTTATTTCATATTTTTAATAGAAAATTAGTTAGATAAAAAGAGTAGTTAGTTAAAACAAAATATTTTTTTTTTTGGCATCTATATTAGTAAAATCCCTGCAGTTCCGCACGATAAAACCAAGTGCCCTACTGGCTTTAGATACAATATCTGATACATGCGAATTAACGACGTATTGTGAAATATAGCGCACCCCTTTTTTACCACGCAATATAAGTAAATTATTTAATTTATCAACATATTAAGAGTAAATATAGACACTATAAATAATAATTAAAGAATAAAATTAATCGAACCTTGAACAAAAAAAAATTGACCACATTTTGAACATCCGGGTGGGTTTATACTGATAGCTTAAAGCCGCCAGTTAATTTTGTCTGCAAAGATGAATTATTAGGTGACCTAAACTAACATATTTTGCCAATAAAATTGATTCTTCTTACTTAACATTTGGTGATTTACCGTTATGCCATTTTCAAATGTATGGACCTTATGGGACCTCAGCTTTCTACCGTTAATTATCTATGGTTTAGGAGCGGTTTAAACGAAGGACCTATATAATGCATGTCTTAGTTTTTCATAGTTTTATATTTACATTATTTTTGTGAGTTTTTGCGATTAGTTTGACTTAAAAATAATTTCCGTTTTCTTAATGAAACCCCATTTTAATAATCCTTGAAAGATGTTGACCACTTCAGTGCAGTAGTCTCGGTGGATCTTTAACAGTGCGTCATTGTTCAATGATAAATAGACAACGGGATTTACAATCCCCATCTTTAATTACTGTAATCACAAATGCAAAGAAAAACTTAACCCAACTTCTTCCGGGCATTATTCTACTCCACAATACGTCGTTGTCTATGAAACGTATTAAACAGACACAAACAACTGATTATTTAATTTAAGGCCTTTGAAGGTTTTCCATGGACTTCCGAACGTCATCGTTTCTTTCAATTATAATTTTTTCGTTATTATAGATTTTTATTCCTAGATATTTCTTTTTGTTGAAATTATACTTTTGAAAATTTGTCTTCGATTTATCCATACGCTTTTATTAACGTATACGTGATGATGCACATGTAAAGATCTACCGGGAATATTGTATATTATCGTTTTTTGGAATTAAGCATTGTTACTTTGAGACGGTATACACTATTGACAAAATCGAATTTGGGGTGCGAAATCTCTAATGCAACCAAGAGAGAAAGCACATATGGGCAAAACCTTCAGTTAAAAAGACACTAACCACTCCTACATTCCTGTTGAAAGAGGGGATATGTATGTGGTGTGTCCGAGCCTTTGCCCGTGAACATAAACCGATTCAAATTTAGTAACAAAGGAGCTTCGATGGAGCGAGTGTTTTCTGTCGTGCGATATTTTTACGATGTAAAGTAAATCGCCCAACAACTTCTTAGGTACTCTCAGTTTTTAAATACCACTTGATGATATTAATTTTTTCGTTCGCGTGAATACATTATTAATTTAAAATAATAGTTAATATTTCGCAGGAGGAAAAATATTTATTCGACGTATCGACTGCTTCGACCGCGTGTCCTAAAGAATGAAATGTGGGAGGTAGGGGATAGCGTGTTCTCTGTTTAACGTGTTAAACGCTATCAATAATCTCCGTTAGATGCGTTTATATCGGCACCCTAAATTTGAGTTTGCCAATAATAGTGTATAAACAGGAAATAAATAAAATTGAACAGGCCTCTCGTATGTGTCAACCCAACAAACTGGCAAATAGAGAAAGTCTTTTTAAAACGCAATTAAGTGCAAGTGGGTTAAAATGCCACTATGGAAATTTTTTTAATTACTTTCTGTTTCACCCATTAAAAGGATCTTACCAAATAAAAGATTTACATTTACAGACACTGCCACCTATTTAGTTCCTAACGCATTAGTTTTAATTATTACTCTTTTTTTCAGCCCAAGCCGGACTTGATCGCCTCAGAGCCGATAACTCACCCCATCTACGGATCAGCCTCAAGTCAATCTCACCCTTCCGTCAATGGATACGGATATGGAGACGCTCCACCTCAATTCCAGCCTCCTCCGTCGCAACCTTATGGTGTCCAACAGCCCCCAGGTGGTTTTGGGGGTCCGGTTGCTCCACCAGCGAACTCGTATGCACCCTCAGGGGGTAACTTTGCTGGTCCGCCGTCGACGGGTGTTTTTAATCCTAGTAGCTTTAATCAAAATGCCATAGGTAAATTTAATAAATATAATGGTAGTACGATCTTAGACCAAAAAGCTATTTACTTCTCCCCTTAAGGATGTCCGACGTTCACAGGATAACAATTTTCGCACTGTAGTAATTACACTGTGACATAAATGACATTGAATGATAGAAGAGTTTTGGACTTGTATTGTCTTTATTTGTTTTACATCACAACGTTTCAACTGGTAAGTTTCTCGAGTCGTCTTCAGGTGTATACAGTACTTACCAGTTGAAACGTTGTGATGTAAAAGAAATAATAATTTAAATATTAAAAATACATTACAGGAAGTTATGGTGTTTAGGTCGTTTATTTTTCAATAAGATTTACCGTCACAATTCTCTAGGAAGTAAGGAAGTTTTTAAGGCATGTGAAGCAATTCTATTTTTTATTAGTATATTATTTATTTTGTTAATATAACATCTAAGTTCTACGGCTTTTGCCTTAGACCTATGGTCTATTTCTTTTCGATTGCGAACGATGACAGAAACCCGTTTTACAATAAAAAAATGCAAGAATTTTCATTTTTGACAAGTTGAAAAAGTAAGGTTAGGGATTTACGTCATAACTGACATTTTGTTGTTTACTGTTTATATCGGTTAGAATTTTAAATTAACACTTGTTAAGGCCGCTTTACAGTTTGCAATTTTTCTTTCACGCAAGAAAAGATTGCCAGGGAGTATGCGCAGAACGAGGCTAATGATCAGCTGGCGCAATTTGTATTGCTTGCAAGAAATATAACTCGGACCGTATTTTTATTGCCATTGCAAGCGCAATTCTGAGGATTTTCTGGTGATTTATGAGACACCAAACTAAATATAACAATCCCTGACATTTATTTATGTTCTTTTCAACCTATAGTGGGTACGTTTTGTTTTTGTTGGTTTGCTTTCATGTCCTGTAATGATGTTTTGTTAAAATGAATGCACAAAAAGCGCCGGTAAGTCCTGTATTTTTATTTTAATGGTTGGCAAGTGGTACATCACCTACGATCTTGGCAAGTCATTGCACGCTGTAAAACGAAGTGAAATTTTTATTGCCGCAATATTAATTGCTGCAAGACAACTTGCGTGAAAGAAAAATTGCAAACTGTAAAGCGGCTTTAAGAAGATGAATTTTTAGGTTATGTCACAATGTTTGGTGTTTGGCATGGCCTTCTATATTTTGTCGATAAATCGGGCATCCTTTTTGCTTCAACACAAAGTAGGCATAGGTTTACTATTTTATGTTGCAGAAAAACGTGAAATTAACCGATTTTATGTACAGAAAGTTAATAGATTGTTTGTTTCGTAATATAACTAGAGCTAAAAGTTATTTTTAATTGCTAAAAGGTTTATAATTAGCATATTATTGCTAGAAATCAATCGAACGAAATTTCTTATTCTTCTTCTGTGATTAAAAAAAAAAGTATCTTTAATAAGTTGGCTATGCATTTATGTAGTGTAAATTGGTCCATGATTTAACCAATTAGGTAAATTTTTGTTCAATTTTTTTTTCTGTCATCGTTCGCAATCGAAAAGAAATAGACCATAGACCAAAATACTGTAAAACAGTAAAAAATTAATGCTTCCGAGTAAAGAAAAGGTAACTGGAGTGTTAGTCTAGTTATGTTACTGCAATGGTAACGGTCTAATAATGCCAGTTTCTGGCGAAACATGTAACAAAAATAAACAGACAAAAAATATTTGAGGCCGAGACTTTTTCTTAAAAATATCAAATCAGAAATCTTTTTTTTTTGGTTTGGCTCTAAATGTTCAGGACCGCAATGACATAAAAATATAACTTGAAAAAATGTGTTATTAGATAACAAATCGTTAAAATTTTAAAAAACTTTAAATTGTAAAAAAATTCCAGGTCCGCATTTAAAAAAACTTGAGGTTGGTATTTAAAGAACGAGACGTCGAATTTGAAAACTAATAACGCCATCTTGTAGAACATAAAAGACGGCTGTGAAAAAGTGTTGTATGTTTTTTTCGCCGTCAAAAATGAAGGCGAAAAAAATTAAAAACAAAAGAAATTTAGTTTTTTTTTCGGATATCTCCGAAAACATTCGGAATATTTACAATTTTATTTTGCCAAATTAGTAAGGCCTAAAATACGCAACTTTGCCTCAACTTAACTGTCTACGATGCTATTCGTTTATTTTAAAACAATTTCTACAATAATTATTTACTTTTTAGGTGGTGTCGCCACGTCTTCGCAAATCGCACAGCAAATAATTAAACCAGACACACCTGAACCTGTTCAGAAACCGCCTATACCCGCCGAACATGAGATTATGCAGAAAGTACTGGAGGAATTAAAAGATAGGTGTAGTTATACAGCTAATAATCCGGTAAGTAAAAAAATATGAAAATTCTATTTCATAATTTTTACTAATAAAATAGATAAAGAAAAAAGCTATCCTAAAATAATAAAATATGGTGTTCCTCAAGGAACAATTTTGGGATCATTATTTTTTAATATTCATATTAATGATTTATTAATATAAATTGTGATGGGAAAATTCATATTTTCGCAGATGGTACTGCAATTTTTTATACAGATACAAATTGGGACAACTTAAATTTAAAAATTATAACAAATTGGTTTGATAATAATTAATTTTGATAAAATTAATTAATTTTGATAAAATTAATTATCTTCCTTTTACTTTAAATCCAAATAACTTGCCACAAAATATGAATAGTATTAAAATAAATGATGACATTCAAGTTCTGAAAAGTTAATCAAGTAAAATATTTAGGAATATTCTTTGACAGTAAATAGAATTTTAGTTAAAAAAATTAGAATTATTACAGAAAAAGTTTCTAAAAATTATATTTAATAAAGATTATCTTTATCTCTCAATAGAATTATACTCTGAAACAAAAAAAAAATTAACAATTGACAACTTTACATTTATAACATCGTAATATATAATATACAGGGTGGTTCCTAAGTTGATACTCCTTTTTTAGCTCTGTATAGAAGGCATTAAAATAAACAACATTTTCAAATACCTTTTTTCAAAAACTAAAAAATAAGGTACTTACATTCATTTTTTACACTATGAATCAAATACGGTTCTGCCTAACTTGCCCGTTGAATAACATTAAGAAAACTTCAGGGTGTAGGATGAGCCCGCAAAGGAAAGCGTTCTACGTATAATCTCGAAGCAGCAGCTGCACTTTGACGACCCTCGTCCCAAGTTAGCACCTTATCTACCAATTCATTGTGTTCAAATTTTACCATTTTCCCGTGTCACCAATTTAAAATGAACTTGTTTCAGAAAAACACACCACTGCGAATTACTCAACACCACCCATAAATTGTATGACTAATAAGAGATATGAGAAACAACATAAAGTATAGCGGGCTACGTTTTGATGACCAGCTCTTAGATTTTTTAATTATATTTTTCGCCTATTTTCAAGTTTTTTGGAAAAAGGTATATAAAAATGTTGTTTATTTTAATGCCTTTTATACACAGCAAAAACAAAAAAGAAGTATCAACTTAGAAATCACCCTGTATCTAAAAATAAAAATCGTATACAATTTAAAAACCATAATCATAAAAATAAAATAACCATAAAACCTAAAATAAATAAGTCCATTGGACAAAAGAATTTCAAATATTCATGTTCAACAAAAATTAAAAAAACATAAAGTCGAAATAAAAACATGGATTCGAAAAACAGCTAATTTAAAAATATTTTTGGAAATGCTTTAATTAATGTAATAATAATAAATAAGGTAAAATTTTTATATATAATTAATGTAATATGTAATTTTATTATACCTATAACTTCAAAAAAACGGCGTCTATATACATATTCTTAAACGTTTTTTTATTTACCACATTAACTTTTATATAATGTCAACAAATACTAAAAATAATAAGATTTGCCTCTAACAAGCACGTTTTCAGGGGATTGGCGAATAAGTGTATTGAGGAGGATGAACTAAACATATTTATTATATTCAATGTAACCCCTGTACTTTTTATTTTTATACAATTATTGTCTACTACTACTACTACTACACCTAACAAGTTCTAGATCATTATATTTATCAAGTAATTAAAACATAAAATTAAATGTCCTAAAACTTAGATTATCTATAGTGTGGTATAGGTGTTGAAAATATTTCCAATAGCACCATCCATAAATCTAATACGTATAGAAAAATTGGACATGTTCCTTTAAAAAAAGAATTATTTCTTCTTCTAACCTACGCAGAATAGTTAAGGAAACATTTACTTACCAATGTTTCGGCCTATTTAAGTAATATTTATTTTCTTCTTTTGCAGCAAACTAAACGAAAGCTTGAAGACGTCGGCAGGAGATTAGAAACGTTGTATGATTGCCTTAGATATAATAAAGTAAGTTTATTTCAAATATTTATATTCTACTTTTATAATAGGTATAAAAGGTTATTGGCGTTATTTAACATGACGTATTATAGCTAAATTGTTTGGATAAAAAAAATCGGGGGGTGGATTTAGGGGCCTGTTGGAGGTACATTTTAAAATTATTTTCATAAAGTACAGATTGTCCCCAAAACACGAAACCTATTAAAGTTGTATTTTTTAAATGGATTGCCCTTGATATTATTTCATTTTCGGTTTCTACGATCAAAATAAAAATAAGTTACATCGAGGTTTACCCTACTTAAACCTTACGGGTTTTGAAATATTTCGTATTTTGTGAGTAATACTGTCATGCTTATGGCAAAAAAAAATATTATTTTCCAAGCTGTCTACCCTTTCTGGTAGCATTTAGTTCATAAATCAAGCTGTAACAATCAGCTGTTAGACGTGTAGAATGTTTTAAGCTTGTATTATTTAAAGTTAGCTTTTTGTATATTGCCACTTTAACGTAAGTGTTTTTTTTTCCATATAAAATGGCACAACAGTTTGAAGTGTGCAAGAAATTAAGCCATTTATACACGGAAATACCATTTCACAGGTGAGAATAAAATCGGCCATGTTCGTGACCTGCTGTAGCCGAAGCACGTTACAAGTACTACCCCCCCCCCCCCCCCATCTTTATCCGCTTCTCCGCGCGTCCCGATTGTTTCTCCCTTTTTGGAGTGAGTGTGGCAGCTCAATGGTAGAGCTATCGCATTCGGCCACAGGTGGCCCGGGTTCGATCCCCGGGCGGGTGTACGCTTAATTAAAAAAATTATACCCAAGATTTTAGAGGTAAGAATGCAGTGTGACACTGGTTGACTCCCGAATACGACCCATTATGGGCGGATAGTCCTGCCTTTGCAATTGCCCTGTCTTTAGCGGATTGATGGATAAATCAGTGCATACGTGCAGTAGTACGGTAGGTCCGTCTGGCTGATATTACCCGGACGTTAAACAAAAGGAATGCAATAAGCCGTTCGGCTGCGGTATACTGACAATAGGTCAACCAATCATGTACAACATACAACAATAAAATCTTTGTATACGGTTATTGCTCTAAGGGTATGACGAGGTTTGTTTTTAAAAGTAAACTACTCGGTCTTATCTTTGGTGTATGCTCTTGAAATAATTTTTTTCCTCTTTCCAGTTATCACCAAACGCCTTAGCAGCTCTCCTTCAAATAGTTCAGTTCGTTCAAAACGGCGACTACACCAACGGACTACATCTACACACACAATTAGTCCAGGGTCCAGATTTCTCGTCGATAGCTAATTTTATGCCAGGAATTAAAGTTCTCCTACAGCTAGCTTTACAACTACATGTTTATTTAAATTAGGAAAAAAATATTTTATAGGTTTATTTAGATTATATATTTTTTTCGATGATTCAATCCATCATAATATTGTTTCTATTACCCAACTAGCACAAATATATCATAGTGATTAGTTTTTGTTAACTAGTTTTTAAAAGTAATGCAACAAAACTCGATAACATCAACATCTTTTTGGCTTTTAAGCTTAGTTCAGCATTGAACCAAGCTCAAACTTCATTTTGACAACCACTTTAAATTCTTGTTGGTTGTCAAAATGAAGTTTGAGCTTGGTTCAACACTAAATTAAGCTTAAGCAGTAATTGTTCAACCGGATCTAAGGCAACTAATGCGAAGAGGCTTTTCGGCATCTTTATGTTTACTTGGTATATACAGGGTGTCCATGAAATGGTTGTACAGCGCTTCATCATGAATTCCTTAACCTAAAATAAGGCGATCTAGGCAAACTTACCTATATGCAATGTTGCTTCGTTTTGCCGCTACAGGGCGCTAAAGTTTTTAAATTAATATTGTTTCTAACGTCTTTATCGATTTCCACTAATTTTGGAACTAAGTAAGAATGACCACTATTAATAGCGTGTTTTGATGTACTATGCGTCATCTTTTTTTAATACTTGCAAATTTAAACATGGCGTGTGATTGGTAATTAAAAGTTCCTCTTTTTGTTTCCCCCCGTATAAATGACTTAAATTATTTCTCTGACACTAGCTGACTTCATGTTGAAACTTCTTTGTCTGTTGTAAAATTTTAGCCAGACATGCAGTTTCTTTGCACAAAAATTATTTACCATACCGTGTAATTCATCATTGCTGTTTATTCAGAACGAGAAACATGCAAAAAAATTTAATTCTAAATAATTATCAACTAGTTTGATTTTTATAACAATTATTCGAAACCTTTTCATGTTTTGCATCGTAAATAATTTTTTTGTAGAGAAACTGCATGTCTAACTAAAATTTTACAAGAGACAAAAAAGTTTCAACATGAAGTCAGCTAGTGCCAGAGAAATAAAGAAAGTCATTTATACGGGGGGTAACAAAAAGAGGAACTTTTAATTACCAATCACATACCATTTTTAAATTTGCAGGTATCAAAAAAAGATTGCTTATGCGTCAAAACACGCTATTAATAGTGGTCATTCTTAGTTCCAAAATTAGTGGAAATCGATAAAGGCGTTTAGAAATTATTCCGAAAAAACAGTATTAATTTGAAAACTTTAGCGCCCTGTAGCGGCAAAACGAAGCAACATTGCATATAGTTAAGTTTGCCTAGATCGCCTTATTTTTGGTTAAGGAATTTGTGGTGAAGCGTGGTACAGTAATTTCATGTATATGTATATATTTTACGCTCATCGTAAATACAAATTATAGATGGTACAATTGTACATTGTAACAATGTTATCTTGAAGAATATAAATTAAAAATCCTACCTTTAGACGTTAGTGTTAGTTGGGTAGTTAAAATTTACTTAATATGTATGTATATCGGCTAAAGACTGCATTTTTGACATAGTAAATAATATTACGATTTGTAGAGACATTTCGAAACAGTTTTTAATGGTGGATATTTTAGCTCTTGGTTTTTTGATATTGTTTATGTGGAAAAAACTGTAAAGTGTACGTTCTCCATCAATGAAGACGGAAGCCCACAATATGTGATGTATGAGTTTGTCACTACCTTTATTATAGAACTGCAGATCATATATTTTTTTAGCTAAAAATAGCTTTCTTATATCATAGATTCTGTATCGATTTTTATTCATACAGAACATATTTTGTAACCGCTGATGAGGCTACGGGTAGCAAATTTTTTAACAAAAGGGGGGCTTTGGAATGCTGAAAGTTTTGAAGCCTTATATGTGGGTAAAGTACTGCTGGTAGCGCCCTGTGTGATTTACATCGAAACTAAAAATCCCAATTCAGTATCAAATTTTATGCAAATCATGTTGTTATTTAAGTTAGATATTTACAAAGAAATCGTCAAATTTCTTTTCATTTCGTCATCCATCCCTAGACGCGCTTCGTCATATCATGCCTCATCAGTAGAGCACACCAGCAAGATGTTGCACAAAGCGACAAAGAAGTTTTGAAAAAATTATAATTTTGACGGAGATTTTAGTACGGACATTTACAGACACCCCAGAAAAAATGTGCTAAACACGAATAAACATTTTAAAAATTTTAAGAAACATACGGGGTGTCTAAAAGTTATATTCTTTAGGGGCTTAGATAGGTATAATGTTTTTTTTAGAATTCTTTAAATTATCGGGGCCAAAATAAAAACAATTTTTATTTTCTATCTCTAAAATCCAACGTCTTTGAGATATTGACATTTGCAAAAACACGTTTTTTACAGTTTGGTGAAAAACTACTTGGAAATTCATCTGTTACTTTAAGTTTTTAGTTAAATATGTTTAAAAATCTGTTTTATTCCAAAAACTATACAGGGTATTACAAATTCGACGCTCACCATTGGAATCTCATAAACAGTCAGAAATACAGCGAAGGTTAAATTGGAGCAAATTTGCGGGATACTCGCGAGGATATTTGGAAAAAACCTAAAATTGTCGTTTCTGTTTTTATTTTTTGCTAGCTTTATTTAAAGAGATGGCCAAAAATTTAGTTTACATTTTTATTTTTTATAACTTGTTATCAGAAATGGATTAATCATGACGTTTCGTCTTTTGGGTACCATCATCAGACCTGTATTTTTAAAGCAGTTTCGTAGATCATGTGTCTACTAAAATAATGTAATAACATGTTAATCAAATAGCAACGTTTCGACCCCTAATAATAACACCTTCAACTTTTATCTTATATTTAAGATTAAATGGTGGCAATTTAGAGTCGACTAACATGCTTTTAAGAAATTCCAAGTACTTCCGAAGATATTCGTAAAAAAACGAAAATTTTTCTTTTATTTCTATTTATGGCGTTATGTTTTACATTTTCATTTCCTATAAAGTTTAAGGCCGAATTTTTGAATCCGACGTTTCGTCTTCGGTTTGCTATCATCAAGTGTATTGTAAAGGTGCTGTTTAAAGGGTCAAAAAGGTTACTATTTAAAAAAATTAATATTTTATCTCCTGTAAATGAAATGAACAAACTTGAGGTTGACAAAATTGCAAAAAAAGTTATAAGTGCTTCTTTAAACAACAAACCTGATTACAAAAAAAACAGAAGAAACGTCGGATTCAAAATCTCGGCCCACCAACGTTATAGACAATGAAAAAAGACAGCGAAAATGTAAAACTTGTGAATAATATATGTAAATAACGCCATAAAAATAAACACAAACGACAATTTTAGGTTTTTTTACGAATATCGTACTCGGAATTTTTCAAATTTCCTAAAAACAGTCGACTGCGACGCACCATTTAATCTTAAATGTATGTATACCATTTACGAAGGTAAAATTTGAAGGTGTTATTATTTTATTATATTTTATTTTATTATTATTTTATTAGACACATGTTACCCGAAAGACCAAACGTCATAATTAATTTCTGATAACAATTTATAGAAAATAAAAGTGGTAATGAACATGTTAAATTCATTTTTGGCCAACTCTTTAATGTAAAGTTAGGAAAAATTTTAATCCGAAATGACAATTTTCGATTTTTTCCGAATATCTTCAGAAATAAGTACTCGGAATTTTCCAAATGTCGACGACTTGTAAGTTATTGTACAGTTTTATCTCAATTTAACTTTCGCTGTATTTCTTATCGTTTACAAGATCCAAATAGTGAGTGTGTAATTTGTAGCACCCTGTATAGTATATATTATATATCGACCATTACAAATATCAATGTAATAATAATTAAAACTGTTTAGAAATATCAAAAAAATCTATGTATACTACGGAATGTTTTAGTTTCTGTGGGGGGTTTTTAAGAAAACGCATAATTTGCCTTTTTATGTGTAAGCGTAATATAAAAAAACATGTTTCCCTTTCAAGGCAATCAACCACTAGAAAAAAGATTGTGTTGCATGCTAGTGGCCCGCGTTTGGTGATGGTATTCTGAATTTTAACCTGATCCGGTTATTCTACGCCGCTTGCATTACATTCGCACATATGTCTTGATATTTAAATCACACCCTGGCACTGTAGCGTACCCAGAAATGTAGTTGGGGGGGGGGGGGGGGGGGGACCAAAGGATCTAAAACAGAGTAACTAGCGCCTCAGACGAAAATTTGTTTGGGTGCCACGCCCAAAAAACCCTTTTTTGGACCATAAAAAAAATTAGTAAAAATAAATAATATTTTAATAGAAACTTGTAGGGAGTTATACTAATACACTAATATTAATAATTTAAAACTTATATAAAAACTTTATGAAGTAAGGATAACTGAGCAAAAAAATATTAAAAATAGGTTTATTTTTTATTTATTGAAAACCAAAAAAATATATTAACCATAGTCGTGTAAAGATTAAACATGCAAACACTTATAAAACTTTTTAAATTAGTAAATAAAATCCGAAGAGGGTTTCGCGCGCCGCGTTTGCGTTTAAACGTTTTAAGATTTGCGTGGATGTCGGGTTGTCTTGCAAACATTTTGTATAATGTAAGATGATGTGTCATTTTATTTGGTGCGTTATTGATAGGGTTGCCGTAATTTCGTTTCCCAATTATCATTTCGGGGGGGGGGGGGGGGGGGGTTGCACAATAATTAATTATTAATACCAGGCAACTTTAACTGTGACATTGGCAGAAATGATTGTCTCACAATCAGAGTGACCCCGGTTAGCCTAATACTTAATTGTGAGTAAATAATGTCTGCCAGTGTCCTTTATATCACAGTTAAAGTTGCCTGGTTAGTTAATTATTATGATTAAAAATTTTGCAACGTGCGACCATTAATAAATACTGTTTATTCCACAATTGTTTGAGATTCTGCGAAACTTGACAACTCTGGGTAACTCTCGTCTTTCAGCGCTGGTAAATAAAAAATGGACAAGTTCTGGCCTGGTTTCTCTACGAAATGTTAAGATATTTTAGGTAAAATAGTGGTGAAAAGAAATATTTTTGTGTTGTGGAATACAATAAAAAAAAATGTTGCCCACGTTGCTCGAAGCGCACAAGGTTATGTTATTAATCCCGGATGAGGTTTAAAATTTCAAATACAATCATTTAATGTAGGGTACTGAGCATGCCATGCGGATATGTATCTAGAGTATAATTCCCTTTAGGGTTGCAATATGATTGCAATTAACTTTTAACTGTTTGTGTTGTAATTTGACTATACAGGTGCTACAAATAAGTGTGCGTACGCGAACTTAAAAATGGCCAAAGGTATGATGATGGTTAAATTGAAGCAAAGTTGTGTATTTTGGGATTTAATAATTTGTTGAAAGAGAATGTATGTATTCCGAATACCTTCGGAGATATCCGAAATAAACAGAAATTTTCAGTTTTGGGTTTTATAGTGTTTTATGTTCTACAAGATGGGGTTTATAGTTTCCAAATTCGACGTTTCGTTTCTTATTAAAGTCATTTTTTCTAAATACGGGCCTCAAACTTGGACTAAGTTTTATCAATTTAGGTTTTTTTTTATTTTAATGTTTCATTATCAAATAAATACGTCATCACTATTTAAAATTTTACTTGCTTTACCATTACGGCCCAGGCAATTATTTTTAGGATTCTTTAAATATTAAAATTACATTACAGGAAGCTCTGGTGTTCAAGTCATTTAATATTTTAATAAAATTATAGTCAGAACTTAGATTTATCATAACAATACTCGAGTAAAGTTTGAAAGCAGTTTTTATTAGTATTTTTATTTATTTATAATTATAACATTTGCCTTAATTCCTATGGGTTTTTGATTCGACCTCGAATTATTGTAAAACAGAAAAAAGTGGCTTTTCTCCCGCATTAAAAAAAGGTAGGTAGAGTCAAAATCAATCATGAAAAGTACAATGACGTAAGCGTCGTACGAGATATTGAGGGCGTCACTCTCGAAACCTACGTGACGTCATGAAAAACCAGTAATGGAATATTACTTGGACGTTACTTCCAAATAAAATATTAATTATTTCAAGTTATGTAGCAGCTTTTTAAAGTTTTCTCTCCGCCGTCGCCTGCGTCATTGTCCTTTACATGATTGATTTTGACACATAGCAGTAATGCGGAAATGACCCATACATTTTTAGATACGCACACAGTGATAGATATTGTAAAATCATTTTTGGATGGATATACGGAGGTTGTCGGTTCGAATCCGGCTCGAGGAAATACTTTTTTCTGAATTTCAAATTAGGTGTTTATACACAAGAACTTTCCATCTTAAGATATATACATACATTTTTAGGTTAGGTATCGAAAGAAAAAATCGTTGAATTTTAAAACTCATAACGCCATATTGTAGAACATAAGAAACGGCTATAAAGAAATATTTGTTGCCCAAGTCTAAAATTAATAACCAAAACTGAAAATTTCGGTTTTTTCGGATATCACCGAAAGTATTCAGAACATTTACAAATTTTCTTTTGCCAAATTATTAAATCCTAACATACGCAACTTTGCCTCAATTTAACCATTTTATCTCTTACTGTTTTCGAGATTCACACAGGAATTTGTAACACCCTATACAGGGTGACTCGCGACGAGCGTTCGTTAGAATTTTTTGGGAAAACCACTGTCAGAGCTGTGAAAGTTACTTCAGAAAAGTAACTAGTTACTTTTTCGATACTTTTGCACAAATGTATCTAGATACTTATAAGGAATAGTTACTTTTACCTAAAAGTAACTTAGTTCTTAGTTACTTAGTTAAAGTAACTAGTTATAGTAACTAAGATACTTTTACAGTAACTAGTTACATTGATTGTAACTAAGATAATTTAAAAGTAACTAAGATACTTTTGAGTAACTAGTTATTTTAATTGTAACTACGAAACTCTAAAAGTTACTAAGATGCTTTTGAACTAGATACCATAAATTTACCAGGTAGTGATAACTCATTTTCCTATGAGTAACAACCACTCTTACCATCAGAAAACTAAACTAAGAAGTGTTAATTCGAACAACGAACAAGTAGAATAAAATGCTTTTCAAGAAATTTCGCGTTCCAACCAGTTTGCTGTTTGACGCTCGCGACTCGCCCCTTAGTGAAAATCTGATTAACGGCCGCCGATCGACCCTAAGTTGACAGCTTCTTCCGATATAATCGGAAGTGATTAAAAAAATCCAATAATTTAAAGAGAACATTTCAAAAACTATAAACCTGCATAGTTTCAAGAACATAGTTCAGTTGTTTTCCCAATAGTTCTAACGAACGCTCGTCGTGAATCACCCTGTATATTTTTTCTCACCTAAGTATTAAGCAAATATTCAGAATGAAAATATATCTAATGTTATGATTGTTTTAAAAATATATTTTGAGTATAATTTTAATTTATAAGGTGCTTTTTCTTATAAAATAATAAAACAATTAAGATGCCACGATAAGGTCCTTTCCGATAGTTGCGACAAGCGACCATATTTTACTGGCGACACCCCTTTCCTATTTAAACCATGTATAAAAAATTGTCACGGTTGCTTGTCGCAACTATCGGAGAGCTACCTTGAGTTTTCTTTACTATTAGGTTGCATTATAAACAAGAGTATTCTTTTTTAATCGATACTTCACCGAACGAACGAAGTCAAAAAAATCGCCAGAAGGGTGGGTGAAAAAGGAAGGCAGCTTGAATGCGCTAAAGCTGCAGAACATTTTAATAAACGAGTAAGTATATTGTTTGTAGATTCCATCAAAATACCTTTATACACTTTTGTCGTATATACTATACTTTTCAAATAATCTGCCTAAAATAACATCAATTTGAAAAGTATGATGGACAAATTTATAAATCCTTGTTGCCCAAATTTGTCAATTAGAAGGTAGCTGAAGCAATATGTGAAGAATTAAGACGACAGGGATTTTATTAGAGGGGATAATTTAATATATTGTCATATATGAATATCCTATTTTATTCAAAATTCCATTTTATTATCTAAAAAGTAAGGTATTGAATATACCTACTGGCCCAATTATTTGTTATTCCATTCATGCTTTGAGGTTAGGATTGCTTAACCGCATGGAAGGAAGACCTGAAGAATCCGGGGGGTTTCTCCTCGGGCACTCCGTTCTAAATTAAATTAGGTCTACTATTATTATTAACATTGATAATGCAAAATTTTGTTTTATAAAAATTGTTGGAAATGACCACCTTCACTTAATAGGCATGCATGAAGCTAATTTAATTTAATTATTTTAATTAAGAACGGTGTGCCTGAGGAGAAAAACGCAAGAGATCCTTTTTATGCAGAATTGACCAGTCTAATCAGAAGTAATATCCACATGGATAAATATCAGTGGCGTACCACTTTTTTTCTAAAGAATATATAATCGCTTAGTTTAAAAAATTATTCTATTGGCGATAACACTGAAACGAACGGAGATATCGAGCTGCGCCCTCTAGCATTTTTTTTGAGAACTATTATGGACACCTAAATACGATTAGTGAAAGTGCATACATTTCTCTTTTAAACAGTCTTTAGTTTGCTAAAATCGGATAAATCGTTATAAAGTTACAGCGATTTAACTGATTACACTTTCAACTTATTAAAGTGGGTACGCCAATGAGCATAAGACCAAAATGATGTATAATTGTCCAAGCTTTTTAATGGTGTTATCAAAGATATACCTTAATGTGGCATTTTCGGAGATATGTAAAATTTTAAAATTTACTTTTCAATTACGCCCTCTTGCGGCAAAATGCGGAACTTAAAAATAATTTCCAGCATTTTCTCTTGGGCACTTTTGTCATAAAAAAATTTACCCGGATGCTGTACGATTACTAGTTTCTGAGATATGGCCGGCGGTCATTCTTAGTTGAGACCACCCGGTACAAATATTTAAATGATATTTTAAATTAATTACAACAAAATTGAGATAATCTAAAAACTATTCGAGTTAAGCTCTTATACAGGGTATTTGTAAAAGGTCTTGTAGAGTCGGGCGATGAGTGAAGGTATGATGTCAATGTCAGTTTGATTTTACTTCCATTTACCTAAGTGGTTAAAATTATGATTAATATAATCCATAGGCGTAGAACTCGGTTTTTGTGGTAGGGTTTTGTAAAACCTTTTACAAACATATCACTTAATAACTAAGACTGTTAGTTCTAAATTGTAGATCTCTAATTTCTATAATGTCTGTCTTCAATCTAAGTTTTAATATTTCTCGCCATATCGCCTCTCTATGAACTGAGTCAGTTATACCCAACCTACAAAAAAGAAAATAATACTGCCAGATATTTGTAGATTTTTCAGAAATTATGTATTTTGAGGATATATGATGTATACTGTATAGCCTCAAAGAGTAGGCAAGAAGTGACCAAATTCTATGGAATATTGCTCCTTTTACTCATTTTTTCTTTCACGGAAATGGATAAGTATGAAATTATCCTCTAGAAATATGACCTCTACACAAAAACACTACGAAATTTATCCACGGATAACTTTTGCTAAATAAAACATAACTAGATTTATGATCCAAGCCTCAAAATACACTATTTCTGAAAAAATCAATTTTGACATTATTTGGGCGTTACATGGTAAAAGTTTAAGTCCGTACAATTAGTGTCTGGATGCACGTCAAAGCTTCTGACGTAATTTTTGCTTCGTGTCATGTCGTTGATTAAATAGTATATTTTTTCAATTCTGTCAGGATTTAAATAAGCTTCAAAATGAGCATGTCTTCTTTTGCTGAATAATGAGACATATTTTCAGAATATGTTCCAGCTAATTATATTTTGCTTTCAAATCACTTTTAGCAAGTAAAATTCCTCGAAATAACAAAGGTTGGCAAAACGAATTATATGTTAATTGACAGGCACCTTTAAAAAGTAACTTGTTTTTTTGTTTCTGTTATGATTATGTATTTGCGAGTTGTGACGTGCATCCAGGTAGCAAGTGTAAGAAAGTTAGACAATAATGGATATTAAACTATAAAGTTAGCTGCGTCTGTGTACACGTTAAACGGAATGGAAGAAAGAAGCGTTTGTATACATATTTTTATCAAAATCCTAGTAGAGCGCTGCATTTACCATGTTAAAAATAGTGGACAGAATGTTAATCTGCCCGCAGATTTCAGAATCGACGTACTCGGACAACAACGGGAGAAGGTAGAAGATGATCAAATCCGAGATCAAATTATATATAGTACAAAAGGGAAGTGAGTGAACTACCTTATTGTTTGTTTCCGTTATGATTATGTATGTGCTAGTTATAACATGCATCCAGCCAGTAATTGTACGGACTATATGTTGGTGTCTGTAATCAACGCACGCCGCAAACATTTTTCAAGTTACATGGTAAATTAAATCTGAAAACCAACCTAACTAAAGAATTGTCATTCATTCTGATTAATGCTCGACCAGTTATGTCGTGCTTAACAAAATTATCTGCATACATTGGATGGTAATCGCTGCAATGTCGACGTAGCCAATTTTGGACATCCCTGACACTCCAATCGTAGACTGATTTTGGTTTACTAGCTTTTTGCTGAAATAAAAGGTATCCAATAAATATATTTATTTATTGCCATACACATTTACAAAGTAAATAATGACATTGTCAACGTAAGAAAAAGAAAAGTTATTTTAAGTTTCATATGATAATATCATGGTATTCTCGAATATCATAAAAAAATTTTGTCAAGAAAGTAGCACTTTACTTTGTTTTTGAACTTTCTGAATTGAGTAATGCTTCTGACAGTTTCCGAGAGTGCATTATAAAGAGAGCTGCAGAAACAAAATGGACTTTTTCGATAAGAGGATGTTTTGTAGCCAGAAATGTAAGTTTTATTTAGAGTCTTGCAATTTTTAATGATAGTTTTATATCATATTGCTGTATAAAAGGCTGAAGGACTTCGGTCAATGGCCAATTGATTAATATCAATAAAGCACATCATAATAATATTTAGTTTCTAATATCACGGTAGCAGTATCGGGAAATTTGAAAGAGTGTTTTTTTACAACAAAAAGTTATTTTAACTTTTTTTTGTTGCATGAAATATAGTTATATGACCAGAATATTAGTATCTAATTGTGGTAAATGTGTATAATGGTAAAAAAATTTCTATTATATGCTTACCACTCCAAATATGATTTTTCAGGTATACTATGTTGGTATGTACTATGTATATAAAGTGCTATTTTCATTTGTTTTAGTTATTAATTAATTAAAATTAACTACTATACCTTAGGTTTATTTATATTATTAGAGGTTTCTTCTACCATTATTGGGTTCTTTATGTATTATAAAGCTTTGTTTGAGTTCTGTGTTATAAAGTTTATGGAGTAACAAGTAACACCAAAAATCAGAAACTCACAGGAACAAGAACATACTACTTGACAAAAGAAAGGTATGGATGTCCTGTTTCAAGCTTATTTTACAGAGTTTACAATTTGGTGTTTTTTAATTAATTTTATTGCAAATTGTAAATAATAGTAAACTTTGCAATAGTAAAATTTATACGTTGACAGTTTCATAAAACCACATATCAAGGTTTTATGCAGATTTATGTGCTTAAGCGTAAATGCATTATTAAAACACTGACAAGACAACAAACAGCTGTTTTTGACATTTTCACCACTCATTTAAAATTAACCGAAGCTATCCACACCAATGTTGCCACAGGTGTTTGTGTAGTAAAGCACAGAGGAAAGTAGGTGTATTTATTTAAATTCTGACGCATAGCCTTTTCGACGAGTCCTTTTCGATTGGAAATCCTCAAATTGCAGAAGCTTTGCTTTAAATATTAGGATCATACAAGGGCCCTTCCTTGAATGATTGGTGTTTTATTTACTAAAACTATGAAAATTAAGTTGAATGCTTTTTCGCTTCTCTCTGAGTCTGAGGAGATATGAAAAATTGAAATATTTTGCTTTTTTGCAAACAAAAATAAAACTATAGAAATAGGAATACAGCACACATATAGGAACCCCTAAAACGTTTATTTAAATTAAATGTAAAGTTAAACACACAACAGAACATAACAATAATATGTGTTTTGTATTTTAATTTTTTGCGCCTTTGTTTTTGACTTAGGAAAAAAACAAGACACAACACTTTTTCATAGCCGTTCTTTATGGTCTACAATATGGCCATTTTAATTTTTAAATGCGACGTTTTGTTCTTTGGATACCACCATCCAGTCATTTTTTTTAAATACGGACCTGGACTAATAGGCTTTAGAAACCGAATACAATTAAAACATTTAAAAATTTTTAAGGTTTCGTCATCAAATAACACATCAATATTTAAAATTATCCTTTTTTACCCATTACGGTCCTGGCCATTATTTTTAGGATTAAATATTAAAATTGCATTACTGGAAGTGTGACGTATGGTTTAAGCCATTAATTATTTTAATAAAATTAGTCAGACAGTCGAGATCAAATATTTCAGCAGGTCAATAAAACGCATAGTTTTTAAAGCATGGGAAGTAATAATTATATTTTTTATTAATGTTTTTATTATATCTTATCATAACACTTACTTTAATTCGTATAATTTTGTCCTGAGACCTCAAAATATTTTAAAATAGAAAAAGGGACAGTCATGAATGAAAAACCTACATAGCAGTAGAGTGAAGTTAACACAAAAATTTAAAGGTTATAAGGCAAAACTTTAGGACAGTAATCGCTATCTATAACAATTTTTTCTTACTGGATAATACATCTAAAAAAATAGTGAAATCATAAAGAAAAATGAAAACATTTAATAACATGTTAATTTAATACACACTAATACATTACTAATCAACATTAATATTTCTTTTTCCTTGTAATAGTAATTGTACCTATTGTATATTATTTATAGGTGTCTAAAAAATCCTAAAATTATAAAAAGGATTAAAATTTTTTTAAATAATTTACAAGGCCGTAAAGAAATAAATTGATAATTTTAAATGTATTACCTATATTTGATGACGAAACCTTAAAATTTTTAAAATGTTTTGATTGTATTCGGTCTCTAAAGCCTATAAAAATGTAATAAAAAATCCAGGTCCGTATTTAAAAAAATTGGCTTGATGGTGGTATCCAAAGAACGAAACGTCGCATATTGTAGATCGGCTACGAAAAAGTGTTTCTTGTTTTTTTCCCAAGTCAAAAATAAAGGCGCAAAAAATTATAAACCAAAACTGAAAATTTCGGTTTTTTTCGGATATTTCCGAAGGCATTCGAAGTATTTAGAATTTTCTTTCACCAAATTATTAAGCCCCAAAATACTCAACTTTGCCACAATTTAATCATCTTCGTATCTCTTACCGTTTTCGAGATCCCCGTGCACGCACGCGAATTTGTAGCACCCTGTATAATAAAAATAAAATTGTATCATTGTGATAACTGACAGCATAATTTATCCAGTTACCTTGTTATAAAGGAAACAGGCAATATTCATATGGAAGTAGAAAGTCATTAAAATGTGTTTATTAGGTTCTTGTACCAAATTTCTTATTAGCGTTTTTTTTACCGTTATTCATGAGAATTACAGGCGATCGATAATGTACATTTTTTCTTGGAAACTTATTACAATCCGAATCCAGTTTATTCCCATAATTTTATTGATTCCTTTTGCCTGACGTAGGTATTTCTTGATTGGATAGGCGATATAGCCAGAACTTTCCTCTAGAGAAAAGTATATGAAATTGAAATTACATTTTCGCAGAAAATAGAGGAGTATATTTTTATGGAATTTAACATTACACGACTAATCCAATAAGCCACTAGCAGGGGTGGCTCGTGTAGTTTTTTGTGGGAACGGGGTAAATTTTTTTAAGCTTTCAAAAGTTATACAGATTCCTTAAGAAAGTATAGGGTATTTTTTCGATAGTATATATGGTATTATCCACGACAACGACATCAGCTTGCTAATAACTAAAAACATTAAGTTAACACATTGCATTTACGCAAGGCACTGATCCTTTTGCAGGACTACCTATACAGGGTGTCCCAGATAAGGATGAACTCTATATGGATCTCGTATAAACCATATAAAATACAGAGATGGTTAAATTAGAAAAAACTGAACCGTTTTTTATTTAAAAGTCCTTATTGATCGGAGGAGGATTAAAGGGGCAAGAGGACTTTTTTCTAGAAAGTCACTGTTGATCGAATTGAAGATTTGGTGGTACCGGAGGGCATCCTGTTTTTGGATATAGGATTTTTTTGAGGATTTAAAAGCGGCAATTGAGGTGGAGTAT
Organism: Polydrusus cervinus; assembly: GCA_935413205.1. Lineage (NCBI taxonomy): Eukaryota > Metazoa > Arthropoda > Insecta > Coleoptera > Curculionidae > Polydrusus > Polydrusus cervinus. Next base: position 6,486,369 of record OW284515.1, read on the forward strand.
TGACAACACTGCCCATTTTACTAAAAACCGCCCAAGCAGCAATTTTACGTCGCGCCGACGTTGTCCTACGCGACCCGACGTCAGCATACTACGTCAGTACGACCTTGTTACAACTCCTGTTTGCACCAATATGGTCAATCATTTTTGGGTCGTTTCGACGTCGGACACCAACTTAAAGTTGTTATTAAAGACAAGTGGCGACTATATTTTGAAGTACAAGAAATTAGACCATGTAGTGCCAAATTTTAGATATATGATAGTTATAGTCGGCATATCCTACTAATTGGTTATATTATCACAACTTCGCTAACCTATAAAATATAACAAGACAATAGTAACTTGTAAAATAATCATGTCGTATTGTTATATTTAAATTAGATGGTAGAAACGTTTAGCATAATGATAATTTTAAATAATTTCGTTTGAGTTACTGACATAGTAAAAACGTAAACGCAAGCTACTTTATTGATAATTATGGTTAAGATATATAGGAAATAAAAAGCGCGCCATGCAAATTCGCAGTTTTTGTAAAAAAATATTTTTGCAAAAAAAAATAATTTTTTTTAAAAAAGGTTTTTTTTGCTCTAAACTTTAAGGTTATAATTCTGTTACTTTATTACGAAGTTTCAATGTGTTTTAAAACGTATCATAGAAGTATTGATATATATAAAACAGAAATAATTAAAGTTGAACAACAATGACCGCCAAAGATGCATTATTGCAAATGGCTAAAATGGCGTAGTCGTACAAACTACCAAAGTTTTACCAAACACAACCTTTGGTCGGAAAGTTTACTAATTACGACCTATTCACGACCCAAAACAACAGGAATCTGTATTATCGGGCGAGATCAACTTATTACTTATCTAATTTATCTTTGTTGGGCCGTAGATACAACGTTATCAGATATGACAAAATCCGACGCTGATCTGACGTTGGATGTTGTACCTTGGTACAACGTTATCAAATATGACCAAATCGGACGTTGATGTAACGTTGGATGTTGTACCTCGGTACAACGTTATCAAATATGGTCAAAACAAAGGACGACTCAACGTCGTCTAGTAACGGCCAAGAGGTGTGTATTATTTGTACTTAATGCGACGTCGCAAGTATTACAAAATTAGTCGGACGTTGTGAAAATGCTGCTTGGGCGTGCTGTATAAATAAGATGGCTTTAACAAAAAGCGAAATCTCACGATTTATTCCGAGTAATCTCACAAAAACGGTTCTAAGACATCTGGAACCACACTGTACTCGTCTCTTAAGTAACGCAAAATAATAAATATGGAGATGGAGCAAATTTTTAAGTTGAAATTTATGAATTATAATGAATTTATGAACTCATGACTGCGTGACTATAGTATCGGTCGTGTGAGGATGAGAGGCAACTAGAGTAGTCTAGTAGTCGCCCAGTCTCCACGCTACTACAGTTTCTTTTAAGTTTTTCCGTGTAAGGACTGCGTCAAGTCATTCGCCAGAATGAGTCCTTTAAAAAAAAGAATCATCAAGCTATGTTTTTTGGAAGCTCCAAAATAAGAACAAATAAGCATTAGCCTTGCGATTTAAGTATATAGATAATAGACAGCCTGATATTATGGTACGGAAAAATAATAGAGAAACATTTATTATTTTAATCCCATTAAATAAGACACGAAAACGAAAAGCAATCCAATTTTCCTGGAAATGGAAATCGATTTTTCGCGAAACAAACACACTTTCCGGAGTTTCATCGACCTTCATAAAAATAATGTAGGACGCAATATATTGTCTAAAATATAGATAATTCCATAAACGTATCAGTCATAACATTATTTAATCTTAGAAACAACTGATAAGGATTTTTTCATCTACTTGAATTTGATTTTTTAAACCCATGCAATGTCTATTGCGATTCAATTGTTTTTGTACTTTGTATAGGTACCTACTTATTTGTTAATCCCCTTCACCCTTATCTATGTAGGAAAAACATGCAAAGTATGTACATCGCATAATCTAAGAGTTCATAGGTACTTCAAAGAACCACTAAACAATGAATATTTATTTTCGAGAAAAAAAACATTTTAATATTTTTAAGTGTGCATGATTTCATGAAAGACTTGCGTTAAATAGACACTGGCTCTTTCCGAGCTAATACCAAATTCATCCCCGTGCTCTTTTTATTAATCATTAAATAATACTGATAATTATTAGTAAACATTTTACTGGTGACGATAAAATGTACAATAAATATTAATACGAGTATACCGGGGTGACAACAAAATTACTACCCAGCTTGTCACGTCCTTATAAAATAAAAAATTATGTTGAAATTTTGGTAGGTTATTAAAAAACAAAAGAATAAGTTAAAATTTAATAACACTTTTTTACTTCTTTTTAGATGTTCCGTATGAATGAGTCACAAGTATTTCACTTCTGGTTTAACCGGAAGTGTTGCAAAATTTGACATTCAAACAGAAATTTTTAACTAATTAAAAGTTTAGTTACGACAGTATCCAACAAGCAACAATTTATATTAGTTTATTAATAATTTTATCTAAGCTATGAATGATAATAATAACGTCGTAAAACAGATGAAATTAGTAAACAGATCTGAAAAGAATCCATAGCTACCTTAGATGAAACTATGAATATATTAACATGTTGGATAATGTAACAATAGTTTTAATTGCTTATGTCTTAAGAGCAAATAGTAATCGATGAGTCATCACAGACAAATAGTGCATTTCCGCCACAGTGCGCATATTGTAGGTCTGTGTCTGGAGATGGCAATAAAATGTGTGGCTAATTTGACAATTTGCAACTTCATTATCTCAGAAATTGTCTTAGATAGGTAAGTATAGAATATGATACATATTTTAAGCTTAGAATTTTTCGTAGAATGCATATCTATGAAGATATACAAGGTGTTTTATTTAAAACAACAAAGTTGTGTGCACTTCCGGTTCAACCGAAACGAAAGTGACAGATTCAGACGTTTGAATAGGTACTGAAAATGTGCGCACAGTGCCAGGCGCGGATTCAGGGGGGGGGGGCTGAGCCTTACCAAATAGGTGAATTAATGTTTTTTTTACTGTAAGGCGTACGTGTGAAGAGTCAGAATTTTTTTTAGAAGTCACTAGAGTCGGGATACGCTCTTTTTTTTTAGTCGCCCCCCTTCAGCCAAATCCTGGATCCGCCATTGCACAGTGCAACCATATAACCTACCAAAATTTCATAATAATGTTTTATTTTATAAATACGTAACAAGCTAGGTAGTTATTTCGTTGTCACACGGTATAACATAGACAAATTTCCATTAGATCCGTTCCTACAGTTTATTGGGTGCGTAGATAAAAACCAAGAATTCCTCGGAAATGAGAATGCATAATGTATTCCTTCTTTAGAAAATGTCATCTGCCAGCATTCAGAACTGTACCTACTATCAGCATCGGCGTCATTCGACCATTGTTCTTAAATCATTGTTGTTGGACACTATTAGAACATACCAGCACCTCTAACAAACTTATAGAAAATACATTCATCAAAATTAAAGGCGTCCCGCTAGGCAGCGCTAATCCGTAGGTAGGTATCGGTTAAAAGTTTCTAAAACTAATAATACCATCTAATAGTGTCTAACAGCGTCTACACGCAACATCTTGCTGGTGATTTTCACTAGAGTCCTTCCTTTTTCTCATCGCATCCTAGCTCTACCGATGAGCCATGATAGGGCAAAACGCGTCTAGACATGGATCTGACGAAATGAAAATTTATTTGTCTTTAATTTAATTGTTTTAATCAAGGTGCATTCAGATGCAGGCAAATTTTGATTTTGACCCTATACCTAGTTAGAGCAAGAAAAAAAATAAATTTTTATTGTTTCAATTTTTAAATTCTTCAAGTTTATGTACTGAGAATATAATTATACAGAATATGCTGTCTAATAAAAACACGCGAAGCAACTTACCTACGTCGTAACAATTCCACGCAATGGCAGCGGCCAATCGCTATGCATACGACCTGACTGAGATCTCGAGTCTGGTTTCATGTTTCTATATAAACTGTCTATGTAAGTTATCGAAAAAAAATGACTGTCAAATAAACGATTTGCGCGGTTAATAGGATGACGTATATCTCATCTTATCTTATGTTTTTAAATTTACAGCTTTCGCGCAGTGTTTTTAATTGTTTCTAGAACAGGTTTGTGATACTTTAGGAAGATTTTTCTTATTTAAATATATTTTTAATAGGTTTGAGTTCCGGATGTTAGTGCTGAATTTGGTAAAATAAATTCAATTATAGTGAAAGAGCCCATCAAGGTTAATTAGCTTAAAATATGTGGTTTTATTTGCTATTAACACATACATACCAAAAATGAACATAATATCTAAAAGAATGTTCCTATGAACTTTTCTTCCTAAAATGACCTTAAGAATTATAGCCTGAAATATTACACGTCGTCATTAAGGAATATACAGGGTTGCCCAGAAGTCCGGAATCCTCCTTAATCTGTAACTTTTTCGGAAAACGCTCGGACGCGTCTACTTAGTTTTAAATATGCTCACATTTTCAAGTTATTCCTTTGTTTTTTTTTATAAACATTTGTCAAAGATATGACGACATCGATCTTTTTTTTTAAATAGAAACATACAGCTTGTGATAATGTGATACATCATTTGAAAGCTAATATCTCGTACTGTATGCTTATACATTTTGGCGCGATTCTGTCAAGCTATTTCAAAATGGCGACTGTTAAAAGTTTTTAAAATTCTCTATTTAAATAACCGGAATAATAAATCATTGATGTTTTTTTTTTAATTTTTTTTACAAGATCACAATGTCACAACATGTCAGAACGTAAAACAATGAAGATTTCTTACCTTAAGGTTGTTAGTATAAGCTGTGTCTCATTAATGCTAATATTTCGTGATAAAAATATCAGTATTCGGTTACTTTAGAGAGTTTAGATCGTTCATTACCCAGTAGTAAGTAATAACTTAAAATGTTTGTTACTTTCATTACTTTTGCATGATCATGTATTCTATTACTGAAAATTAAAAATATAAATCTGTTTCTTAAAAATATTAATATATCCAATGCAACGTAGAAGTGTATTTCATATTCAAAGTAACGATAGTTTCGGATGGGTATAATAATAAGTAATGAGTACCTACTCGATCAGTACTGAATAGTTCATAAGTAACTACTCAATCCGTAGGTCCTATCAAGATGCGAAAAACCAAGTAAAAAGAGTTCTTATCTTATATTTTAACTGGAAGATCTGGTTTTTAGTCCAAATTAATCCATATATTTCCTCGGAAATGGCCTCAGGAGCTAAGAGGATAAAACTAAAGAAATAAACATACATTGACAAATGCTTCTAAAAAGTTTGTTGGCCCCTACGGCAAAAAAACACATTAATAAGGAACCTCTCCACCCCGCCGCACCCCCTCTGACCTGAATAAGGGTAGGCGTCGCGGCGGGGTCATCGCAGACGTCGGTGTATCGATCGAGAGGCCTTGATAAAAGCGCCGTGACGCCTCACTACGATATAGTACGCGTTGTAATCCAGTCCGGGTAAACAGTGAGAATTGTCTGCTGAATCGTCTGAGATTGTCATACATCACCCTTTGTCATTTTAGGGGTAATGTATTCGGTTGATCTGGGAAGGTTATAATTTTGAACAGGTAAAACATTGATTATTAGGTTTTGTTGTCTTTCTGTCAGTCCGTCACGCTCACGCAGAAATAAGTGTCTAGGAAATGTGTTTTAAAGTATAAGAAAGGTGATATTTAGCATATAAATAAGGCATAAGCTCTGGTAAAGATGATGATAATTATTGAAAATTTTTTTTGCCAGCGATGAGCCGAGATTCTACCGACCTCCGTCGGCGAGTACATATTTAATTCTCCGAATTTGTTTCGGGTTCGCGTCTAGAAATCCCCTATTTAAAGGAGACACTTGGAAAAAAACTTATTTTACCCCAAGAAGTTCGTTGGAACACGATGACCGATGCCATCAAGTCGTTCTTAGAAAATCGAGGTAAGCTGGTGCAGCTATGTCAAGATCACAAAAATGACATAGATCCTGACATAACTAAAATCATAAATGACATAAACATTGTAATGAATGCTGAACATATGCTAAGTCACCTAAAGCCAATAGCAGTCGCTTTAGACAGAGCTCAAAGGGATAAAGCGACTATTGCCGTTTTGGCATAAACTGGAACTGGATCTTAAAGGGCAACCCTTAAACATTAAAAAGCATTTTTATCGAAGGGAGGACATGACTTTAGATGTTCCACATTATTTAGCTAATATGCTTGACCATCGATTTTTTGGAAAACGTTTGAGTAACTCTCAAAGAGAACAAGCATATGCTTATTTAAGTAGAATTAATGCAGACTTCGTTCCATTTGTAATGGCCCTATTAGTTGAATTAACATCATTCCCCAAATATGTATTTGGATCTCAGTTTAAAAATACACTTCCTATGGTGTGGTGGAAAGGAATTGTTATTGAGGATGAGGATTGGCCAAATAAAAAAGACTTCCTGGCTTTATGTGAACAACTGCTTACTGCAATTGCGTCTACCGCGTCCATTGAGAGAACCTTTTCATCATCTGGTCTCGTGCAATCGAAACTACGCAATAGGCTTGGAAATGAAAAATCTGGAAAAATAACGTTTTTATTTAAATACTCTAATCAAATAGAAACAAATAAAAAAGAAAATATTGATTGGATTTGGGCAGGAACTGTACCAGAAGAATTACCGGGACGTTCCATCGATTCTGACGAATCTGACGATGACTTACCATTGATAAGGCTGATTTAAGATGGTTATTTATAATTTTTTTCGGGATTTTTTTTTTGTACGCATTCACCCTAGGTAAATATCTGTTGTCTAGGTGAATATCTGTTATTATTATTTTGTTAGCTTTTATGCTTGTTCCGAGGCTTGTTCTGTTTAGAAATAATATTTATGTTTTAATAAAAATATTTACTCAAATATCTACTTCCTTGATTTTACTTGGCTCTACTATAAGTATGATTTTATCTGTTTTGGCTGAAAAAAATTATTTGATATATCGGATATATATCCGATATTTGATATTTATGATTGTTATGCAAGCGGCAGACTATGGTTTAGAAAAAAGTCCATTTTTATTAATAAATATATCGCTTTGTGTCTGTTATTTTGCAAACAGCCGAATGTGAGAAGAATTGAAAGTGATTGTGTGTAAATATAAGAAATCACCCAAATCGATAATTTTGTTACAGTGTAATTTGATCCATGGATTTGTTAACGAAATTAACTTTTTTTTTTCAATTGTTTTTTTATCATCTTTCTCACAAGTTCACGGCGAAGTAAAAATACAATAAGTTATAATTCCTGATTTAAATACATTTTTGAAAATTGTTAGCAGACGCAAATCTTCGTTTGCGGCCCTTTTTTCCCGTTTTACCATCTTCTCGATTGAAAACTTTACGTTTTACCCGTTTTTAAAGAATAATTACCTTACAGTTTCAAGTTAAAAAAGTTTGAATTTATAAGAGTCAAAAGTCAAAGAAGAAAGATAGATAAATTCGACGAAATTTAATAGAAATTTTTGAACTTAAAATTGCATGTAATTAAGACCCAAAAACCGGTATTTAGCTGCTTTTTGGGTAAAACGAAAAAAAAAACGAAATAATAATCAAAAAATTGAGTAATTATGCAGATAAATTGCGCATTTAGCAACATTTTATAATACGTAATTACTAAGTTTAGATAATAATATTGCAGAATACTTACAAACTTTAAAAAATAATACAATAAGATAAAATATAATTAACAAGATAATAATAATTATTAACTAAGACTTATGATTAAAAAACAAACAAATTTGATTTTAATGACATTCTTCCTCTAAATAACTAACCTCTAAATAACTAAATGTATGCATTGTCACGTAGTCACGTACACATTAAAACAATATTTTTAAACACTTAAAAAAATACATTTTTAGGCCAATTCTTTGCCAAGGACTTTTAGCTTTTTGTAAGACTAGAGGATGTGCAAATTTTTATCCAAGGCCTGTTTCAAAGCCACCTGGGGGCAAAGCCTTCGATAAAAGGACTTGAAGCCAAAAGCCAGGCACGTAGTCAGGGAAGGGGCCCGGGCCCCCCGAAACCATACTTATAAAGCACCTCAATTATTACCGGGTTTGTTTTTGTGCTTTTCTTGAGGATTTTGTGTTGTATATTTATTTTTACCACTTGAAAACCAAGCACCATGATTCAAAAAAGGGCGTGGCACTGTACACTCTTCCTTGCATTCTTAAACCTACTGAAATTCGGACACATTTTTTTTATTGTGCGTATATCCAGGTCCGCATTTAAAAAAAACTTGATGAGGGTACATAAAAAGACTAGACGTCAAGTTAAAAACTGTATGTAAGATTTTGTAGAGCTTGAAAAGTTGCTTTTCTATAAATTCGAAATTAAAAGGGTAAGAAATTGAAAGCGAATATTCAAATTTTCGGTTTTATTACGTTTTTTACGGATATCTCCGGAAATAAACGGCATGTCTGAGATAGATCTAATTTCGAGTAAATCAGCGGTCGACTCCAAAAATAGATTGTTAGTTTTTAACACTATTCTTGTTGTTCTTTAGTTTTTGAAATTTAAAGATATACGAGTCATATAGTACAGACTATACACACCTTGATTAGATTGAATATCATTCTTTGTCTATAAAGCATATAGGTTACCACCTCTATAATAACCGGGGAGATGCAAGTAAATTATATACAAGATGTTAATTAAGTTCGTAGACAAATTTTAGGGGATGATTTTAATTCCTTCTATTATTTTAAGACAAAAAGTTCTTAATTAACATGTGTCCTAAACGTTAAAGTTTTTATGATACAGGGTGTTAAACTTAGTTTTTTAAATGGGTTTAAAATTTTTATATGACAATTTTAGAGATAAAACTAACTCAAAATGATCACAAATAATACTTTTACCAGTAGGTATACAGGGTTGCCCAAAAGTCCGGAATAAAATTATTATAGCCTTAACCTGTAACTTTGGGGGAAAACGGTCGGGCACGTCAACTTAGTTTTATACACATATACTCGTATTTTGACGTTATTCGTTTGTTTTTTTACCTTTCAAGGTAAGAAGTTTTCATTGTTTTACGTTCTGACATGTTGTGACATTGTGAACTTTCCTACCTTGAAAGGTAAAAAAATATCAATGATTTATTATTTCCGCTTATTTAAATAGGGATTATTTTAAATAATCTACAAAGTCTTCATTTTTTTAACTCCTTCCAGTTTTTTATTACGACGCCACCGACTAAGTTTATCATTTAAATCTGATGTATTATTTTGCTCTTAAACTTTTTACTTTCGTGAAGTTTTTCACTATGTCTTACGGCCTTGAAGTTATTTTGAAAAAAATAAAAAAATGCATAAGGATAATTTAATACTATTGGTGGTATGAGACAATGTTATTTATTTCCTTTGGAAATTAAGACTAATAAGGCCGTAGAAAAACTTAACAGATGTATAATAGTTAACTTAACGTAACTGCTAGAAATGCGCCCCCCCCCCCCTCCTACTAATTTAACTCATGCATCATTTAGTCCATTATTTTGCCCATCCCTAGTAGTTTATTACAATAGACACCAACTGCTATTGTGTAATAGGTATAAAGATTTTTTTTTCCTTTTCCAGATGTTGTTCATAATGCGCCTTCTGTCAATCAACTGGTGTTCTTATAAACATTTATCTGCATCAAGTTATCATTATCAGACTGAGTGTAATAAAAATAATTACTAGAGTGTAGTTTTCTTCAGTTTAAACTTTAACTTTATCGCTAAACCCCGTACACACCCCAAACAATTATCGAGTGTTATTGGATACACCCTGTAGAAGGTGTGTTATTCCAAAATTATCTCTGTGCTATACGTCAGAGGCGCGTCACGTTGGTGGGGCGTACTCGCGGAGGAAATTTATAGACAGCTGTGCAGTACCGTTTCCAATCCAGTTCACTAGCTTGCTTTAGCGGAACAAGGAAGAAAGAAGAGAGAAGTCTAGTTTTCTTTGTTGCTTCGTGCGATCCCCATTGTATGGGTAAGTTATCTTTTACTGCATTATTTTGATTTATTATTTAAACATTATATTGTCTGGGATTTTTTTTTATTATTAACTCCAATTAATGTGTCATTGTTTTGGTTTATTGTATGCTGAACACAAAAACGTGGCTTAATTTGGGTCACAATAAATTAACAGTGCTTTGGGAAGTCCCAGTTCCTGAAATCATGACTCAGATTTGAGTAACTTTGTGCGACAGTCTGATTGATGATAATAAAACATGACTTGTGACGTGTGAAGTCTGACTCACTTAAACTGATATATTAATTCTATTCTAATTTCAACACTTATTTTGCAAAAAAGGGATTGAAAGCCGATCAGTTAATAGGGCGGAAATTAATGAGGAGTCGGATTAGCAGTTTTATCATTCATTCTTCCATATTTTACTTTATTTATTTTTTAAATATTTTTATTATACCTTCTAGTTCAAGGGCAATACTTTACAAAATTTATAGTGGTCGCATTTTGGGCTATGTATGTCAGATGTTTGAATGAATTTCTGTTTTTTTATCATTTTTACTTCGACTGATATAATAATTATACTGACCCTGTCAGTAGGTACAGCATCTCTGCTTTTTAAAATCCTTAATGCGAATTACAGCTTATAATAGTTACAATAATATAAAACGTTATCACTATAACTGTTTGCCATATGTATCAGATTTTTTTAGTCAATAATCCAAATTTAGATATCATTATTATAAATCATTGTCCAAGATCTATATAGGTAATATATTATATATTAAAAATCCTTTAAAGGTAAGCATGTCAGTTCTACTCTATATATACACATATGTATAAATAACCAGCTAGTTATACAAAACTAATGTTAAAACTCGAGATACTCTGTGATAAAAACGTGAACAGTTTTTGAAATAAGTACTTATTAATTTTCTCCAACATTTACAAAAAAAAAACAAAGATCTCTTTCAATATAGGTATACAGAAGAATTTCCATTCATTTCGTCAGATCCATCCCCAGTAGCCAGTGGCGGACCCAGGATATTGCTGAGGGGGCGACTAAAAAAAAGTAACTTCTAAAAAGAAAGAGACAGAGAGGACATTTGACAAGATTGTGCAATTTTATATTAGCACCACAAAAATAAGAACATGCTATAAATTCGTGGAAAGCTGGCCAAAAATTTGATTTATCGTTTCTACATTTCTATGCTGGAATTTCATATTTTTGATATATTGTTTGCTTTTTCAAAAGTGCTGAGAAAATCGATCAAGCTCCGTGAACAATTCACACGGTTTAAAAAAAAATGACATTTAAAAAAAAAGAGCGTGTCCCGGCTCTAAAAACCTTTTTACTCTCAAAAGTGTATAGCTTATTACCTTTATGAGCATGAGTTTGGGGGCTAGTGACGCAATTCGTTACTTACCAATATCTTTGTTCGATCAACATTCCATAACTTTTTCATATTGTCGCGTCTTAAAATGACAGGCGACTGGGTTGTGTAGCTTGGACGGTTTTAATCTGTTTTAATTATTTTATTAATAAGTATTTATTATTTGTGCCCTTATGGTGCGCTATCGAATCACTGAAACACTAAGGATTTTTAAGACATTTATTTAATGAATAGCAAAGCGATGACAGACAAAAATCATAATGTGAATAAAATACAATGTTACCTAAAAGATTATAAAATGGTAAATTTAGATAGTTCTCTAACAAGAAGAGAAACTGTCTCTTTTTGACTTACTTTAGAAAGGTGTTATTCTAGTAAGTTTAAAGAAACAATTTGTTCTTAATAGACAACTTTGACCAAAATAAGAAGAATACAAGTTAATACAGTTTAACAATTAAATGTAAGGAACACTTACGCAATCGCAGCAAAGTAAACTGGTTCTGGGGCAGTACTCTTCGCATGGCTCGAAAACTGTTTTAAACTTTTAAGTAGTTATTTGGGCAGAGGTTACCCTTACACTTGAATACTTTTTACAACTCTCCGAGTAAGTGTTCCTCCGAGTTTTTTATAAGTTTTGCAACCCTTACCAGATGGAAGAAGGGGTTCCTTTTTGCTATGTCAGCACTTTATTAAAGAGGGGATTTTCCCCTGGATGGACTATTCAAAATGGAACCCTTTATCCCAACCAATACAAACATTATCAAATTTCATCTACAAACTCCTCCTACCAAACTAGGACTGTCCTTATCTTTGTTCTACACACTATTTTTCCACTACACCTATTCTTATCAGCAGACTCAACACCTATTAAGTGTCTTAGCACCACAGCGAAGTATGAACTTCAAACGCTTCAAAAACGTGCCAATACAATATTTCGAATTTATATTTGGATAAAACTGATAAAAAAGACGAATTACGTGGTAATAATTAAATCTTAGTTAATTTTTATCACTTTACTATAAATAAATAATGTTAAAATCGGAAAGAATTTTAAATTGATTTTAACGGTTTTTACTTTGTCACGCTGCTGATTGATGAACGGATAAACTTAAAAATAATCTTACAAATCACAATCACTATTCCTTGTCACCTATTTATCGGACATTTTTTTGTTATCTTATATAAACCGGAATACTGATACTATGACAAATGGTTTATTTTAAGCCCTATTTTTTACTAAAACATTGCAATAACGGACTAAACACTTTTTCATTGAAATAGACAACTTTTGCAAAAAAAATATATTTGGTAGGTATATAGTGGCGTGGCCAAACGCAAGAGGGGCGACATTTGGGGAGGGGGGGGGGCATGTTTTCAATTTTCGATTTTTAAAAATTCCTAGGGCACTTCTAAACGTCGAGCTAGCCAAAATATATTTTTTCCGGTTGCTTTGAAAAATATTATTAACAGGTATTACATCCCCAAACCAACTCTTTGTCCTTATGACAGTTTTTTAAAAAAGTGTTTAGAAATTTTAACTTATACTCAATAAAATAATTATAAAATGATAACCAACCCGATAACGTATTTATGTAGAAAAATTAAATTAATCATTCCTGGAAACAAAGACCAGAAAATGTTGTTATTAAACTTCACTTCCAGTTATTACGTGAACAGTTAATTCGAAATTCGTTTCAAGTTCGAAGGAATATCTGGTTTCAGCAGAAAGGCTTCCCCGCTCATTTTGGTTTATAAGGGCGACAATTTTTGAAACAAATGTTTGCAAAGTCATCAGAGTTTTTTTTTTAACAAATAATTCAGCATTAAATTATGCCACCAACATTGCCACCATTTAACAAAATCTCTATCTCTTATAGTCACCGAGATAGCAATAATGCATCGAATTTGTAACACCCTGTATTCTCATTAAAGATTTTTAACTTGATATTTTGGCCCCAGCTATATCGGCTATCATGAACCGCCACTGCAGGACATTTTGTAGCTCTGAAGTTATTGTATTTTACCTGTGTATATGTTTGATTATAGTGCTGCTTTCTAATTTAAATGTAGTGTTACGTCAACGAACATATTTTCGAATTTATGGTATAGCAATCTTTATTAATAGCTTTCTAATTACTCTAACCTTGATTTGTATCTGTATTGTATCTGATATTGTCAGAGATACCGATAAAATTATGTTTTTTATAGATATGGTAGTATGTACTTAATAAATTATTTTATTCTAATAAAAATATTTAACTCATAATTTACCTACATCATGTTCAAAGAACTTTAAAAACGTCATAGCTTCGTATAACATCAACAGTATGAATGTAATTGGGGTTTTCCGATTTTATGGAAATAAATAGGAATTTGTTTGAAAACGCTGTTATCACGTCATTAACCATTAAATCGGCAACATAAATAATAGGCAATACTCAAAATATGATGAAAGACAACGTTTTCTTATAACTTTTTTTCGTATCTCTACAAAAAATTACGCTATCGACATTTTGAAATTCAAAAGTATAAGCTAATGCCGACAATAGATTTTCAAAAAACACTGTCCGTATATAATGACATGTTACATTTCTTTTTCATTTTTTGGATTTTTGCGTCAAGTTGTGTGATCAAATTTACGTAACAAGTTGACGCAAAAATCCAAAAAATGTGACATGTCACTATATAACAAGCCTTTTAATTTTAAAACTTTCTTTTCTTTTAGAAAAGAAAGGTTGGCTTGGTTTATGTCAATGACCCTCGCCAAATCATTTTTAATTGCCGAAAGAGAATATCTTGAGAAATTATATTTCTAAGGCCCATATTTATAGTCGTTCCGTGTGACTCCCTTACTCGAGAATTATCTCAATTTTATTGTTCCTCAACTTGACAGTGATTGATATTGACAATTCCTTAAGGAATTCTCATATAGGGACAAATTTTTGCCTATAAATACTGGCATTATGCAGTGGCGGATCCAGGGGGCCTTACAAAATGGGTGTTTTGTTTGTCAGTATTTTCTTAAAAGTTTCTTTGGAGAGTAGAATGGTTTTTAGAGCTGGGATACGCTCTTTTTGTTTAGATGTCACTTCTTTTAGTCGCCCCCCCCCCTCTCTCCCCCAGTAAAATTCTGGATCCACTACTGGCATTATATCTGTATTTATAGTTCATTCTTGAGAAAGCCTCGACACTTAAGGAAGCCTCACATGTCAAAACAGATTTTATAGATCAAGAATTAGTGCTTAAGGATTCCTCAAGGAACTGTCAATATCGGTCAATGTCAAGTTGAGGAAAACTTGAGATTTTCCTCGAGTAAGGAAGTCTTAAGGAACGACTATAAATATGGACATTCGATACGTTTGCGCTGTTGTCACAGTCGGACTAATCGTATATTATTTTGCTTTTTGGTTTCCGCAGGGGCTGTCCCATCACCCCCTGCTTTGCGAGTGCTAGCGGGGGTGTGCCAATGGCTCTCCATCTCCACCAAACAGTGGAAAATTTAAGAATGTACCTATTTTCATATTTTAAAATCTTTTATTATGAGTTTTTATCATCGTCCAGCTCTAGTTAAATCGTGTGAATTGTTCACGTGGCTTGATCGATTTTTTTAGCACTCTTGAAAAAGCAAACAATATATCAAACTATGAAATTCCAGCATAGAAATGTAGAAACCATAAATCAAATTTTTGGCCAGCTTTCCACGAATTCATAGCATGTTCTCAGTTTTATGGTACGAATATAAAATTGCACAATCTTGGCAAATGTCCTATTTTATCAGAAAGAATTGTCAATGCTGTTCTATTGTATTACTTAGAGGAAATAAACTAGATCATGTATATGGAGATATAATTAACACGTTTTCTGGCAAATAAACTAATTATTTTTAGTTTATTTTAACGCGTCGCAATTTTTGCGTCTCTTGCACAGCACGCAGATTTTTTTTGCAAAATTATAAAATTAGAACTGTTTACTTTCAAAGAACGTCCACAAAAGGAAGGAAATTGCGATTAAAAACTTATGTAAAGAATGAAGTATATGATAAAAATTTTAAAAAATGGGAACAAAACATTCTCTTATGAGCCGCAGGCAAACACATTGGAGTACAATAAGTAAGGACTAAAAACTCGTTTTTAATAACCCTGCACATTTAAAATGATATTGGCTGGGGAAGGGAACATTAACTCACTTTGCCTCCCCTTCCCTCCTTCTCAAATACGCTGAAGCTGATCTCCTTTTAAGATTTTTATCCCACGCGCCAAAAAAAAACATTTTATATTTACTATATTATTATAGGCATATTGCGTGTTACTAAAAATGTTATCAAGAAAAATTTCTGGAAATTATTGTTATTATTTCTAACGAAACTTCGTACGCGTGATTTCTCTGAAACGTGTGTAACCAGCTGTGAATTTAATTATTTGGCTTGTACAAAATATAAATAAAACAATCTAAAATCCGTTCTAATAAATTTTTTACATTTTATTGAAATAATGTAATAGTCATAAGCATTTTGTTGTTTTTGACACGTGTTTGATACTTATCTAGGACAGCTGTTTATATTGCATAAACGCAATTAAATTTGCTAATATATGAGATATGCGTATATACAGGATCGCCCAATAATTCGGCGGAGTAAAATAATTCCGTTTTGATTAAAAATACGAAGAAAAATTATATATACCTAGATATATTATATGGGATCCTGGAGTTTATTAAAATCAAGGCCTCATGGTATTTGAGATGGAGCGAGTGAGACGCAATACAGGCATGTCCATAAAAAAAAAATGGAAATTTGACGCTTACCGCGTAGATGAATTAAGCCGCCACCTGCTTCTACACATTATTCTAGTGAAACTAACCTCAAAATATATTAAATATGTCAAACGCCTTGAAATCTTGTCATAGTTTAACAATCAAAATCAACCTTAAATTATTAAGTCTGACATGAAGCTCAAAGACATATCCCCGTGTAATTAAAGTGCTAGGATTTCTGTCTCTTTCTCTTCTTTTAAAGCGAGAAGGCTACGATAAAATTATTTTAAAATACTGAGGGTGTCCCAAAATTCAAATCTACGACAAAGTTATGTTTTTTTTAAATAGGATACTGTAATAATTTTTATCGCCAACCGACAGTAAAGCCGTACATTATCAGAGTGATTTCCGGCAGTAAACGAACACTTTATTTTATTGTAAAATAAAATACTTTATCTGCCGCATTTGCTGCAGATAAAGTATTACCCTACCATTTCTCATAGTAGGTCAAATTTTTTGAGGGGTGCTTTGGAATACGCACGTGGTCGGCCAAAATTTTCTGATGTGTCAAATTTAGGCCAAAATGGGTTTTTTTGTCGTCGAATTGTAAAGCTATTTTAACCTTTCGAGCTTGAATATGGGATGGAATAGCTAGTATGAAACTTCTACTTTACATTTTGACCAAATATAAGGCAAGAACTATTAAATATTTTACGCAGACCCGATTCTAAAATAGGTCTACAGCTCGTCTTTTCTATTAATTTAACATGGGGAAAAAACATCTCTTTTTTTAGAGCGGTCTGCCTTACATAAAACGGTGATGAACGGTTGGCGACAAAATTTTGTATGCACCCACGTCAATAAAGTGTCTTTATCGACTCGCCTGTTATTCGCCTCGCTCGCTCATCCCATAATTTCAGACTCGTCCGATAAAGAATCACTTTACTGCCTTGGTACATAAATAACTATTTTAAACCATGCACCATGTATACTATATTGTAAATTATAATAACTATTATTATTTTAGAAAGCAAAACTTTTTATACAGCTTGAAAAAGTAGAGTCATTACTTAAAGCGTACTTCTTGTTTTTTCTAACGTGTATTTTCCATAAATATTAAATAACCTTTTTGTCTCCAGAGCGTGAAAAACCATTACACAATCCACTGCAATCACCCTGCAGTAGCGTCGGATCGGGAGCGCCCGTCTCCGACCAGAATGACTCCTGCGCACCCGCCGCTACTGGCCGCCGTCCCAGCACCCGCCATCCCATGGCGGGTACCCCATTTGAGGGGGCCGTCGAACGCGCCTCAGAGTCTCCCACCGTGGGACGCTGGGGCTGCGAATGGCCGAGTTGACTCGAGACAGCCGAAAGCTGTGGTCCAAGTCGAACCCTCCTAGGTAAGTTGTTACTTTAATATTTTTGTAATATCCCATTATAAATACCTTTCATTTAAGTGCTTCAACCTCTTGCTCTTTAAGTGCTTTAACTGAACTTTAAAAAAACTTTAAATCCTCAAAAAATGGTTTACTGGAAGGTACTTGACTAAAGCGCTTTCGAGCCCAATAAAAACGCTTAAAGCTCTTGAAATGAGATTGTAGCACTTTGAACGAAATTTTTAAAGCTTTTAAATCTTCTTTAAATATTTAAAAAATTATTTAAAGTCCAGTATTTGCAGCCCAAAAATATCTCAAGTTCTGTCCTTCAATGATTACCTTTGCCTTTTTTAATATAGGGTTCACCGGTCCTCCTGATGAAGGAGTAGAAAGTCCGGTTTTTCCCATCGCCACCGCTCACTTCGAACATCAGGCCGAACTCATCGATTACGACCAACTTCATGGTTATTGGCCACCGGCCCATCCATTGCCTCTACCTAGATGGGCTGCCGAACCATTGAAACCCTTCAAGTAAGTAGTTTTATATTACTGAAAAATATGCGTTATTTTCTTCATCTTAGCTGATGTAGTAAAGTTCAAATATTTTAGTAATAGCAGTAATTTTTAATAGACCCTATATGTCTTTTTTTCTTAGGTTAAAAAACAACAGGGAATTTGAAGTTTTGGCGCAAAAGATCGAAATGGAATTGCAAAAATTACTGGAGGAGCACAACTATGATACCATCGGCAACTTTTTGGAGCTTTATCAGAGCTTCAAAAAGAGTCAAATGAGAAGTGTAATTGAGTTCTTCCATAAGTAAGTAATTAATTTTTTAAATGTTGTCCTTGATATCTTGCCGTATTAATAGTTTAACAAAATATTATTAATACATCGGAATTTACAAATCACGAAATCAAAAATACCAAATTTCATAATTTCAAATAAAAAATTACGATTAAGATCTGAATATTTGTGTTTTTCTTTTCAAAACCATACGATAAATTTATTATCAAGACTCTTATGCAGACCGTACACTATCAGTGTCGGAATGACGGTCTTGATAAAGAAATTACGGTAATACTGATGATGTAAGGGCAAGTTTTAAGGAATGATGGTCGGACTGATGTAAATCCTCATAAGAAAAAAACACTGATGTGAGAATGACGAAGGATTGATATCATTTAGGACTGTCATTCCGATCGATAGTGTATATGATACTTATTTTTACCATAAATTGTGTTTCTTTTTAGATACACTCCAAAAATCACAGCAGAACACCACACCTGCGTAGGCTTAGCCTTAGAACTACGTCACCGCTTAAAAAAATTAGAATCATCTTACCCTAGCCTTAAAAACCACGTTTGCATAGTTTCATGCGAGGAAAACATCGAATCTGTAGACGACTATACAGCCTTAAGGGACACTTTCGATACCAAACCTTCGACTTTGGAGAAAGAGCATTGTTTGTTGTCCATGAAGTTTGAAATAAATGGGAGAAGTGGTGTGCTCTTGTGTGATCCTGGGTATCATGTAGCCAGGGTGGTCACTGTTATGGCTGATAAAGTTTATCCTCATACAGGTATGAGCAAGTATAGATCAGTAAATATGGTATCTCAATAAAAATAAATCATGGTCAATGATTGATCAATTTTCTTTGAATAAGACAAATTCAAGATCTTTTCCTACGACCACCTATGAAAATGAGAAAAAAAAAGCACAGTTAACTGGCCGAATATCACACGCGTGTTGAAAAAAAATATTTCAATACTAGTGTTGAAATACAAGGCACATACCTATTTATTAAAAAGAACAAATTTTAGGTAGCAGTAATTGTAAAGTGTTTAACTTATTTATCATGTATTTGTCAAGTGATTCAGAATTAGAGTGTGAAAATACGCCATCTGAAATTATAAAAAATGTTAATAATATAATGGAAAATCTATTACTAGAAAAAACAAATGGCGCTGAAGAAAGTGTCATGTATTGAACAACAAATCTTTATTGGTATCGATAGCGTAGAGAATAGAGCTCTAGCCTACTGATTGCAAGGTCACAGGTTCAAATCCCAACAGGAGTATCTGGCTTTTTTTTATTAAAACATTAAATAATCTATAGAGTTATTTTGAATTGAAATCTTCCTTGTTGGGTGGATTTTTAAATTTATGTTTAATGCATCTTTCCTTGATTAAATTAAAAAAAATTTATTTTGGTTAATCTAGAAGTCAATCCAGAATTCGTTTTTCCTATGATACCTATATAAAATATAAAAAAATGAAAAAGTTAAACTACAAAAAAAGGACACATTACTCGTATGAAGGTGATTATTCTAAAACTCGGAAAATTTCCGCACTCGACTGACGCCTCGTGCTAAATATCTCCTCCTTTGAAAAGTATCACTTTCATCACATGTAATATACTATTTTTTACAAATAAAATATTACCTCAGATATTTTTTTCCAGGTTGGTTTATACAGTCCGAGGAGAACAACATCCGCAAAGAGTACAATTACTCCTTCTGTACTGCCAAGGGGACATTCGTCCAATGGGATGAAAGAACAACCAAAAACGGTTCACAAGAAGGATTCTCGGGTGTAATATATGTTGAAAGGCCATATTTGACAGCTGTGGATGTCACTGAAAGGAGAAATCTTGTATACACGTTTAGGTGAGTGTAGAAATCATCAAATCAAAATACATAGTGAGTAGCTAGTTAAATTAGTCAAGTGTCTATCAGAAGTCAGTCAGAGCAAAGAGAGTAAACAAAAATATATCTCGAATGCTTAATCACATTTAAAAAATTCCCTGTCTCTTTTTAATATCTGTTAATCAAATTGGGGATTTTAAATTCAAAATCAGTATTATTCTCAACGACAGCACTCAATTTTCTAGTAAGGAATCTTCTCTTTTTGTCCACACCCCCAAAACGTTAAGACGATATTTTTACTCTAAAATTAAAATTTAGCTTTTAAGTCTACAACAACAGTTGTTGTAGAAAAAGCTAAAAAGTTACTATAGGTTAGGTTAGGTAAGAGTGGCAGACCCTTGGTTCTGACCAAACAGTCTCACGTAGTCCTAATTAGGTCCGTTGTGATACCACACGTGTTCCGTAGAACCCACCTTCATCAGATCTCTGATGGTTAGTGCGACGTAACCGCGGAAGGATTTTAACAACTCATTCAAACCAGCCACTACTGTTCAGAAATCTGCTCAGCCGTCCAAGTTGTAAGTTGCTTAGTTCCTCCAGGCTATCGAAAGATGGTTCACCCAGAGTAGTGAACCTCCTTCTTGCGAGGCCTGGGCATTTACACAGAAAATGTTGAATACTTTCTTCCTCTTCCTCATCTCTGCAACTTCTGCAGAAGTCGTTAGTGGGTATTTGCATACCTTCGGCATGTCTACCGAAGAGGCAATGTCCGGTAACAACCGCAGTAATATTTCTCACGTCTTTTCGACTGTGTCTCAATAGCTCTGCGGTTCTCTTTTTATCGAATGTGGGCCACAGTTGCCTGGATGTACTACAGGTTGTCAACCCTGTCCATCTGTTCTGTGCAAGCTGCTTGGCCGTGTAGTCAATCTCCTCTTTGACCAATCCCAGTGGTTTGTTCACTGTATTGTCTGCTAGATCAACTGGCATGCCTGCGCCCTCTCTTGCGAGCGCATCGGCAGCCTCAAAAGTTACTATAGGTGCATATTTACATAGAATAAACCCTTTTTCTCAACCCCTAGAAAAATTATTATATCTGTGGAGCTTGGTGTAGTACTAGAGCATGGGAAAAACTCCACAGTTTTTATTTTTTATTTTATTTATTTTACGTTTAACTCCACAGTTAAACTAGTAAGGTACTAAGCTAGATTGATGGTGACCAAATTTTTATTTTAAAATGGATTTTAGAAAAAATTAGGGAGTCTAATGTTAAGATGTCAGTGGCGGTGGTAGTTTAAAGTGGTAGATGCTGGGTTGGTTCAATTTAACAATAAATTAAAATCATTTTAAACTGTAAGGGAATAAGTCACTTACTACTGTGTAGATAAAGCGCATGTGTGGTGACGCATAATCCCATGCAAGTTTTAGATTGTCCAAATATTTACTTCCCTGTTGACTTTAGAGCTGGGTTGAAGGGAAACTTTTTTAGGGTCTCTGTGTGGTGAGTACACATGCGGAGTTTAAACAATTTTAAAAACCCGATCTTAACTTATTTGAATAGGATTGCGGTTGATTTTTTAGTGGAATTCAACAGGTGATGCTGCGGACACCAGCATTGATTAAACTTATCAACCTGTGATTTGTCATTGTCAAATGTAATTTGCAAACGGTAGGCTTTTAAAAAATCTTACACTGGATTTAACTAATATTTTCAAATAAAACGAACGGTATTTTCAAAACGGATCTTTTAATAGAAAACATGGGTAAAAAATTATTACTAGTGAAAAATCTAATAATTTTACATTATACTTGACAACGACAAATCACCGATTGACAAGTCCAATCAATGCTGGTGTCCGCAGCATCATCTGTTGAATTACAATTAAAAACCAACCGTAATCCTATTCAAATAAGTTAAGATCGGATTGGCCAAAATTGTTCACAGTTCGCATGTGCAATCACCATACAAAGACCCTAAAAAAGTCTCCGTACAACCCCACTCTAAAGTCAAAATATTTGGACAGTCTAAAACTTACATGCGTTTTCCTATGTTTCCAACCAGGATGCACTACCCGGTGTACTGCCTGCACCAACGGTTTTACTCGCATCAATAATTTAGATATTAATTATATTTTCAATCGTTAAAAATGATATTTACTAACTAAGCGGGTAAGGGAAAGGCCTCACCCCCCGGAGCGCAACTGGAAAAAGCAGAATTTAAAACAAAAAATATCTAACGTTGCATTTTTTAAAAAATGTTTAAATGATCACTAATAACTTACGTTGTATTATTTACAGGAGTTTGTTATCCAGAGATCAAAAGGGTCACCTAATAGCTGGTGTGTATTTCAAAGTCAAACCTAAAAATGATGAGTTCACTGTGTTCTACCAAGACATGGGCAAACAGCGAGTTAAAATGAATTTCTCTGCTCTCTCGCAACCCGAGGTAAGTTCTTAATAATTTTATTAATGATGACAATATTGAGCCGACAGAAAAAAAACGCCGTAGAATCAAAATGTTCTTATTAGCTTTGATTTCCTAAATAATACCGTTTTTTAGGCGAAGGAAAAAGTAAAACGCTAGCTGTATTATCATATAATTATTTCTAATTGTTAAATTTTTCTTTAATTTTTTTGCTTTTATAAAATTTCCAATTCTGTTTTTATTTTTTATAGGTTTTTTTAAAGACTTGGCGAAAATTTAGTTTTAGTTTTTCATAGCCATTTTTTAGATTCTAGAACTTGTTATCAGAAATTAATTAGGACGTTTCGCCTTTCGGGTACCATCATCAGGTTTAAGGACCTGTATTTTTTAATGCAATTTCGCAGGTCATGTGTCTAATAAATTATTATCTTGTGATATTCGAACGCGCTAAAATTTCCCATGTTAAAGTGCGGTTTTCTTGAAGTGAATTACAAAAAAATTAAACAAATTATTGATTTTTTTTCACCAATGGAAAGGTGCCTAATGGGCGTGAGAAACCTATTTTCATGGAGAAAAAAATATAGAGGAAAAAGATATTTAAGCCAAAAAAAAGTGCTAAAATTCATTGTATTCTAAAAAATATTGAGGAGTATTTATTTTTAGGAAAAATAACTTTCTCGCATTCTCCAATATCTGTATAGTCTAATTTAAAAAAGTTTTTAAAAATTAATTAATAAACATGGACGGGATTCGCTTCAAGTGAACGCAATGCTTTTAATATACAGGGTGCTATAAATTCGTGTGCGTATAAGTTGCGTATTTTGGGGCTTAATAATTTGATGAAAGAAAATTGTAAATAGTCCGAATATCTTCGGAGATATCGAAAGAAAACAGAAATTTTTAGTTTTGGTTTTTAATTTTTTAAGCCTCCATGTTTGACTAATGATGTGTTATTTGATGACAAAACGTTAAAATTTCAAACACTTTTACATTGTGTTAAATTTCTAAAGGTTAGAAGTCCCTAAAACTGTATTTAAAATTCCAGGTCCGTAATTAAAAAAATTGCTTGAGGTTGGTATCTAAAGAACGAAACGTCGAATTTGAAAACTAATAATGCCACCTTATAGAACTTAAAAAACGCCTATGAAAGTGTTTTTTGTTTTTTCCTAAGTTAAAAATGAAGGCGCAAAAAATTAAAAACCAAGAATAGAAATTTCGGTTTCGGTTTTCGGAAAGCATTCGAAATATTTACACTTCTTTTTCACCAAATTATTAAACCCCAAAATACGCAACTTTCATACAATCTTCGTATCTCTTACCGGTTTCGACATCGCCTTGTACGCACACGAATTCGTAGCATCCTGTATATAGAGATATAATTTCGCATTGAGCTGGTAACTTTGGAGAAGAATTTAGAAATATTGTTCGGATTCACTTAAGTCCTTATTAATACTCTAAGCCTTTATTATAGAATTAAAATTTTAACAACAGTATCTATTTTTTTACAGATCAACGAGGATATATTAAAAAAACTGAACATCGCAAATGAGCAGCTCAGAATGCCCAAAGGAAAACTGCTCAGTATGCTACAATTATGCGGACAGCTTTTAAGAAACGACCACTATCTAAGAGAAACGTTGGCGATAGAAAATCTTATCAACGTCATGTCAGAAAACAACTAGAAGTGGCTAAAAATACCTTGGTTAATTTTTGACTGGATAAAAATACCTTGGTTAATAATTATTAACTGGCTAAAAGTATCTTTGTTCATTTATAAGGACTCAAGGATAACTTGGTTCTTGTATAAATGGCTATTTTTAATAATGCCTCGGTTTATTTACGAATGGTTAAAATCATTTTTGTTAATAACTTATAATTGTCTCGAGATACCTTGGTTTATTTATATATGGCTAAGGATATTTTGGTTTATTTATAAATGGCTGAAGCTAAAGATGCCTCGGCATATTTATAAATGGCGAAAAAAAAATTTCCTTCGTTATAAATGCCTAATAACATTAACATGGGCAACTTATAACCGGCCAAAACTACCTTCCTTAATTATTATTCATCGCTATATATTTTTGTCTATCCTCCTTATCTTGTATTTAATTATTTATAGGTATATTATGTAGTTTATTATTTTTTAAATTTATAAATAATAGTGATCTGCTTTCTTTGTTGTTACGTTAGGATGTCTATATAGGGATTTTGATGCAGTAGTGTTAAATGGTAAGAAAACAAAAAATAATAAAATTGATTGTGGAGTACCACAAGGTTCTGTTTTTAGTCCTTTAATCTATATAAATGACCTTGTAAAACGAGTGGTAGTACTAATACTGCTAGTTTTAGTAGAGATCAGTACTATCAGTTGGTCTAAGAACTTTGTTGTTTTCTGTAGTTAAAGATGTCAATGTCAACGTTGTTTTTATTTCTACTGTTTAAATTCGTATTTTTTTTTAAATATTATGTTTATTATTAAAAATAATTCTAAATACTTTATAATAAGGTAAAAATCCGAAAAAAAAAATTGAATTTTATTTTAAACAAGTTTAAAATAATTTTAAACAAGTTTAAAATAATTTTAAACGTTTGATTTAAAACACAGTTTAAAACATATATTAAAACATTAGTCCATCTTTAAAACATCTTGGTGAAAAAAAATTTTTTAGATTATTTTTTTGAATTGATACATCAGGTATTCGGATTAAACATGATTTTAGCAACTTTGACAACATAACTCTTTTCACAATGTGCTACTGAACACGCGTTTCTCATTAGCCTAAATAGATTATTCTACTAGTACTATTGAAATGCTCTAAAATAATACGGTAAATGCACTGAAAACATTTTTTTTCAGCTGTGCTTGTCACCCTATGTTATTGTTTAGTTTTAACTAAATCCATTCAAAAACAACTGCTACATTAAACGGCAGCAGTCAGCACTGAAAACTACGAGAACTTGGATTTTGGTTAGTATGTAGTTAGTACAGTGAAGTCCGGATATAGTGAACTCGAAAAGTGCATCACTACATCCGAGGTCTACTATAAAAGAAAAGTGGAAATTGCGTAATTGCAAAAATGTGCGAATCTTTATCATTTTTTGTGCCATCTCTTTCACTAAAGGAACACTGACCATGACATCTTCCTCATGTGCCTCCTCGTCCAGCTCATCATCCCTCAATTCTGCATGTGTCACTGAAAAAATTACATATTTTAATGTTACATTACCAGTAATACTATACATACCTGTTGAGACTGACTGAATCCCCAGGGGATTCCCCGAAAAAGTTCACTATAAACGACAAATGTATCTTAACCTTGATGAAAATTGGTTCACTTTACCCGAGAGTTCATTATATCCGGGTTCACTATAAACGGTAAAAAATTACATTGCTCTTATGGGAAATTTTATGGGTATTTGAAAAAGCGTTCATTATAACCAAGTGTTCACTTTAAACGAGCTTGCTATATCCAGAATCCACTGTATATCTGAAACGTTTTTTGTTAAAATTATGTATCACTTAAATTATAAATTAAGTATTCCCTGTCTTTTCGAATAATTTAATCTTTCACATAACTTATAGTTATTTTTAGTAGTTGAGTCTTATTGTTACAACCGGTGGGTGTTACTTATTAAAAGATTGCAGACAATGACGTTTCTTTAATGATCAAAGAGTTTTGAACTGACACCCCCGTATTCACTAAATGGTTTTAAATTTAGATCAGCCAAATATTTAAATCTTATTTGTCGGGTTGGCACAAAGAAGTTTAATAATATAATAATATTTAACCAGCAAGTTTGACTGTAGCATACATAACATGACAGAAATAATTTTCTCACAATCATACTTGCCCGATTACCTTAATTTTTAATTTACTTATCAGGCACTTTTGATTGTCAGTACATAATGCCTGTCAAAGTAATTTATGTCACAGTAGAAGTTGTTAAACGTAGTTTATTTGGCTATATTTAACACGTTGACTGCCACCTCGGTCTATAAGACCGAAAAATGAGTGGTGCAACCATTTAATCTGATCTGAGTGTGCGATGTTGCTAATTCTACTACAGTGTAAACTATGAATTTCATTAAATTAACTAAAGGAAGAATCGTATTGCTTCCTTAGCGATCAATGGCCCTTATTGTAAAAGGTAGCCGAAGGAACCTATAGTAACAAAAATAATATAACAAAACTTATGTAGGTACTTCTGATAACAATATGTATACATGGCTGTGCCTAATCAGGCGGTATTGTTAACGTAACCATATACATATTATTTATATTTATCTACTTTCATTTAGTAATGTGAATTTTACAGTTAGAAATTTGTATACCAGAAGTGGATGTGATGGAGCCCTTTACGTTCGAATTTCCAATCATTAAAATATCCCAAAAGGATTTTCTCATACACTTCCTTTATTTTGTTAGCTTTGCACCAACCGTCAAACTGATACTCCAACTCATACCGCGCCTTGGATTTTGTTGGAACTAAACTTGAGATCGCTTCGTTTGCCGCTGCTTCTATATCAGAGGGTAAACGTCCATCAGAATCGCTCATTTTAAAAAACGCTTTTTATATTTTTGAATGTGTTTGACAAAGTTTCGACAGTAACCATGCGAAACAGTAACTATGCGAAAGGTAACATAAAAAACTTGATTAGTAAACTTAATAGCAGGTGCATTTTTACAGGTGCATTTTTATTTTTAAAAATGCCTTTTGCCAAATATTTTTATTCATAGATGAAAGTAGATAAAATTTTGTACAATATTCTTGTTGTAAATTCATATTACTACACTCGATGTTTTATTAAACTCGGCTGACGCCTCGTTTGACAACTTTAACATATCGTGTTGTAATATGAATCTTTACAACACTTATATCGTAAATAACTGTTACGATGACCATATTTTTTTTCGGAGTAGGTTTAAAATATGTTTGATTTTACTAAAGAACCTCATTAAATCTATTTTTTTTCCAAAAATTAAAAAATATAATAAACAAAAAAATTAAAAGATTTAAAATTTAAAAATGCATGACAATTTGTGTTATTTGGCTTATTCTCTGTTTGGTCGATAATGGTTTCTTGCAACATTCTAAATATTTTTGACCGACATGAAGGTCAAAATAACAAAGATTGGCAATGGCACAACGTGCTAAGAGCAACATAACAATTTTGAACCGTAGCATTCAATTAGATATAACTTATTATTTACTTATTCACTTCTTTGCTAACCAAACTGTAGGTACGATTTTTTTCGGAAATAAACTCATTCAGCTTCAACTTTTCTTTTATTTGAAACTTGGTGACCGACAACGGCGGTGGCTCAGTGGTGAGTTACTGGTTTTTGACCGTAGCGTTCCGAGTTCGAACCTCGGAATGGGCATACGCACAATAAAAAAAAGTGTGTCCGAATTTTAGTAGGTTTAAGAATGCAGGGAATATTGTGAAATGTATCATCTTCCATTCCACCCCATTCACGCCGGTAACCAGGCCGGATGAGATCGGATATCTCGTGGGATGCGGAAGAAGGTACACACTCCCCAATTATGCAATGACGCAAAAGGAACCGAGGGTGATAGCCCTTGGGGAGAGGGTCGCATGACTGAGGATCTTGGTTCGGAACCCACGTTAAGCTCTATCTCCTCTCGGGAATGGTCTTGGCAGGGAACGAAGCAGTGGCGGCGCCAGGGTTTTTGGGATGGGTGGGCACAAGTGGGCCCGATGATTTTTGAGTAGGCACTACACAAATCAAAAGTGACTTTAAAAAAAAAAGGTCGCCGCCTCCCCCTCGCTCTAAAACGCCATTAGGAGGGGCAAACATAACTTCCCTCTTATCCAAAGTGACGTCTAAAAAAAAGGTCATCGTTCTCTTAAAACCGAGTGTGTCGTCACGCCGCGAAAACTACCCGTTTTCGTATTGTGACGGTTCGAAAAAAGAATAAAAACGAAAATGAAACTATTTATCGCTATTTATTCGACTTTTGCATTAGTTATTCTAGAATACGCGCTACCAAAACGATTATTATTTCCCGTATAACATTTTTTCGAGTGACAATTTCAAAACCGCCATTGCACTCATTTTTCTTATATCTCAGCCCCCTTGACTATATTGTCCTACCGTCATTCCCCGGTTTAGCAACATCGCCGAGCTATTATTACTCTCTGGCCTGAATATACAACGTTGCCATGAAAATAAAAATACGATGTTGCCAAATTTACAAAAAGACCAAACTTAATACAAAAATGAAATGGTTCTGACACCGAGCTTGAAACTAACATACAACACTACTCTTTTCTCATCAAAGGTTTTATAATTACAAAACCGAATCCATCAATTTTGGGGGGGCACCAGGGTGGGCACTCATGTTAATAGGAGGGCCAGTGCCCATTCTGCCCCCCCTGGCGCCGCCGCTGGAACGAAGAAGAGGTAATAATACGAACAAATACTGCATTTTCACCACATCGTGCATAGTATAATTGCGTCTGGTAATGACAATAAAAAAAAAATTATACACAAAATATTATATAAATGAATTTTATGAGAATTCAGGGGTCAGTTGAGATTTGGAATATAATATCGGGGAATCGTTTGTAATTTTAATGGAAAATAAGATGTAACATGAATACCCGTAATATTTCTATTTTTATGTTCTGCATGGCGGATGATATATTTTAAACCTATATAATTAAAACTTAAAAAATATTTTTTAATAAGGTATCATCCGCCAAACTAGAAGTTCTTGTAAACCTTAGTAAAATGGTTGTACTAAATTTTGAATTAGACAAGCGAGGAAACGATGCCGCGTTTCACGTTGGTATGAAACGCTCTTAATGGTACAAACATCAAAGATACAAAAATTACTTATTCAGTAACTCTAAATAAACAAAAATATAAAATAAATTCGATAGTCTTAGTCGTTTTTAACTAAACATAATAAGCGTGATGTACACCCAAAAACGATGGTAGACTCTTAATAAATTGCGTTATTTCGATAGAAAAATCAAATAATAGTAATGCAACTCATATATAAGGGGCGGCATAAGTAAAAATATCAAATTTCAAACCACAATATTACGAATATGAAACCGTTTAAAAATACTTTCAGTACCTTCCATTAAACGTGTCGCGATTGACGAGTTGCTTTATTACTTATTTAATTTTAAAAAAATTAGAACTGTAGGTATCCTAAATTATACAAACATGTTTAATAAAAATGTAAAAAAGAAAAGTGTAACGAATAAAATTCGAGACAAAAGTACTAAACAAAAAGTTAAAAGAAGAAGAACCAAAATATTTAATCCAAGAAATTTTCTTATTAAACGGGTAAGTTTTTTTGTGCTCAATTCAGCGGCAGCCTAAGGGTATCGGCATTCAGGGCATTATATCATTTTGGGACCCCCTATTCCAGTAACGATACCAGGATATTTTATTTGATATGAAGTTGGTTAAAAAGTATTAGTCGTTTTTTTTCAGATTTGTTCGAAAGGTCGAAAAGGCGAAGTTCAGGTGTAAAAAGTTAGTTAAAAGGTTATAAAAATGTCAACATAGTTAATAGTATTATACAGGGTGATTCACGTTGAGTGGCCTATTAGAAGATCTCGAAAACGAGTAAACTTATCTTTCTAAAAATTTGATAGCAGGCATTATTGGCTTTGAGCTTTTAAAACATTGTCTTTTGAGGTTTTTGTTACTTCCGGTTATACCGGAAGTTAATGCCAACTTTGCTATTTCAAATGGAACACCCTGTATATTTTAGCATTTTTGATTACGTTATTAAAATTTAAATAACTTTTGTTAATATTAATCTATTCCTATCTCTAACCGTTTTTGAGATATGAATTATAAAAGGATTTTTTTGTGTAAAAACGCTCCGAAAAGAAAGTTTAGTAACTCTAAAACTAATGAAGGTAAACATTTAAAATTTTGTAAGCTTTCAAGTAACACATAGATCTTTAGGTTAAATTACTTAGACTTCACGTTCTTTACACAGGGATTTCTTAAAATTGTACCAATGTTTCCATTTAAATAAATGTGCATAAGTCAATTTTTACAAATGAAACACCCTATTTTTTAGCATACTAGCGTGTAGCGAATTAAATTTCCTATCTCAATGCCTAATATGTTACAATACACATTTTTAGTCGTTTTGGAATTATGAGCAATTTAAATAAAAAATCTTAAAATTTCTGTTTGTGTTTATTTTTGAAAAGAAGGTTTCGACTGGGATTTTCGTTTGACTTTGAGCTTTGTTACCATTTGCTATTAAGCGCTTATATTCGTTGCTTAGCTATTTCTAATTTTCAAAGTTAAAAGAAAATCCCAGTCGAAGTCTTCTTTTCAAAAATAATGTCGCATTAACACAAACAAAAGTTTTAAGATGTTTTATTTGAATTGCTCATAATTCCAAAACGACTAAAAATGTGGATTGTAACATATTAGGCATTTAGATAGGAAATTTAATTCTCTACACGTTGTTAAGCTAAAAAATAGGGTGTTCCACTTGCAAAAATTGACTTATACACATTTATTTAAATGGAAATATTGGCACAATTTTAAGAAATCCCTGTGTAAAGAACGTGAAGTCTAAGTAATTTAAACTAAAGATTTATGTATTACTTGAAAGCTTACAAAATTTTAAATGTTTACCTTTATTAGTTTTAGAGTTACTAAACTTTCTCCTCGGAGCGTTTTTACACAAAAAAATCCTTTTATAATTCATATCTCAAAAACGGTTAGAGATAGAAATAGATTAATTTTACCAAGAGTTATTTAGATTTTAATAACGTAATCAAAAATGCTAAAATATACAGGGTGTTCCATTTGAAATAGCATAGTTGGCATTAACTTCCAGTATAACCGGAACTAACAAAAACCTCAAAAGATAATGTTTTAAAAGCTCAAAGCCAATTATGCCTGCTATCAAATTTTTAGAAAGATAAGCTTACTCGTTTCCGAGATCTTCTAATAGGCCACTCAACGTGAATCACCCTGTATATAACAATTATACATACACAATATCTGTTCTTATTAATTGCCTCAATATTGATTTAAAAAGACGACTTTCCTCATCGTAATACAACCAAACTAGTTTTTATTCTGCATAGTCCATATAGGTGTTTGCGCAGGTCGGGTTTAAATTTTAAGAGATCCAGCACTTTTAGGTGATTTGTATAACTTATAAATGTGGTAACTAAAGGATCTTTGAAAAAGCGCAGTACGGTGTTTAGGTGGTGTTATAAGCGAAGACGTTTTGTTGCGAATATTGACATTTAAGACATCTGCTCTAAATTTTATTTTTTTTTAAATAATTATTTAGGTTGCTTGCGGGTAACAACCGAATGATGCAAGGAAAGACTCAGTAAATGAAACCTATTCCTCATACTTAGCCATTCCAGATCTCTGAGTTAATGTGAAACGTGGTCAAACTTTGGTATTCCAAATATATATGTACCGTATGCAAGAATTCTGCACTTTTTGAAGTTTACCCATAAGTGCGTTGTTCAGGCGTGGAGAGAATACCGAGGAGCAATAGTTAACGCATGACAAGATCAGGGATTCACAGAGCATAGTTTTGACATTACGAGACAACACTTTTCTGTGTTGAAATAAAAGTTTTAGACGCAAATATTCCTTTTTTAAAACAGTTTAGAATATGCGATCGAAATAAAGTACCTATTTAAAGGATGATAGCGAGGATAAATGATGGAATGAACCACATATTAGAGGACTGCACTGGCTTGTCTTTCATCCCGGGCCACTTAATTAATAAAGGTTCGCGTTTTTAGGCCCTAACAATTTTTGCCGGACCTGTGGGGCTTACCGTGCCTATCGGGTCTGACGGGCCGGCCGGTCTTTCGGGTCACCCTTGGTTTGCTAATGTGCTTTTTTTAAAAGAAATATTTGTAAAATAATTATCAAGAAAATATGATAAAATACTGTACCAGTATTTTCTATACGGGCCCTAATATTTTTTTCGGGTCTGGCGGACCTTCCAGGTCTACCGGGCTGCTCGATTTTGGTTAATGGGCTGGACCGGACCGCGTCGCAAAATTCCGGCACGGGACGAGCCGGGCGAGCCGTGAAATTACGGCCCGTGCAGGGCTCTACCTCATATTTTGATCGCTCGTTGTTTGAAATGCACTAGAACATATGAAAATGGTAAAAGAAATTTTTTGAAGAAAATTTTTAAACGGAACATTTTTGGTAAGTGTAAAATTTTCTGTACGAACAAGGATTTCTGAAGAAAACGTCAAGAACCACTGCATGCAACCACCAAGGGGTGTTTTTTGAGGGTAAAGCTCCCATTTGAGACTTGGGAAATTTTTCACACCACAAAACTTGTATTCGATTATTTTAGGTCTAATATCAAAGGCCTACTGTATTTATATTTAATTTTAAAAAACTGTTTATCTTGAAATGGGATGTGTATGCTGAATTGACCATAATGTACTAAAAATAAAACAAAAGAATGACCGTGAAGGACGACTATTATCCATTTGTTGATGCATAATATAAACGAATTAAAAATGAGCCCACCAATCTACCTAATTTAGCCGATAAATCTATTGTCATTTGTTGAATGCATCATCGCTATAAAATTATCCCAGCGATGTTATAGTCTGAATGTCCAAAAATAAATACAGGTATAACAGGTTTGTTGGCATAAGATGCACTATTAAAAAATGTTTTTCACAAGGTTTTTAGATTTTTTAAATGCAAAACTCTCCTATCATTAATATTTTTTATGTGTCTTTTTTACCTAAAAAGTGTGTTATTTCTATTACTTCCGATTATACCGGATGTAACTGACAACTTTATTATTTATATAAATAATAAAATACCCTATTTTTTAGCGTACCAACGTGTAGAGAATTAAATTTCCTATCTAAATGCCTTGTATGTTACAATACACATTTTTAGTAGTTTTGGAATTATGAGCAATTTAAATAAAAAATCTTAAAATTTCTGTTTGTGTTAATGCGACATTACTTTTGAAAAGAACGCTTCGACTGGCATTTTCATTTAACTTTAAGCTTTGTTACCATTTGCTATTAAGCGCCTATGTTCGTTGCTTAGCTCTTTCTAATTTTCAAAGTCAAACGAAAATCCCAGTCGAAGTCTTCTTTCAAAAATAATGTCGCATTAACAGATTAACACAAACAGAAATTTTAAGATTTTTTATTTAAATTGCTCATAATTCCAAAACGACTAAAAATGTGGATTGTAACATATAAGGCAATGAGATAGGAAATTTAATTCTCTACACGTTAGTAAGCTAAAAAATAGGGTGTTCCATTTGGAAAAATTGACTTATGCACACTTACTTAAATGGAAACATTGGCACAATTTTAAGAACTCCCTGTATAAAAAACGTGAAACCTAAGTAGTTTAAACTAAAGATCTATGTATTACTTAAAATCTTACAAAATTTTAAATGTTTACCTTTATTAGTTTCAGAGTTACTAAACTTTCTTCTCGGAGCGTTTTTACACAAAAAAATCCTTTTATAATTCATATCTCAAAAACGGTTAGAGATAGGAATAGATTATTATTAACAAAAGTTATTTAGATTTTAAGAAGGTAATCAAAAATGCTAAAATATACAGGGTGTTCCATTTGAAATAGCAAAGTTGGCATTATTTTCCGGTATAACCGGAAGTAATAAAGACGTCAACACATAATGTTTTAAAAGCTCAAATCCAATTATGCCTGCTATCAAATTTTTAGAAAGATAAGTTTACTCGTTTCCGCGATCTTCTAATAGGCCACTTAACGTGAATCACCCTGTATTACTAGTAAAATTTAAAAAATATATAGATTGTGTGTCGTATAATATATTTTTAATTTAGGACTCTTATGTCGGGTTGCACAATGAATTTTAATAATAATTAACTAACCAGCAAGTTTGACTATGACATACCTACATGCCATTGGCAGAAATAATTTTCTCACAATTATACTGGCCCGGTTACCTTAGTTTTTAATTTACTGTCTGTCAATGTAGTTTTTGTCACAGTCAAACTTGCTGGTTAGTTAATTCTGGTTAAAGATCTTTGTGCAACCCAACTTAGAGTCACTATGATTATATTTATACCATCATAAAAACGAACTCTTACTTTAAAAAAATACAAAGTAGATCCTCACTTATCTTGTATATTAATTTATTTTATCTTCAAATAATACACCCTGTATATTATCGACCAAACTATGACTATCCTCAAACAATCAAAACACAGGCGATGAAAATCGCAACGCAATTCAATTTTAAACCGACCACCAGCGCTATTTTCAGACTGTTTCAATCAAAGTCAAATCGCGAAAAAAATTCAAATTTTTAGTTTTTTGAAAGTGTTTAGTGTTTCTTTGGTGATCTTTTTTGGAGGTAAGTAATAACAATTGTTAAATTTTAAATTGGTAAGGGGAAGAGAATGACTTGATGTCTATCTAGAATACAAATAATGTTTTCGTGCTTTAGCCAGTTTTTGCCAACCAATAAAGCCAAGCTATTCGAATTATCAATCGCTTATATATCGCCATTTACTAATTCCTTAAACCTAAATTACGGAGATTTCTGTAAAAAAATCCCGTGCAAAGCAAGAGAAAAAATGATATTAAGGTATTAGAGTCCGCAAACTCCAAAAACACAAAGTAAAGCACAAGAGTTATCAACAGTTTTAGAATCAGGAATCAGCTTGTGTATATATTTTTTCGTTGGATAATCAGTTACGCGATGTAGAGAAACAAATTTTAAAAATCAGAATTATTTTATTTAAAAACTAATTTTAAAAAACGTGCTAAAAAGGGAAGCTTCGTAAAATCATTAAGAGACTTCCATACCAGCGTGAAACGCGGCATCGTTTTCTAGCTTGTCTAATTAAAAATTTAATACAGAAATATTACTAAGGGGTTCATAAGAACTTCTAGTTTGGCGGAATATACCATTTTTTAAGTTTTAATTTTATAGGTTCAACTTATATCATCCGCCATGCAGAACATAAAAATATAAATATATATTCATATTAATTTCTTATTTTCCATTAGAATTACAAATGATGCCCCGATATTATTTTCAAAATCTCCAATGACGCCTCGTAAAATTCGTTTATATAATATTTTGTATACACAAAAAATAAAAAATATGCACGATGTGGTGGAAATCCACTATTTGTTCGTTATGATTCATCGGCTACTGTTTGCTCTTAATAAAGTTTTAGCCATAAAGCCCAAGAGCGTAATCATGGGCGGTAGAAAATTAGAAAAGGGTTGCAAGTCAGGAACGCTAATATGAAACCAGTTAAATTAGTTTAAATTTCTACAATTTTGGTATTGGGCAGGATGGTTTGGAAAAATCAAGGCGACGAATGTAGTCCAGCGATTTTACATAGTGCTGCAGCCCTGCAGCAGCGGGCCATGTAAAGGATAAAAAATACAGTTCCTGTCTATTTTTCTTTCTGTTCTTATTTAGCACTATGATAGATCGCTCGACTACATCCGCGATGGCCGAAAGGCGACTCGCCGTATAGAATTGGGAAGAACTTCACGACTCTTTCCAAACGTCTTTCTTGTTCTTTTAAATCAAATTTCGCGTATTTCTAGTGCCAAATCATATAGGAAAGAAATTTCCTTTCCATATTTTCCATGTTTTTTTTTCTATTTCGTAAGATGGTTACGCTGCTGCAGCCCTTATGGAAATCGTAAAAACGTGTAATTTTTTTTATTTCTTGGTGAAAGTAGTTACTTAAAAGTGGGTTTAATAATATAGTTATTTTTAGGCATTAGCCCGTAATTTAATTAATAAATAATGTTAAAATAAAACAATAATATAGTTGTTTTTAATAAATTAATATTTGAACATTTTTAGAGCTCGATAAAAAATGGTTCGTGGACCTGCAATCGGTATTGACCTAGGCACAACATATTCATGCGTTGGAGTTTGGCAGCAAGGCAAAGTGGAAATAATAGCAAACGATCAAGGTAAGAAGATACTTTTTATTAAAGCTTACCACAAAAGTTATATGGGAATTTTTGTTTTAAACTTTTTAGGTGATTTGAAAATAAGAGTTTGTATAATAATATCTACTCTTATAGTATCTGTTTGTTCCTGCGTGGTATACCAAAACGCTGTGAGTTAAAATAAATAAAGACAATGCACATCTAAAACTATTCTATCATTCAAGAGTAGATATGATTATGATGTCTATATCTCAATTCGAGCGTGATATAGACAATCTACTCGAAGTGTATATTAGGTGAAATGTTTACTGGTAATCTGACCGGAACAAAAGAAATGCATAGGTATTTACTTAACCCGGTTTGTTTTAATTTAAACAAACAGATAAAACCGAGAGCGTACAATATGGTACTATGACCAGTAGCGAACTGCCCATCGGTTATCCCTACCTAAAATACTCAACCTGCAACTTACTAGCTACGTACATCCTATGAAACCTACAAAAAGATGCTTGCAGGACAGAGATAAAATACAATACATTAAATTAGGTATATTTTTTCTAAGACCCAACTTACAAACCTTACTAAAAAAAAATTTTAAACTCAGGGATGGGGGTTTGAACCTACGATCATAGGATCCAAAGTCGTGCCAAATGTCGGCTGATTAAAATATCATCAAAGCGCGTGTTTTCAGGCAATTTTATTTGAAATTAAATTGCACCTAATGTAAAATGGCCTGAATACCTAGATCCCTTATTAATACACCATGTCAAATGCTTTAGACACGTCACAAACTATTGCCACACACATCTATTTCATATTCCTCCTGTCATAAATCTAATTCAGAATATCATGAATTGTACTCTCTGTAGATGAATCAGACCCGAAACCATGTTGACTTTAACTTAGTGTCCGTTTAAAATATATGAAAGAAAACTTAGCGGCAAGCGGACAAAGTGGTGCATCTATCTTTTGCATTAAAGTACACAGGGACGCCAAAGGTAATGGGTTCCCTGGGGTACAGGTAGACAATGATAGGCTGTTTCGTCCTTGTTGGGACCCATCAGAAAGCCATAACCTGTAAGCAATTCCAAATACAGCGAAAATATGTTTTCAAGATGATTTTAGCAATAAATATATGATGAAAACCTAGTATCGCCATCTGTTGGAATCAACTAAATGCAGAAGATAGCTATCAGACGTGAAAACGTAAACCTTTAATAATTATTCTATTATTTTTCTTATTTTTAAAAATATCTTAAAAAACATATTTTCGCTGTATTGGGAATTGCTTACAGGTTATGGCTTTCTGATGAGTCCCTTTACCTTTGGGGTCCCTGTGTACTTTAATGCAAAAGATAGGCGCACTACTCTGTCCGCTTGCCGCTAAGTTTTCTTTCTATTAACTTAGTACTTCATTAGGCTATATAAATATCAACATACGATTATGGACAACTTTCTCTGTTATTTCTTTAAAGGTAATCGAACCACACCCAGTTATGTAGCCTTCACCGACTCAGAACGATTAATAGGCGATGCCGCCAAAAACCAAGTTGCTATGAACCCTAGCAACACCGTGTTTGATGCTAAGAGACTTATTGGAAGAAAATTCGACGATTTCAAGATCCAGCAGGATATGAAACTATGGCCGTTCAAAGTTATAAACGATGCGGGGAAACCTAAAATACAAGTTCAGTTTAAAGGTAAATTAAGGAAATTTAAAAAAATACAAATATATAGGGTAGTTCCAAAGTTGATGGTTCTTTTTTAACTGTAAGTAGAAGTCGAATGTTCAAATAACTTTTTTTTAAAAGAATAATTTTTTTTATAAAAATCGAAACAAGATAACATAAACACCACGCTACTAGTTGAGGACCAATTTACTGCGAACTTATATGTCGGTTATTATTGGATTAATTGACAGAAATTAGGCTGTTTTGATGCACATGCCAAATACTGGTTATAGTTTTGACCAATTGGTTAAAAAAAATTATCTGTCCTGGGAATTATATCACAAATACGAGGCTATATTTACTTTTTGTACGAATTAGAGAAAAATAAATTCTGCCTAGGTACCAATGTTTGCCAAAAATTTTATTTTTGATTAAACTTTGGTAGGGAGTAGTTGTGACTATTACGCAGTGGTTTGATTTATCGCTATAGAGGCACTACCCTAAAAATAATTTTAAAATAAATTTTATTAAATTAAAATTTTAAAATAAAATTTAATCAATTCAATTTTATCTGCAGCAGCTATATTATTTGTTGAAGTTACAAGTGTACACATAAATATAAAATACACTTTTCATGAACACGATACAAGAAAAAATAAAAATTTAAAAACCGTAAAAATAAAAACCAATTTTGGACAAAAATCAATTCTTCATGATGGTATAAAAATTTATAATAATATTCCAAAAAAAATTAAAAATACAATCAATATAAAAAAGTTCAAATATTTATTTAAAAAACATTTATTAAAAATATAACATATTCCTGTTCTCTTTGTTATATAGGATACTATAATTATGGTATAATTTTGACTCTTAATCTTAATTTTTTTTTTGTTAATTAGAAATTTCCCTGTAATAAACTTTTGTAAAGTTGGTTGGGAAATTAAATAAATAAATGTATATTTAAAGGCTTAAGATAATAATGTTTCATGAATGATAGACGAAGTTTGGACTTGCAGTGTTTTTAAATCACAAATTTAAACTGATATCTCGCCAGTCGTCCCCAGGTAAATAATTCACCTGAAGAGGGCTATAGATACTTACTAGTTGAAACGTTGTGATTTAAAAACAAATAAAGACAATTGTGACAAGTGATGTTTTTATAAAAGTACTATTAGTTGATCAAGTTTGCATCAGTGTCTATGTAAATGTTAGAGACAATGATGTTTTTTGAATCATAGAAGAATTTTGGACTTACATTGTCTTTATTTGTTTTTAAAACACAACGTTTTCACTATAGTATCTCCAGTCATCTTCAGGTGAATACTAAACAATAACTATTTATACTTACTAGGTACACTGAAGCATAATTGAGATGGGTGCAGTCATGCGCTTAATTCGTGCGTGGTCTTATTCTAATATTACATTTAACAAAGGTTCTATCTAATAAAGGGCTTACTAAAACAACCTTTGTTCTGGTCTAAGGTAGAGCTTCCTTGAACTTCCTCCATCAGTGTGGTTCTTTTGCAGCATTTCGGCTTCTGTCCAAATTATAAGAAGGCCGTGTATTACTGCATTCAAGCGTGGTCAGCTGCACCTGATTTTTCGGTCTCTCTTTTCAGCGCATTGTTTCTATGTTTTTTAATTTTTACTTTGAGTGGTCTTAGTGTCTCAATAATATAAAATTGGCCACATAAGCAGAGGATATGGATTCAGAGCTAGTATAAATAGAGCTAAAGTTATCATTCACTATTCCCTTGAAGCAGGGCCGTAGCTAGACGTTATTCATGGGGGGGTTTAGGTTATTAAATTTAAAAAAAGTTGCATTTTTTGGGTGCCATGCCCTGTTAAATTTGAAAATAGCGCCGCAGGCGAAAAATTTTCGGGGCCACGCCCAAAGTTCGTTTAAAATTTACCTAACTACTATCAAATTTCGAAAATAAAATTATTACCTCTCCTACTCTGCATGGTTGGATTAAATTTGTTTTTGTAAATGTTGTTTTTTACTTTTTTTTTGATATTCCTAGCTGGTTCTTTATTAAAAAAAAAACATTTTTTATATTTGTGAAAATATGAATATTGATAACAAACCAAAATTTTAACATAAGACTGTAACCAGCGTTTTTCAGGCTCCGTTTTTCATGATTAAAAATAAAGTAAATATCGCTCACCACGCAAAAATTGATGATTTTTTCAGAAATGATGTTTTCATTTTAGGAGCATAGATCTAACAGCAGTTTTTGGTGCAAATGCTTATAGGTTTTGAAATACTCCTTGTTAAGTGCCGTTTTGTATATTCATAATAAAGCATTCTCGTTTCTTCACGCACTATTTTTTTTATTATAAATTATCACACTTCTTCCATAAAAAATGTTTCAATTAATTATTTTTTGGTTTGTTGTGCAAATATTTTATTGCATTGGGTTATATTTTTGTTGATTGAAAATAGCGCTAAAAAAGGCAGAACGGAAGAGACAAGTATATATTGGAAAAATGCTATAAAATATTATTCTTTTTACTCGGTTTCCTTCAAAATTGCATCAAAAATCAATAACTAAAACGATATGCGTCTGAAAACCCTAATCTCTATATAAAATAGGACTTTTAGAAAGAAAAGTTTAAAAACTAAACGTTTCCTACAAAACCTTCTAATTGTAATCTAAGCCAAGAATACATTATTTAAATTTAGAGTCCAAGCGTTCAAAAATTAGGTTGCAATTAGATTTTTAGAGCCAAGCTCCGGAGTTCGGAAGGAGCTGCAGCCCCCTCCCCCCCTCCCTCCCCCCCAATACGCCACTGGGTCGGACTGACCACAGAACAGGACTGACTAAACGCACTTGTCGGAAATGGAAGTTGTCCAACGGACGGACAAATAAAATTGTTAGTAAATCTTAAGGTGATGAATGAGGTAAAGCGAACGTGGAAGGACACACCTTGATTCATTTAGGTAATATTGTTTTTAGTATCTAATATATTTTAGTAATATTTTTTTTAGAAAAGAATCTTTTCTATCTTCTCTAGTAAGGCTAGGGAGACGATTTTTGAGTTGGGTAGTTCAGTCAAGTAATATATCATGGGGGGGGGTTTGAACCCCCTAACCCCCCCCCCCCCCCCTTACCTACGGCCCTGACTTGAAGTCCACTAGAACTACTGACCAGTTAAAACGTTGTGATTTAAAAACAAATAAGGACCATACAAGTCCAAAACTCTATTACACTAAAGATTGTTGTAAAGTAATGAGGTCATGAAACTCAATTTAAATTTCTTGTACAATTAGTCAAGTTATGAAACACAGGTCTTTATTTTTGCTCAATTAATTAAGTTATGAATCACAATTGCTTACAGGTTTTTATTTTTACACAATTAATGAAGTTAGGAAAGGAGGTCCTTTTCTTTACACAATTAATGAAGTTATTATGATATTACATAAGTTTTAGTTATAAAACTGTGTAGTTTCGTTGATAATATCAGAGAAATTAAAAAATAAAATGTTTAGAAAACATAAGACATAATTTCATCATGCATCTATTGTTGTTGTTAATGCTCTCTACAGGATGTTTCAAATTTAACGTAAAACACTATTCTCATTTATACACCCTGTATAAGCCTAAAACTAAAACCGGAATAAAAAATGCATAGTACAACGAAAGAAAAAAGCTACAGTATAAAAAAAAATTATTGAGATCGATTCATTGGTTCTTGAGAAAATCAACTTTAAAATTAAGCATAATTCTTGGTTGTGCGTTATATTTGTGGATAAGTGTATAAACACTTATCAAAATTGTATTGAAATTTAAATTTTTCTCTATGGATTTTTTCAAAATTGATATTTAATTTATAATATTTTTATTTTCTTTCTTTCGAATTAGGCTGTTTTCCTCTTCGTTCGCTGCCAGGGCCATTCCCGAGGGGACCTACAGTTTAACGTGGGTTCCGAACCACGATCCTCAGTCATGCGACACCCCCCAAGGGCTATCAACCCTTGGTTTGTTGACATTGCATGACCTACCGATTGGGGAGTGTGTACCTTCTTCCGCACCCCACGAGATGTCCGATCTCATCCGGCCTGGTTACCGGCGTGAATGGGGTGGGTTGGGGGATGATACATTTTACACTCTTCCCTGCATTCTTAAATCCACTAAATTTCGGACATACTTTTTTTATTGTACGTATGCCCACTCCGGGAATCGAACCCGGGTCGCCGCGGTCGAATGCCAGTAGCTCTACCTCTGAGCCACAACCGCGGTTATATTTTTATTTTGTGTTTTAAAATGTCATTTAAGTAAATATTTCTGTATCAGGTGAAATCAAACGATTTGCCCCAGAAGAAATCAGCTCCATGGTTTTAATAAAAATGAAAGACACTGCTGATTCGTATCTAGGACAAAATGTTACGGATGCAGTGGTAACGGTCCCAGCGTACTTTAATGACAGTCAAAGGCAAGCTACAAAAGATGCTGGAACCATTGCCGGTAAGTTCTGGCCTTTTTTATTTTGAAAAATAGAAAAAGTCATTATTTCTACAGGTATGCGTCAAGCAGAGCTGTGAGTAACTTAAGTAACTAGATAATTTTTAGTAACTAGTTACTTAAAGTAACTAGATACTTAAAGTAACTAGATACTTAGTAACTTAGTTCTTTTTTGAATCATGCCAAAAGTAACTGTAACTTCGTTACTTTTGAAAAGTAACTTGTACCTAGTTACTTTTTAGGAGTAACTAAGTTACTTTTTAAGTGTATAGTTACTCCCAAAAAGTAACTAGATACAAGTTACTTTTCAAAAGTAACAAATAATGCACACCATCAGATGATGACCATGGGGATCGGCGGCCGTTAATCAGATTTTCACGAAGGGACGAGCGGCGAGTCGCGAGCGTTAAACAGCAAACTGGTTGGAGCGCGAAATTTCTTGGAAAGCATTTTATTCTACTTGTTCGTTGTTCGAATTAACACTTCTTAGTTTAGTTTTCTGATGGTAATAGTGGTAGTGTGTACAGGAAAATGAATTATAACTACCTGGTAAATTTATGGTATCTAGTTCAAAAGCATCTTAGTAACTTTTAAAGTTTCGTAGTTACAATTACAAACTAGTTAGTCAAAAGTATCTTAGTTACTTTTAGTAACTAGTTCCAATCAAAGTAACTAGTTACTTAAAAAGTATCTTAGTTACTTTAAAATTATCGTAGTTACAATCAATGTAACTAGTTACTGTAAAAGTATCTTAGTTACTATAACTAGTTACTTTTACTAAGTAACTAAGAACTAAGTTACTTTTAGGTAAAAGTAACTATTCCTTATAAGTATCTAGATACATTTGGGCAAAAGTATCAAAAAAGTAACTAGTTACTTTTACTAAGTAACTAAGTTACTTTTAGGTAAAAGTAACTATTCCTTATAAGT
Source organism: Polydrusus cervinus (assembly GCA_935413205.1). Taxonomy (NCBI): domain Eukaryota; kingdom Metazoa; phylum Arthropoda; class Insecta; order Coleoptera; family Curculionidae; genus Polydrusus; species Polydrusus cervinus. The sequence continues at coordinate 6,530,063 of OW284515.1, forward strand.
ATCTAGATACATTTAGGCAAAAGTATCGAAAAAGTAACTAGTTACTTTTCTGAAGTAACTTTCACAGCTCTGGCGTCAAGTAGCTAAGGTTTTTAAAAATCACACATATACCTACGTTTTTTTTACTTTTATTATTACAGGGTAGTCTAACAAACAAAAACCACTCACAACCACAATGATAGTATCTCGGTTTTGAACTTAGTACTGACGTGTGTGGGGTATTGGGTTCAATGTAATTTCTTCGAGCCGAGCATCCTGGAGCGTTTATAAGGTCTTTACATTTATATAGCACCACTTTGTTGGTTGCTTACAATGACCTGTATATTAGATTTAGTGTTTACTTGAGAACATAGGCGAGTTATTTGGCTCAAACGTATTTTGACATCATAACATAACAGAGAGAGAATTAAAATTTTTGAAAACATAGGCTTTTGGTTTAAAGATACCATTGACTAGCCTCTTTTTGAATAAAATAAACAAATCACGAAATATTGTTAAAAAAAGGAATGGCAAAACGATAGTGGGGGGTAATTTTATGACATTTACAAAGGAAGCGGCAACTTTATTGCTAGGAACTCATCTGTCATGGCCCCTGCTCATTAGTCACCAAAATATTAAAAATAGATTAATTTAAATTTCTCCGCGAACGTACCTATATTACCTTTTACAATATTGTAGCAGTGTTATTTTGATAATGTTTCCAGTTCTGAAACGGAATAACAGCAATTTTGGACTAAAATATGATTAATCAAAATTTGAAACAAAATAGGGGTTTAATTTTTAATCAATCAATTCATTTCACATGAACAACGGTTACTATAGTCCTTATAATTTCTGGCTGAATGCACATCACAACTTGCAAATACATGATCATAACAGAAACAAAAAGTATTGGGTTTGCTATTATCATTGAGTAGGTGAGATTAGGGTTCATTTCAATTGATATTGATAAATAAACAACCTTTGTCATGTCGAAAAAGTTTAGAAGTGGTTCGAAAACAAAAAATATTTATTTGGCTGTATTCTGTAAATATGCAGAGATAGAACAAACACATCCTTATTTTGAGGCACGTGGATTATTTTTAAAGTGAGAGAGAAGCAAGAAAGAGCTGGTTAAAAAGAATGGAGAAATGGCGTGAGGTATATCATCCGGTATAGGTAGTATATCATAACGACTAATATTTTATTGTATTAATTGCAAGTTTATAATAAGTTTATTTTATTTTTATTTTCATGCAACGCCTTTAAAATAAAATGTATGTATTAACGTACTAAAAAAATGTGTTGGGTTATTGTGTATTAAATTGTTGTATGAGATGTATTAAAGATATGTAATTTTAACATTTTCTTAGATAAAAAAATATACAAGACAGGATATTATATCTTAATAAAATATTTCAGATTTTAGTTTTATTTAAGTTCTAAATAAATTATGTACTCATATCGTGTACACGCCTTATTTCGGTTCAGACAGAATTTTAAAAATATACGATTTAATTAACCACATGACTCGAATCAAAAATGACGTCAGAAGCTGTGACGTGTCAGTAATTGTAAGGACTATAACTTTGCTTTACCCATGAAAAGTATAATCTATATTTAAGTGCCGACGTAGGCCGGCACAAAATATTGATTACATTTTTTGTTGCATGGTTAAAATGATCCAACAATAAAATATTCCAAAGTAAAATCGATCAATATATTTAAATTTTCTGATCTTTCAGTTCTCCTGAAGGATATCGGTGTAGATATATGTCTGTTATGCTGCTATTATGAATATTTTCAAAAATGTATTTACGTCAAAGATACATCTTTTAAATTTCATAGTTTTGTGAAATGCCTTTTTAAAATTATAATAAATAAAGAAAAAGAACAATCCAGCCACACAAGCAACATTGACGAAAAAAATCAAATTAAAGATTTAATACCAATTATAACAAAGCATAAAACAAATCAAAACAATGGGCATGACGGAAACTTTATACTTGAATGTTTGGCTTAATTATGTTGACAGATGTAGTGAGTAGTCTTTTTATGTTCAACCGGCTTACTCAAAAAAGCATTCGAGAGGAAGGCCACTTGTTTGAATACCTAATATAAAAAGATTTTTTTACTTTTTGTTGATGATAATGGTAATTACGGGGTGTCCATGAAATGACAACGCTTCACCATAAATTCCTTAACCAAAAATAAGGCGACCTAGGCAAACTTACCTATATGCAATGTTGCTTCGTTTTGCCGCTACGGGGCGCTAAAGTTTTCGAATTAATATTGTTTTTTCGGAATAATATCTAAACGCCTTTATCGATTTCCACTAATTTTGGAACTAAGAATGACCACTATTAATAGCGTGTTTGACGTATACGCCATCTTCTTTTAATACCTGCAAATTTAAGAATGGCGTGTGATTGCATATAGGTAAGTTTGCCTAGATCGCCTTATTTTTGGTTAAGTAATTTGTGGTGGAGCGTTGTACAGTCATTTCATGGACACCCTGTATATATTAATCTTGCGAGATTCCACTGCGTTAAGGTTGACTTGAGTCTTTAAACTTGGCGTAAGTGTGATACATGGTTGAATTAAGGGGTTAAGGAGATTTCAAAAAATAAAAAAAGCAAATTCGTATAAAAAAAAATGTTATCTTTTACCTGGTTATCTTTCAAGAATAATAATTTAAGACATATGCGGAATCATTTCCACGCCAAAGTGTTCGGGACGTTTTTTTTATCTTATGATATTTATAAACCCCAAAAATAATTATATCACAGAACTGTCCATTGCGCGTATACAGTTTATCTAATGTTTTTTACATTTTATTTGATCGTTGTATTTTGTTAATTTTAGAATGATTTTAAAATTTGTTTTTAGGAATCAATGTTCTTAGAATTATTAATGAACCAACAGCAGCAGCCCTGGCGTATGGTCTCGACAAGAATCTGAAAGGAGAGAAAAATGTTTTAATTTTCGACCTAGGTGGGGGCACATTCGATGTATCCATTTTAACTATTGACGAAGGTTTGTATAAAGCCTGTAATATATCGTTGACAGGGTAATTATAAGAGCTTGAAAATAAAACAAACAACTTAATATTTGATGTCCAGAAGAAAAATAAATCATTTTCTTGAGAACTAAAATAGTAACCATAATATAGTCATGGACAAATATATCGAATATTTTTTGTATTCATTATTATTTCAAAATTCATTTAAATAATCCCCGTAAACTTACATGTGCTGATATTAGTTATCTAGTAGGCTGATTACTTACTTGTTTTAACATATTTTGACGTTGAATTACCATTAATGGCGCATATTACTGTCTCTTGTGCATTTTATTAAAATCAATTAATTACATATTTTATGAAAAATTAAAAATTTTCGATCATTATGTCTATGAGTTTATTATTAAAGTGTCCTCTTAACAATACGAGTGTTTGACAGCTGTCAGCAAATAAAAATGTTAATAGTAGTTTGTACAGGGTCATCCAACCTAGACTGAACAGGGGCCTATTTTTTGAGTTTCCCTGTATTTTTATTAAAACCAATATAGCCATTTTGTTTATTCCTGATCACAGAATCTAAAATTTCCATTTAAAATGCGACTTGGCGTAACACAAACGAACTGTGAAGTAAAGTTGTGATTTTTTAAATCTTCTATATTTTTAATTTTTATGAAAGGTCTTTCTTCCTTTCCTGATTCCAAAAATATATTTTGTCTATATTAGCCCAAACCGTTTTTAAGATATGAGCGATCAAATGTTTAAAAAGTTGTGTTCATTCCAGTGTAATACGTCTAGAATGCCTTGGAAATTAAAATATTTATTATGGCCCCCATAACGCTATCCTATCACTATTAACATGGTTTTGTTTTTCAATGCACTCTAGACATATTGAAACCTTATTTTCCAAGACCTCCTATGACGTTATTTTATTGCATAAACGAAATAGCCAAATGGATGACTAAATGGAAAATCACCCTAAACCCACAAAAAACACAGGCCATTATATTCACCAAATCTAGGAAACCGCTACCCAGGCAAATCATATTAAATAACACCCAACTGACATAGTCCAAAAAAGCCAAATATCTGGGTTTACACTTCGACTCCAAGCTTATCTGTAAGGAACACCTGGCCCAAACATTAACCAAAGCAAACAGGCTCCTACACCAGTACTATCCACTAATACATAGAAATAGCAAGCTAAACACCCGTAACAAAGTTATGATCTACAAACTATGGATAAGACCAGCACTACTGTATGCCGCCCCATCATGGTCAACACTCTGCATGACGGGGAAAAGGAAAATACAAATATATCAAAACAAATTGCTACGAATAATAACTAACGCACCATGGTTTGTACGTAATACCACATTACACAGAGACCTTAAAATGGAAACGATCCAAGGCTACATTACGAACACCAGCAACAATTACTTCAACATAGCAGAACAAAGCCAGAACCCGCTAATCCGCCATTCCCACCAACCACAACACCAGGCAGGTCCATACAGGCTACCACGACAATGAGGGACCCAGGTTCAAACCCCTCACACAACACGAACATAATATACTAGTTTTAAGCTAATGTTTTATCAATAATTAAGAGGAGTAGCCTCGCTTAAAATTTTAATCAATGAAGATCCTAATCCATTGCGGGGCTTTTCTCTTCCAAGGCATTATATTAAACTAGAAACAGTTTTTTAAAAATTTCATCATCATACAAATCAAAACGGTTTGAGCTAATATAAACAAACTATATATTTTTGGAATCAGGAAAGAAAGACCTTTCATAAAAATGATAAAATAAATAGTGTGTTCCATTGAAAAAACAACAACTTTACTCCACAGTTTTAAATGACAATTTTAGATTCTACTGTCAAGCATAAACAAGATGGATATATTCGGTTTAATAAACATACAGGGAAACTCAAAAGTAGGGCCCTGTTCAGTCTAGGTTGGATGACCCTGTACAACAAGAGTGGATTCGAAAATTAAAAGGAGAAAGATGAAAATCATCATCGAAACGTCGCCAAAGAAATAAACAGTGGTTCTCAGTACGCATGTCCTTTATTCCCGCTACACTAACACGTTTGATTGCTGACTACCCTCACGGAGTTTACAACGGTACGACTCTACTAATGTTTAATTGAGCCCTGAAGAGGGTAGAAACTAAACTATTGAAACGCCGGCAAAAATTAAAGCACATTTGTAATAAAAAGACAGCCCAATTTTCTCAAGATATTTTCTTTCCTAACTAACTATTTAGGAAATAAACACAATTAGCACACTTATTGTAAGAAGATGCCAAGATAAATGTTTAACTGTTGCCTCAACCAACAATACATTTGAAAGTGATATTTTAAAATGTATTATGAAAATTGTATTTCAAAACATTTCTTTTAATAGATGTAAATACAAGCCCTACTTGATAATGTAAAAAAATTAAGTAACTACCCCGATCAATTCTGAAAGCTTTTTAATGCACTTTCGAATTATTACAATAAAACAGTCCAAGTTATCATAAAATAAATTACAATCAATCAAATTAATCAGGTTGATATCTTTAGGTTCCCTTTTTGAGGTAAAAGCAACGGCTGGCGATACCCATTTAGGCGGAGAAGATTTTGATAATAGATTAGTGAATTATTTTGCCGATGAATTTACAAGAAAATACAAAAAAGATTTACGTCAAAATCCAAGAGCTCTGAGAAGATTAAGAACCGCAGCTGAAAGGTTTGTCACAGTCAGATTAAATAAATACATATACTAAAGTAGTAGAGTTTCGTGTCTGTATAAGTAAATAGAAAAGAAGGTTTTTTAGCGGCAGGCGGACAAAGTAGTGCATCTATCTTTTGCATTGAGTATACAGGGACGCCAAAGGTAATGGGTTCCCTGGGGCACAGGTAGACAATGACAGGCTGTTTCGTTCTTATTAGAACTCATCAGAAAGCCATAACCTGTAAGCGACCCCGAATACAGCGAGACTCTGTTTTCAAGATATTTTTAAGAAATAAAAGTGCGATGAAAACCCAGTAACGCCATCTATAGGAATCAACTCAATGCAAAATATAGTCGTCGACGATAGCAACAATAAACCAAATACGTTAGGCCAACACACCAGTATAGGCAACATTTATAGCATCCCGAAAATTTTTCTACGGATTTGTAGATTCAAATAAGTTCGCGCTGCAGTATACCCACTGGGCGCTGCCAACCCGTAATACAATGCCATGTTTTTAAAATAAAGTAGTAGAGTTTAGTGTCCGTAAAAATTGTGGGGATGCGATAAATGTTGCCTATACTGGTCTGTTGGCCTAACGTATTTGGTTTTATTGTTGCTTTCGTCGACGACTATCTTTTGCATTGAGTTGATTTCTATAGATGGCGTTTTCATCGCGTTTTTATTTCTTAAAAATACCTTGAAAGCATTGTCTCGCTGTACTGGGGGTCGCTTACAGGTTATGGCTTTCTGATGAGTTCTAATAAGAACGAAACAGCCTGTCATTGTCTATCTGTGCCCCAGTGAACCCATTGCATTTGGCGTCCCTATGTACTCAATGCAAAAGATAGATGCACTACTTTGTCCGCCTTCCGCTAAAACACCTTCTTTTCCAATACATATACTTATCTTAAACAAGCAAAAACATTAAAGGATAATCTTTGAAAAAATATAATTCTCCGCGCACTTGTAGACGTGTATAATAGTGCTTTATCTCATAGTCTGGCACGTTACCACTCGACAAAACGTCCTTGCTGGAAAATGTAGTAGGTTAGAGTAATTCAATATTTCAATGAAGAAGGCGGAGCTGATTGGTCAGTTTGATATCCTAACAAGGATGGTTACGAAATAATATCCCGCCAGTTACCTGATATAGTCCTATTATCCAATCCTTAGAATATAAGGAAAACGGAAAATATATAATCCTTAGAATGTAAATTTATACAAAAAAAGTACTTCAAAATTATTTTTTTAGAGCTAAAAGAACTTTAAGTTCAAGCACCGAGGCCTCATTGGAAATCGATGCCCTCTTCGAGGGCGTTGACTTTTATACGAAAATATCCAGGGCCAGGTTTGAGGAGCTGAATTCGGACCTTTTTAAAAGTACTTTAGCCCCGGTGGAAAAGGCTTTGAAAGATGCCCAGATGGATAAGAGTAGTATACACGACGTGGTTTTGGTAGGTAGGTAATAATTGTAGTTAAATTTTAAGATAACATTCGGGATAATTTTATGAATATTGGCGCACTTGAAAAAATTTCCGGAAATAATTTATCCACTGTAGTCTATTTCAGAAAGGTGCACAGTAATAAAAGCTCATTAGGTATGCAAAGGGGCTACAGAGTAACCCAACGAATATTTAAGCCACTTTCATAATTTGGTATTGTTTTCATTGCAAAATTATTTCTCTTCATCAAGTGCAAGTACCCAGTGGCAGCGCCAGGATTTTAGGGATGGGTGGGCACAAGTGGGCCAGATGATTTTTAAGTGGGCACTACCCAAATCAAAAGTGACTTCTAAAAAAAAAAAAGGTCGCCGCCTCCAAAACTTCCCTCTTGTCCAAAGTGACGTCTAAAAAAAAATCATCGTTCTCTTTAAAATATCATACAACACCACTCTTTTCTCATCAAAGCTTTCATAGCCAAATCCCTCTCCCCCCAGAAATTCCAAGTTCCATTACAAAACCAAATCCATCAATTTGGGGGGGGGGCACCAAGGTGGGCACTCATGTTTCTAGGGTGGGCCGGTGCCCACCTTGCTCCCCCCTGGCGCCGCCGCTGGTAGTACCACCCTGGTTTGGGTCAATTTATGGGTTTTGCCTATTGTTATCCATTCACAAACACTGAAAATGATGTGACAAAGGTGTGCATTATGTACATAGTATTAGGTACACTTTTTATTAAACGTAAAAAATACAAAAATACATTATACAGAAATTAAATTATAAAAAATCATAATATTCTTCGTCATCTGAGGAACTGTCATCTCCTCTTAACGTTATAATTAGCGGGTCGATGGTCTGATCGATCAGGTGGTCAAGATACCACATTTTCTACTCTTCTTTTATGACATGATAGACTGCTTTTCGCCTTTTCGACAGTTCTCTGGTGTCACTTCCTTAATGCCTTGACCAAACAGTAGCTTAACGTCTTTCATTTTAAATATCGTGATGTGTCTTGCTAAAAATCCTTTCACTTGCGCCGATATAAGTTGTATAGGATTTATTTCGCAATGATATGGTGGTGTACCCATAATCGGTTTTATTTTTATTTTTTTCATTTTATATGCCTCCATTTCCACACATCGTGTGTTTCATGCCAGGACAACTGCTCCCGACGAAACGCAAGAAATTAAAATGTACTCGTTGCAAAAGAGGTGGTCCTAAGAAGTTAAAATCACTTACCAAAACCCGTTCTTACAAAACATTGTAAGGCCTAATGACAAAAATACCTGAAATTTACGGGGGTTGAGAATTTCATGAACAAAGAAGGATATCAAAAATTTAAGAATTTATTTTGTTCTCTATAAATAGGAGATAAAGAAAATGCCATCCAAAATAATTTAAAATTATTTTTGTGGAAATCCGGTACTTAGAAACTTTGGTAAAAAAAACATACTTCTCTTTGAACCCTATAGACAGTTAAAGGTTAGAAGTAAAAAAAAATCGGAAAAAATGTGCATATTAAGAATTAAATTCTCTTTTAAATTTTGCAAACCGCGCATCGATAGCTTTATTCGTTCGTAAAATATTTTACTCCAAAGTTCACCTAACAATTAGCTCGGTCCGCTTGAATTGTCCAGCAGTTTAGCTATCCTTTTTTTTTTGGAAGTCACTTTTGGAAGAGTAATGAAACATATTATAATACACTTTTTTTTTAGAAGTCACTTTACACTGTCAATAAATCGTTTTTCTTATGAAACTTTTTTGTACCCCTCTCCCCTTAAAAATGTTTTTGTGGACGCCCATGTCAATACATTTTTAACTTCTTAAGGCCTCTTTACATTAGATGCAAGTTGCAAGTGCAAGTCAATGGTAGTTTTAAATCGGAAAAGTCGCTAAGCTGATTAAAATATTATTCTTAATCAGCAGATGCAAGTTTTCCCATTGAAAACGACCACATGCACTTGCAACTTGAATATAATGTAAAAATACTTTTACATTATTCTTTTACAGTATTTTATTTTGTAATTTTTTTCATGATCTGTATGTAACCATCGTTCAATATGTCGTATAAAATTACATAATTTAATAAAATCGACGATGTTTTAGGCGGATCTACAAGAATTCCAAAAATACAATCATTGCTACAAAACTATTTTCATGGAAAAAGTTTAAATCTCAGCATCAACCCTGATGAGGCAGTAGCTTATGGCGCTGCCGTTCAAGCGGCAATTTTGAGTGGCGACCCAAGTTCGAAAATACAGGTAAAGTTATTTTTACGTTATTTTACGTCTGATTTAAGAGCGAAGACTAGACTAGAAGGATATATAATCATTGACTGCATCGGCATGTTTCCCATCCATCGATGTGTAATTTTCTGGACTATGTTCTTATTTACATGCATTACTTATGCGATGTCTCTCTCAGGCATATCATCTAGAACATAGGCAAATATTTATGCCTTTTAAATAGTGTTCAGCTGTAGCATTTTATTTTTGCCTGGAAATCAAGATGTTGACACAAAATAAGTGATGTTGACAATGCGTCAGACATCTGATGACAATTTCGAAGACGGGTTTACATTGTACTAAAACATGATGTGTATTATAGATTTATGAACACAACTGTACATGATACTAAACGGTAATGAATGAAATGAACTCGTACTGAACTACTGGCTGATACGAAACGGACATGCTAATAACCAAAATACTGATAAAATTAAATTATGTTTTAGGATGTCTTACTAGTTGACGTAACTCCACTCTCTCTGGGTATTGAAACTGCCGGCGGAGTAATGTCCAAGATAGTTGAAAGAAATGCCAGAATACCGTGCAAGCAATCACAAACTTTTACTACATATTCGGATAACCAACCAGCTGTGACAATACAAGTTTTTGAAGGAGAAAGAGCTATGACTAAGGACAATAATCTATTAGGTAATTTTTTGTGCAAAAATATATATTGTTTTAGCGTGTTTAGAGATTAAAATATTTAATTATATAGTTTAAGTTAAGAATAGGAGAGAGTCCGACAAAACCGGGTAGTATGGTAAAACTGGATACCGATTTGATTCCCTAAATAGCTGCCGAAATCTATCCGAGATGGGTAAAATGAATCTGTATAAAGAGCCAACTATCGCGGCGAATATTCTATTTTCATTGTTTGGATAAGGACAGTTTGACCGCAAAATTAATATTTTTAGTGTACTAAATTTGATTATGGAGGTAATCCTCAATCAAAATAATTTTCTTTAATGGTACAAATGTTATTTTTGTACTTTTATGTCGAGTTGCACAAAAAATTTTAATAACAAATATTTAACCGGCAAGTTTGACTGTGACAGACGTAACATTGGCAGAAATAATTTTCTCACAATCATACTGGTCCGGGTTACCTTAATTTTTAATTTACTAATCACGAACCTTTGAATGTAAGTATATAATGCCTGTCAAAATCATTTATGTCACAGTCAAACTTACCGGTTAAATGTTTATTATTAAAATTCTTTGTGCAACCCGACATTAACCTTATATACATATTTGCTACATGGTACAATGTTTACAAGGCATAATATTATTATTTTTAGAGAAATTGGAAAATTATGAACGCCAATTATTTAATTGTAGGTCTTCCAGTATTACCTATACATAAGTTGTATATATATATTCCCGACCAACTATATAAGTTTATTACAGGTATAAAATGTAACCATCTAACTTAAATAACAATTTAAAACAATATTATTCTATAATAAAAAAAACAGTAACAGTAAAAATAGTAAAGTATAGTTTGAACGTAAAACGTATAAATTCAAAGAAAAAAATTACCTTAGAAAATATTTTTTTAAATGAAATTTAAATAATGGAAGTTTTTTAATTGTTTTTATGTGTCCAGGTAAATTATTATATAATATTAATCCAGTATATAACAATGAACGTTTTCCGAAATTACTGTTTATCTTGATGGTTTGTAAAAAGTTAGTTTGTCTTGTATCATGAGTGTGTACATCATGGCCAATTTTAAAGGTTATGTTTGAAATTTTTTGTTTTAAGATTATGGAATAAATAAATATGCAAATTTTTAAATTATATAAACTATGTATATCTAAATATTTATTTGGCCTGTATAAATTTATTGTTGGTTCTAAGTGCGGAAGTTTATGAATACATTTTATAACCTTATTTTGTAATTTTTTTACATGCATAATTTATTGTTTTATATTCCTTTTTAGGAACATTTGATCTATCAGGCATTCCACCAGCTCCGAGAGGAATTCCTCAAATTGAGGTCACATTCGACCTGGACGCCAACGGAATTCTAAACGTTACTGCCGTTGAGACTGGGACAGGAAGATCTCGAAATATCACTATTAAAAACGATAAAGGAAGATTGTCACAGCGAGAGATAGAACGAATGCTGGCCGAAGCTGAAAGATATAAAGAAGAAGATGATAAGCAACGGGAAAAAGTGTCCACCAGGAATAAACTGGAGAGTTATGTGTTTAGGTAAGAAAATTATGATTTAGATTAGACCTTGGATCCCTATGCATAGAATCCTACCAAAGCTTGACATTAGTGGCAGTGATTGGTCATTTGGTCATGTAGTAATGGATCCTTTGTTTTGTATGCAGTTTTTGAAAATTTAGTACGTTTGGGAAATGTTAGCTATGCGGAACCTACAGTTTTACATGGGCTCCGAACCACACTTTTTAGTGGTAGATGTTATTCCAGGTTTCCTATTGTAATACTTCTTGTCCATCACAGACCATTGATGGTGATAACCTATTACGTCTTCATGATGCAACCTTAAGAATGTTTATTTATTTTTAATCACAACAGTTCAACTGGTAAGTATCTCCAGTCGTCTTCAGGTGAATACTAGATAATGTTGCCATAAAGACCCCAATTCACTGGGATCACTATCGAAAGCATAACTTCACGAAACACTTCCAATTACCCAATACTTTGATGATTCAGATTTTTTCCTTCCTATGTGCAATACTCGGCGCTGACGTGATGCAGAAACCTCCATCTATCACTACTGGTCGAGTAAGTTTTGTGGTGGTCCTTTTGAAATTTACTTTTAAAAAAGTTGATGAAATATGTAGGTATGCATTACATAATGATTGTCGTTTTTGGGGTTAGCCAGGTCAGAAAACCCAATTTTGTCCAAAATGTGTTAAATAAAGTTAGGATCATCGCCCGCGTTTTTACATGTCCTGCACCGCGGCGGCGCCAGAAAATTCGCAATGGGTGGACACACGCGGGCTCGATGGTTTTAGGGTGGGCACTGCCGAAATGAAAAATGAGTTCTAAAAAATAAGGTCGCTTCTCCCTCTCTCCGGTCCAACTCTGATACTCTTCCTCTCCCCGGTCCAAACTGACTAAAAAAAAAAGGTTCTCTCTCGCCCTGAGTTATCTACTACTTTTTAAAAATATCTCCCTTGATATTGGGGGGCCAGTGACCACCCTATCCACCCGGCCCACCCTCCTGGCGCCGCCCCTGATCCTAGAAAATATAGCAAAAGATATAACCAAACGTAGGCAAGAAGATTTAAAAAAATGCTTTTGAACTTTTTCGAAATAGGATTTTTTTTCTAAAACAAATATTTTATGATTTTAGTATACGTCAGGCAGTTGACAGCGCAGGCTCCAAACTCAGTGATTCTGAGAAACGCCGAGCACAAAAAGAATGCGACAATTGCATTAAATGGCTTGACAACAACCAAACGGCCGAAAAGGACGAATACGACTACAGATTAAAAGAGATGCAAAATATATGCGGCCCTATTATGACAAAACTACATAGAGGAGGTAAAGGGGCCAGTGGAAGCGGCGAACAAGATGGCCCCACTATTGAAGAAGTCGATTAGAATGTGGCCTGACTGTTTCGTGTTTCCTAATTTTTGGAATAAAATTAAAATTGTATTTAGTTGCGATTTTTATTCATACAGGTTTTTGCATGGTAGATTATATCTGCAGCAATTTATAGGAAAACATGGTTAGTCGACTTACAAGGTTTTAAAAATTCAGTTTATTTACTTGATTTTTAAAGTGCGCCCAATGTAACCTACCAGTGACGCGGTCAGAAAATATATTCGGGGGGGGGGCTCATATTTTCTAACCAGGTTTTTTTAGGGTTCGGGGTTTCAAGTTAAAAATAAAACCATATTGATAATGTCGGGTTGTATAAAGATTTTTAACAATAATTAACTTACCAGCAACTTTGACTGTGGCATAAATAATTACACTGGTAGAAATAGTTTTCTCATAACCAAGGTGGCCCGGCCGGTTAGCTTGATTCTTGATTTACTTACAAATCAGACAACATTGATTTTGAGAAAATAATGCCTGCCAATGTGCCACAGTGAAAGTTGCTGGTTAGTTAATTATTGTTAAAAATCTTTATAAAATACCTACTTATATTTATCTACCGAATTGTCCGAATTTTATAGCAACAACCAACAACTTTCAAGGCAAGCTGAATGCAGTCATGTTAGTGTAGAATCCATTTATAAAGGTTGCCGACATGAAACAACTTAGCCGGCATCTGCCTGGCCCAAAAATGGGTTATTCTAAAAGAAATTCTGTTTTGCTAATCGAAAAGCCAGAAAAAACTTTAAAATATATTTTCTTCGTCGCTTGTGTAAAAATTTTTCTGTCCAGAACTCGTAAATTTAATATTTTTTTGTCGATGTACTCGCTCCCTATATGACCCACACATGATGACGCAGGTGTAGATATTTTAACGAAAATGTTTTTCCTTTTTTGTTTTTATACGGCTTGATCAATAAAAATTAATTTGCGATAGTCTCTTCTATATCTGTCTAATTGCATCATTGCTGCTAGACCAAGTAGAATAGTGAGAAGTGATCAACCGATTTCGTAGTTAGGTTCATAAATGTTTATTGTCGCTACCAATTGAAAATAAATATACTAGGTACAGGCCCGGACTGAGATCATTTGGGGCCCTCGGCTAAAACCTGTAAAGGAGCCCTCTACGGGGGGGTCTGGGTGTTGAAAATTAGGTGCTTGAAAATAATGAAAAAGCGTTTTTACGCTATTTTGGCACTTATAAAGAAGAATAAATTCAGCTGGGTTTTTATACGAATATTATGATTTTCGACTTTTGTTAACTTTATTAAAATGAGAAATTCACAGTATTTTTAAGATCCCACAACACTACAAAACGCATGCTGTAGAACTGATAATAATTACAACGGAGTTCAAAATAAAGTGCAGTATTTTATTCACCCCAAAGTATTAATGAATTATGTCAAAGTTATTTGTGTAATAAAAATAATGACAAACGGATTTTAGGGATTAGAAAAATAATACTAACATGTTTAAAAAATCCTGTGTATTTAACAGTTTACAATGTTGTTGTACTAGAATAGAAGGGGCTTAAATTAACTGAGATGATTCAACATTTTACTCCCCTAGGCCTAAAGTAACAGCTTCTTTGTAAGCAACTCACTTGTTACAGCTACTTCGCATCTATTATTTTATTTTTGTCCAAATCATAAAATAAATCCCTCTCAACATTAAGAAAAAGCAGACTGGACTTAAGGTCTTGGCTTAAAGACGACCGAAGTCGATTTTTAATTATTTTAAGTTTAGAAAAAACTCATTCACATGTGACTTGGGTAGAAGGTATGGTAAGAACAAATTTATATGCATTATCCTACAGGTTGGTAAACAGTCCAGATTGAGTAAGTTCAAACAGAACAGAAAAAGCACATTTCAAACACTGGACACATTGTCTATTTACAGAGCAGTAAATGTGAGCATTTTTTCCGCTTCTTCGGTTGGGTCAAAATCGTCTTCTTCGTCACTGCATCTGTCTCCGTACTCCGAAGTTCTTAGTGGACTCTGCCGCTATGAAGTTGCTGTATTGTTATGCAAACTGTCGCAGCTCTATCAACAGCCGACTTCTTTCAATTTTCCAGTTTAGAAACACTCTGTGCATGGCCCATTTGGGGCCCCTCGGGCCCGGGGCCCTCCGCGATCACGGACCTGCGGACCTGGCCAGTCCGGGCCTGACTAGGTATATAACGTACATTCAAAAACTATAAAATTCACATTTTTACTTACGGCCACTAGGATTATTTTTTTGGCACACAACGCACAAACTACTTAGCAACGCGTAACCGCTAAATCTATACAAAACCAGCAGTGGCGTAGCAACCGTTGTATCAATGATACAGGGCCCACTGGCCTAGGGGGGGCCACCAAAAGGAGGCCGCCAAAAGGAGGAAAAATGTCCTCTAGCCGAGGGGCCCACTACCTCTGGCTCTTAATACAGGGCCCATTCAATGCTAGCTACGCCACGGAAATTCAGCTAAGACAATTCACAATAACTCGGCGCCTCCACTAATTTTGATAAAGAGCCAGAGGTGCCGAGGTAACTTGTTCGACATTTAACAAACAATAAGTATAAATGAAGTAAATTCAGATAGTTCTGTAAAAAATGTTTTTAAGCTGAGACTTAAAACTAAAACTGACAGTTTTTTTTTGGGCACCGAATCCTGATTGACAACCTTGGTGGTTCATAAATTTGCCGATGGTAGAAACGAAATTTTCAGTTGAACAATGATATCGTCTCTACCAATCGGAAAAAGTAGGATTTTTCTTTGTCAAAAGCAAGTGATAAGAATCAAGAAAGCTCTGAATTTAAAATATATTACAAGACACACAACGTTTGAACCTTTACCTTTCCATTGATACCATATTTGCACTTGTTTAATCAAATATTCTAGGTACTATTTAGTGACAGCCGAATCTCTGCAACTAATTTTGAAATATTTATTTCGGTGCTCGTTACAGTCACAAACGTCAAATGTGCAAAAATTACTTCAGTATCTCTCAATAAACAAACATATCGTGAAATAAATCGAATCATTTTAGTCGTTTTTGAGCACATAATAAATGTGATGCACACCCAAAAGCGATGTTAGACCCTTAAATTGAATAACAAAACGAAACCTGCACATTTGTAAACTTTACTGTTATTTTTTCCCACAAAAAATGTATTTCCATCATGTATTCAAATATTGGCTAATTTAATCCAATAATAATTCCTTTTGGTTCATATTATGTTATACACATGGACATGGTAAAATCGTACTAATGGCGAATGCGCTAGACTTGTAGCAAATATCTAATACCAAATCAGTTACGAATATGTGCACCAGCAAACCCTTCGTTCTGTAACTGTAACTGCCAGAAGCTAATAATACGAGCCATTACAATAATTTAAAAACAAGTTTAAAGATATTTTTTATTCCTATGTGAAAAAGGCAATAGTTTCTTCCGTGTCGGATCTATGATAATATACCGGGTGGTGCGTTCGAATAGGACACATGGGATCTTTCATGTAAATTTCGAGATTGTCAAATATTCGCTGTCGTATTTATTTTAGCCCAAAAATATACTTAAACTTTTTATAGAATACAATAAGAAAAATGTCCTTGTCCAATTTAAAGTGTATTTTCAATAGTAATATACCGATAGAGGAGGCGTCTTATCGGTAATACCGCTGTTCTTTACAAGAAATCGATTTCTGATAATTTTCACGAAATATAATTTTTACTTATAATCTGATAAGATCCTGAGGGCTTTAGCTCGAGGGTTTACCCTTTGATTAAGTTTAATTGAAAATTAGAAATAGCTAAGCAACGAACATATGTGCTTAATAGCAAATGGTAACAAAGCTAAAAGTCAAACGAAAATCCCAGTCGAAGCCTCCTTTTCAAAAATAATGTCGCATTCACACAAACAGAAATTTTAAGATTTTTTATTTAAATTGCTCATAATTCCAAAACGACTAATAATGTGGATTGTAACATATAAGGCATTTAGATAGGAAATTTAATTCTCTACACGTTAGTAAGCTAAAAAATAGAGTGTCCCTTTTGCAAAAATTGACTTATGCACCTTTATTTAAATGGAAACATTGGCACAATTTTAAGAACTCCCTGTATAAAAAACGTGAGACCTAAGTAATATTACTTGAAAGCGCACAAAATTTTAAATGTTTACCTTTATTAGTTTCAGAGTTACTAAACTTTCTTCTCGGAGCGTTTTTACACAAAATAATCCTTTTATAATTCATATCTCAAAAGCGGTTAGAGATAGGAATAGATTAATATTAACAAAAGTTATTTAGATTTTCATGAGGTAATCAAAAATGCTAAAATATACAGGGTGTTCTATTTGAAATAACAAAGTTGGCATTAACTTCCGGTATAAACCAGAAGTAACAAAAACCTCAAAAGATAATGTTTTAAAAGCTCAAAGGCAATTATACCTGCTATCAAATTTTTAGAAAGATAAGCTTACTCATTTCCGAGATTTTCCAATAGGGCACTCAATGTGAATCACCCTGTATATATAATCGTACAAATGAAGTTACAACTGAACTTACTTTACTTAACAAACAAGTCTATTTTTATTTTATTATCAAAGATATTAGGGTTATTAGGTAATACCGTAGAGCATCCAGAATTTTAGTCTAGGGGGGCAGTAACAGTTGCCTTACCAGACTTAAGGAGCGGGAAGGGCGAAACATGTTGAGGGCGCCATGTTTTCAATTTTTGATTTTTAAAAAATCCTGGGGCACTTTCTAAACGTCGAGCTAGCCAAATTATATTATTCACAGTTTCCTCGAGAAATATTGTCATTTCTTGCCATTCTTTCGAATTTAGGCTTTTTTCCTCTTCGTTCGCTACCAGGGCCATTCCCGAGGGGACCTACAGCTTAACGTGGATTCCGAACCACGATCCTCGGTCATGCGACACCCCCAAGGGCTATCAACCCTTGGTTTCTTGCCGTTGCATGACCTACCGATTGGGGAGTGTGTAAATTCTTCCGCACCCCACGAGATGTCCGATCTCATCCGGCCTGGTTAGATAGTTGTTTTAAAAAACTTTAACAACAACTTTTTCCAGGTACTCCATTTGAATTTAATGAATAAATTGGATGGAGTAAATATTATTTCCGAAATTGTTCAACGTTTAGAGATGCCCCAGAATTTTTTGAAAATCGATAGTTTTTGTAAAAATAGATTTTTTCTGTATGGCAAATTTAGTTTCTTCGGTTTTGTTCTAAATGATAGCATATCTTGTAAATATCATATAAAGAGTAAAAATATTGTCAAAAGATACATACCTAATGTTGGTTATTGTATATGTTAAAGCAGGGGCGTATCCAGGAAACAATTCTGGGGGGGGGGCACACACATAGCCAAAGACTAAAGGGTAATTTTTACTTGTTTTATTAATAAATAGTAGTTTTACAAAAAAAAAATAACATAGGATCTGAATATACTAGGGGGGGGGGGGGGCTCAGTAAGCGTAAGTAGGACATTTTTTTTCTGGAGAGAAGGACAATCGGGACTACATGTAATTCATGATATTGTACCTAGTAAAGAAGGCAGAAAAGCGCCACAGGCGAAAAATTTTCGGGGCCACGCCCAATTCCCCTAACTACTATATTTCAAAAATTAAATTATCACCTCTCCCCCTCTGCATGGTTGGATTAAATTTGTTTATGTACATATTTTTTTTTACTTTTTTTTTGATATTTCTATGACTCTAACCACGCCAAAATTGATGATTTTTTCAAAAGTCATATATTTTAGGAGCGTAGATCTAAGAGCAGTTTTTGGTGCAAATGCTTAGGTTTTAAAATACTCCTTCTTAAGTGCCGTTTAAGCCCGGCAGCCCCCCCCCCCCCTAAATACGCCACTGCATAGGATGTATAATACGAAAAAAAGTTTTGTTAAAATTAGTGTACGAAAAACTTAAATATGCCATTGCCAACCCAATTCAATTAAATATCATAGGATGTAACATATAAAAAGCCGTTTTGTTAAAAGTACTTTATTACAAAAAACTGACAAAAAAAAAAACAGAAAACAGTATTACATTTTTAATTTATAGGGCAAAACGCCTGGGCTCTGAGAGGGGGGGGGGGGGCACGTGCCCGAGTCCCCCCTGGATACGCCCCTGTGTCAAAGGTATAATACAGCATCAGACTTTTTGTTAGATACTGCCTTTTATAATTTTTTCTCTATCTATTTATTGAGTCACTTTGGGGCACCCTAAAATCTCAAACTGGGAAATCGATCTTTTACATCTTCTTCGTTAAGTAGCTGTGAAAAATGAAAGTTCATCTTCGTTTTGAAAATTAAAGAAAAAAAATTAGCATAGGTATTAACTTTACTTTATGCTAAAACTGTGTAAAGAGCGCCAACGGCTTTGAAATAAAGTTGTAGTACAAGGACTTTCCGAGAGGGCGGGAGAGGGGCGATCGCCCCCCTTTGCTCCTCTGTGGCTACGCCAATATTTATGTATTAAAATTTTCTTACGATAAAAACTACCGTGATTGTGAAAAAAAAATTAAACTTGGATTAATATCGATGTTATCTTTTTGAAAAAATGCCAGGTAAAATTTAATATTCTTATTCTGTGTAAAGAGACTTTATTTGTGATAAAAAAAAATATATCCTAAAACAAGTAAAATGTAAAAAAATATATAATATTAATAATAAAATATTTTCAGTATAAAAAGTTTGGGTTAAAAATTAAATTCCTGGGGGGTAACTAACCCCCTCCCCTCACGTATATGCGCCACTGAGACAGTGGCGGCGCCAGCATTTTTGGGATGGGCAAACAAAAAACTTCCAACAAAAAAAGGTCGCCGCCTCCCTCACGTTCTATAACGCCATAAGCGGGGTAAACCAAACTTCCCTCTTGTCCAAACTGAAGTCTAAAAAAAGGTCATCATCTAGCTCTTTGAGCTCGTTATCTCTTATTAGGTACATTATTACATCCTTCTATAATACCACTCCTTTGTCATAAAAAATTTCATAGTGAAATCCCCCTCCCCCCCACAGAAATCCCCTAATTTTGGGTGTGCGCACGGTAGCGCACCCATGTTTTTAGGGTTGGCCACATACAATAATACTAGACTACAACTTTTCTAATGTCCCTTGTATACACAAAAATCTTTGGCATTGACAGTCGCAAGAGAAGGGATCTGCCGATTCTCAAGTTTCTTGAGTTGGCCGGTCGAGGATCGCGGCAGGCTGCGGCTCTGACGGAAAACAAACGATCAAGCGAACAAAACAGAAATACATAACGCCAACCGACTCTCGTGACGCATAACGACGAGGTTAAGAAACCTTGTTTAGAAGTTTTGTTCGACTTTTAAAAACTTTTGAAAGTGTTTAAAGTTGTTTTGTGAATTAAAACTAGTTTAGTGTGTTGTGTAAAATAGAAACATGTAGTTTTTTCATCGGAAAAGTCGTCAATTTGAAATAATACCTCTTGAAATTGTTGGTAGGAATTTGCTGGAATTTAAAAATCAAGTTGACCATTGACCAAGGATAAACGGATTTCTTCTGCGGTGATGTGACTCAAACTAAAATTGTTTTTCGTTCCTTTGTTTTTGATTGTAAACAAGTTTACTTAAGTAACAAGTTTCAAGTAGTAGTTTTATTGTGAACTATGCGTGAGATTGTGTAAACTTTTCGGTAAAAATTTATTCAAGAACTGAGATGGATAACTTGGCTATAAACAATCTGGGCATGAATCTACCTGAGGTAAGCTTCTTAAATCACTAATCAGCATGCATGACTGTTCTGGCATTAGTGGTATTTTCAGATTTAGGTTTATGTCGTTGTATTGTTGATATTATATTTTAGGTATTTGCCAATATACTAATAAACAGGTGTGTTGATAAAATATGTTCAAAGTACTATAATGTATTTTGCAATCAAGTTTCCTGGGTTTATTTTTATCGTGCTGCTGTGGTTTTATTTTTATACTCGTTTCCATTACTCTAAATCAAAGCAATTTGGGCCATTAATTCTAATCATAATTTCCTTCGATCGAGAAAATTATGAGACCGGAAAAAGCGTGAATTTTTTTACAGGAATTTAAAAAAACTAGGTATAGCATTTTTACCGATATTTTTACATCTTATCCATAGAAACAGACAACAGATAGGCATTTTTAGATGTCGTACCTAGTTATCACGGTATCAGATTTTTCCCGTTATCTAATGCTCATCCATCTCTTTATAAATACCTATTTTTTTTTGAAAATTTGATAGGTATTGGTATTAATACAGAAGGAACTACTTATTGAAAATTCATTTATAAATAAGGGCTGTCCGGCCGACATCAAACAGCTTAGCCGGCTTATAAGTTTAAAAAAATGGGTTGTTATACACGAAAATTTTGTTTTACTTACTGTTCGAAAGGCCAGGAAAAACGTTAAAATGTATTTTTATACTCCCCATAAATATTTGCCGTTTCCTGACTGACCAATCACAGAGTGGTCAATTAGAGTACAAACAATCCAAATTTACACGTGGTAAATTTTTCGCTTTGTGTGTTGACACTTTACAAAAGTCATGTTAAGAATATACATACTTCAAAAGGTGATGAAGAAATTTGTTATTTTATTATTAGAATTAAAATATTTATCCTCGCATTTATCATAGAGCCTATGCGTACACAAATTTTCTTAAATAGTGCACGGTATAGTGCGAAAATTAAAGATAAATTTAATTAAAAAAAATATATTTTTACCAAACTATTGTTAAGTATTTTCTGACCAAACTAAAGATTGGTGCACAAATGCACTTTCTCTTTTCAAAAATCTTCAGTTATCCACTTATTTCTAGAGATTATGAAGTTTAAATGCATAAAATGTATAAACAAAATGAATGTTTGTACTTGTTGGTTTTTTGCCCGTATCCACAACCCCAATTGACCTTTATTATACGCAACAAATATAGAAAAATAACTGGTAAATCTAAGGTCCATAAAACCAGATAAAATATACGAAATTATAGTAAGATTTTCAGAAAAAAGGTTGTTTGGTTTTAAGGTTATGTTATTTAGTTTTGTTTGGCACACGAAAAAAGCGTTTTTTACGCAAGCCGGCAAAGAATACATTTTAGCAGAACAATAATTAATCAAAATGGTTGTGCTTAAAAAAAAATTCCATTTTTATTAAGAAAAACTATAAGTAGGTATCGCTTTTGTCTGTTAATCTGTAAACGGTCGAATGTAAGAAATATAGATATACAAGGCGATTCCTAAGTTAATACTTCTGTTTTAGCTGTGTATAGAAGGCATTAAAATAAATAACATTTTCAAATAAGTACTACCTTTTTTTAAAAAACTGAAAATAAGATACTTAGGTACATTCATTTATTACACGCTGGATCAAATACGGTCCTGCCCGTTGAATAACATTAAGAAAACTTGTGGATATAGGATGAGCCCGCAAGGAAAAGCGGTCTGCGTTTTAACGACACTCACGTAAATTAGCACCATATCTACTAGTTCATTGTTTTCAAATTTTACCATTTTCCCGTGTCACCAATTTAAAATTAACTTGCTTCAGAAAAACACACCGCAGCAGATCGCCAAATAAATAACTGGAAGGGAAGACAAATTTTTGTATTCAAGTGCATAAAAATAAATAACGGACCATCAGCACCGACCCGTAAATTGCATGACTAATAAGGGAAAAATAACTTAAAGTATATAAGGCAACGTTTTGATGACCAGACTCGCACTTAGATTTTTAACTTCTGTATCTCACATATTTTAAAGTTTTTTGAAAAAGGGTATTTGTGAAATGTTGTTTATTTTAATGCCTTCTATACACAGCTAATTGAATTAGACTAACCTACTTAATAATGAAATTAGTGTTAATTTTTGAAATAAAGGTTTACAAGAATCTCCAGATCTTACTTTACAAATATACCTGATAGCTCTTTTTTGTAAAATAGAATGAGAAAGAAATTGACATGAATTTCCTCAGAACTAAATTCCATAAAAATGGATTTTCGTTCTATCAAAGCGAAATAAACACTCCGAAGACCTGTACGTCATGGGAAAGTACTCTTAGACCGAGTTAGGCAGTAATTGCCTAGAAAGTGCTTAAACAAGTACTGCAAGTATAATAGCACTTCGAGCGCAGTGCTTGCAAGCACTTTTAAAATACTGTGCTCAGTAATTGGCATTTGAAGCCCTTTATAAAAAGTGTTTGGTACTTTGTAATTGAATTGCGCAATTCAAGCCATTTAAAGGGCTTGCAAGCACTCAAAATTACTTTCCTCCGAGCTTTCCTCGGTAATTGGTAGTAATTACAAGCGCTTAGAATTTCTAAAATGGTTGGTGCTCGATGGCACTTACTTTTCCAAAGGGCTTGGTGCTCCAAGCATTTTTTTTCGATTGCTTTGCCCAGCGCTGCTCTTAGGGCATAACAATCTAAAGCTAATATTTTACATACATTTCTATATTTATTATGTTCATTAAAAGATAGATTTTAAGGAATATATTAAATTCCTAACAATTTGATAAATTTTGATTCGCTACTTTTTTAGTTGTCAAAAATATTATTAAGGGAAGATGTTGCTTTTGGAAATATTAAAAGAAAGAGTCACCCCATACTTTAATTTTTAACTAAATCTTCATTATCGATTATTGATTGAGCATGACGAGAAAGCCTCATGTTGAACAACATTCAACATCATCATCTATCAATCAGATCCAACAAGATCTTGATTCAAGGAAACGACAAAATATGGAAGATGGATCAGATACGATACGTAAACATCTCGATAAATCTAATTAATATAAGTGCTAGGATAATTAGTAAAGTATTTTAATTAATATCTAATTACCTTTTACTTGATGTAGGTAAGTATACAGCGTTGGTTTCAGAATTGAATAACAACTTGCAAATCCGCTTTTTTAAAATTTTGTTCTTGGCATGCAGATCAAGTTTTATTAGTCTTTTTGGTATGAAGTGAAAGTAAACTGGCAGGCGAACAGGTTGAATTCATATCAAAATTTGCCGGTTGATTGGGTTTTTAAGGTAGATATTTCTACTTCTTGGAAAACGACTTTATACAGAGCGTCCATTTAAAATTATGTCATATTAACTAAATATACTTATAATTTAATTTGAGTATTTTTAAAATTACCTAACAACTTTAAATGCTTTAAAAGGTATAAAACTATGTGTATATTATTATTTTAAGG
The DNA here is from genome assembly GCA_935413205.1 of Polydrusus cervinus. Taxonomy (NCBI): domain Eukaryota; kingdom Metazoa; phylum Arthropoda; class Insecta; order Coleoptera; family Curculionidae; genus Polydrusus; species Polydrusus cervinus. The sequence continues at coordinate 6,554,298 of OW284515.1, forward strand.
ATATTAACTGGGTCCTCTTAATACTTATGTCTCCGACAAACGTTCTCCGCTCGGTTCTCCCCTTCGAAAAGGCTTCAAAAAATCAAAAAAATGTCGTCCCTGGTGGCTCGGTTTGCGATGGTTTGTTGGCCTAGTTTGGGGCTGACTTCAGGCTCATAAACATCATTTTGCAACTGCCAATATTTCTTATTTTAATAATATAACTAGATTTTTAAACATAATTTATGAAATTTTTTCGAAAACGGTTGGAAATAACCCCGGAAATAACTAATATTGTAGTTTAAAAAATGCTTAATTATTTTACATTACTTAATTAGTCAAATAATATGCAGTGTGTTCCCTTTGAAAAACTAAATCTCACCCAATGGTTTAAAAAATAGTTTCTTAGATGCTTTTTTTGATTTTTTTTCCAAGAACGTAAAACTTAATTTTTTTAGTTTTTAATTTATTACTCTTAAACTACCAAAGAAAAATAAACATAATTTTGAACAAAGGACTCTAATACGAACCTAAATATGTAATACAATACTGGGCGTTCCATTTAAAAAAATACAACTTTTTTATAAATCACACTTTATTGGGCCACTCTGTACCTATATGGAAAAATATTTTATTATTGAAATTGTAAAAAAACTTTTTATGCTGATAGCCTCTGCAAGATTGGTAACCTAAAAATTTGTTTTGACATTAGTCACGTGACTACTCGTTTGTCTGGAAAATTTAAAAGTATATATTTTGTCGTAAAAATCTGGTATTAGAGTACTAAAAGTATTAAAAAAAGTTATTTAAAAAAAGTGTTTAGATTTTAATTTTATGCTGGTGTGCAAAGTTTAAAACAAAAATTCAAAAAAAAAATATTTTTTTTAAATTAAAAAAAATATCAAATGTTAGGTACTTTCATATTTCCATCAATTTAATGAAAATGTGTTAAAAACCCAAAAAACCAATATTTAAACATTTTATTTAAACATTTGTTTTATCTTGAAAAAATGTTATTTGCTAAAATTCAAAATTTAGCTTTTTATCATGTAACTGGGTGCGTCCAGGCCCTGTATCTAGCAACTATATTTACCAATTATAGGTATTTCTGGAACTTTTTAATTTTGAACAAGTTTTAACGTTAAATTACTCCTATCAAATTAAAAATTAGAGAAAAGAATTCTTGGAATCAATTTCTATATATCAATAAATAAATTGATTCCAAGTATTCTCTTTTCTAATTTTTAATTTGGTACACACAAAAAAAGGAATACTCTATTTAAGTATAAGTGTTTTCTCACACTTTTGAACTCAATTTGAAGATACAGATACTCTCTCGAAGAAATGATACTTCGCTTGATTATCGACGTTTATTTAAAATTAGTATTTGAAATACTTGGTTACTTTTCTTGATTTAAGTAGATATTTTTAAGTTGAATACCATATAAACTTGGTTAAAGTTAAAATTAATGCTAATTTCAAGTCAAAGTGTGCATTCAATAAAGAATACTTTAAGCTCTAAATTAGAATTGACAGTTTAAAACAAGAAAAATTATTGCTCAGTTTACGACTTATATTTACTTCATTTAAATATTATTTAATTACATTTAAGATTATGTTATTCTTAATTTGAATAAACATAAGGTTTAAAATTTGACGTTTCTTAAAATGAGTATATATTTGGATTTATTGAAGCTACTATGTTTCTCTTTTTAAAAAAGTCCACTATTTCAAATTAAAACAAAAAAAAAATATTTACTAATATTAAAAATCGTTGCGATCAATTTTGCTTAAATGAAGAATTCGCAAGTATCACTTCACCCCTTTCCACTTCCACGCAAGATATTTGCCAATCGGCGGCAGTCTTGCATCGAACATCGGAACGCGCCACTCGCCAATCCAAGTAACAAGTAAGAAACAAGTGTTATTTTTGTTAGAACTTGTTTGAACCTTCTGAATCGTACTTTTATAAGTAAATAGTTAAACGGCTGTTACTATACAAATTTTAGTGGATGCAAAGTGACTATTGTGTATTGTGGCATGGATATAGAAGATATTCTAAATTTTTGGAGCTTATCCCAAGAAATGGAATGGTAATGAAGACTGTTGATTACAACGCACACTACCATGCATTTAAAATAGATGAAACGGACATATTTAAGTTTTGTAATACAAATAGGTTTATATATGATATTCAAACAATTTGTCATAAAATAGAAGTCGAACTTTTTGTGACTGAGATTTAAGAAACTGTAAGGAATGTATTTTGTTTTTTATTTAGACGTTTTTCTATTTCGATATATTTTATGTTTCTGATCTAACTGATCTAGTCTTAGTAGACAGATGTTCGTATTTAAAATGATTTTCAAATAAAAAAAAATAACATATTTCTTTTTTTACTTACCCACCTATGGATTAATTTGTGTGTCAGAGGTCTTCAGGCGTAAGGGATTACGGAAAACAAGGTAATCCGCCATAATGTATTCGTTTAAGGCGGAACTTTGTGCAGCAAGAAATATATTTGCAAGAGAGTCTCACCCGAAGTGGGCATACTAGCGAGCTTATGACGTGGTGAAAAATATTCCGTAAACATCGACACACACTGAAAGCACGATGCAAGGCGGTAGGTTCTTTATTATGCTAATGAGTTTTGGTTGATTTTATTTCGGAGACCAGAAATTTGTTTTGTGGGAAATAAGTATTTTACTTGTTATTGTATTCTAAGTTAAAATAATGCATCTAATCGTTATACGGATTCTTATTTTATTAATATGTACAAAAAATAAAATTAAGGAGAGCAAAAAATTTTGGAAAATAAAATCTGTTAATTTTATAAATTCCTTGGAAAAGCTTATTATAATGATTTTAATGATTTAAAAAAGGTAATAAAACTTCTGAAATCGTATTCTAATTTTTAATATAGGTACCAAGATACATGTCTGTTAATCTTATTATTACCTACCGACTAAAGTGTTAATTAATTAATAGTAGGTATAAGAACACCTGCATATATGCCAGTGGCGGCGTCAGGGGGGAAGAAGGCACAGGCATACCCTTAAATTAAAGTTGCCCATCCAAATTAAGTTTAGGTACTTAGGTAGTTTATACATAACACAATGTACAAACTGTTTTATTGTGAATTTTTCAGCATTGGTGTTGAAATATTTTGTAAGGTCAATAGTTTTTGAATTAAAATTCTCTCATATGAATAATTTTTCACCATGCTTATTTATTAAACAAGAGAACAAACGAAGTACCTAGACCTTTTTTTTAGAAACACAGTACCGTATCGTCGCACCTATACGAGAATGGAATAAAATAATTGAATTTCAGCGCCAATCCGATACAGAATATACATGTGATAATAGAATAGATGCAATGGTCTCATCGGTTTTACCGCTTACTATTGCTAAATAATAATAATAATAATAATAATAATAATAATAATAATATTAATAATAATAATAAAAAATCATGTTATTCTCTGGAGCTAACGCAAAGATAATGCGACACGAGTAGAACCGATAGATATTGTATATCGCATCACACGGAAAGCGTCAGCAAACAGTACCAATCGACGAAAAGTCGTGTACCTACTTTTTAAGCTCAAAGGTTTAACTTTTCGTCTAGAAAAGCGATAAAAATATATCTACAGTAAAAACTAAACAATAGCTAGATACCAGGATCTTATATGCCTACCTCAAAAAAATCGGATCCATTTACATTTTTCTAGCACCTCCACGCCACTGATATCTGCTACCTAAGTACTTAGCCTATTTTTGTGAAAGAAGGTTTTTATTTTGGTAATTGGAGTATAATTGAATATAAAAACTAAGAACTACATAGATTTTTATTCATTTGTGATTTGAACTGTTCGTTGTGAATCTATTGTGAAGTTGTATCTACAGTGTGTTTCTATTTTATATTATCAATATGCCGCAAAAGTATACTAGCACAAATCGTACTCCGTGTGGCCGTCGACGAAGTATTCAACAAAAACTTAAATTACTCAGGTGAGTACTTGCAATCATTTTAGAAATAATTGCAAAGTTGTATAATTTTTATTATCATATATAATATAACAAGTGCATTGAAAATTATCGGTAATTTTAGGAAAATATGCTTGAATACAATTTGGAGCCAAAAAAAGCATGAGTGCACGTAGTGCACGAATGCTTTTGCTTGCTCCAAATTGCATGACGGCATATTTGGCTAAAATTACCGGTAAATTATCAATGCCCGCGTTATATTTGTAAGGGAATTTCATGGACTGATGTTGCTTTTTGTTTGTTATGACTGACAAAAAGAAAATATGTCAAAAAATTATCACGATAATTTTTTGCAACAATAGAATAACCATGGTAACACAAAATAAAATTATGGTATTTAATTGTTAAAATATGAAATTTGACAGGTGAATGAAATTCTCAAGATTATTGATTTTGCTCCTTTTCATATGCTGTAGAAATAAAATAGAACATAACGTGCATAACCGTTTCATACGCTCAGTTTTAAAAAAGTACAAGTAAAGCCGTACAGAAAGTTTAAAATTGTTAGTAAGTGACATTTTGTTAGTTGTTTTTGTCATGTTACGTTGTAACGTTGTTTTATGACCTACAATATTTCGGGAGTATTCGAATTTTTTTTAGGCCCTAGGCCAAGAATTATCCTAATTATTTTAAAAAAGCATCCGTTTTGGACACAACTACTGACATCAGCCCTATGATGCTTATGTACGCTGTTTGTTTTCTATTACAAAAAGAGGTAATTGATATCTCGATTAAACTCCTAGGATAGGTATTATCCAAAAATGTATCAAGAGATCCTAAAGCATAAAAACAACGTTTTTACAAAAACATAAACCTTTCATAGCTATCTTTTTTAAATTTTAATAACGCAATTATCTTAACTTTTTCTTACTCTTTGTAATTTGAGTATAATATGTAACGAATATATTTATTTTCTTATTTATTTTTTATGAAAAAAAAAATTAGTTTATTTGAAAAAAAAACACAGTGTAAACAAGCTGCTGTCACTAGTTGTGTTCAGACCAGCTGTTCTTTCAAATTAGATAATTCTTGCCCTAGGATATAAAACAAAAAAAAAACGAAATTATCCTGAAATATTGATTTGTGATGTTGTTTTCCAAACTACACACCTAAAAGTGTTAAAAAAAATTTGTCGAACATTATGATGAGTTATGAGACATTTCCATTGATACCAGCCAGTCAACCGATTTCCAGAATCCCTTTTCTATATACTAAGTAGTTTTTTGGTAAATTCAGTTTCTTCTAAATTAAAATACTGGGATTTATCTCTACGTTTTATAAAGTGTGAACAGTGCTGTTATAATAAGCTTAAATACTAAAGAGGGATATAAATTATTTTTATATAAGGGTCGAGAAACTTACTCACAATTTTCAACAATTTGTTTAAACAAATAATACAGCTGAAAAAGAATCAAATGCTTGTTTTAGAAATATATTAATATTGGTGTAAATTTATGCTCCCCATTTGGTGATAAACAGAATTCTCCTGTAAAAAATACTGGTTTTATCTTACCTAATATTTCTTTAGGCAACGCAAAAAACTGACAACTCAGGACACCGCCACCCCAAGTAAAAAAGTTGTCAGTATTTCTAATTTTGCCATGGATTTACCTACTTCGGAAGTTGCAGGACCATCTCATGATAGGGTTGAGAGCAGTAGAGATATGAAAAAACTAAACTTGATAGATTATGACAGTGATGATAGTAATTCCAAATCGATTAGTCCAGAACAAGTTTCTAGTTCACAACCCGAAACAGAAATTTCAACCGAATATTCTGAAAAGGTATCCCAAAGATGTCAGACCATATGTGATATTTCCGGAAGAAGAATAATTGATATTAATTTCTTCTTTAACGAAGTAACTAATTTTAAACATTTGGGCATTTTTGGTTGCGAGAGTACAAGTTTAAAAATAACAAAAGAAATATCTGTTGGATTGCAAAGCACGTTTGTAATTAAATGTCCCATATGCCACGAAGAAAAAAGAATATGTACAGAGAACCCTGACACTGCAGACTTAAACAAATTAATCGTTTTGGGTATGATTTCAACCGGCGGAGGCTACAGCCAAATGCAAGAAATTTTCAGCTACTGCGATATACCGATTATGTCAAATTATACGTTTTTGAAAATTCAAAGTGAAATAGCTGATGCAATTCATGCAACCGCTTGGGAAGAAATAAAGAAAGCTGGCGAAGAAGAGAAAGCAATTGCCATCGAAAAGGGAAAAGTTGATCCTGATGGTATTCCATATATAACCGTTATCGCAGATGGCGCATGGAGTAAACGATCATATAAAGTTAACTATAATGCAGTGTGACAAAAAAGTTGGCAGAGGCAAGACCATACCAGAATAGATCAGTTCAGAAAATTGAATGTAGAAATCATTTGCTAAGAAATTTATGTACACGCCTTCGAGAGTTAGCCCAAAAAAGAACCAGTTCGAAGAACAAAGTAGTTTCTATAAAGGAAAGAAACATGCTTTCTAATAATGTTAAAAGAATAAGATATGGAATTGTAGCAGCAGTCAATTACTACATTGAAAAAGAGGATCTAAGCTACGCTCAAAAAATTATTCATTTAAAGCGTGATATTACAAATACTTCTAGTCACGTCTTTGGAGATCATTCAAAATGTGCTAACTACTTTTGCCAGGGACCAAAAGAAAATGAGATAGATTTTACCAATATTATGAGAAGTTCAGGCTTATTTTCAGATATTTTAGTAATCATTGAGAGAATAGTTAGAAATTCCGAAAGTTTATTATTAAACATGGATAATAACGCTGCTGAACTTTATAATGCCTTATTAGCCAAAACAGTTGGTGGCAAAAGAATTAACTTTTCTTTAAGAAGATCCTACGAAATGCGTTGCGAGAAAGCTGCAATTTCGTACAATGTTGGAGCTGAGTCATCTCGACTTATTCAAAAGAAACTTTGTGGTCGAAGTCCAGGAAATATACATACAAAATTTATTAAAGAAAAAAAACACAAACGGAGTTGGACTAAATGCCGTAGACAATTATTTCCACAAACTCACAAAAAAAAACACGAAGATGCTCCTCCCGACGAGGATTACGGCTTACCAGCCATAGATATGGACGAGGATGAGTACAAACTGCAACAATCTTTCTTCATAACTTCCATTACGGTAGATAAAGAAACTGCACATAAATTAGAACGTGATACAGTCGGACAAGCAGACACACTGTTATGGATGGAAGAACGTGGAAAAAGACTAACAGCAAGTAATTTTGGAAAAATTTGTAAATTACGTAAAAGTACACATTGTGCAAACACGGTAAAAGCCATCTTATATAGCAGTTTTACCAGCAACAGTGCTACAAATTGGGGCAAAAAGCATGAAAAAATCGCTATAACCCAGTTTGAACGAACCACCGACCTAATAGTTGAGGACTGTGGACTTTTTGTCAGCACAAAGCAATGCTACCTTGGGGCATCTCCAGATGGTCTAATTGGACAAAATGGAATTATAGAAGTTAAGTGCCCCAGATCCTGTAGTACCAAAACTCCTCGTCAAGGCATCGAGACTAAAACAATAAAATTTGCTACAATTGAAAATGGAAATTTTACATTAAAACGAAATCACCACTATTACTATCAGGTACAGGGACAGTTACAAATAACGTCAAGGCAGTACTGTTATTTTATTGTATGGACACCTCTACAACTAGAGTATGAAAAGGTAATGAAAACCACTTTTAAAATAGTTATTTTCTAGGAAACGATGTGTTTATAAATATTATGTCTCTATCTCAAAAACAGAACAAAAACTTTTTTTTTAAATACATAGATACTCAGGAATAATATAGCCAGAAAGGTAAAACCAACAAATTTTCAAATTTTTACAAACCGTGTAAAGTTTTCCTCACAGTGCAATTATTTTCTATTGGAAAATATGAGATTCTTATTCCAGAAGTATTAAATGGGGATAAAACTAGTTTATCCTATTTAGCCTTCAAAGATAAAAAAAATACTCTTCTCAATATTTTCTTTAAAAATTTAATGGCTGGGCATAACTTCATCAATTTACGAAACAAAAAGTAAATAAGAACACTTTTTAAAATATTTAATACATTCATTTCATATAATATTTGATCGTATAAGTATCTATGATTTACAAATTTTATGAAATAATAATTAATGTAATTTTAACAATAATAATTTTGTTTCAGATATACAGAGATGACCAATTTTGGCAAGAAAAGATGGAACAGCAGTTAAAAACTTTTTTTTTTAGTTGCCTTCTTCCCGAAATGATAAATCCTCAATACCCCAACAAGAGAAAAATTAAAGACTTAAGATCGCAATTTTTAAATATTTCTGGTAGCTAATAATATAGTTATTGTAGTATTTTTTATTTTAATAAGTATTTTTAATTTGTACCATGAAAGGACCAACTTTATTGCCTACCTGTATTTTTAATAAAAATTTACAATATTATGAATGTTTTTATTTAGGGTATACTACCTAATAATAAAACCTACCAACATAGGCACACATAGAGTGGAAGGGGGGTAGCCAAAAAAAGCGTGTAAGTTCTTAAAAGTGACTTAAATAAAATATGTAGCAGCCTTTTCAACACTTCCTCCACCGTTCAAAAGTGGCTACAAAAGAAAACAAAACGTTCGTTTTCAAGAACTTCTATCAAAAGTGATTCCTACAAAAAAAATGCCGCATTCGTTTCATAAACTCACCCTAACAAAAAGTAAAAACCTTATCTACGCCCTTGGTCAAGAGACGGGGGCCACTGCCGCCCTCTCTATGGGCGCCCAAGCCTAACAAAATATTGTATTTTATTACTCTGCCTGGCATACTGTCCAATTTTTATTTAGTACTTAGCTTCTTAGAAGCATTGTCACTATACAGGAGTCAGGCTGCACCAAATTATAGCTGCCAGCCAACAAGATGGACAGAGAAATCTCATGTGACCAACGCCAAATTCGTGCCTGAATACTACTTTTAAATCGGTAAACCATGGATAAAATAATAAACACATTTCACCTTTAAGATGAATTCATATTTTAACAGGTTCAGACAGAAGCTCACTACATAAGCAATATATAGATCCCGTATAATAAGCATAAAATATAAAAACAATCGAATATGCAACAGTTGGTTACTCACTAAGAAACGAAACAAAAAATTCAATATAGCCCATTTTTGATTGCAACAAATCGACCGGATTTCGTTCAATTCTTATCCTTACCTAACATGAATAAGAAATTTTGAAAGCCCAAACACCAGTTTTGACAAAATGGTGAACGCGCCTTGAACATTTTGCCCTGCGGCGCATTATAAACCATCCCGGTCTAAGCCGAAAAATGTATGGTAACCCGAAGTTAATAGCACAACTACTAGTTACGTCTTTTTAATATTAACGCTTAGATATTCTGTTATTGGCACAGACAATACAAAAAGGAAAACATAAAATTTAGCCCAAAATTACCCCCGAAATAACTTCTTGTTCGACCACCTATAATTTTTTTCAGTGTATCATTATTCTCTCTGGATGTAAATTGTTTCACGTCAGCCTAGAATAAATTCTGCTGTATATAGGCAACTTCTATAACATGACAACAAAATTTACCTAAAACATGAGTTGCGCGCTGCAAGATAACGGACTTATTACGACATTGTTTTGTCTCAATTTTTGAATTCTTAAAGATAAGACATGGAAGTTCTAAGGTACATGGCTATTTTTTTGAAAAAAAAATTCTTAGCTACGATATTAACCTTGGAAAAGTGCCTAAAATACGCACCTTTAGTGGGCATTTTCTTATACATATTCTTATTTTTTTCAAAAAAGGGCTTTGTACCTTAGAAATACAAACATTCCTTTATTAAATTTTAAATTGTCCCGACAAATATTTCAAATAGCCTTTGCAGAATCCTGCAGTAGCGAAACGGTGTTTTTCATCCTCTAAATTTGCGCGTGGTAGAGCCTTAAGAAGAAATACCTATACCTACTTACAAAATTTCGCCTGTGACATACATGTTTTTATTTAAAACAAAATTTGTTCAACCTATGAAAAGTAACATGTAAATAAATACTTTATTGGCATTTTTGTAAAAATTATAGAGAGCTGTTGGGATATCTTATAGTAGCTTAATTATTATAGAGATATTTTACGAAGTAATTCATTAATTTCCATATCTACTCGAATAGATCATAATGTTCTCTATTTAAGTATTCCATATTATACTCGAATGGATAAAAATATTCTCTATTCGAGTATATGAAAATTCTTGAATTAATTCGTAAAATATACATAATTCCCTATTCGAGTATTCCATATACTCGAATAGATTAAAATATTATCTATACGAGTATATGGAAATTCTTGAATTAATTCATAAAATATACAACATTCTCTCTTCGAGAATTCCACATACTCGAATAGAGAACAAGAACCAATAATACTTATTTTAATTATCAACAAGCTTTAAGTAAGAAAGCGGAGAGTCAATTTAAAAATTTGTTTTCTTAAAAAAAGTCACTTATTTTTGTTCCTAGAAATATATTTACTTGCTTTACTACTTTAAAATTTTTAAAATGAATAATTTTTTAGCTCAATTTCTAAGACCATAAAATACTTAACTTGATAATACAAATTCTCATTTGGAAAAAGTAATGTATTACTACGAGATTACTTGTGTATCCAATTAAGTATTGGAAATAATTATTTGAAAAATATATTTCTTTGCGTATATACAAAGCTAAGATTTATTCTAATTAAGTATTTTATTTTTCAAATAAGTATTTCTTTTTTTGTGTGTAGGAAAAACTTTAGGAGACACGCTAAAACTTGTTCAAAATTAGAAAGAACGGCCTTTCGTAAGTATATTGTTCCAGAAATATCTATAATTGGTAAATATAGTTGCTAGATACAGAGCCTGGATGCACCCAGTTACATGATAAAAAGCTAAATTTTGAATTTTAGCAAATAACATTTTTTTAAGATAATAAAAATGTGCAAATATTGGTTTTTAATCATTTAACGCATTTTCATTAAATTGATGGAAATATGAAAGTAAAATTTGATATTTTTTAAAATTTAAAAAATATATTTTTTTCTTGAATTTTTGTTTTAAACTTTGCAAACCAGCATAAAATTAAAACCTAAACACTTGTTTCAAATAACTTTTTTCAATATCTTGTACTGTATCAGCATAAAATTTTTTTTTTACAATTTCAATAATAAAAAAGTTTCCCATATGGATCCAACTTCTTGCCGGTCACTGTAGATATAATTTCGCATGTAGCTGGTAACTTTCGAGAAGAGTTTAGAAATATTGTTCCGATCTACTTAATTTCATTTAAGTTCTTAAATAATACCTCATAAACAGTTTAAACTTGGCACCTGTTCAAAGAAAACTTACCTGGCATTTGACAGACGAACTGAGCAAGATGGGTCGAATCGTCTTTTAGATTGGCATTATATTTATTGGTATAAGAACGTCGAGGAATGTGCTTCCCGAATACTTGGGTGAGAAAAATATGGCGACTGGTTTAAAAAAAGATCAAGAGTTAAGATTAATCGAAAGTCTTCGGGTTTACTGCTTGTGTTTGTTTAAAGTATTGTGGTTCATTTAATTAAACTGGCAACTCTGTTCTAAATAAAATAATAATGTGGCTTTTATTTGAGGTTTTATTAATTTATTTCGTTGTACCTACCTATCGTAATACCACCATAAAATTCTATTTTTAACAGACATCTAAAAAGAAGTAGGTTTACAATAGGCTATTTCACTAAATTTTGATTGTGGTTGTAGTGTATAAAGGAACAAAAAATAAAATTTACTGTGTTTGTACTTTTTAATACAGGGTGATTCTCGTTGAGTGGCCTATTAGAAGATCTCGAAAACAAGTAAGCTTATCTTTCTAAAAATTTAATAGCAGGCATAATTGGCTTTGAGCTTTTAAAACATAATATTTTGACGTTTTTATCACTTCCGGTTATACCGGTAGTTAATGCCAACTTTGCTATTTCTAATGGAACACCCTGTATATTTTAGCATTTTTGATTACCTTATTAAAATCTAAATAACCTTTGTTAATAATAATCTATTCCTATCTCTAACCCTTTTTGAGATATGAATTATAAAAGGATTTTTTAGTGTAAAAACGCTCCGAGAAGAAAGTTTAGTAACTCTGAAACTAATAAAGGTAAACATTTAAAATTGTGTAAGCTTTCAAGTAATACATAGATCTTTAGTTTAAGTTACTGAGGTTACACGTTTTTTATACAGAGAGTTCTTTAAATTGTGCCAATGTTTCCATTTAAATAAAAGTGCATAAGTCGATTTTTGCAAATGGAACACCCTATTCTTTAGCTTACTAACGTGTAGAGAATAAAATTTCCTATCTTAATGCCAGTGGGGGTCCCTGCCGAGCTAAAAACCTAGGAAGAGGGCAAAATACCAACAACCAATATCGTTTAGTAGATAAGAGGGCTCGTATGCAAAAAAAAATGATAGAACAAAATAAAATTGTGAGAATGAGGTAGAAGCATAAATATTATATTATTTACTATAAAAAAAGGAAGAGCAGGAATTTTGAAATGTTAGACGGGAGGCTGGAGATTTTTAGGTTTTTAGTCTTCAATCAATGATATTTTACCTCTAGGTCCTACACTAACATACATCAAAATGCAAATTGCGACCCTCCATTTTGTTTGCCAAACTTACGCTGTTAATAATTTTAACATGATATGCGTGGTTTCAAGTCAAAAATGAAGGTGCAAAAAATTTAAAACCAAAACTGAAAATTTTGGTGATCTTTACAGTTTTCTTTTACCGAATTATTAAGTCCCAAAATACACAACTTTATCCCATTTTAACCATCTTCGTATCTTTTACCGTTTTTGATATCCTCATATATGTACACGGAATCGGCAACACTGTGCACCAGTGGGGCTGTTCCTAACCCTTTGGTGGAGAGAAAACTGACTTTCGGTTGCATAGTTTCGATAACTCATACACTGCCATGAAAGATTTTATTTTGTTTTCGCTTAAAATTTGTTGTGATATAACTGCTGTTTTATAAAAAAATTTGCTTGGTGTCGGCTGGAAAAAAGTTTTGAAAAAACCAACATCAAACGCGAGACATATTATTGGGCAATGGCAATTAAGATTGGGAAAGAAAGAAGTCGCGACATGAATTTTCTTGCAAGAAGGCCGTTCTGACAAATGTTTAGTCTGTAATCTGTGCCAAAGATGGGCAGTAATTGCCTCGAAAGTGCTTGAAGCACAATAGTGCTTCGAGCACAGTGCTCGCAAGCACTTTTAAAATAAAATGCTCGGTACTCGGCTCGGTAATTGGTAATTCAAGCCCTTTATAAAAAGTGCTTGGTAATTAAACTTCGCATTTCAAGTAATTTAAAGTGCTTGCAAGCATTCAAAATTACTTTCCTCGGTAATTGGTAATTGCAAATACTTTTCCAAAGTGCTGGATGATTGATTCTGGCAATTACTTTTCCAAAGGGGTTGGTGCTCGAAGTACTTTTTTCGTATGCTTTGTCCAGCTCTGATATGTACTATATTTTTTAGAGTGACTATTTAACTAGAGTGTTTTACACTGGCAAAATGTCATAGCAACGGCCGGTCTTCTACTGGCAAAATTACTACCTGCACCTACCTGGACAAAATTCACATGTGATTTTTGCCGCGGCAAAATTTTAATTTTTGATTGAAAGAAGTTTTGTTACCATGGTTCTGTTAATTATTTAAAATGTCATTGTATTATTTCTTGTTAACAAACGTCAAATTATTTTAGTTCAAAAATGAGTGTTTCTGAAGAAAAAAACAGATTTGGAATACAATCCATTACAGAAATGAAAAAGGCAGTGTCGGAGAATATACCTCCAAATACGCGTATCTCCAAAACTTCCATTTGGCGACAGTTTTCGCAGTTCTTATTGATAAGAGATTATAAGCTTGAAAAGCATACTCCAGCCGAAGAATTAGCAAAAATTATGGAAGATTATGCTTACAACATGAAAAAACTAAATGGAGAGGACTACAAAGTATCAAAAGCATATGAAATACCACGGCGCAGATGCTACAAGAAAAGTATTATCAAGAATTTAATATAAAAATAGACCCATTTACCGACATTCTTTTTAAATCAGCCCGTTTGGCAAAGGACTTAAAACGAAAACAACTTCAAGGTAACCAAGAAAAAAGAAAAACAAGTTCGAAAGCCCTTACAACACAAGAATTATTGGAAATGATAAAAATTCATGACGAAGACACCCCAGACGGCCTACAGAAAAAAATATTTCACTTATTTTCTTTTGAACTTGCGTGGCGAGGCAACGAAGCAGTGAACTGCAAAGTACATTATTTCCACCAAGAATTAGACCTAAATGAAGAATTTACGGGACGTATCGAATACAATCCCATATTTTCAAAGACTACACAAGGAGGTGCAAAAGCCTTGGCCAGTAGCAAATGGTTGGTAAAAACAACACTAACAAAGATCTTTGTCCTATTCGTCTATTTTTAAAATTATTTGAAAAAAGAAATACCAATCCAGAAATTACAAGTGACAGGCTCTTTTTGACAGTTCATCCAAATTGGAAAAAAGGAATTTGGTACAAAAACATGCCTATTGGAATAAACAGCATGTCGAAATGGACCAAAATCTCAGCAGAAAAAATCGGCGTAAATACCAAAAAATTTAAAGTAACAAACCATTCACATCGCTCTTCCACTATTTCTGCCCTTGCAAAAAATGGCGTTGGTGAGCAAGAAATTATCAAATTAACAGGACATTCCCACGCCAATTCTTTGAAACCTTATTTGCAGTTAGACTCTGAACATCATTTAAAATTAATTGCAAACTTAAGAGAAAAAGCACCAGATCAAGTAATATCATCAAATCAAAATCAATCAAATAATGCACAAACGTTTAATTATCACAACTGTAACTTTTACATCAATAAATAAGTAATTTTTTTGTTTTATTCTTAAATAAAAGTTTTCTAATTTTATTGTTCTTTGTCTTTTTTCTAGTTAAATAGTCATGTCGAATACCACTCGAGAAAAAATTGTGTAAGCAAAATTGTTCTCAAGGATTTATTTAAGTTTGTTGCTTTTAAGCAATTTCGCTCATGACATTTTTGACAAAATCACTCGCCTGACGGCTCGTGATTTTGTCAAAAATGTCATTCGCGAAATTGCCAAGCAACAAACTTTCATACCTTTCGAAAATTTTGCCGACAAAATTTTATCTCTTGTGATATTATATATGACAATAAAATAATTTGTATTGGAAAGAATTTGAAAAAAGCGAGATTATTAAATTTTTTATTAAAATCGAAAAAATCTAAATATCATGATTGTTAAAAAAAATCAATTATTTTGCGGGTTTAGTCTTATTAATGTTTAAAACTTCGCGTTCTCTTTAATTACATGGTCGATCATCAGCCGAAATTTTGTTCGTAAGAAATTATATACATTGAACAATATTTATGGATGGGCGGCGATTTCCTCTTGGTGTTTGTTCTTTATTATAAGGCCTACTCTGATTCTTGAAATGATGGTTTTGTTTTTAATCCTGGCAATAAACCCAGTAAAAAAATACTACATCGTATTAAACCGACACGTTGACATACGGTGGTCATAAAAGTTAATGGCACAAGGCTTAACGTAAATAAAAATAATCTTAATAATAAATAATATAATAATAGCTGTATTATAGATTTAAAAGAACTAATTAACTGATTGATAATGGCATTAATGGTAACATTGCTACCACTGCGGTTTATATCGCCAGCGCCGTGCCGGCTGGATAATTTTTTTTTTATGATAAAATACCTGCACTGTAGGAAAAATCCTTTAAGGCGCTCTGGGAGCGGTGCCTGTGCGAAAAAAGCGATTAACGTTGGTCTTGAAACGTTAAAGATTGTATTCATTGAGAAACACGATCTCAGGAAGATCATTCCACAAAGATGACGTTCTCCAGATGAAAGAATTCTTGAACAATAAAGTTCGAGGAGTACTAAGCTGAACAACATATGGATGAGCGGCAGCGGTTCGCCGTGTATTTCTGTTTTGCATTGCTCTAGGTGGAATCAAGTGGGCAATGTCAGTCGAACACCTGCCATGGAAATATCTGTAAAAGAGAGCCAAATCACCAACCTGTCTTCGATGCTCCAGGCTATCGAGGGTCTTGGTCAGCTCGGGGTCGCCGATCAGACTAATGGCTCTCCTTTGAATGGAATCCAGTAGCCGAAGGGTGTGCTTGGGTGCAGAGCTCCAGACATGAGAGCAATATTCTAATGATGGTCGAATCTAGGCTTTGTAGAGTGTCAAAAGTTGATGAGGTGTGTACAACCTTTTGGTGCGGAAAAGTACACCTAGTTTCTGTGCAGCTGCCTTGGCAATTGCGGCAACGTGATCATGCCAAGACATATTACCTCCCAGATTGACCCCCAGCAAATTAATAGACGGTGCCAGGGGAATTGCGTGTCCTGCCATGACTATATCCGGTTCTGCAATGTTAACCTTTTTGGAGAAGACTGCTGCCTGGGTTTTCTTAGCATTAAATTCGACTTGGTTACTGTCACCCCAAGCCAAGATTTCTTCGAGGTCATTGTTGAGGCGCAATACTTCATGCTGCCTGCGAAGATGTGCGTCGGCAGCGGATGTTTGGGGAGTCAAGGTAAAAGATGAGACAAGTGTGCTGTCATCAGCAAAGCTATAAATTGGATTTTGGGTTTTCACTAGAAGGTCGTTAATATACAGTAAAAAGAGGGTAGGCGACAATATGGACCCTTGAGGAACACCGGCATTGATGGTGAAGGTGTCTGAGAGAAACCCGTCAATCGCCACTTGCAGAGAACGGTTCTTAAGGAAGCTGGTTAACCATAAACAAAATCCATTAGGCATACCGTAGGATCGCAATTTCTTTACTTCGAAAGAAATATCATGTAAATAAGGCAGGTAAATCACGCTCTTAACAAAACCTCAAAACATTAATTTGTTCAAGGGAGAGAAAAGAATATTGTATTTTTTCATTTTTATTTCGTTTGCTGCTAGGACCTACGGTTTTGGGCGTCACGACATGACCTACCCATTGGGAGGTCATTTCCTGCACCCCACGAGCTATCGGCCTGGTTACAGGCGACGTAAATGGGCTGAATTTGGGAATGATGATTTTTCTCTTCTCTCTCTTATACCAATAGAACGATTTATACCACTGAAATTCACTGGGCGCGAACTGGTTCGAGGGTCGTGCGATACGAACCCGCAAACTTTCGTTTTAGAGTTCCCAACGACTGAAACTTTTTTTCCTACTACCACCTATGAAAATAAGAAAAAAAGCACGGTTAATTTGGCTAAAAAGCGCCGTATATCACACGCGTGTTGAAAAAAAATATTTCAACACTAGTGTCGAAATATCAAGGCACACTACTTAATTTAAACATATGGTGTCAATTTGACAGGCAAAACCTATTTATTAAGCATTAATTGTAAAGTGTTTAACTTATTTATCATGTATATGTCGAGCGAAATTATAAAAAATGGTAATAATATAGATACTGGAAAAACTTCGGGAAAAACTATTACCTACCAGAAAAAACAAATCGCGCTGAAAAAAGTGTCATGTATTAAACAACAAATCTTTATTGATATCGATAGCGTAGAGTGTAGAGAATAGAGCTCTAGCCTACAGATCGCAAGGTCACAGGTTCAAATCCCATCAAGAGTATTTGACTTTTTTTATAAAAACATTAAATAATTTATAGAATTATTTTGAATTTAAATCTTCCTTGTTGGTTGGATTTTTTAAATTTATGTTTAATGCATTTTTCAGTAGTCAATCCAGAATTGAATGATGAGGATATGATATATAAAATGTGAAAAAATGAAAAACTTAAACTACAAATAAAGGAAAAGCCTATTGACAAACTATGAAACCAGAGATTAAGTGGAACATAATCCTAAGTATGCTAATTTCAACACTAGTGTTGAAATATTTTTTTTCACAAATCAAAGGCTTTTTTTAATAATTATTTGTGGTCGTAGGAAAAATAGTGTACATTACTCGTGTGAAAGTGATTATTCTAAAACTCGGAGAATTTCCGCACTCGGCTGACACCTCGTGCTAAATATCTCCTCGTTTGAAAAGTATCACTTGTTATGTAATATATACTATATTATATAACGTGATTTTACATGCAAATACTTTTATTAAAATAATGATTTTCTTGTCTTTCACTTTTTGAATCCGCGGACATACTGTATAACAAGAAAATGCCGGGCAAAGGTATTTTCTGATTTTTTTTTTACTTATAATGATTTGTTTGCGGGCCAAGGTGCAATATTTATTTCATCTTTAAACTTAAAGTAATCCATGTGGTTCGTAGCGACCATATAAGTTTGTATATGTGATTGATGACATTACTTTGAGCTAAGCCAGACCTGCTTTTTATATTTTTGTTTTTATCAGAAAACACGAATCTGTGTACAGTCACTGCTACGGGAGGCATGGTTACAAGAAATCAAGCAAAGAAATCTTTCAAGGTCAGTGGCAACAATTTTATTGTTTAAATCGGGGCAGAATTTACTCGTAATTTGCGGGACAGACCGATGACTCTTCGACAAGGGCGTTGGATCTGGTCTGGTGACCTTGGAATAAGCGACCCTTTTTTGAAAGATTTTTTTAGTGAAATAAGTATTTACATATAATTTTTTTAAGGGAAAGATGAAAAACCTTTTTTGTTTAAAATTAAATAAGTAATAATAAAGCAATTGTTTTGAAAATATCAGTGGCGTAACATCTTTTGGTTAAAATTGCATTGAGGCGCAGCTGTACCTACACCACTGCTTTGAGAAAGAAATACTTTTGTGGATAAAAATACGAGTTTTTATATCGAAATTGTCTATACCAAAATTTATTGTAATATCTCAAGCGGGTTTCTAGATTTTTGATAAAAACACAGAAAAAATACTAATTTCGGTAATGACGCTACGCTAATGACTGTAATGGATACAATATATCTATTATACAGGGTGTTTTTTAATTGAGTGTCGATACTTAAGGTTGTGAATCCTCGGGTGATTTTAAGAAGAAAAGTTAATATTAACATATGTCCTAAAGCTCTTCATTTTTGAGCTACAGGGTGTTAACATTTTTTTAAAAATATAATTTTTTTTATCATAATTATTACTTACTCATATCACTCTTAGATATTTTTATAAAATTTTGTACACGCCTATTAATCATTAAGGAGCATTTTTTGACTTAAAAGATTTTTTTAAATTTTTACCAGGGACGTCCGTATGGGGTTCGAAGTGAATATTTTTAAAGAAAAAAAATGGTACGCCACAGATTTTTCTAAAAACCAAACTTATTTTTAAAATCCTCATTTATTTTGGAGCAAATTTGGTCCATAGACTTACTTTCGTATGATGCACCCTTTTTGCATAAAAACCAAAAAAACAATTTTTTTTCTTCGGTTCATTAAGACTGTTTTCGATATTTTGTTGAAAAAAAATTGAAGAGCTTTAGGACATATGTTAATATTAACTTTTCTTCTTAAAATTACCCAAGAATTCACAACCTTAAGTATCAGCACTCAATTAAAAAACACCCTGTATAATTCTCTATGTGTAGGTACTAAAAAATGCTCTGTATTTTAAAAATTTTAATATTATATTATTAGCATGCAGTTTTTATAAAAAAAAAGAAATTACTGCAATTACAGTAAATATGCCTCACTTTAGCAAATCAGTTATTAAAGCAAAAATTGTACACATCCTAAAGAAACGGAGACCAACTCCATGTTACGGAAAAACAAAAAATATTTAACGAAAAGTGCTTACATCGCCGAATTTTTGGAAATTTTTCTATTTACTTATATTATTTACGATATTATGGATATTTTCGAAAACTGGCTTTAGCGGTATTATACACAAAATATGTATAATGACACCCTATAGATAAAATTAGGCAAATTTAATGAGAGAGCCAGAAAATTATAATGAATTTTAAACTAGAACCTAGGCAAAAACTATGCAATAAAAAAAAACATTCAAATCAATAAGTTTTGAAATGAAATTTACATCAAAGTATAAAGCAATATTTTCAAAATTTAGCTTTTATAAAATTGTGGGTTTTATTTTTTTGATGTATTTTACACAAAGGGCTTTTTTTTAACTAAAATCGAATTATTAAAATTATATTTCATACCGCATCCACGCGTTGGGTGAAGTCCAGCAAACAAGTTTTCTTGATTGGCCTTTATTGGGCCACGTTTGGAAATAATATTTGTACACAAATTTTTCGGCAAACATTATGGACCAACGCGTATGGGATCCGCATAGATTTTCCGATCTATAATGTGATATTATTAAACGTATTTTGTGTAGAGGGTCATCTAACCTAGACTGAACGGGGTCTAATTTTTTGAATTTTCCTCTTTTTTTTAAATCTTGTTTATGCTTGACCGTAAAATCTAAAATTGCCATTTAAAACGCGACTTGACGTAAAACAAACGAACTGTGGATTAAAATTGTTGTTTATTCAATGGAACACCCTGTATATTTTTATTTTTATGAAATGTTTTTTTTTCCTGATTCCAAAAATATATAGTTTGTCTATATTCGCTCAAACGCTTTTTAAGATATGAGCAATCAAATTTTTAAAAAGCCGTGTTCATTCTAGTTTAATATGTCTAGAATGCGTTGGAAATAAAAATATACAATATGGCCCCATAACTCTATCCTATCACTATTAACATGGTTTTGTTTTCCAATGCACTCTAGACATATCGAAACTTTATTGTCCAACACCTCCTATGACGTTATTTTATTGCATCGCCATTGCGGAGCTTTTCTCTTCCAAGGCATTCTAGACGTATTAAACTAGAATTGACACGGCTTTTTAGAAATTTGATCGCTCATATCTTAAAAACGGTTTGAGCTAATATAAGCAAACTATATATTTTTGGAATTAGGAAAGAAAGACCTTTTATAAAAATAAAAATATACTGGTGTTCCATTGAAAAAAACACAACCTTACTCCACAATGGGGAAACTCAAGAATAGGCCTCTGCTCAGTCTAGGTTAGATGATCCTGTACAACTAACAAGACATAAATCTGGTAGATGTTGTGAACAAATTAATTTCAAAAATAATATAATTAGCAACCATATGTTTTAAATGACTGGATAAAACAATGATACGAACAAAACACATTCGTCCTACCCACAATTTAAATTTCCATAGTTCCATAGCTAAACCTCTCTTTACCGAATGCCACGTATTAATATTCAAATTTTTTAAATAATAATCTTTAAAAAAATAGATTCATTATTAACTCTAGGATTTCTAAAAGCCTTGTTTGCAATTTTTTTTTTTTTTTTTTTTTTTTTTTTTTTACGGTTCGCCGACTACGTAGGCCATCTTGAACCGGTCATCGACCACAAATGTGATCTACCGACTGGGGAGTGTGAAACGGCACCTTCATCCTACGAGATATCCGATCTCATCCGGCCTGTCCGGCGTTAATAGGATGGCTAGGTGTCGATTCATTTTACACTCTTCCCTGAGGCAAGAGCACGCCGTGTTCCCAAGCGGTCACCCGCCCAAGTACTAACCGCGCTCGACACCGCTTCACTTCGGTGATCTACGGGAACCGGTGCTTAATATGTCGACAGGCCCTTGCCTTGTTTGCATTTCCCAGACACATAAAACGTCTACACATTCATTCTTATATATAAGTGAAGAGCTAATTACCCATTACATAAAACTGTCAATTTGGGCCACTTAATTTTTATGAGGGTACACCGTACAAGTAAATCAAGGGGACTGAAATTGGCCAATTAACGTACCCTTATATTTTATGTCTTTTTTCGTTTTATCAACCAATCATTTCTTTGTCGTCTGTAAATGTTCTTAAAGTGTACAGTTTTTTAGTGTTCTTTGCAGTTATACAGTTTCCTGGGTTGCTTAAGGTTGTGTTCTCACTTTCATGCGCATGTCCTCACCTCAGTGTATCGTAATTAATTTTTTTCCTAGGTCATATTATTAATTTTATTCAAATATCATTAAAAACCTGCTTAAATTGAACCAATTTTAAAATCTCAAAACATCTACAAGGATTTACTAATAGCATAATGCATTCTTTTATCCACTTAAGTTCCGAGTATACTATTTTATTAAGCGTATGTCCACTCCTGGGATCGAACCCAGACCGCCACTGCCGTGGTTTGTTTGTTTATATTGGAATTATTGTGGAATTTTAATTTTGATTAAAATAACAATTCTTTTTTTATACAGGGTGTCCCGAAATTAGATGACAATATTTTAAGGGGTTAAAGTACATCCAAAAATAGGACTAAAATCCTCTATTAATATACCTTCAAAAACGTTTCGTTATGGGGCTAGAGCCCCCCGAAAGGAAGCTATGATAAGCGGTTTTTTCACAATATCTCAGAAACTGATTGAAGTATCAAAACAAAATTTGATACATGTTTTACCCATGACAAGACGCAATAAACGGTTTGTTTAGATTAGGTATATTTCTTCGAGCGGCGTCCCACTGGGTAGGTAGTGATTAGAATATTGCCCTAACTTTTTTATTTGTAGGATTTTTTAACGCCAGGTGCAATTTTTAAAAGCACTAAAGTCTTCTATTGAAAAAAGATACTCTTGCTTCATTTCGGTAGGATTCACCATTTTTCAGTAAAATCGATTTAAAAATTTTCGGTTTTTTACAAGCCGTTAAAAAGGCTAAGATGTTTTTTGCATATCTCAGCAACAACTTGATATTAAAACATGAAATTTATTAGAAGTTCTACTAGTGACAAAGCATATTTATTAAAGGATGTAACATTAAAATATTTTTCCAGTGGTGTCGCACGGATTGGAGCCTAAAGTAAATATTACTATTTTTTTTTTATTTGAGGGGCTTTCCTTTTATACCATTTTCAAATTCTCCGTGCCTCACAAAACATAACACGCAGGTCTAGATTTTGCATCCAACAAAATGGAAATCATTTTGATTATTTGTTTAAGAATTAGTTTCCCGTGTGGTTTTACAATTAAATTTGATTTGCAATTTGTTATTCTTTTTTGTTTTATTTTAAGTCTCTTATACAAATAAATATTTAAAAAACAAGGTCTAAAAATCTGTTGAAAACCTTATATTCTGTCAAATTACAATAATGGAAGGTTTTATTAAAAAAAAAATTGTAATATTTACTTTAGGCTCCACCCCGTGCGACGCCACTGGAAAAATTCTTAATGTTATATCCTTTAATAAATATGCCTTGTCGCTAGTAGAACTTCTAATAAATTTCATGTTTTAATATCAAGTGTTTGCTGAGATATGCAAAAAAACACCTTAGCTTGTAAAAAACCGAAAATTTTTAAATCGATTTTACTGAAAAATGGTGAATCCTACCGAAATGAAGCAAGAGTATCTTTTTTCAATAGAAGACTTTAGTGCTTTGAAAAATTGCACCTGGCGTTAAAAAATCCTACAAATAAAAAAGTTAGGGCAATATTCTCCCCACTACCTACCCAGTGGGACGCCACTGGAAGAAATACACCTAAGCTAAACAAACCGTTTATTGCGTCTTGTCATGGGTAAAACATGTATCAAATTTTGTTTTGATACTTCAATCAGTTTCTGAGATATTCTGAAAAAACCGCTTATCATAGCTTCCATTCGGGGGACTCTAGCCCCATAACGAAGCGTTTTTGAAGGTATATTAATAGAGGATTTTAGTCCTATTTTTGGATGTACTTTATCCCCTTAAAATATTGTCACCTAATTTCGGGACACCCTGTATAGTCGGCTCGGTATTTGGTAACGGAGCCAGGTTTGAAAAAGAATGGTAAGTGGCTAGTTCTAAAACTTACGGGACTTTTTTCGTTAAGAAGGAGCAATACTCCTTTTGATATGGAACAGCACTTTGCAATACAACGTTTTACTCGAAAACTGTGCTCCCTATCGAAATAAACAAGAGTATCTTTTTTTAAGAACAAACGTTAGACTTTCAAAAAATTGCATTTAAAATAAAGAAATCTTAGCATTAAAAATATAGGATAATATTTACCGTAAGCCCCACACCGCGCGACGCCACTGGGAGAAATATTTTTACTTTAAATTCACTGTAGTTTTCAGCTTATCGGTTGTAAAGCATGTACTAATTTTCATGTTATTATCCTAAACGGTTTCCATGCTATTACAAAATAGTAGTACAACAAGAGTGGATATGATGTTCATATCGCACGTGGAAGTAAATTGAGCACGACGCCGTAGGCGGAGTGCTCAAACTTCCGAGGGCAATATGGACAATCCACTCGATTTGAACAGTATATTTTTTCTACGACCTTATGCTAAAAAATGTAAAAAAAAGTTTGTAGGTTGCCGGGCTCGAACTCACGACCATTGGTTCCATAGTCCAACGCTCTAACGTCTGACCTACTGAAGCGTTTAGTTAATTATCGGAAAACCAACTGATAAATGATGCTACATGAAATTCATTTTCTATGCGCATTCAGCAGGTTGCATTATTGATAAATCTATTATAAATGCGTCTAGATTGTATTACCTATATTGAACAAAATAATAATAAATTGTACATAATTTAATGTCTTGAAAAAGAAGGCGGAGCCTCAGTAAAAATAATATACTGTGATTGGTCAGTACTTTTATTAACAACAATGGCTTCTCTGTAATTGACTACTGTGATTGGTCAGTTTCATTACCTACCTAGGATGGATATGAGATTTTCCCGCACAGTTAACTGGAATAGCCTACTTTACTCTGCACTTAAGTGTAAAGAAAACAGCAAATTTCCATGTGGGAGTAGAGGCTCTAGCCCCGTAAAGAAGCATTTCTGGGGGTATGTTTATAGTACATTTTTGTCATATTTTTTAATGTACTTTATGCCCTAAAAATATTGCATGCTAATTTTGAGACACCCGGTGATTTTAAGGGTCCCCGAAGTTTTGACGGAACCGTAAAAATGGAACATAAAATCTAAAAAGTTTTACACTCTATTTCACGCCAATACTCGCCTTCTTGGGCTTAATTGTTCCTTTTTTTTTTCTTGTGCCACCTTGTCCCGCCTCAGACGTAATAAATTATTTGGCCAACTCGTTTCGCTTAGCTTTATCAACTCATTACATCTGGCTTTTGAAAACCGGGTTTCGTGTTACATAAAAATGAAAAGAAAAAGTCCAGAGCCAAAGTGCCTTTTTGCCCTTGGGCGCCTGCAAAAGATCAAATTCTTATTAGCTAAGATTTACGGATTTATATTAGTTTTTGTTTTTGAAAATCGCTTCCTTCGAATGTGTTGTATCTACATACCGGGTCCGCCAACGTGGCGGGGATGGAAGATTAAATCATTATCGAGGAGCTTATCAAAAATACTAAACCAGCATAAGGTATCGACTTAAAAGCGGCATATTTTAAAAATATTTTACATTATACAGGGTGGCTCAAAAAAGTGTGGCGGACTAAACTTGCATTTTTTTAAATGGAACACCCTATATATTATATTATTTTCTAATTCCCTATACATATCCACGTATATTTTGTATAAAATGTCATATGTCTAAATTCAATTGTTTTTGAGTAATTGACGTTTAAAATATGGCATTTTTTGACTTTGACAGGCTGTAACATTGGAACGGTGCATCTTAGAGAAAAATGGTTTTCACCTCCCTATCTTAGTTTTTCATTCTCTATCCAAGGAAACCAACCTCCGATTTAATATGTTAAACCGTTAAAACCGTTTTCTCAGTAAATTGTATTCCTGATAAAAGTTGGTGCATACCTTAATGCAATCCAAATGCACGAATGTTGTGTAAATTTATGCCGATCATATGTCATGGCGAAAAGGTCCCCTACGAGGACAAATAAAAATTGCCAATTAAACCATTTATATGCATTAAAGTCAACTTTTACAAAGTACATACCTTAAGAGTATATACTTAATTCACTTTTACTATTTTATCGTAATCATAAG
Source organism: Polydrusus cervinus (assembly GCA_935413205.1). Classification (NCBI taxonomy): domain Eukaryota; kingdom Metazoa; phylum Arthropoda; class Insecta; order Coleoptera; family Curculionidae; genus Polydrusus; species Polydrusus cervinus. The sequence continues at coordinate 6,580,345 of OW284515.1, forward strand.
AGCACCTTTAAATGTACAGGTTGTTCCATGCAAATTCGAGGGCGACCATTGGTATCTAGGAAACTAAGAGATACCAACAAGTTTAAATTGTGGCAAAGTTGCTCAATATCGTGCTCAATCAGGTAAAAATTGAGTAAACTCCTAGTACTACTGTAATCATCTGGAAATAATTTGTTTTTATTTAAATAGTATATTGTATACCTAGTAGGAAAAGCTGAACATTCCTGATTCCTGGACGACCGTAAAGATTGTATGTCGAGGCGCAAGCCGAGACTGGCAATACGGAGTCCGGGAATGGGGCTTTTTCTACGAGGTATACATACTATTTTTTCTACTCCCACATGGAAATTTGCTGTTTCCTTTACACTTAAGTGGCGAGTAAAGTAGGCTATTCCAGTTAACTGTGCGACATAATTTCATAACAATCCTAGATAGGTAATGAAACTGACCAATCACAGTAGTCAATTACAGAGAAGTCATTGTTGTTCTTATAAGTACTGACCAATCACAGTATATTATTTTTACTGAGGCTCCGCCTTCTTTTTCAAGACACTAAATTATATAATTTAAATGCATATGGTACAATTTATTATTAATTTGTTCAATATAATAAAATCTAGACGCATTTATAATAGATTTATCAATAATGCAACCTGCTGAATGTGCATAGAAAATTAATTTCATGTAGCCTCATTTATCAGTTGGTTTTCCCATAATTAGTTTAACGTTTCGATAGTCGAGAGGTAGAGCATTTTACTATAAACATAGTCGAGAGGTAGAGCGTTTTACTATGGTTCCAATGGTCATGAGTTCGAGCCCGGCAACCTGAAAACTTTTTTTTACATTTTTTAGCATAAGGTTTGTAAGTTTGGTCGTAGAAAAAATATACTGTACAACTCAAGGGGATTGTCCATATTGCCCTCGGAAGTTTGAGCACTCCGCCTACGGCGTCGTGCTTAATTTACTTCCTCGTGCGATTTGGACATCATATCCACTCTTGTTGTACAAACTACTATTTCCGTAAATCGAAAATTATTTAAAAGGACATAACTTATTACAATCAACTTGATAAAATTTTTAAATAAACATTAGGTATTAATTTTGTTCACAAAAAAGAAAGTAATAAAATATTTGGGTTGTAACTATCGAAATAAAGTAATACTGAATTGGCGTATTTTAGTTTACAAGTAGCTGAACAGAATAGTATGAATCAATGAATGTAGTTGGAGAAAGAAACAAGTAGAATACCAAAAGTTGAATTTAGTAAAAGTCGAGAATATTTTTCAAGAAATGAAGCAAGAAAACAAAAAATAATCTAGAGTACTATGAGAAACAAGGGCTGTATGAAAGAGCGAGATAGCACAAGAGAAAAACTTATCCAGGATTATTAATGATCTAAGCATCAGAGAAAAACGACAGATAAGAAAAAATTGACATTACCGTGTACGCCATGTCGTTTTTTAAATTTTCTTTATAAAATATGAGAGAAAACTGGGTGGTACATATTAATAATTTTATTACTAACGTTTCTTTGAATTTTTCGGTGATTATATGTCACTAAAATTGAGCCAAATTTGCTGGTTTATACATACCAATATCTGCCTTCATATTTCATTTGAAAAATCAGACTGACTTTATATAATAAATTGAAAGTGGCTATGAGACAAAGCACTATACGCTAAACCATTGTGGCATATTTGTGTTGACATATTTGTAAGTTAATTACAGATATAAAATCGTACCGTGTTCAAAATATTTTCCTGATTCTCATCCGAATCAATTCAACGACCGTATTTACCCCTAGGCTTGCTAAAACTTCAGAATTCCACGTTTTTATCCAGTTTAGTAAACATATTTTCATGAGGTTGCTCTTGTTCCAGATATTGGATTAAAATACCCTTCACAAGAAATTCGAGAATTGAATGTAATAAAGGCACGCATTTCCTTGACTTAGAGCATACCTTTTTTTTTTTAATTTAATGAGCAGACAGCACTATTGCTAGGTATACTAAAGTCTATTTCGCAAGAAAAAATTAGCTGGAGTGATCAACTAATGTTTTAGAGTGTAATTATCTATGGTTTATTTAAATAAGTACTTAACAACTGTAGTGAATTATTGTCGATATCAACCCTTGTTGTACCGGGTGTCCCACTAAGAATGGCTCTCGGCCGTATCTCGGAAACTACTGGGCATAGAAACTCAGGAAAAAAAAATTATAACTAAAGTGGTCATGAGAAAATCCTGGAAATAATTTTTAAGTTCCGCATTTTGCCGCAAGAGGGCGTAATTGAAAAGTAAATTTTAAAAGTTTACATATCTCCGAAAATTCCACATTAAGGTATATCTTTGATAAAACCATTGAAAAGCTTGGACAATTATGCATCATTTTGGTCTTGCTCATTGGCGTACCGACTTTAATAAAAGGGGGGGAAGCGGTTGAATGTGTAATCAGTTAAATCGCTGTAACTTATAAACGACTTATCCGATTTTAGCAAACTAAAGACTGTTTGGAAGAGAAATGTATGCACTTTCACCAATCGTATTTAGTTGTCCATATTAGTTCTCGAAAAAAATGCTAGAGGGCGCAATTTGTAATAATAACACATTTTTTGATTTTACTCCGAAAAAATAAATCATACGGTATAATTATGATATCATAATCGAAAGGTAGATAAAATTTGCTAGGAAAAATATTTAAACCGCAGCTCGATATCTCCGTTCGTTTCAGCGTTATCGCCAATAGAATAATTTTTAAATCTTTAAAATAAGAAGCGGTTATATATTTTTTAGAAAAAAAGTGGGACGCCACTGATATTTTTCATGTGGATATTATTTCTGATTAGCCTGGTCAATTCTGCATAAAAATGGTCTCTTGCGTTTTTCTCCTCAGGCCCGTTCTTAATTAAAATAATTAAATTAAATTAGACAGGCGGAAGTGAAGGTAGTCATTTCCAGCAATTTTTATAAAACTAAATTTTTCATTATCAATGTTAATAATGATAATAATAAATAGTAGAGCTAATTTATTTTAATTAAAAACGGTGTGCCTGAGGAGAAAAACGCAAGAGACCATTTTTATGCAAAATTGACCAGGCTAATCAGAAATAATATCCACATGAACAAATATCAGTGGCGTCCCACTTTTTTTCTAAAAAATATATAATCGCTTACTTTTAAAAATTATTCTATTGGCGATAACGCTGATACGAACGGAGATATTGAGCTGCGGTTTTAATATTTGTTGTAGCAAATTTAATCTACTTTTCGATTATGGTATCATAATTATACCGTATGATTTATTTTTTCGGAGTAAAATCAAAAAATGTGTTACCATTACAAATTGCGCCCTCTAGCATTTTTTTTGAGAACTATTATGGACAACTAAATACGATTGGTGAAAGTGCATACATTTCTCTTCCAACCAGTCTTTAGTTTGCTAAAATCGGATAAGTCGTTTATAAATTACAGCGATTTAAATGATTACACTTTCAACAGCTTCCCCCCTTTTATTAAAGTCGGTACGCCAATGAGCATAAGACCAAAATGATGCATAATTGTCCATGCTTTTCAATGGTGTTATCAAAGATATACCTTAATGTGGAATTTTCGGAGATATGTAAACTTTTAAAATTTACTTTTCAATTACGCCCTCTTGCGGCAAAATGCGGAACTTAAAAATTATTTCCAGGATTTTCTCATGACCACTTTAGTTAAAAAAAAATTTTCCTGAGTTTCTATGCCCAGTAGTTTCCGAGATACGGCCGAGAGCCATTCTTAGTGGGACACCCGGTACAAACGATTATTTTTGTATTAGTATTATTTATGAAACCAGGACTGTACTCTGCTTTCGGCACCTTAAATTTAAATTCCAAAAGAGATAATCCCTATTATTATTCTAATGACATTATTTTTAACTAAAAAAATAGTTTTAATAACTTTATCAAATATTTTTGAAGATAATCACTACCTGTCTCCGCCATACCGAAAATAATCTACCTGTCGATGCACAAAAATTCCTGTGGTTGTATCTCGATGAGCTAAGAGTATAGGAATGGGCTTAGATTCATATCTAGAGTGCGATTAAAAAAATTGATTAAAATAATTTACACATTGGATTGAGTAGTCCTTTACTTTGTGATATTGCATATTAAGAAAAACAATATGAGTAATTAATTTACTTTGTTATAATATCACTTTATTAACTGATTGGTGACTACAACAGTTTCGTAGTACTACTACATTATCAAACGGAATTTATATATTCAGGAAATTTGTGAAATAATCTGTTCGCGCAATAACTGCAAGTACATTTTTTTATCTTTTGCATTGAGTTGATTTCTATAGATGGTGATACTAGGTTTTCATCACATTTTTATTTTTAAAAATATCTTGAAAACATATTTTCGCTGTACCGGGATTTGCTTACAGGTTATGGCTTTCTGATGAGTCCCAATAAGGACGAAACAGCCTGTCATTGTCTATCTGTGCCCCAAGGAACCCATTACCTTTGGCGTCCCTGTGTACTTTAATGCACAAGATAGATGCAGTACTTTGTCCGCCTGCCCTAAACACTTTCTTTCTACCAACTGCAAGTAAAGTTCGTTCGTAAAGCTTTTTACATTTGGTCCAATTTCAAGAAAAATCGTCTGAAAGCATGCGCTTTGACGACGTTTTAATCAGCTGATGCAAGTTTTCCCATTTAAAACCTGTATCATCAGATTAAAACGTGGTCAAAGCGCATGCTTTCATGCAATTTTTCTTGAAATTGCACCTAATGTAAAAAGGCCTTACGGTTTCCATCATAAAAAAATTGTACAATTGTTACAAATCGAAAACTCTATCAATCTAAACTCGTTGAATAGGATTTTAAGCTTGGTAACCACGAACACCTGTAAATTCTTCAAACACCGTGGGTTTAGGTATCCGATAAAGAATTTAAAAATCAGGTAGTTATTTATTGTCTTTGAAGTGGTAGGGTGTATGTATTGTACAGGTATATTTTATAGAAGCAACATCCCTATATTTAGTTTATAAAAAATCGTACCGACTTAACTACACAATCATTGCAGATTTATTCAACTTCTATACACTGAGTACAATATGACATTAATCTTTTTCGTATGTGCAGCGGGTTGTATGAAGTTAGAAGAAACAATTCCAATGTATTTTTGAAATTCTAGTGGAGTATAATTTTTTTCTACTCCCACATGGAAATTTGCTGTTTCTTTTACACTTTAGTGGCGGGTAAAGTAGGCTATTCCAGTTAACTGTGCGGCAAAATTTCATATCCATCCTAGTTAGGTTATGAAACTATCACAGTCAATTACATAGAAGCCAAATTTACATGTTGTAAATTCGTTTTCTGACAGTTAAGAGAAGTTAAGTTAACAATATGCTTCAAAAATATGCAAATCTGTCAGATGAAATTTGTTCCTTTTAAATTTAAATCAAAACATTTATCCCAGAGCCTATGTATACACAATATTTTCCTAAAGAGTACACGAAATGGTGCAAAAATTGAAGGTATAATAACAAAATTAATAGCAAAATATATTTCTACCAAATTATTGTTATTTTCTGCCGAACTAAAGATTTGCACACAGACGCACTTTCTTATTTCAAAAATATCTTTATTTCCACTCATTTCTAGGCAATTACTACAAGCTTTGCATAAAATGTACTATATACCTACCAAATGAACGTTTTCTTACTAACCTTGGTAAATTTTTTCCATATAAATAATATATATTATTATAAATATTTGTGCACGGGGATATTTTCGGATATATTTTGAACGGTGATCGAACCCCAATTGATCTTAAAACTTTTATTATACGCAACAAACATAGAAAATTAACTGGTAATTCTTCTTTAAATGGTGGAACATAAAGATAACCCGATAAAACAGACGAAATTATAAGATTTCTAGAAAAAAACATTTTTTACTGACTTTTTAAGGTTATGTTATTTCAACTTACACTATTGCCACTTCTCGTCTTCTCTTTTCATGCACACAATACGAAAAAAGTATTTTTTTAGCAGATCACAACCAGAACCACAAGTGATCCAAAAGAATATCCTGCGAATATAATACTGTGCGTAAAAATTTGTCTCATCCCGTTGGAGACAGCGCCATTGCATACTTTGTTCTCACGAATCCGGAAATTTCCCATTAGTTGACAGCCTTGTTAAAAAATTATATTTCTCTGTGACGTTCTTATAAAGTACTGACCAATCACTGTTTATTGTATTTACAAAGGATCCGCCTTGTTTTTCAAGACACTAGAATATATAATTTATATGTATGTACTATATGGTACAATATGTTAATAATTCGTTTAATATAACAAAATATTATATGCATCTATAATAGATTTATCAACAATGCAACCTGCTGAATATGCATAGAAAATTAATTTCATGTAGCGTTGTTATTGAGTTGGTTTCACCATAATTTCTAATATAATCCAGTGGCCAAAACGGTAAAACTTTGGATCCAATGGTCATGATGACTCGTGAGTTCAAGACCGGCACCCTTCAAACTTTTTTAACATAATAAGGTTCGTACGTTTTGTTGTAGAATATATAGTTCAACTCGAGTGGATTGTCCATATCGCACTCGGAAGTTTATAGAAATTTAAATATTTATTTATATTTAAATTCCGAGTTAGTAAAGACTCCCATGTTTTTATTTCGAATTTATCGGCGGAGGATTGACTATAAAATGGTTGCATTATTAAACCTTGATGTTTTAGTTTTCTATAAGATTATCCAAATAGAGTGCTCACCAAGGGTAAGTTATTACTTAGAAAAGAAAATAAGTTTAATTAGCAGACTAACATGTAAATGATGGATGGATTTTTTTCACTTCGTTTATCAAGAGATAAAAAAAAACTATTGAACAAAGCACATTTGAGTTGCACAAAGAATTTTACAATTTCATATTGTGCCAAATAAGCATAGCATAACGTTAGAAACGTTATGCTATGAATAACTGATTCGTGTTCAAACACTAAAAAAATATCCAATGGAACTGCAACCAATGTTGCCACTACGAAATTTTTTATCTCGATAGCCTACTTTGTGAAAATTTGAATAAGATCGGTAGATTTAACATTTAGACGTAAATTATGTAGGTAAGACCCCCTCCTCATACTGTCGTAAATTATCTACTAATACTTACCATATGGTTAAAATTAATTGTAGAAGCGTGGTAATTACGTAGTTATAACATTATATTCATGTAAATTTACATCTATTTTATGCGATTTTATGGCATAATATGTAAGGGATTTTTGCGAAACCTAAAAAAGCAACTGTATAATAATATTTGTATGTACGGGCATATCGGAACGTGTGTTGATAAATCAGTCTCCCTGCACGAGATTCTGGCCTGCCAGAATAAAATTCTATTATGTTACTATGTAGTAAAAGCATTAACCCGGGAGGAGTTAATTTTTTTTTTCATTTTAATTAGGTTTGGAATTGCTACACCATCATTACATTAAAATATTGCGAAACTGCAATACTTCATTAAAAGTTTCTGATGTGGTTTCTATTGGTCAGATCAAAATACAGTAAGTCAATAGGGTTTAAAGTTCTTGCAAAGCAGCAGGGCTTACCGACTTAACCCCATTAGTCAATGTAAGTAGATTGGCCCAATCGGTCTAAAAAATCAGCCCTTTGGCCTAAAGTGCATAAAATTGACGGCGTTTAAATAGTAAAACTTAAAGTAGATTGAATCGATCGAATTCAGTTTGTTTTACCATGTTTGGAACTAATAAACAGTTTTAATTTTTTTATAGCTAGTTATAATATTATATGATTTTGGTTTATATACTTGTATACATGCCAAAAACCTCGAATTTTCTGATTTTTATGATGTTAAACTTTTAAAAAATAGAAGGGATTTTTTTTCCATAATGTTTAGTCTTGTGTTTAGTTTATGTGCGGTGCGAGTGTGGTGATGTTGTTTCCTTAATAATCCTCCGTAGAGCCATTTCAAATTAGATATTTTACTATCTGTCTCACCTTTCTCATAACTAAAGTTCGCAAATCGCAATGTCCGACCAGCTGTTTATTAATTTTATTTTTTTAACGAGCAAAAAATAAAATTCCTCTATTTGGGGACTCGTGAACGTTCAGTCCTTCCTGGAAACTTTATGTCGAGCCGACTAGTCGCAGCGTGTCTTGCACGATCCATGATTTGTTTTTTTTATTGAATGCTGGCCAACAGTTTTTCTTGACTTGAAATATATACAGGCAGCAGACTTTAACTAGAACAAATTCGCTAGAAGTTTCGGAAAAAATAATGCAAAAAATGGCAAAACACGTCGATTTAGATGTTTTGTAGGCTTCATACTCATAACAAAAATTTATTTTTCAAATGTCTTAAAAGAGTGAAACAACCCATAAACTAATTAAATTTTTTTAAAAGAAAAATACTACTTGTAAAACTTAAATTAGTATTAAAACCAATAGAATAGTTAATATTTCTTCCAACAAGGTTAACCGTTTAAATCGTTCCATTTAAAAAAATAAGTTAGATTAGGTTTTACCACTTTAGTATAGTAGTTTACTCCTACACTAGCGAATTTGTTCCAGGTAAAGATCCCACCCTGTATACATACAGTGCTTGCATACAGGCCTCCTTCCATTGCTAATGATATACAGGGTGTTCATTTGAAAACTTCCCACCACGGATTTATCGAAAACCACTGATTAAAAGAAAAAACGCCGAGACACGTCAAAAGGTGTGCCAAAGGGGACAACATTTTAACCAAAAACTACTTCACCCCCTTTTACCCTCTGCCCCCCAGGGTCATCCCCTTAAAAATTTTAAATTACAAGGGGTATTAAGTAATAGCTTGTTTGAAAGGTCTTTCAAAGTGCTTTATTTTGACGTTTGATTTTTAAAATCGGTCGATTCGTTTTCGAGAAAATTAGAAAAATCTTTATTTATCTTAATTTGTTCAGATAGAAAAAAAAATACACGAAAATATCACTTTTTATTTCAATAAATGTTCAAAATGTTGCCTGTTATTGGCCCAACAATGATATAGGCTATGTTCAAATTCCCGACGGACATTTTCAAAAACATGTTGTGGGGGATCATGGCAGCTTTCGATGATGCGTTGACGAAGTTCATCCAAAGTTTCAGGTTGGGGAGTGAACACAATAGATTTCAAATGGCCCCATAAAAAAAAGTCTAATGGCGTCAAGTCAGGAGATCTAGCAGGCCATTCTATAGGCCCTCTTCGCCCTATCCATTTATCTGGAAACTCGTCGTCTAGCCATTGCCGAACCGAAAGAACATAGTGAGGAGGAGCGCCGTCTTGCTGGAAATATATTTGATAATGACCCAAAACTTCAACTTGAGTGGCTTCATCCAAAACTCTACCGTGATTACGTTTTTTATTTGCAACAGATCCAGTTTGAGTAAATTTAGTAACAAGGTCCAAAACATACCTATGCGAAGTTATATTTTCCGGATGTCTGGCGTTAAATGTGACGGCAGTTTGCCGAGCACATTGATTTTGGGCACCATAAATTAGAATCATTTCCACTCTTTCGGCTAGTGTGTAAACCATTTTGGAAGTAAAAGGTGAATCAATAAATTAATTTTCACTATCCCGAGATTGTCACAAAGGTAACTGAGAGCAAATTAATTTCTTTCTTTTCCTTAGCAACTATAAAAAACTAAACAGGTATAAGAATAAATACAGTTCGCCCATGTTATCTGTGTTGATAAAAAGAAGGTGGAAAAAAATTATGGTTGTTATCTGGTTGCTGCCACGTATAATTTTCCGAATTGCTGTTAATGTTGGTTTTTGAACACTTATTGAAATAAAAAGTGATATTTTCGTGTGTTTTTTTTTCTATCTGAACAAATTAAGATAAATAAAGATTTTTCTAATTTTCTCGAAATCGAATCGACCGATTTTAAAAAATCAAACGTCAAAATAAAACACTTTCAAAGACCTTTCAAACAAACTATTACTTAATACCCCTTGTCATATAAAATTTTTAAGGGGATGACCCCGGGGGGCAGAGGGTAAAAGAGGGTGAAGTAGTTTTTGGTTAAAAAGTTGTCCCCTTTGGCACATCTTTTGACGTGTCTCGGCGTTTTTCTTTTAATCAGTGATTTTTGATAAATCCGTGGTGGGAAGTTTTTAAATGAAATATATACCTTATAATACTTATAACTATTGAACAAAAAATTGGGACTTAGTTATTCAAGATAGCGAAGATCTGCCTTCTTGGAAAATACATTTAATTTGATAAGGGGGAGTGATACCATATTCTAAAATCACATGTACGCTTAAGTTAACCCTGCAATTTTAGTATCTCATAATTTGCAGTTTTAAAATGATGATCATGGAAAAACATGAAAAAAAAATGTATTTTTGGCGGATTAGCACCTCCTTGAATAATAAAACAATTCAGGGTTGTTAAATAATAAGTAAAATACTTACTTTACCACCTTATTTTAAAGGTATTTTAGCGCTTTTAATGCCATATTTCAAGATTCCAAAATGTGCCGTTTGAAAATAGCGAATTAGAAAAATATATTTTTTTATTTATGGTGCCGGCAGTGTATTTACGAACTCTATTGATAACTGATGAATAATTGCAATATACCGGACGAAAGAAAAAAGAGGTTTAAATTGAAATGAAGCCAACTTTTAAGTTTTAAATAACCCACCATTTTTATTCAATGCTTAAATTTTATAGAAAATTCCCTTTTCAATGACATCCCTATCACCCATTATTATTTATTTTAGAAATGGCCGCCTAGATCAATTTTCCTCTGTTTTCTAATATGTCCATAACTTTATGTTATTGAGTTGGTTTTACCATATTTTCTGATATGATCCAGTAGCCAAAACGGTAAAGCGCCGAACTTTGGATCATTGATGACTCGTGAGTTCATGCCCGGCAGCCTTCAAACTTTCTTAACATAAGGTTCGTAAGTTTGGTTGTAGAATATACAGGGTGATTCCTAAGCTTATACTTCTTTTTTAGCTGTGTATAGAAGGTATTAAAATAAACAATATTTTCAAATACCTTTTTTCAAAAAACTTTAAAATAGGCGAGATACAGAAGTAAAAAATCCAAGTGCGGGCCTGATCATCTAAACGTAGCCTGCTATACTTTATGTTGTTTGTCTTAGTCATGGTCAGTTATTTGGCAATCCGCTGCAGTGTGTTTTTCTGAAGCAAGTTAATTTTAAATTGGTGACACGTGAAAATAGTAAAATTTGAAATCAATGAACTAGTAGATATGGTGCTTATTTACGGTGAGTGTCGTCAAAGCGCGGCTGCTGCTTCGAGATTATACGCGGATCGCATTCCCTTGCAGGCTCATCCTACACCCAGAAGTTTTCTTAGTGTTATTCAACGGGCAAGTATTTGATCTATAGTGTAATAAATGAATGTAAGTACCTTATTTTGAGTTTTTTGAAAAAAGGTATTTAAAAATGTTGTTTACTTTAATGCCTTCTATACACAGCTAAAAAAGAAGTATCAACTTGCTTTTTACAAAAATTAAGCGGATTTTCTCGATTTTTTTCAAATAACAACCCATCTTTGTATTATTCTAAAAAATGCTTTATGGGGTGAAACGGGCGTCGTATTCGAATTCAACGACCTCAAAAACATAAACATGAATTTTTTTGTCAGGCTGTTTAATTAATAAATTTCCTATCGGTTGTTGCAGGTCGAATTTTCACACATACACGTACGCAATCATTTATTGCAGGAATTCTTAAAGGCCCGTACCCCATTCTGCCGCAGATTCTCGAGTATTTCTCCAATTTAGTACAAAGAGTCAAAACTCGACCGGAGGGCTCTCGGAACTAATGGGGCTTTCCCCGTTTTCCGCTCTTACGTTGAAAATAAAAAGGATTAGACTAAATCCCTGGAAATCCCTGAAGGATAATTCCGAAAAGCAATTTATCCTTTCGGCGATTTGCGACGCCGTTTATAACACGGGATACTGATTTTGCGATTTTTAAAAAGGTGACTTTACCATCCGATATTGTCTGTGTTTTAGCATGTGAATTATCCAAAGCATATGCTATTAGTAGGGATGGCAGATTTTAAAATATCAAAAGCGGGAGTTGATTTTATTGTTGTCGCTTTCGCCATATCGTCAATTTTTTTTGAAAAAATTGGTAAGGTGAAGTGGGGTAAGTGGGGATCTGGGGCAAGTGGTTTTTTTTTTTGTAATAATTGTAAAAAAAATTACTTTTAAAAACTAAAACTACAATAAAATGGTTTTTTTGGAATCTTATAGACCCCAACACTCGCCCCAACATGTTGTTAAAAAAATTTTAATATTTTTTTTTAAAGTAACACAGCTTATGTCAAATGTATCTAAACTTCGTCTACAGTTATAAGTTACAGAAAAAATGTTTAAAATTCTTTATCTGTACTAATTTAAAACTTAGGTTCAAAGTTTTTACATCCTCAAAGTTGTAATCACTAAGGTTATCTTTTGTATTTTTTTAACATTTCAATTTTTTAGGTTTTCAGTTTTAGGCTCATAGTTCCCACTTGCCCCGCTTTTTTTGTTAATGGGGATTAGTTCCCACTTGTCCCATTTAAATTTTTTATATTAATAAAATTCAAAGTTAAAAGTTTTAAAAAGTTGAAAAGTGAGATTGTGCGTAATCTGCAAAAACTATAAAGTAAATAAAAACTTAAAAACCGTACTACGTAGTTTTAAAAAAAGTTATAGAAGAAGAAATCTCTAACATATAAACTTCCTTATTTTTAGGAATTTTTTAAATCTGATAAAGCCTGTTGTTGGTGAAGTCGCACTAGATTAACCCACTTCCTCCAGTTAAATATAACTACTCAAACGCGATTTATAAGTTAAAAACCCACTTACCCCAGTACCTGGTGCAAGTGCGTTCTATGGGTACATTTTACACAGTTTTTTGTTGAAATGAAATTCTTGGGTAAATAATTAAACAAATGTTGTTGTAATTGTAAATATCACTAATTACTTCCTGTCTAAAGCGCATCTCTGTAACTCGATTTTTAAAAAAGTAGTTTCAAAGGCGACCTTTTATATTTTTAATCCCCACTTACCCCACTTCACCTTAATATTTTTGGGTAAAAAAGCCACTCCGCCTTCCGAATAAGGTCCCTGCCGAGCTAAAAACCTAGGGAGAGGGCGAAGTACCAACAGCCAATAACTTTTTACTATCTACTGATAACAGGGCTCGTATGCAAAAAAATAATAATAAAACAAAATAAAATTGTGAAAATGAGGTAGAAGCATAAATGTATATTATTTACTATAAAAAAAGAAAAAGCGGGAGTTTTGAAATGTTGGACGGGAGGCTGAAAATATTTTATGTCAACTGTGTTGAAAATTTTTTAAGTCAAATGTTTGAAAATTAAATGTTTGCCTACCCTGTTCAAACGGCTTTGCACGTCACTGCTTGACGGTGGTATTCAAAATACGAAACGTCAAGTTTGGATACTAGTAACGCCAGCTCATAGATTATAAAAAGCGAATATAAATAAAATAAAATATACGTATTTTTGGTTTTTTTCCAAGTCAAAAATGAAGGCGCAAAAAATTAAAAACCAAAACTGAAAATTTTGATTTTTCTCTGATATCTCCGAGGGTATTCGGAATCTTTACAGTTTTCTTTTACCGAATTATTAAATCCCAAAATACCCAACTTAACCTCATTTTAACCATCTTCGTATCTTTTACCGTTTTAGAGATCTTCGTGTATGTACACGGAATTTGTAGCACCCTGTATATAACTGGGCGGTATTATAAGTGTACTTAAAGAAGCCATACTTTAATGAGTTATAAAATCAAAAATAAAAGTGGCGATGATGTAGTACCCAATATAATGAGCTTTATAATCCATCGTACCTACTCGATAAAAAAAAAGAACGACTAGTCGCAATTTCTGAAGGAGGAAGTACTACCCAGGTCATTACAATCGCAATTACAGTCGCTTCTGTCCTGAATAATGGTCAATAAAGGAAATTGTTTATTGTTATTTTTAGGCTATTGGGGTTCTGCGTAAGACAAGCACATTGTGATGCTGCTCAAGTGTAACCGATAGATCAACCAGTGATAAATGGATGGTGTAATGCAAAACCCCCCCTTAACCCTTAACACACAATGACATGTTGAAAAAATGGCGTTTTTCTCCTACCTCAATCAAAATCATGCTTAAAAAATGTTGAATATATTAACAGTTAATATTTTCTGAACCAGATATGATATCGACCTACGGTTTTGAATGGTTGATAGTTTCATCCCTTGGGAAACAATTGTCAATGTTGAATTTTTTTTAACTGTCGAAGAAAATTTTATATACAGGGCGTTAAAGAAGACGATGATTTTTGCTCCAATTTTAATGGCGTGTAACATTCACAATAATATTTTTAAATTTTATCACTCTACGTCAATTGAATCACTGGTTCATAGCAAAGAAAGTAATTTGTCAAATTTTTGATATCTGCTATATTTTAAGAAATACCGATTTTTTTGGAAAACCTTGCTTTATTTTTATGAAAAGCTTGATTATGTTCAGTAACAATAGTTGTACCTAAATGTTATGATATACAGTGGCGTACTTATAAACACCTATATGGCTATGGTTTATGAGTATAGTGTTAGAAAGTTAAAAACTAAATAAATACATTTTTCCCAAAAATTAAATTAAAAAAACTGTCTTTGTTTAAATTTTGTAAACACACTGTATAATATACCTGTAGTGCGATATGAAAAACTAAAAAATAAGAAAAAATTGACCTAATCTAGGGGCGAGTACTTTCCAATATAAAACAATCGTGAAAAATTGTGAGATATTCATAAACCATACACATATAGGTGTTTATAAGTACGCCACTGTATATCATAACATTTAGGTACAACTATTGTTACTGAACATAATCAAACTTTTTATAAGGTATAAGAATCACTCGCAAAGTTTGCACGATACAACGCACAGTGAGATCTAGCTGCCAATAAGTTGAAATAAAGCAAGGTTTTCCAAAAAAATCGGTATTTCTTAAAATATAGCAGATTTGACAAATTACTTTCTTTGCTATGAACCAGTTGTGAAAGTTACACGCCATTAAAATTTGAGCGAAAATCATCGTCTTCTTTAACACCCTGTATATAAAATTTTCTGACAGTTAAAGAAAATCCAACATTGACAATTGTTTCCCAAGGGATGAATCTATCAACCATTTAAAACCGTAGGTCGATATCATATCTGGTTCAGAAAATATTAACTGTTAAATTTAGGCGAAATTTTTCTTGCTCGAAAGCAATTGTCCAGCAGTTTAGTTGATATGATTATTATTTATTCAAGGCTTACTCTTTCTAAGAATGTTAAGGACGACATGTTTAAATGTCGCATTAGTAATGATTATACCTGATAGTAGTATAGGAGGGAGGTAACACCCCCCCCCCCCCGCAATTTTCTAAAAAATATGGCGAACATAATAATTATATTATATGTTTAAGGCTATAATAGTAAATAATATATATTTATTTGGTAGGAATAAAAGTCTGTCTAAAAACCACAATATCTTTAATAATGAAAAAATCTTTAGGGGTACTTTACATTGAAGAAAGAGGACATGTTTCGACCTTAGTGAAGGTCATCATCAGCTCTAAATGAAGAATTTTTTTTGTGACGTGCAAAAGCTTTAATATTGGTTTACAAATAAAAGAGGGGTAGAGGTTTCTAAAACAAAATGTCACTAGATTGTCTAAACGTGGGAATATTTTTTGGGGTTTGACAGAATGTGTGATGGAAGCCCTTTAGTTTGCCCTTGGTTGGGTAAGAATTGTTGAAAGTAGAAAAGATAGTTTAAAAAATCTAAGGAATTAATCGGCAAAGGTGAATTCACCAAGATTTAATAGGGGTTAAGGTCATAACTTATGCCTTGTGTGTGGTCTTTTAAAGATAATTTTTAGTATAAAATATTTCAATCGAAGTCAGTTTAAGATAATATCTCAATAATCTTGAACTGACTTCGAGACTACTTTGAATTTTTAATAATTAAATAAAAACCAAAAGTCATCAATAACAAAAAAGTTCTTGTATCACCCAAAGGGTGCAAAAAGAAAAATAATATTACTCAATTAATTTTGCTGCTAAATAAAACTTAAACCAGCTTCAGGATGATTGCATCCCCTTTTTTACTTTTTTATTCAAATAAAAAACATCGTTTTGTTTGCAGGCGGCGACCTACGTCATCTACGTGGCAAACGTCAAATTTTCACGTGTATGAGCTTGCTTGTCTCTCACTCATTCTTCCTCGATCACTTCCTAATTCTGTAAGGCCATGATCATTTTATTGTTTTGACGTATCAAGGTCCTTGGCACTTTTGATCAAAAGGCCGGCAGGGGCTATCTCTTCAATGCGTAAAAACGCTGCTATGTGTTTTATTAACGTGTTTTTGTTAATTAATACTCTTGAAATAATTATTAGGTACATCTTATTTTACTTGTAAGCGTGCTATACAACCGATTTAAAATATTACAACCTAAAACTATGATGTTCTACACAAGTCGCAAGACCACAACATTCGTAAGACCGTGTAAATGTCAAAGTTTAACGCTAACTGTCCTGTTACTTTTACTTTTTTATGTCTTGCTAGAAATGAATATGATTGTGCATGGTTATGGGCCATAATAAATATATACTGCCCAAACCAGAGGAGACACGGCTTTACATGAATGAAGCGAGTTTCCATGTTAGCATATGTATATTAATAAATTTTTTTTTTCGCATCTAGTCTGTTAAAGTAATAGTATTTTTCGTTACAAGGTCGGTAGGTGACTTATTACAGTACGAGTTGGTTTACGGACGAGGCGACGTAGGAGCCGAGTTTGGAATATTAACGAGTGCTGTAATTACATCTAATGGACGTGTACCGTATGATTTTTTATTTCATTTTGTCATTATAATCCTTTTTAAAAAGATTCAATAGAAATGTTTATTACAAATTTTAAAATATAAATCCGACTGTCGTTTGCTTGTCACTGTCAAATAGATAAAATTATAATATTTGAGTAAAGAATATAAATATAGTTTAAATAAAATAAAAATTACTAACTTTAGTTAAGCAAAATATTTAAAAAATTATAAAAGACAGTCTATTCTATAGTTGCGTGATATTTTTCATTTACTAAAGTTGGTAGAAAAAAAATGTTTGGCTTTGGTATCGATAAATATAATATAGTCAAAACAAAATAAAAATTACTAACTTTAGTTAAGCAAAATATTTAAAAAATTATAAAAGAGAGTCTATTCTGTAATTGCGTAATATTTTTCATTTACTAAAGTTGGTAGAAAAATACTTTTACAAGTTAAAGCATCTACACAAAGTTATTTGGTATCGATAGATATATATTGAAATCAAAATAAAAATTACTAACTTTAGTTAAGTAAACTATTTAAAAAATTGTAAAAGAGAGCCTATTCTGTAGTTGCGTAACATTTTTCATTTACTAAAGTTGGTAGTTGGTACAATATGTGTACTTGAACATTTTGTTTTCTATAATTTTAAGTGACAACTTGTTAAAAATCCAAAGTAAAAAGTCATTATTTCTAAAAACAAAAGATGGCTGCTAGGCAATACATTACAGTACCTGACACTGTAATGTATTGTTATATAATGTTCCACTTACCAGCCACAAATGAGTACATTGTAAGTTGATTTACTGTTGTGCTTGAAAAAGTGCATCAAGCACAATAGTGCTTCGAGCACAGTGCTTGTAATTTATTTTAAAATATGGTGCTCGGTAATTGGTAAATGAATCCCTTTCTAACAAGTAATCGGTAGTTGAATTTCGCATTTCAAGCCATTGAAAGTGCTTGCAAGCACTCAAAATTAATTTTCTCGATAATTGGTAATTGCAAGCCTTAGAATATGCAAAGTGCTTGATGCTGGCAATTACTTTTCAAAAGGGCTTGGTGCTCGAAGAACTTTTTTCGAGCAATTTGCCCAGCTCTGCATGAGGGTGCCTTTTTTCAAAATACTACATTTGGTAAGACATGTTTTTTAGCTCATTGCTGTAACGTATGGTATAAAATTATCCCGAACGAAAAATGTTACAGAAAATATTTGAAAAAACCTGTTTTCATCAAATTTCTGGGTAGAGATATGGAAAAACAATTTTTTTTTTTAATTTCCGGGTACCTGTATCATTCAATATTTTTAAACAAGGAATAATCTTTCAAACCGTTGGTTCATTATTAAGAATAGTAGTTTGTACAACAAGAGTGGATACAATGTCCATAACGCACGAGAAAGTAAATTGTTCGATGTTGTAAAGTATCTGTATACTGTAAATCATAAATAAAAGCTATGGGAAATAATACACAAACAATAATATGCCATATTCATTAGGAAAATAATACTAGGATCGTAATAAAGTTTCGAATTCGAATAAAGTTGAGCAGTGTATGTGATTACCTTTGACTATACACTATCACTTCTATTTTCTATTGAATATTAAATATACCCGTGTTACACCTTAGATAGCGGTACATGAATGGTGTCACGTGACACGTGATACTTATTTGACTATACCTAAGTTTCTTTAAATATGCGTATTTGTTGGGCACACCTATACAAACTATATTTCTAGGCATTAGCGCTTAAAAGAGGTTAACATCACACACCCATAAAAACATAGATGGCACTTTTTAAAACTGTACTTTTGCTAGAAAAATAATTTTTTTGTTAAATGACCGATAAAAATATCTGACGTGTTTGAATGTACGTACTTTACGAAAAAAGCTTTGCAGTATGCAAGAGCTTATTTAAGTAAAGAGTAGCCACGTATGGCCGATCAGTGGTAGCATTTGGCTGCAGGTGATCCAGGTCTATCGATCGCCGGAAAAGTGTACGCTTAATAAAAAAAATATACCCATGATTTTAGAGGTAGCATGTCACTGGTCGACTCCCGAATACGACCCATTGTGAGCGGATCCTACCTTTAGGAAACTGATGAATAAACTAGTGCATACGCATGGTTCGGATGCCACCGTAAAAACTGTATGTCCCGTCTGGCTGGTAAACCGCTAAATCTCGCGGGAAAACCGCTAAGTTTTTAATACTGCTGACAGCGGGTCATTACAATTTATTAATGAATGAAGGTCACTAGAAAAGGTAGGCAACCGTTAGATCGCAAATATAATGGACGCGACGTAGTCACGTTGACAAAAATTATCGAAGTTGACAAATTTACATAAATAAAAATAATAATAGTTTTTTTCTGTTGTTTATTTTAATGCCTTCTATGCACAGCTAAAAAAGAAGTATCAACTTAAGAATCAAGCTGTATATGTGATCCAAGCTGGTACAAAATAAATTCATACATACAATTTCCTAAAGAATTTATAATCATTTTACATTACCCAATAATAAATAATACGACTTCTTTTTTCTTAATAAGTGGCCAACCTTGATCACAATCTTTCAATATTACAAGAGCATTTTGTTTTTCTGCCGGTATAAACGAACGGCTACTTACCTGCTGCGTAAATTGCCTATTACAGATTAATTTCGTGTTTTAGACCGATTGAAACCAACTGCCAATTACAATGCATAACGCAATTAGTTAATATTCTACCGCATTATTATTAAGAGATGTAAATTTGTAGATTTACTTTCGTATATTACGTAACTACCACAAAAAAAACACCCAATTATGCTACGTTCTTAAATTTAATCTTTCTCCTCTTTTTGTTCTCTTGACGTTTTTTTTTATAATATGCCCTCTCCTCAGACCAATTACCATAGACAAAACTATTTACTCAACCCAAAAATTAATTTGTACAACCAAAAAAAAATTGTCGTTTTTAAACTAATTAATAAATTTTATATTTTTGTCATTGCAGTTGCACATTAGAAAGTTTGATTGAACTGCTTATAACGCATGGCAAAATTAGCAAGTTGATTTGATAGAAATAACATTAAAAAAAAGTCTGTTTCATTTCTAAAAAAAATGTCATATGTAATTTATACTTAGTAACAAAAAATATTTCTTCCTAGGTCCCCATTTAAATAAAAATATGCCTTGGTATTACTACTCTATTAGGTATGCGTAAACTAATTGGAATAAATTATCAGGGATATTATGGTTTCTTTAAAGAAAATTATTTCCAATGTCCTGCTTGTTCTCTCATGTTCTTTATAATACATACTTATGCAATACAAAACAGAAACACTAGATTTTTAAATTATTTTACTCAACCTTTTGGGTTGTTTAATTGCTTATAGAACTGAATGGTCCTTATTTAAATTTTCTTATCTGCAACTGCGATTACTAAAAAAACAAAAATATCCCCTGGACTTTCTATTTAAAATATACAGCTATATGAAATTTGTTGTACTTGGTCAGATTAAAAAGTCATCAATAGTTCTTTTATAGAAATGGAACATAGACAAAAACAAAACAAAAAAAATATTTTTAAGTTATTTCTCATCGGGTCAACTTGCCATGCTTTATAAAAATCTCATTTAAACTTTCTAATGTACAACTGCAATGATAAAAAATAAAATGTTTACTTACTTATGATTTAACTTCCTTCTGCCAATAAGAACGTACACAAGAAAGACAATAAACACAAATAAATTACACCAAATATTGTCACTTCCATTTTCCACACGGGCACGGCCATGAAAATGGCCAATTATTGCCTTAAAAAACACGAAAAAATGGACACGGAACCGCAAAAGCACCCTAACATAAACATAACCTCCTGACAGTCCTGGCTAGAATGATGTCACATGTCACCCACCGGGCAAGGGCGTCAAGTCTCTGTTGATGCCGTTAGTTATAAATATGAAGAATAATATTACTTGAAAAGAACAGTTAGTTCTGGTAACTAAGAATGCATCTTAATCAAAATTAACAAAATAATAGGGACTACAAATTCATAATGTGTTATTACAACAAGCTTAATTGATAAATACAGGTTGATGTAACATTTAAATAAGATACATACAGAGTAAAATTCATCTAAACAAAATATTTTATTTCTGCCAACTAATATGAAAACAAGATATTTTCTTTGTTCTGATGACATCATTTTTTGGTAAATATAACCAAGAAAAAAATATTTTTTGTTTTCCTAACTAAAAATAGTTATTTTTGGTAACTGTAAACACGAGAACAAATAAAAATTAGTACCAAATACCAAGTCATTTTTAAGAGTGCAGGCTGTAGCATTGAAACGGCGCATCTTAGAGAAAACTGGTTTTCACCTCCCTTAGTTTTTCATTTTCTATCTAAAACTCACAACTTCCGCTATAACATGTTAAACTAAAAACCAGTTTTTTGGTTTAACATTTTTAACCGCAAGTTGGTCTCTGGATAGAAAATAAAAAAAACTGAGGTGGGGAGGTGAAAATCACTTTTCTCTCAGATGCGCCGTTTAAAAAATATTAAAACTAGTTTAGATTATATGGAATCCTGCGTTGAGACAAGACCCCCTTAATTTAGGAGGTACTGGTTGAGAGCGAGCCCCTCATTTGTATTTATTTTAGCAGTATTTAACTAAACCATTACCAAGAAGTATATTTTAGGTCTCCGTTTTTAAATTGAATTTATAGTTAAATTTGTTACTCGGGTGGAATAAACACCTTATCTAAAACAGCTTCAGCGCAAACATAAACGCTCTAACAAAGTGGAAGAGATATTTAAAATTACTGGATGTAATTAAATTGTAATTAGTCCGGCATTGTGAATAACAAGAGTGATAATCAAGAAAAGTGCATCCACCCATAAAAAATAGCCGCTACATGGGGTACTTAACCCATAAATAGAATGCAAGCGCAACATGCAACTCCTTCAATGATAATAATTAACTATGTTCGGTTAGTCTATTTCTATTACACAGAAAAAAATATCTTTAAGATTTCCGGTAAGGGGCACGTACGTCAGTTTTTACCAGCGTTGCAATAAATCAGGATTTTTTTGAAAAATCAATAAGCCCGATTTTTTCGATTAAATCGTGATTTTTTTAAATCTTTATCAATTTATACTGATTTTTTCCCTAAAATATGGCAATAATGAACTTTAAAATCACTTATTTTCATTATTTTGTCTCTATTGGCCCAAAAATATTTGTTGTCTAGATTTACAGTTAGAAAATATGCTCGGCGACATATCAAATTACTTGTATTGACATGAAAATTATCGGCAGCGTAATTTATGAATATTTTTTACGCTGGACTGATGACGATTAGTTATGTTTTTACACTTACTTACATAATGTATCTAAACACTTTGTTTTAAATAAACTATTTTCTTTTTTTTTAATTTCCTGTTGAGTTATTGGCTTCAGCGACTTGTTTTTACAGCAATTTATAATTTGATTTAAATCACGATTAAAATTGAGAAAATAAGTTGATTTAAATTGTTGCAACCCTGGTTTTTACAATATGTGGCGGAAAAAATGAAAAATTGTCTCAGTATACCACATTATTTTACTGCGAAAATAAGTAAAAACTTCTATGACAATTTCAAGTGTACAGGGTGTCCCAAATTCGAGTCTCATCATGGGGATCTCGTAAACTATAAGAGATACAGCATCGGTCAAATGGTAGCAAAGTTGCGGAATTTTGTGTACAGTAATATCATAAAAAAATATTTTAGCTATCTTTTTCAGTTTTAAAAATATTTGAAAAAAACTAAAACATTGAGATTTTGTTTTTTTAAATTGGCCGACTTTTTTTATCCGCTATAAAAAAACAAACAAAACATTGTTAAAGCAACTTTTCTTGCTTCATATTATGGTGTATTTAGAATTTCGTTGCAACATTTCGTTTTTGTGGAACCATGATCAACTTTAATTTTTTAAATACGGACCTGTATTTTTTATTTTATTTTTTGAAATCTGTTTAAGCCCTGAATTCAACCATGTAACACACTTAATTATATCAAGACGTTTTGATGTCAATGTGAATACTGAATATTCACCTGAAGACGACTGGAGATACTTACCAGTTGAAACGTTGTGATGTAAAACAAATAAAGACGATGCAAGTCCAAAACTCTTCTATCGTTCAAAGTTAGACTATGTTTTTCAGCTATATCTTCCACGGCATATTTCATAAAACGATGTTTGTGTAAATTTGCTATAGCTAATAGTTCCTTCTTTATCAAATTATCTTCAAATTCAAAGATAAAATAGTATTGCAAACAATACTATTTTATGTTAATACCCGTTAACCTAATTGTCTTAAATTTTTAGTTAGTTATCATAATTAATTTAATGCCCAAAATATACCTGCACCTATGGCCGACACCGAAATTGAGCCGAACTGTACAGAATTTCCCATTTTATTGCTCTACATCTTTCTGAAATAAACTATAAATAAATTACACAAACTTGATACCTAAAAATTCAGGTTGTCCAAAATTTAGTCAAAGTTTTGAATTTTTATTATTTTTAATTGAAGCCCATGTGTAACCTTGTCCCGTTTATAGTGGAGTTAAGAAACAAATATTTTTCTGATTACAACCCTATCGCAACTCCTAACGCATTAAAAGGTATTTCCAGAAAACTCTTTATCAACTATTCCGATAACCATTTTAAAGCTTCCATCAATTTTTATGAGATCTGTATAGTATTTTGGGTGTTCAACAATACACAAAAAAATTAATAAATCAACTGGAAAAAGCATATTAATCATTTCGAAAATCCTGTTATTGACAACTAGTTTGGTTAAGTGGTTTTGAAAAATGTGGTCGTAGAAAACTACGTAATTATACATTTTTGTTGTTTGGGTAATAACTTTTTGCACCAGTTTTAATATTGAGGTAAAAATTTTATTTAGAAAAGCAATCTAGTTGATGAAGTTGTAGTTTTTTTTATAATGAAATGATGAAATTAATGATTACTTACCGGTTGTGTTAATGAGGTAAAATTTAAATTTATCAGGCTAACTATATAATGTTCTTTAGATTTATTAATTAAAACCACGGCTGTAGCCAGGGGGAGATCGAAGTGGTTCGAATCCCCCTCCCGAAATATTTGCAGGTTTGAATAATTATATACAGGGTGCTACAAATTCGTGTGCGTATGAGGGGATCTTGTAAACGGTAAAAGATACGAAGGTGATTAAATTGAGGCAGAGTTGCGTATTTACTTATGTATTTATTTATTTTTATAAATTTTACAGTGGATTTAACTAATATTTTCAAATAAAACGAACATTATTTTTAAAACGGATCTTTTAATAGAAAACGAATTATTTTACTTACAATAAAACCTATTAAATAGTATTAAAATCATTAAGAATTGCTAAAAGGGGAAGAAAAAAGGAGGGTATTTAAAAATAAACAATTATATAAAAAAAACTAATAATTAAATTTTAAAAAAATTATACAATCGTTTTGAATATTGTTAATTCTTAATTAAATATTTAAATAAACCACCATTTGCTGCTAAATAATATTCTAAACCAGTGGTTCCCAAAGTGGTCCAGGTGGACCCCCAGGGGTCCACGGGAGACTCGAAGGGGGTCTACGTAGGCGTGACAAAAAAATGGGTGTCCACAATTCGTAAGCGGGGGTCCACGAAAATGTATCTGATTTCGATAGTGAAGAACTAAAATGCTGGCTTGACTTCACCTAGGCAGATAATATTTTAAGAAGTTCAGCGACTGTTACTTGTAAAAACTTG
This sequence comes from Polydrusus cervinus, assembly GCA_935413205.1. NCBI lineage: Eukaryota > Metazoa > Arthropoda > Insecta > Coleoptera > Curculionidae > Polydrusus > Polydrusus cervinus. Next base: position 6,605,047 of record OW284515.1, read on the forward strand.
CATCGAAAATCGATTCCATTCACAAACGTTCTTTCGGTGGCAATAGATGGAGCTCCTGCCATGGTCGGGCGATATCGTGAGTTTATAAGCCATCTTAAAAGAATTATACCAGAGGTAACTGCAATTCACTGTGTCATCCACGGACAACATCTGGTAGCGAAAAATTTGAGTGATAGATTGCACCAATCGCTTCAATTTGTGATTAATGCAGTTAACAAAATAAGAAGCAATGCAAAACGTTTATTTGCACAATTGTGCGATGTAAATGATGAAGACTTTCAACGATTGCTTTTACATACTGAAGTACGCTGGTTGTCGAAAGGTGCATGTTCAACAAGATTTTACTCACTTTTTGAATCAGTTTTAGAGTTTCTGGAAAGTAAAAATCCAGATTTAAAAGAAAACCTGATTAGTTTAAAAGCAGACATCGCGTATTTGACAGATTTGTTCACAAAATTTAATGACATTAACTTACAATTACCAAGGGGACAGCCTCAATTTAATAAAAACTGAAATTTATGAAGCAAAATATTAGTCGGCGCGAATTTTCAAACTTATCACAAGTAGAATGCCTTGATGAGAATATTCAGACATACGTTCAACATTTAATTGCCCTGCATGATGACTTCAAAATCAGATTTGAAAATATTCTGACGATAGAAATACCACCATGGATCATAAATCCATTTGATGAAATGGAACTCGAGAAAGGAGCTACTCGAGCTTAGCACTAATGAGGAGCTGAAGATTAAATTTAAAAGGGGGTATCAAACATTTTGGCTGCAGGCAGAAATAACCAAAAGATATCCTGGACTGTGGGGAATTGCGAAAAAACTTTTGATAGCGTTTCCCTCGTCATATCTTATCGAAAAAAATTTTAGTGTCGCTACAAACCTTTTGACGAAAAAAAGGAGCAGATTAAATATAATTTTTTTCGAAAACTGTTAATTCGTGGTTGGAACTCAGCAGCAATGCAAATTTTCATAGTTAGATCTAATCTTCACATTTTTTGTCAAGTTTTGGGAATATGGTAGAAATGTAGCTGTAAGGGGTCCACCGGAACCAGCAACATTTTTAAAGGGGTCTATGAGAAGAAAAAGTTTGGGAACCTCTGTTCTAAACGATCATAAAATTCTCTACAAACATTAGTGAGTTGGTATTGGGTAATTCTTTCAGATTACATTAAAATTGAATTGTTTAACTGCCCTAAATTTTCAAACCTAACACATTTATAAAGACATTTTTTTAAATGAACCCAGAGGAAGCAGTCGTTTGGTGAGAGGTCAGGAGACCTAGCTGGCCAATTAATTGTTGAGTTTGGACCGACTACGTGCCCATTAAAGGCATTATTTAGAATTCGTGTACAACAGCGAATTGTGGGCCGGGCAACCATCCATTTGGAAGCAAATCTCCTGATTATCATCAGCGACTTCCTCCAGTGCGGGTCCCATTTGATTTTGAAGATCTAAATATGTTGGACCCGTAAGATTTTCGTCAATAAAAAATGGTCCAATGATTCATTTTCTAAGGGTATTGGGTTTTCAAACAAAAAAGTCATCTCCTTCTAACAATTCTTGATGGTTTTGATACTTATATGAATGAGATTTATGCTTTTTCAAAGTTCGCAGTACTGTGGTGTGATGTTTTTGTGCCTTTCGCCTCAAACTTAGTAATACATTTTTGTATTGCCGACTTCCTATTCCTAATAGGTCTTTCAGAAAAATAAACGAAAAACCATCAGATATAAGAGCTTTTTCCCGCATGGTTTTTCTTCTATTGGGTAACTCATTATAATTACCTAGGTAAAACATTATTACTAAAAAAAAATCTATTATCTTCAAATTACACTTGACAATGACAAATCACAGGTTGACAAGTCCAATCAATGTTGGTGTTCGCAGCATCACCTGTTGATCCCGATGGAACAGGATACCTGGTCATACCCAAGCGAGGGCCACAATTGGAAAACCCTCCAAAAAGTTATCAACTGGAATGATGCCTCTAACGCGCACCCAGCTAAAACAAGTGGTCGGCCTACTAACAGGCCACTGCTTAAGAAAACACCTACGCCGAGTAGGAATTTACAATGGCCCTATTGAATGCAGGCTTTGCGGCGATGAGGACGAAACCGCCTCACATATCATATATGACTGCGAAGCACTGACCCGAGGAAGACTCAGAATCTTCGGAGACATCCAATGTGGGGATAACCTCCCACATGACAAACTTGCTGGACCTTAAAAAAGGAACAAACCTTTTCTAGCAAGATAGGGGAGCACAATAAGCCACTAGGCTGCAGTGCAAGAAGCTTGGGCCGAACGCCCGACCCCCGCCTTAAACCAACCAACCATCACCTGTTGAATTCCAATGAAAAACCAACCGCAATTCTATTCAAATAAGTTACGATCGGTTTGTCTCCCTAAAATCCCGCTCTAAAGTCAACAGGAGACCTAATATTTGGACAGTCTAAAACTTGCATGGGATTGTTTCCAACCACGATGCACCACCCGGTATACCTACTAATGTAGATATTACTGTTTCCGATTAAATGCCCACCTATAACAATAAATATTTAAATGTTAATACTCCAAAGTCCGAGTGGGCGGAACAATAGCGATAAATTAACTTGCAGACGAGTTGTTCAAGTTTTGGCCGAACCAATGACAGCCTGATTTAAAACTTAAAGCTGAAAAATTAAAGTGTTTCCCATGTACAAGACCTATAAATTTTTTTCGACTTGACATAATTTAGAGGACGACAGTGTTGACAGACCATTAATAGCAGTTTAAAAAAAAATATATTCCTACAGGGGTTGAGCGTTAGAACGTTTTAAGAAATTACTAAAAATGTATTCCTAAAACTTGGTGTTGTGATTTTTGATCTGCTCTCTTTTTTTTTATGATAAAACACCTGCACTGTAGGAAAAATCCTTTAAGGCGCTCTGGGAGCGGTGCGTGTGCGAAGAAAGCGATTAACGTTGGTCTTGAAACGTTGAAGATTGTACTCATTGGGAAACACGACCTCAGGAAGATCATTCCACAAAGATGACGTTCTCCAGATGAAAGAATTCTTGAACAATGAAGTTCGAGGAGTACTAAGCTGAACAACATATGGATGAGCGGCAGTGGTTCGCCGTGTATTTCTGTTTTGCATTGCTCTAGGTGGAATCAAGTGGGCAATGTCAGTCGAACACCTGCCATGGAAATATTTGTAAAAGAGAGCCAAATCACCAACCTGTCTTGGATGCTCCAGGCTATCGAGGGTCTTGGTCAGCTCGGGGTCGCCGATCAGACGAACGGCTCTCCTTTAAATGGAATCCAGTAGCCGAAGGGTGTGCTTGGGTGCAGAGCTCCAGACATGAGAGCAATATTCTAATGATGGTCGAATCTGGGCTTTGTAGAGTGTCAAAAGTTGATGAGGTGTGTACAACCTTTTGGTGCGGAAAAGTACACCAAGTTTTTGTGCAGCTGCCTTGGCAATTGCGGCAACGTGATCATGCCAAGACATATTACCTGCCAGATTGACCCCCAGCAAATTAATAGACGGTGCCAGGGGAATTGCGTGTCCTGCCATGACTATATCCGGTTCTGCAATGTTAACCTTTCTGGAGAAGACTGCTGCCTGGGTTTTCTTAGCATTAAATTCGACTTGGTTACTGTCACCCCAAGCCGAGATTTCTTCCAGGTCATTGTTGAGGCGCAATACTTCATGCTGCCTGCGAAGATGTGCGTCGGCAGCGGATGTTTGGGGAGTCAAGGTAAAAGATGAGACAAGTGTGCTGTCATCAGCAAAGCTGTAAATTGGATTTTGGGTTTTCACTAGAAGGTCGTTAATATACAGTAAAAAGAGGGTAGGCGACAATATGGACCCTTAAGGAACACCGGCATTGATGGTGAAGGTGTCTGAGAGAAACCCGTCAATCATCTCATACAAATATAGTAACGTTTTTTTATTATTAACGACATTTTACCAAACAACAAAACCCCGCTAAGCGATATTTTAAAAGAAATTTTCTTTGAATTCACACGAACAATTTTGTAAAAACCTGGTTCATATTCGCCGAAAAGCATAATTCTTTCCATCGGAGTCGAAAATCCTGTTTCAAGCATCAACCACTGCCGATATTTTAGCGCCTGAAAAATCGATTAGCGGGATATTTTTAATCATGAAAAACCGAGCCCGAGAAATGCTGATTAGAGTCATACATATGTCTTATGTTAAAATTTTGGATTAACACCAATATTCATGTTTCACAAAAAATAAAAAAAATAAAAATAAAGAGCCAGCTAGGAATATCAAAAAAGAGGAAAAAAGAACATTTACAAAAACAAATTTAATTCAGCCATGCAGAGGGGGACAGGTAATAATTTAATTTTCAAAATTTGATAGTAGTTAGATGAGTTTTAAACGAACTTTGGACGTGGCCCCGAAAATTTTTCGCCTCAGCGCTTTTATGAGGCTGAAACTAGCAGACAGCAGACGTGACGGGATTCGCTCGGTAAGTATATCAAATGTAATTAAAAGCAAATCTCTTATAAATAGTTTATTAAGTAACAAATGTTTATGATTTTTTACATACACTTATAACAAAGTGCTAACTAAGTATTTAAAGGGTTAAAATAATTCTTGGTTCAAAAACATCCCTAGTAGACGGGTTCCAACCCTTTTCAAAGAAAAATCAATAAAACCCACATTTATAAAGTTTTTATAGTAATTTTTGGCAAATGTCCGTAGAATAACGTCCCCTAAACACCTATAAGGGTTAAATAGTTTGTGTGTGAAAAATACCCCTAATTAAACCCTTTTTAAAGAAAAATCAATAAAACCCACATTTATAAAGTTTTTTTTTATAATTTTTGGCAAATGTTCGTAGAATAACGTCCCCTAAACACCTATAAGGGTTAAATAATTTGTGTGTGAAAAATACCCCCAGCAGACAGGCCACGCCCATTTTTTCTTTAAAAAGAGTTGAAGCCCGTCTGCTAGGGGTGTTTTTGACACACAAATTATTTAACCCGTATAGGCGTTTAGGAGACGTTATTCTGGGTACATTTACCAAATATTACAAAAAAAAAATTCGTAAATGTGGGTTTAACAGGATTTTATTGATTGTTATTTTTAAAAAAGGGCGTGGCCTGTCTGCTGGGGGTATTTTTCACACACAAATTATTTAACCCTTATAGGTGTTTAGGGGACGTTATTCTACGGACTTTTTTTTTTAAATGACTATAAAAACTTTATAAATGTGGGTTTTATTGATTTTTCTTTGAAAAGGGTTAAAACCATTCTGCTAGGGGTGTTGTTGAACCAAGAGTTATTTTAACCCTTTAAATACTTAGTTAGTACTTTGTTATGTATGTAAAAAATCATAAACATTTGTTAGTTAATAAACTATTTATAAGAGATTTGCTTTCAATTACATTTGATATACTTAGCGCGCGAATCCCGTCACGTCTGCTGTCTGCTCCCCCCCCCTCCCCCCGAGCATGTTTTCTGGCTACGCCACTGACTACTAATTTTTTTTAAATGATAATAAATTGTATTAATAAAAAATATTAAAAGAAAAGATATTAAAATGTAATTTAGAAGGAAAGAAATAAGAACACAAAGTGTTCTAAATTTCCACTCCACTTTAAGTATGGGTTGAAACTCTGCCTGCCTGCTAGGGGTGTTTTTGACACACAAATTATTTAACCCGTATAGGCGTTTAGGAGACGTTATTCTGGGTACATTTACCAAATATTACAAAAAAAAATTCGTAAATGTGGGTTTAACAGGATTTTATTGATTGTTATTTTTAAAAAAGGGCGTGGCCTGTCTGCTGGGGGTATTTTTCACACACAAATTATTTAACCCTTATAGGTGTTTAGGGGACGTTATTCTACGGACTTTTTTTTTTAAATGACTATAAAAACTTTATAAATGTGGGTTTTATTGATTTTTCTTTGAAAAGGGTTAAAACCATTCTGCTAGGGGTGTTGTTGAACCAAGAAATATTTTAACCCTTTAAATACTTAGTTAGCACTTTGTTATAAGTGTATGTAAAAAATCATAAACATTTGTTACTTAATAAACTATTTATAAGAGATTTGCTTTCAATTACATTTGATATACTTAGCGCGCGAATCCCGTCACGTCTGCTGTCTGCTAGTTTCAGCCTCATAGCGCTTTTCCGCCTTCTTTACTAGGTACAATATCATGAAATACATGTAGTCCTGGCTGTCCCTCTCTCCAGAAAAAAATGTCCTACTTGCTCCCACTGAGCCCCCCCGAGCATATTTTCTGGCTACGCCATTGACTACTAATTTTATTTGAATGATAATAAATGTTATTAATAAAAAATATTAAAAGAAAAGATATTAAAATGTAATTTAGCTAAATTTCCACTCCACTTTAAGTATGGACTATTTCTTCAAGTTAAAATGTAATTGTTATTTTTTAGTACCTTCAGAAACATATTTCGCACCGCCACTGTTTTCTCTTTTAACATTATCCAATAATAATGATTGTTGTCAAGAAACACGAACCACTAAAATTTAAATAAAGTTGTGCGAGACACCATGCCAATCCGTGCACTCTGTTTTATCAAAACATCAGCAGGTGTTGACATGACGCAATCAATTTTATAGACACAAATAGTAAATATTAAAATACTCCTACGCCATTTTTCTTGACAAGAGATCAATTTAAAAGGCACATATTTTTTCCCAAATCTATTTTACTTATACAACACTATAAATAGAATAAAGAAAATTTTACAATTGTAAAATAGTATTTAGAAACTCAGGATTTAATTATTTTGTTAATAAAGCCTGTCTTTAAATTCGGAAAAGGTCTTTCTAGTCTCTTTAATCAAAATTTACCGGCTGGCGGAAGATCGACTTCGGAATGACTTCTCTATTAAACTTCGAAAATAATTAATTTTTATTACAATTAAAACTGGCGTGGTGGAGAATAGTTGATGATACTTTAAAAAAATAATGTGATATACAGGCCGATTTACACGAGCATTCAGAAATAAGAAACTTACGTTATGTTTTTACAAGAGCGTTGAATACGATCCTGTTTTACTTAAATATAAATTTAACACAACATTCTGCATGACGTGACGCTACGTAACCATGTATTGTATTCTTAACGCTCAATTAGCAGCCGCACTTTCCTAACACTCCCCGTAACTGAGCAACATATTATTAGCCACTAGTTTATTGCTGTCATAATGTTCCATTTTCGCGTTTTAACAATTTAAAGTATGTATAGAAGAGACCATCGAAAACTCATTTTTGTTGATGAAGCTGCATAAAAACAAAAAGCAAGAACACTTTCGTCGAAATATCCACACCTGCAAACTCGGCTTCATGTGGAGGCGCGTGTCGACCGAAAAAAAAATATTAAATATATGGATGATTCCGAAGATAGAGAAATTTTTACACGAGCGCCGAAAAAATACATTTTAACGTTTTTTCTGGCCTTTCGATCAGTAAAACAGAATTTTCGTATGGAATAACCCATTTTTTAAGTTTTCGGGCCCGCTACATGTCGGCTAAGCTGTTTGATGTTGACAACGTTTATAAATTAATTCCCGATTGTCCCTTCTATAACAAAATACTCGCATAACATTAACATCACGCGACTAGTTGACAACTAACTGACCGAATCACGTAGTGTGATTCATAAATAAATAAACAAACCGACTTTATCAGCGATGCATAGAACCGAATTAGATATAATTTTGTGAGGGCTTACTCTGTATTGTAACAATCTAATAATTTTTTTTTACTTTTACAGGTAAGGAATTCATCAGTTTCAAAAATCTACAACGACGTATAGGCAAGTACGGAACACTTATTTTGTATTTAGAACGTTAGTTGTCTTATGTTGGGTTACACAAAGATTTTTAACCAGAAAAAGCTAACCAGGAAGTTTAACTGAGACATAAATGACTTTGACAGGCATTACAACAAAAAAATTAAAAATTAAGGTAAACGGGCCAATATGATTGTGAGAAAGTTATTTCTGCCAATGTCATATGTCAGAGTCAAACTTGCTGGTTAGTTAGTTATTATTAAAATTCTTTGTGCAATCCGACAATAGAGTTGGTAAGCAAATTAATTGGTAATTCGGATTCATATTTTCATTCCATTTTGCAAGGATTTTTGGTCCCTTAAACTATCTTTTTTTTGAATTGGAATTTTGAAAAATTTCCACTTATTTGAAATAAATGAGAAAAACTTTAAATAAGAAAGGAATTGATGGCATTCTCTTTAAAATTTATTTTGTGGATTATTTTATTAAGTACTTATGTGTTTTCTTTAAAATCAGGCTTTGGCTTATAAAATATGTAGGTATATATACAGTGTGTCCACGGATAGAGTTTGGAACGGGTTTTATTAGTAGGTATAGAAGAAAAAGACATTCTTTATAAAAAAAGAGTCTGCTTGTGCAGGGTCCGTCGGAATTTATTTTATTTTTTGGATTTTGTTTAAAATAGATTTACGTAAAAACAGCTATTGTTGCCTTCTTACTTAGAATATGATTTTATATCTGGCCAAATAACGATTTTGTTGTAAGAAAACTATTTTTCTTTGTCTACTTTTGAAGTATTTTTATTAATACATATCATATTTCTTTAATTTATTCAATCATAAATTATAAAAAATTTAAAATGTTTTTTCTGTCCAACCGTGTATAGTTATTGCAAATCTGGTATTTAAAATTGTAGTTTCTGAACAAGTAAAATCAAGGAATTGAAAATTAGAATTTAAAAAAAAACTCCAAAAAACTAAAAATGTTGTTTCTGGCGAACCCTGTATAGTAATCGCAAATCTGATATTCTAAATTGTAGTTTCAGCACAAGCAGACGTTTTTATAAAGAATGACTTTTTTTTCTATACCTACTAATAAAAAGTTTATCCTCTTCCAAACTCTATTTACCATTTTATTACTTTACACCTTTCTGAAATAGACTATAGTCCAATTTTAGCTAAATAATAATTAAAAGAGGGAAAAACAAAAAAAAAGGATCATTTACTTAGTAATAAAATTCAAACGCTTTATTTCCGTCTCAGGTCGTGCATATATTTTACTATTTGGTTAGGACCCAAGAACGATTGTAAATGTTAAAAATACCACAAGGAAACCATGTACACCATGTTTGTCACTTTATATTACACAAGCATTATCGTTAACAAAGCATCGGACAACAATTAACAGACATAAATATACATTCTTAGGTATAGATATCATTCGACTTCTTTGTAGTTAAGTTTGTTAACCTGTTACTTGAATATTGAATAAAGATGCGTTTTGAATAGGTAATTTAGTATTAAAGCTTATCATTTTACAAGAAAGTTAAATCATTAATCAAAAATGTACATTGTACGCAATGTGCGGATTCTGTCATTGTAAAGGTCTTTACAAAAACCCACCATATATTTTTTTTTATATTAAAATAAGCTAATTTAACTGACCTTAACGACAACTGACGTTAGTCAGAGGATGGAGGTGGATCACAAGGGCACTAAGTACCGCCCTGAACTCAGTCGCATTCTTTGGGAGTTCCACAAGGGAGTGTCATAGGCCCCCTATTATTCAATATTTTTATTAACTATATTTCTTATACAATAATTTCTGATCTTTGTACTCTAATAAACTATGCCGACGACACCAATATTGTTTTTAAGGCTAGAAGCATCTTTGAACTCTATGAAGATTCCGATAGTGCCTTGACCCAAGTGGAGACATGGTTTGTAGAAAACCGACTGGTTTTAAATAAAGCCAAATCTAACTTTATAGTCTTTGTAACTGGACATCGAACGTGTCACATTGCCAAGCCAGATCACTGATGAGCACCCAGAATCAGAAACAATGATGACCTCACATTTCATTTTAAGTCAGGCAAGAAATGTTAACATCAAATTAAATGACAGGCTAGCCATGGTACCGGCAAGAACCCGATGGACGTACCTATCGGTAAACGAATAGTTTATTGGTAGTTCTCCACGGCGCTAAGCGTCCGGGGTTTGCACGCTGTGCACCCCTTCGTCTATTACCCGCTGTCTCCTCACCTTGTCAGTGGGGAATGGCAGTTTACGGGTCGATATGACTCACTGCTAACAACGGTATGCCCTGTCTTCTTTCGTCAACATCTCAATCCTTTCGTTGTTTCGCCCTACAGCGTGCAAACCCCGGACGCTCAGCGCCATGGAAGCTACCAATAAACTATTCGTTTACCGATAGGTACGTCCATCGGGTTTTTGCCGGTACCATGGCTAGCCTGTCATTTAATTTGATGTTAACATTCCTTGCCTTACTTTAAATGAAATGTGATGTCATCCTTGTTTCTGATTCTGGGTGCTCATCAGTGATCTGGCTTGGCAAAGTGACACGTTCGATGTCCAGTTAGCATATTGATCCTCTAGACTCCTTAGCTCATTGTTGTCGGTGATTTATTCGACACATGAGAGGTAGGCAGCTTGGCTGCTCCTGAGTTCTAGAGGCTGATTAAGCCTTCTCTTACGATCAAATTTATAGTCTTTGACTCAAGAATTAAATGTGATGAGCCACAAATAGCCAATTTCAATATTAAGTTGGAGGAATCCAAGAAATTCCTGGTTATACTAATAGATTAAACTCTTAATTACTTTATATTACACAAGCATTATCGTTAACAAAGCAGAGGACAACAATTAACAGACATAAATATACATTCTTAGGTATAGATATCATTCGACTTCTTTGTAGTTAAGTTTGTTAACCTGTTACTTGAATATTGAATAAAGATGCGTTTTGAATAGGTAATTTAGTATTGAAGCTTATCATTTTACAGGAAAGTTAAATCATTAATCAAAAATGTATATTGTACGCAATGGAAGCTACCAATAAACTATTCGTTTACCGATAGGTACGTCCATCGGGTTTTTGCCGGTACCATGGCTAGCCTGTCATTTAATTTGATGTTAACATTCCTTGCCTTACTTTAAATGAAATGTGATGTCATCCTTGTTTCTGATTCTGGGTGCTCATCAGTGATCTGGCTTGGCAATGTGACACGTTCGATGTCCAGTTAGCATATTGATCCTCTAGACTCCTTAGCTCATTGTTGTCGGTGATTTATTCGACACATGAGAGGTAGGCAGCTTGGCTGCTCCTGAGTTCTAGAGGCTGATTAAGCCTTCTCTTACGATCAAATTTATAGTCTTTGACTCAAGAATTAAATGTGATGAGCCACAAATAGCCAATTTCAATATTAAGTTGGAGGAATCCAAGAAATTCCTGGTTATACTAATAGATTAAACTCTTAATTGGGTAAATTAGTCATGGCAGAACACGCAATTCCCCTGGCACCGTCTATTAATTTGCTGGGGGTCAATCTGGCAGGTAATATGTCTTGGCATGATCACGTTGCCGCAATTGCCAAGGCAGCTGCACAAAAACTTGGTGTACTTTTCCGCACCAAAAGGTTGTACACACCTCATCAACTTTTGACACTCTACAAAGCCTAGATTCGACCATCATTACAATATTGCTCTCATGTCTGGAGCTCTGCACCTAAGCACACCCTTCGGCTACTGGATTCCATTCAAAGGATAGCCGTTCGTCTGATCGGCGACCCTGAGCTGACCAAGACCCTCGATAGCCTGGAGCATCGAAGACAGGTTGGTGATTTGGCTCTCTTTTACAGATATTTCCATGGCAGGTGTTCGACTGACATTGCCCACTTGATTCCACCTAGAGCAATGCAAAAGCAAAACAGAAATACACGGCGAACCACTGCCGCTCATCCATATGTTGTTCAGCTTAGTACTCCTCGAACTTCATTGTTCAAGAATTCTTTCATCTGGAGAACGTCATTTTTGTGGAATGATCTTCCTGAGGTCGTGTTTCCCAATGAATACAATCTTCAACGTTTCAAGACCAACGTTAATCGCTTTTTTCGCACTCGCACCGCTCCCAGAGCGCCTTAAAGGATTTTTCCTACAGTGCAGGTGTTTTATCATAAAAACAAAAAAAAAAAAATCAAATATGTGAGTAGTAGGCAGGTTGTCTTCGGCCACCTACGCCCTGCGCTTGATGAGGAGATACCTTACCCCACATGCACTGAAGTCAATTTATTATGCAGATTTCTATTCAGTTTTGAGATTTGCAATTATATTTTGGGGTTCTGGTGTGGGCGCTAAAAGACCATTTATAATCCAGAAACGGGCATTCAGAATCCTAATGGGCATGTCAAGCAATGAAACTTGTAGAACACGCTTTAAACAATTAAATATACTTACCATATAAGTCAAGTGCTGTTTATATTTTTTATGGAAGCATAAAGAGTATTATGAACTTTTTCGCCATACATAATCAGTATGATAAAAGAAAACCCAATCATATATACCCTGTCCGATAGACTATCTCACTTTAAGAGATGTTCATTTTACAATGGAATAATTTTTTACAATAAAATTCCAGACAACATTAAACAACTTTTTTTACAAAATTTTGTCAGGCATAAGGAATCAATTTTTAAGTACCTGGTCAATTTGGAACCCTACAGTATTGAAGAATTTCTGAGCTCATGAGCAGGGTCATGCATCGCTACTACGGGTGGTTGGTACACCCATGGTCGGCTATAAATTGCGCAACATGCGCTAATTTAACCTTTGCTGTATCTCTTAACTGTTTATGAGATCGCAATGGTGAACATCGAATTTGTAGCCCCCTGTATATGTGAACGTACAAAAAGTTACATAGTATCGCAACAATACAATACAAATATGAAATATGGTTAGGTTTAGGAACTTTTACATTGGCTGCCATGGTTTTAAACCAGAAACACACGCACGCTGCCATTCTTCATCCAAATAAATATACACATAGAAAACCATATACAGGGTGATTCCTAAGTTGATACTTATTTTTTAGCTGTGTATAGAAGGCATTTAATTAACAACATTTTCAAATACGGTTCTGCCTAACTTCCCCGTTGAATAACATTAAGAAAACTTCTGGGTGTAGGATGAACCCGCAATGGAATGCGTTCTGAGTATAATCTCTAAGTTATAGCCGCAGCAGGCTACGTTTTGATGATCAGGCCCGCACTTACTTCTGTATCTCGCCTATTTCAAGGTTTTTTGCAAAAAAGATATTTGAAAATGTTGTTTATTTTCTCTCTTCTATACACAGCTAAAAAAGAAGTAGCAACTTAGGAATCACCCTGTATAATATAATAATAAATATTTTTATTGTAATTAAAGAAGAGAAAATTACAAACGGCGAAGTTGAAGCTAGGCTAACTTAACCTAATATACAGCCACGGATTTTTCATGTCCTTTAATACCTTCGTGTCCTGGTTCCTGTGGCCAAACATACTTACACGTGTAGGTAATATCTTGAAATAATTTTTCAGGTACACAATAGGTACAAGGTAATATCCTATAATACCGTTATCACACTAATACTAATTAGCAAATTAAAATATGCAACAAAGCAACCTCGTTGTAAATCTTATTACGATAGAAACAAATGAGCTAGTAATAACATATTGTGTTGTTGTTCCCGCATAATGCTACATACCGCTTGCTTTATTTGTTTTTCTGTTTTCATCGTATAACAATACACACATTCTTACAATTATTATTGGTTTTTAATTACCGGATCCCTGGAAACATTTTGTTGGCAAAGATTTAAAGATAACATAATTAAAAAAGTTTTATATGTATATCTCTGGAGGGGCTTGAGATTTAAAAACTCTCTATGTAACATCCAAGTAGGTAATGCAGCAGTGGCGTAGCGTGCTTTGGCGGGGCCCCGTATAAAAATTTGTTTGGGGGCCCTTAGGAAGGGTAAAGATTTCTCACTAAAGAAAAAAAAATGTTTGCATAAAATTAAAAGAAATATTTATTCATCTACTACTACACTTTCTCCAAAATTTTTGCAAACAATTCAAATTAAATATGCCCTCTCCTTGCCTTTTTTTCGGCAAACTGATTTATTAAATCATTCATACTTGATGATGACTTTAGTTTTTCTAAAGTTTCTGCCTCCATGGACAATAGTGACAGGTCTGACAGGCGTTCCTGTCCCATCGAAGTTTTTAAATAATTTTTTATTAATTTTAATTTTGAAAAACTTCTTTCAGCAGTTGCAGTTGTAACTGGAAGGGTCAAGAACCTCCGGAAAACTGGATGCAAGACTATTGAATTCTATCAGCAATAATTCAATGAGTTCCTTAATGGAATCAATTTTTTGAATTTTAGATTTTAAGCATGTTTTTAGAGCCTTTAATTGGTCATAAAGATTAACTTAGAGGTCTTTACTGTATTTTCGGTACTTATAAATAAAATAAACATACAAAAATACAAAGAAAAAAGCCAAATTCCATCTGACACCAAAAATACATCGATTATTGTGGGATTCCACCGTTGAAGTAAATAATAAAAGATATATCATTCCTTTTTTTTACTTTTGTCATTTCTGAATTTAAAAAAAATTGGGTTAGTTTTTATTAATTTTTGCTTGCGCACGTTGGGGGCCCCCGTGGCCCGGGGGCCCCGTATAATTGATACGGCATATACGGTGGTAGCTACGCCCCTGTAATGCAGACAAGAGAATAAGTAAGTTTTATTATTTTATAAACCTTCTTGCAAATTGTCAAAATACTCTTCACTGGGTTATTATAAACGTTGATTATCGATCATGAAAGGTAATTCAGTATTTTGACGATATTCAGATTTAAAATTTGACCATTCTACTAGTTGTTCATCATTGACGATATTTTAAAAAAGGCAACCTCCGTAGAAAAGTGTTGGGTGTATAGAAAAATTTACAAATTTCCCTAATTTTTTTAGGAGGGTCGGAAAAGTTTGTTTTGTCTTTAAGGATGAGTTGATATACAGGGTGTTACAAATTCGATGCATTAGGATTGCTACCTCGGTAACATAAGAGATAGATAGTAGTGATCGATCAATATGAATTTTTTGGCCGTTACCGATAATTTCCTGACCACCACTGAAATCTTAAATGGAAAGGGGGGTCGAGTGACTTTATTTTAAAGGTGTTTCAATTCCCTTTATAATAATGTAAAATTCATGTACTTCAGTTCAGTTATAAAGGGAATTGAAAGACCTTTAAAATAAGGTATTACTCGACCCCCTTTCCATTTAGGATTTTAGGGGTGGTGCCACCCCAGGGGGCTGCTCGTGTTAACGTGATTTTTTGCCAATTGTGTGTGTCCCTCGAAAACAAAATCGACGGGTCTGAGCGTTTTTCTAAAAAAGATGAGTTGCCAGTAAATCTCTGTTTCGTTTTCGATGCGCCACCCTGTATAATTGAATCTTTAAAATAATTTTTTTTTTGACAAAAAATCATCCGCCAAACTAGAAGCTCTTGTGAACCACTTAGTAAAATTTTTGTATTGCATTTTCAATTATTAGACAAGCGAGGAAACGATGCCGCGTTTCACGGTGGTACGGGAGGCTCTTAAATTACTCTTACAATATTATTTTAAGGATGTTTGCCTGTAACCACTTTTGATGTTTATTGTAAGGTTTTATTTTCAGCACTATACATACTTTCTTTCACAATTTTTTCCAAATTTACATATACGAGCGAACAACCTTGCTTAACTCGAGCCATTACTCTTGAGTTTAACAACCCATAACACTAATTTAGTAATTTTATGGCTTGTAATAAATTACCGAAAACATCACGCCCAAAGTGTAAAGATAACATAAAACTACCTTTTTTATTAATATTTCATAAGGAGGTATCCGTTACGTTACGCGACGGATGAACTAAACGAACGGAAGTTGCAGTACGCTTTTAGGCTGAATTGACAAAAATAACATTCACGGATGTGTTCGTGTATCGAGTATCTCTTTGATGTTTAAGATAATACTATGACATAACACTAAAGCTGAAACATTTTGTATTCGAATTATAGGCCTGCACGTTTTTACATATCTAAATAAAAAATAAAAAGTTGTACTTATTAACATGTAATATTGCCGCAGCCTTGCAGACTCCTATTTTGAAAAGGAACATTCTATATTGAATGTTGTCCGCCGCGCGACACTGTTTCGTAGGTAAGTTGCATCGCAATTTAATGAAACCAAACTAACACCGCAATGGTAGACAGCTCGCCAAAATTTCCGGCCGTTTGTAGCAGTTTGGGGTATTCTTATGCCGCTTTTTATTGCCCGCCCGGTGCGACGCTTCAATTCAACTCCAACGTTGCAGCTTTACATCATATTACATACAAAATACGCTCGGGGCTGAGTTCTTGTGAAAATTGATTTAAAAAATTTACTTGTGTAATGGGTAAATTCCCGTAAAAAGAATGTTCCGGGATGTTCCATTACATTTTTCTAAATTTCATATTAATTTTTTAAAAGTTGTTATGTCGTCTCAAGTTCTCAGGATTTTTTAAATTTCTTAAAGGTGATCGAGCTCCAAATTGTGCGACCATTTAATCTTGGATGTATCTCTTACCGTTTACGAAGATAAAGATTGAAGGTGTTATTATTGGGGTCGAAACGTTGATATTTAATTAAAGTAGTATTGCATTATTATTTTATTAGACCCAGAATCTATAGGTTAGGTTAGGTAAGAGTAGCAGACCTTTGGTTCAGACCAAACAGTCTCACGTAGTCTTATTAGGTCCGTTGTGGTACCACACGTGTTCCGTAGAACCCACCTTTATCAGATCTCTGATGGTTAGTGCGGCATATACCGCAGAAGGATTTTAACAACTTATTTAAACCAGCCACTACTATTCAGAAACCTGCTGAGTCGTCCAAGTTGTAAGTTGTTTAGTTCCTCCAGACTATCGAAAAATGGTTCACCCAGAGTAGTGAACCTTCTTCTTGCGAGGCCAGGGCATTCACACAGAAAATGTTAAATACTTTCTTCCTCTTCCTCATCTCTGCAACTTCTGCAGAAGTCGTTAGTGGGTATTTGCATACGTTCGGCATGTCTACCGAAGAGGCAATGTCCGGTAACAACTGCAGTAATATTTCTCACGTCTTTCCGACTGTGTCTCAATAGCTCTGCGGTTCTCTTTTTATCGAATGTAGCCACAGTTGCCTGGATGTACTACAGGTTATCAACTCTGTCCATCTGTTCTGTGTGCAAGTTACTTGGCCGTATAATAAATCTCCTTTTTAACTAATCCCAGTGGTTTGTTCACCGTATTGTCTGCTAGATAAGCTGGAATGCCTGCGCCCTCTCTTGCGAGCGCATCGGCAGCCTCGTTGCCATCTATTTTGGAGTGTCCAGGAACCCAGCACAGAGTAATCCGATGTTGGTTGCCAAGTGTGCATAGATTGTTGAGGCATCGCTTTACGAGCTTTGATTTGACGCTGCTGGAACAGATTGCCTTAATCGCCTCCTGACTATCACTGAAGATGGTGATTGACGAGGCTACTCCCAGGCCAAAAGGTGTTCTTGCAGGATATTGACCGCCTTCTCTACTGCCAGTACTTCTGCTTGAAAAATATTACAATAAATGGGGATTCTATACGACTTCTGTATTTGTAGACTTTCAGAAAACACCAACGTCCATTTTTGAACCTTTATTATACCGAACTGGAGAGGGGGGGCAAGTAGTAGGAGTTTAATACTGCAGGCTTATTTGCCCCCCCCCCCCGCCCTTTATAGACGCTCATGGTAACAATTTAATTCCCTTTTAAAATGCCCTTTTGCTGACGCCCATCTAATAAAATATTTATTTTAATTAATAAGTCTTGCGTTATGGCATGTAAAAAACTCATAAATTCTTGACAACGCAGGAAATAATAAAAATTACGTTGCTTACATGTTGTAGTGGGAACTGGGAACTGCACTATTAAAATGCATACGTATGAATGTGAATTTGTTTAATTAAAATTGCATTCTCGGAATTAAAATTCTCAACAAATTTAGATGATTTGTTTTTTATTTATCTTGATAATTCTGCATGCCGATGCTGACATTGCAAAAAAATCCTCGATGTGATAAAGAAAAGATAAGTAGATGCGTCAGACCGAACTAAAATTTACCCTGTTAAATTGCGGTTCTTCTAGGCAATTATAAAAAAAATTAAGCGAATAATTGAGATTTTTTCATCATTAATTTAATTAATTAAGAGTTTATTTTCAATATCGGGCAAGGGCCTGTCGACATATTAAGCACCGGTTCCCGCAGATCACCGAAGTTAAGCGGTGTCGAGCACGGTTAGTACTTGGGCGGGTGACCGCTTGGGAACACGGCGTGCTCTTGCCTCAGAGAAGAGTGTAAAATGAATCGACACCTAGCCATCCTATTCACGCCGGACAGGCCGGATGAGATCGGATATTTCGTAGGATGAAGGTGCCGTTTCACACTCCCCAGTCGGTAGATCACATTTTTGGTCGATGACCGGTTCAAGATGGCCTCCGTATTCGGCGAACCGTAAAAAAAAAAAAAAGTATTTTCAATATTTATAATATAAGTTTGTTTATTTATCTTCCTTAATAAACTTCTTCTTTGATCTATGTGGGTGGGGGAAAGTTATTTTCATGTAGAAACACAATTCGAAGAAAAAGATATAAGCCAATGAAAATCCTAAAGATAATAATTACTAAAGTTCCCTGTATTGTAAAAAATATTAAAAATTATTTATTTTCATAAAATAGTGGAATTTAGTGTCCGTTAAAATATATCGAAAGAAACTTAGCGGCGAACGGACAGAGAGAGAGAGTCTATTATTTATTTTCTTAAAAATAACTCTCTGGCACTCTCCAATGTAGAATTTAAATTTAAAGAGTAAAAAAAAATTGGTCAGGATTCGAGCCAAGAGAATGCAATGTTTTTGTTCTAATATACAGGGTGGTCCGCTCTCAATGCAAGATTCAAGGCATTAGATCTACAATTTAAAATTATTTTAAGTTATACAGGGTGTCCCAAATAGTAAGGATATAACATACTTTTTTTTAATTGATATATTATATTATTTTTTAATTCCCTATAAAATTACACGTATATTTTGTATAAATAATATGTCATATGTCTAAATTAAATTTTTGTTGAAGTTTAAAATATCGGATTTTCAGACTTTGACAGGCTGTGGCAATGAAACGGCACATCTTAGAGAAATAGTTATTTCCTATTATTATATTCCATTATTTTTTCTACGACCGTATATACAAAAAAGTATACCAACACATTTTTCAAAAATTATTTTATTTCAACATACATATACAAAACCTTAACTAAAAACTACTAGTTATTATAAATATTAATATTATTTATATATAATATTTCTCCTTACACCATGTAACAAAATGGTCGTATTGCTTTTCATATCTTAGTCTGGATTTGGCAGGTAACAGCTCGGAATTAGCTTTATCTGCAGCCTTCAAAATGGCTTCGGGAAGTTCTTCGTCGGATGAATCCATTAATATTATTGCTTCGAATTCGATTTAATGTGGTTTAATTTAGAAGAAGATTGTATTCGGTCACTTTGAAGACGCTTTGAACAACTTTGACGTTTTAGTAACAATTACACGCCTGGGTTATCATAGCAACTGATATCAAACCCGGTGGTTTGATAGTTGTTTTGTGACATTACTTTAAAGAATGTACAGGGTTATATAAAAATATCTTCATTATTTTATATTTTCAAAAAATTAAAAATGCAACAAAAAGCTAGAAAAGATGTAGATTTTATTTGATGGACTATTTCGTAAATATTTATTTACCTGTTGTAACAATAGTTATAACTTCCGAAGTAAAAAAACTATCTAATAAGGTCAAAATTTGCATTATTTTACTTTCCCGCACTAGTGACACTTTCAAAACTAAAATACGTCCGGGAAAATGGTTTAAAACGCACGGTCGTAGAAAAAATGATTTTCGCCTCCCTATCTAAATTACAACGATTTGACATGTTCGGTTAAACCATTGTTTCGATTTTACATATTAAGCCGAAAGTTGGCCTCTTTATATATAGAATAAAAAATTAAGACCATTTTTTTTCTAAGATGCACCATTTCATTGCTACAGCCTGTCAAAGTCTGAAAATCCCATATTATAAAGGTCAATATCTCAAAAATATATACATATATATATATAATACGTGGAATTTTATAGGGAATTAGAAAATAATGTTCGATATGCTCTGAATTGGAAAAGTATGTTGGATATACTCTGACTAGTTGGGACATCCTGTATAATTCATAAAAATTATGGAACATTTTTCAAGAGATGAAAAGTTGGAAATGATTTGTTGTCGACGTCCAGGGTCAAATTATTTCTAGTTGGCCTTGACAACAAAAGAAAGTTTAACATATCTACAAGATGAATTTGCACTTATTTTTATTGATGATGGGTTTGTAAGTCCGAAACGTCGTTGAATTATAAAGGAGGGGGGAAAATTAAAATAGTATTTCCCGTTTATTTGATGATGGTTTTGAAAAAACGAAACGTCGGATTAAAAAATCTAATTACACCACCTTATAGAGGAGAAAAGATGGCAACGAGAATATAAACTAAATAAAAACGTATTTGCGAAAATTCGGTTTGGCCCTAATATCTTCGAGAGCATTCAGAGTTTTTTTTAGTTTATTTTCTTTTTTTATATTCTTTTATCATTAAATTACCTAATTTTAGTCGTAATGATACCGTAAATATATCTAAATAACCTCATAAATTCAATGTACATTTTTAAAGACACTCATGTCAACATTTACAAATTTCCCTCCGTTTTTATGAACTGTCTGTCGCCGGAAAGGGAGCCTAATTTGTTTTGAAAGACGCCCGCGGGCCGAGATAAATTAAAACAGCACTTAAAAAGAGTTCTGTGGGAAAGACAGGCAGGGATTAATTTACTTTCGTTTAAAGCTCGACAGTCATAAACATTACCGCCGTGTTACAAGCCATGCTACGGTGCCAGTTCCTCTCGGATAGAATCGAATCGGGACAGTCAACCACTGCCCACCCCCCCCGCCCCCCCCCCCCCCCCCAACCAACCCAGGAGCTCGAGGTCTTAAAGTCTAATTGCAACCTAATTTGTCGTCTCATCCTTGGACTCTTAATTTAAATTTTTAAATGTATTCTTGGCTTAGATTACAAAGGTCTTGTAGGAAACGTTTAGTTGTTAAACTTTTTCTTCTAAAAGTCCTATTTTATATAGAGATTAAGGTTTCGGACGCATATCGTTTTAGTTATTGATTTATGATGCAATTTTAAAGGAAAACGAGTAAAAGGAATATTTTTTTTTTCTATTATATATACTTGTCTGTTCCGTTTTCCCTTTTTTAGAGCTATTTTAAATCAACAAAAATATAACCCAATGCAATAAAATATTTTTACAACAAAAACAAAAAATAATAAGGTATTTATTTTTAAAGGGAAAAATTATAGTAAAAATTTTAATTGGAAGAAGTGTGATAATTTATAATAACAAAAATAGTGCGGGATGAAACGAGAATGCTTTATTATGAATATACAAAATGGCACTTAAGAAAAAGTATTTTAAAACCTAAAGGCCTTTTTACATTGGGTGCAGCTGATGCACGTTTTCCTATTTAAAACCTGCATCAGCTGTTTAAAACGTCGACAAAGCGCATGCTTTCAGGCAATTTTTTCTTGCAATTGCACCCAATGTAAAAAAGCTGCTCTTAGATCTACGCTTCTAAAATACATGATTTCTGAAAAAATCATCAATTTTGGTGTGGTGAGCGATATTTACTTTATTTTTAATCATGAAAAACCGAGCCCGAAAAACGCTGGTTAGAATCATACATACGTCTTATGTTAAAATTTTGTATTGACACCAATATTCATATTTTTCACAAATATAAAAAATGTTTTTTATTTTAAATAAAGAGACAGCTAGGAATGTAAAAAAAACATTGCAAAAACAAATTTAATCCGACCATGCAGAGGGGGAGAGGTAATAATTTAATTTTTAAAATTTGATAGTATGATAGTTAGGTGAATTTTAAACGAACTTTGGGCGTGGCCCCCGAACATTTTTAGCCTGCGGCGCTTTTCCGCCTTCGTCAATAGGTACAATAACATAAAATACATGTAGTCCCGACTGTCCCTCTCTCCAGAAAAAAAATGTCCTACCTACTCCCGCTGAGCCCCCTACGAGCATATTTTCTGGTTACGCCACTGCGCACAAATCACTCATTACGCAACTTCGACTCGACCTATCGGTTTTCTGAAAGTTTATTTTCTTCTATCATTATCTTAATGTTGCCGTAAATATACCTAAATAATCTCATAAATTCAATGTACCTACCTACATTTACATTTTTTTAAATAAATTGATTTTTAACACAATTTGACAACATGCAAAGTTGTGACAGTCATATCGCAGACGCTAGTGATTAATTTGGGTGCCGAATAGAGTTTGAAGGAAACGCACGTGGCATATAGAGCTCGGGCTGGAAATAAACAGGAACTTCACTTCTCCTTAAATAGTATTTCTCCTTCATTTTGCTGAAATAACCCAATAATAGAAAACATAAAGATTATCTCCTTGCCGACATTTGTCCTTTTTTATGGAGCAACTTTCCTCTCAAGGGTTTATTTAAAACCAAAATTGGCAACATTCTTAGTATCTAGTCTGTATATTACATAAATGGAAAGTATAAGTTTGCCAGAGGGTTTTGTTTTAAATTTTTATTAAATATATATATAAATTTGGACAATTTTTATTAGATAAAGAGGCTTTGGCAAACATACACATAAGAAAATTATTGCTGTCAATGTCATGTATGTCACAGTCACTTGCTGGTTAGTTAATTATTATTACAATTTTTAGCGCAACCCGACACAACTCTTCAACGGCACCGAACTGTGGGTTCTCTAAAAATAGATTATTATGGGCCATTTACATCAAATTTACTGAATAAAACAAAACCAGGTTGCTGGTGATTACTCCTGGTAATAAGTATTACGCCTTATCTATCCGAAAGGGGTTATTCATTATTCCCTACATAAAAGGGAATAAAATCAATCAAATCTCAAAAATATCATACTAATGATAAGTATGAATAATTGTCATAATTTAAAATAATTATGAATTTTAATTAAAATAACCATTAAAAACTGAATAATCAGCCAAATACTGCAATCTCTTTAAATCCGATACATGTTACATACGGTATAATACTATACCGGGTGTCCGCGAAAGGTGGTTCGCCCCTATAACTTTTTTGGCTTTGAAGATATTGGAATGAAATTTGGAGAATGTGTATACGACATAAAATTACATTTTTTGACGGGTAACTCAATTCTATGGCACTTCCGGTTTAACCGGAAGTGACATAAACTTTCGATTTTTAAATGGGACGCCTGGTATATTTTTACTTATTTTATCTCCACATGACATTCTAAACACAATCATGTGTCACTTGTCACTTTGTGTCACCAAAAAAAAATTTTTTTTTTCATTTTTTTTTTTAAATCTAGAGGGCTATGAATTCGTTTAAATTACTAATTTTGTCTTATAATCTTGAGTAAAATACCAATTTACTCTTTTTTGTCAAAAACCAATCTGCTGTGTAAAATTCAATTTTTAAATTTGTATAAGTCATTTTTTTCAAATGGCAACATAGTGGTTCACCCGGTTAACAAAAGAGAGCATTTTCCTACGATTAATTTGATACCAAACACTTATGGGTTTTAAACAAACTTTCGTTTAAAATACTGGTAAAATACAACGCTAACATTTTTCTAAAATGAACGGTCTTCAGAGAATGAAATATTATTTAAATGAATCGAGTAGGCCTGTGAAATAAAAACATGAAGCTGTCATGAAAAAAAATTACGGCCTGTCAATATCTTATTGCATATCGCTTCGGCAACAGTACGTTATTGTTTAAAAACATGGAGAATAATAATATTTATACAAGTAGTGAAAAAGTTGATATGTTATTAGTTTTCGGAGAGTGTAGGCAAATCTCAACTAATGCTGCACGTCTTTACGCACAGAGATATCCAGATCGGCATCACCCAACCCGGCACTATTTCCCAAAAGTGGTTCAGCAAATGCGAAATGGACCTAATAATAATGAAAACATTAAATTTGTTGTGAGCGAAGAAAAAGAAATAGACGTTCTGGCATACGTACAAGTACATATCAACGCGTCCGTCAGAGAGATCGCGCTAGAATGTGATATTTCTAAGTCTTCTGCAGGTAAAATTTTAAATAAACATGGATATCACTCATATAAATACCAACTACACCAGCACCTGTACGGAAACGACAATGAAAGGAGACTTAGCTATTGTAATTGGTTTTTAGAAAAATATTTAGAGGATAACACATTTCCCAATAAAATTCTTTATACTGACGAAAGCCGTTTCACTAATTTGGGACATTTTAACAGAAATAACAAGCGATATTGGTCTCAAGAAAATTTACACTTGATGCAGGAAGGAAATTTTCAAGAACGGTTTGGTTTCAATTGTTGGGTTGGGATTTTAGGGGACAGAATATTAGGTCCTATAATTTTTGACGGTTCGCTAACAGGGGCAAGATATCTAGATTTTCTTACGCAAGAAATTGAGCAGTTCTTGGATGAGATACCGTTAATAAATCGAGAAGGACTATTTTATCAACAAGATGGTGCCCCCCCCCCCACACAACTTGAGGGCAGTAACGGAATATTTAAATGAATTATACAACGAAAATTGGATTGGAAACAGGGGCCCAGTTAGTTGGCCGGCAAGGTAAAACGGAATTGTTCTTAATTTATACCTTTATTTCATTTTAAAACTTTTTAGGTCGCCCGACCTTACGCCACTAGATTTTTTTTTATGGGGTACTATTAAAAATGAGATATATGATGTACCCCCTGCCACACGAAATGAATTAGAAAACAAAGTAAGGGCAGTTATTCATCGAATTTCACCACGACATTTAAGAAACGTTGTAAGAGCAACAAAAGAGAAAGTACGACTTTGTCAGCAACAAGATGGAGGTCATTTTGAACATCTTCAAAATTAAAGTTAAAAATAAATAGATATTATGTAGATAGTTATAATTGTTTGGTTATTTAATTAGTAGGTATAATGCATACTATAATTTTTAATAAATTTAAAAAAAAAAATTAAAATGAAAAAAAAAATTTTTTTTTGGTGACACAAAGTGACAAGTGACACATGATTGTGTTTAGAATGTCATGTGGAGATAAAATAAGTAAAAATATACCAGGCGTCCCATTTAAAAATCGAAAGTTTATGTCACTTCCGGTTAAACCGGAAGTGCCATAGAATTGAGTTACCCGTCAAAAAATGTAATTTTATGTCGTATACACATTCTCCAAATTTCATTCCAATATCTTCAAAGCCAAAAAAGTTATAGGGGCGAACCACCTTTCGCGGACACCCGGTATACGCTTCCCAGACGCTGCTGACGAACCACAAATATAACTGAAGAACCTTCCTAGCGTGAAAAGCGGCATCATTTCCTGGCTTGTCTGATTGAAAAATTATTACAATAATTTTGCTAAGGGGTTCACAAGAACTTCTAGTATGGCGGATGATACCTTCAAAAAAAAAAAATTGAAAATTTATTTTAAAGTTATGTATGTTGCAATTGTAACAAATCGGCAGCACTGATTTCGTCAGATCCATCCCTAGACGCGTTTCGCCATATAATGGCTCATCGGTAGAGCTAGGATCCGACGAAAGAAAGGAGAACTCAAAGCTGCTTTTCAGCACTTGGTAGGACACACCAGTCAGATGTGGCACGGGGCGCCATCTGTGTCGTTGTTAGACACTCTTGAGCATACCAGCACCTCTAACAAACTTATAGAAATAAGTAAAAAATGTTAAAAGGAAATTACCTGCAAAGACATTCGTCACAATTACAGAGTCCCGCTAGGCAGCGCTAACTCACATCGGTTTATTAAACCAAAAACAATAAGTACAGAAGAAGAATTTCCTTTCATTTCAGTTAGCGTTGCCTAGCGGGACTCCTGTATTTTACTTAGACCAACGGTTGACCTTATGGGTTTATATTAAATAGAAAATGATTAGAATGAATTGGAACCCAAGAGCCAAACAAACATATATAAGCGAGCCCGGAAGGTAAAATGAGACCCGTCGTCGTCGCCGGACCAATCATAACGCTTTTTAGGTGGTGTGACAGTAGCTTATTGAATCGGTCAGTGAATGAAACACACTCGAAAAACTCCAAAATTCATTTGAGTTGGACAAAGATAAATTATTAACCAAACGTGCGCATGGATTTGCGTCATTTACATAAAAGCCTTGATTTCTTATTTCTTTATACCGCCGCATCGTGTCTTCCCTCAGTGTGTTTTATTTAGTTTATTTATGTTTGAGTTTGATTTGACTGTCCTAATTTTATGTACTTGCAATGGTTATTTATAGGTAAATACAGTACAATCTCGGTAACGTGAACACAAGAAATTTTAAGGAGTTCATATTAACGGAACGTTTATATTAGCGAAGTTTACAAAAAATACATATCTAACAACTATTATTGTACCGAGCATACTACATAGTGTGTATTGATACAATAACCTAACCCAAGATACTTAACTAATCTTTTATAACAAGATTTTTCTGCTTTTTTCCTTAATTGAGCAAACTGAAGAAAGGCATTTTGATTTTCCTTTTACATTGACCACTCTGTAATATGAACAGTGTTATTCATACTACAGAGTGGTCAATGTAAAAAATATTATGTTCATATTACCGAGTCGTTCATAAGAGTACATATTCATATTATCGCGATTTTTTTTTTACGGTTCGCTGACTACGGAGGCCATCTTGAACCGGTCATCGACCACAAATTATGTGGTCTACCGACTGGGGGAGTGTGAAATGGCACCTTCATCCTACGAGATATCCGATCTCATCCTGCCTGTCCGGCGCGGCGTGAATAGGATGGCTAGGTGTCAATTCATTTTACACTCTTCCCTAAGGCAAGAGCACGCAGTGTTCCCAAGCGGTCACCCACCCAAGTACTAACCGCGCTCGACACAGCTTAACTTCGGTGATCTGCGGGGACCGGTGCTTAATATGTCGACAGGCCCTTGCCTTATTATCGCGATTGTACTGTATTATATTACTTTAGCTGAACTATAGTGTGTTTATTTTCAGGTGGCACTGTTAGTAAACAATAACCTAACCACACAGTGTTCAATGCGACCGGTACAAGACTACATTCAGCTTTGCGTTCAACGTTGCCCTCAAATTTTGCCCTACCTGTAAAGAAACTCACGGGGGCCGCGCCCGTTCTTTGATAATAAACATCCAGTGGGTTGTTTAAATAAATGTTACTTTTTTAATCTGGCTCTAAACCACTTAAAACTAAAAAAAATAAGTGGACATTTTATTATATTATTAATGCGGTTTTTGACCTATATTTGTATAAAAATATTTCTTGTCGCATAACCCGATCCATAATTTAAGCGAGAAGGTTAGCCAATTATTTATTTTTAGAATTTTCCAAGGCATTTCCGTTCAAAGTGTACAGTCGGGTGCATAAAAGACCTGTATACTTGACCAGTGGTGTAAAGTATATATTTAAATAAAGTGTAATTAAAAAAGATCTGAATGCAATCATGTATTACAGGTTTAATTTTAGTTTAATAAGCAAGAATACAGAATATAAATAACATCATTGCAGCATTACAAGCAACGTTGGCAAAATAAAATAAATATTAAATAAAGCTATACCAAGCAAAATTAACTGTGACGTGAACAATAGACAAGACAATTGTACGGCGACAATTAGTTGTCACTACTATATACAAAAGTCCGATCTGTTACGCAGGCAACTCTTCAAACATGAAATTCTGAAATTTCTATTGTGTTACAAAATTATTTGTATATTATTATTATTATAGACTAGTGTTTTTATTATAATATTGCATTCATATTTATTCTTATCATTTCCGTTCAAAAAATTGTAACGAATTTAACTCTACACGGAACAAACTGGCTTTAATATAACTGATTGTAAATTTTTTTTAGTATTCTGTAGTAATTAATTAATTAATTATCATAAAATACAGAATCACATTAGTGGATCCGAACGCGCTAAAATTTAAAAATTAAAAAAGAAAATGTTATATTGCGTTTTTTTTTAACGAATTACAAAAATTTAAGCAAGATATCGAATTTGTGTGTTCACCAATTATAAGGTGGTATCTATGTGGATGTGAGAATGTTATTTTTATGCAGAAAAAATCAAGGAAAAAGAAATAAGCCACGAAAATCCTAAAAAAAAGTAAAATTCATTATATTGTAAAACATATTGGGAATTATTTCTTTAATAAAAATAACTTTCACACCTTCTCCAATATCTGTAGAGTTTAGATTTAAAAAGTTTTTAAAACCCCGTCAATAATCACAATAATCATGGACATGATTCGGTTCAAGAGAATGCAATGGCTTTAATATACATATGTACAGTGAAACCTCACACCCACGAGACTGTCTAAATGTGGCCGCCTAATAGAGGTGTCCGCCCTTGTGAAATTTGTTATTAGGTAATATGTAAATGCAAAATTATTACTACATATTATTATATGTATGTACAAATAAACATTTATTAAACATAACAAAAATACACTATGTTTAGTTAGGATGTAGTGCTAAAAAAAAAGCGACTTTTTTCTGCCATTGTTTACGATTTTAACCTTACAACTCACATATATACATGTCGGACTGCTTTCGGGGAATCACACAAATTCGTATCCACTTAAGTAATTGTGCATTATATTAAAATATATAATAAGCAGCACTGCCAATAAAAAATTAATATATTTTATTGTAAAAGATAAGATATATTTTCTTGTACCCGGTGAGTTTGTCTTCTGCATTGTAGTTCCTGCTAGATGGCGCTGCTACGTTTTATCTGTGCCCCAGCGAACCCATTGTTTTGGCGTTCTTGTGTACTGATACATCGCTTGCCACTATCTTTTCTTTCTATTTTATAAAGCAAGGCGCAAACTTTAGCGGTGGCGCCGCGGTAACCGCAACAATTCTGGTTTGCGCCTCGCTTTATTACGGACATATACTGACTTTCCTGTACACTATCCAAATAGTACATCTTATAATAAATTATAATAGAACCACTTAATCACAGATCATAAACTTTAAGAAGCGATATAAGAAATTAATTAATAGCAACTATAAGAATATTTTATATTTCTTACAATAAAGTCTAGTAAATCTTACAATAAAATCTAGTAAATCTTACTATAAAAACTGGTTAATCTTACAAAAAATCTAGTAAGTTTTACCATAAAATCTAGTAAATCTTATAATTAAATCTAGTTAATCTTACAATAAAATGTAGTAAATCTTACAAAAAAAAAATAGTTATTCTTACAATAAAATCCAGTAAATTTTACAATAAAAACTAGTTGCTTAATCTTACAATAAAATCTAGTAAATCTTACAACAAACGCTTGTTAATCTTACAATAAAATCTAGTAAATTTTACAATAAAAACTAGTAAATCTTACAATAAAATCTAGAAAATCTTACAAAAAACTAGTTAATCTTACAATAAAATCCAGTAAATTTTACAATAAAAACTAGTTGCTTAATCTAATAATAAAATTCAGTAAATCTTACAACAAACGCTAGTTAATCTTACAATAAAATCCAATAAATATTACAATAAAATCCAGTAAATTTTACAATAAAATCTAGTAAACGCTAATAAAAAAATCTGATTGAAAAATATAATATTTAATAAGTTTTAATAGAAACTATTATGAAGATTACGAAATAATATATTAATTTATATTACCAAAAATTATACCTGTCACTATATGAAATATAACAATATTATTGTAAAAGGTATTATAGTGAATTCTGGTTCTATATACTACTAGAAATTATAATAAATATTATTATATTTCTATTAGGTTGTTTTATAAATTTCCCTTCGTGGGGTTCGCTAGTTTTTGAATTTCAAGTTGTCGCGATTTTTAATGATTTAGTTGTTTTAGTGAAAAGTATAACACGTAACAATCAATTCGTGGTTTTTGCAACAATTAATGTGTGCTCTGAATAAAAACATTTCAAAACAGTTTTGTATTCCTCCGAGCTGTTCATCCGCAAAAACGGGTAGACTAGAACGTTGCAGTGGTTGAAACGTCCGAGCCCTATAATTGAAAGTCTCATTTAGGAACCACAATATTAAAAAAAAAATTATAATACACTTATTATCTACGATATTTTTTTAAATCTGAACATGCCTTAAAAAATATAAAAAAACAGATTAAAAACGTTTGAAGTTTCCCCATGAAGACGGTGCTATGCGACAGGTTATTTTTGAAAACTAATATCGTCAAGTGTATGTACGTTACTTCCCTGTATTATTCATTCACCTAAAAATAACATTCAATTCGTTGTAAATCGCCTAGTAAGTTGCATAGTAATCCACAGCCGGGGGAAGTTTGTTTAGCACCGGACATTTGGAATTTGAAATAAGAAATATGGTTTTTTTATTTTAGATTTTTACCGGTTCTCGGTAAATTATGCGGCAGGGATTAGGTCCTGCAATCCAGTATTTGGTTCGCTAAAAAGAAGAGTGTTTACTCCTGAATATAAGAACTTCCGTTAGCAAAAGTGTTTCTGTGTTCGTGGTTTCTAACAATTTTTTTTCGTTTAAAAAAATCAAGGAATCTATTTGAAAAAC
Organism: Polydrusus cervinus; assembly: GCA_935413205.1. Classification (NCBI taxonomy): domain Eukaryota; kingdom Metazoa; phylum Arthropoda; class Insecta; order Coleoptera; family Curculionidae; genus Polydrusus; species Polydrusus cervinus. Next base: position 6,635,702 of record OW284515.1, read on the forward strand.
ATGGACTATTATAGTTAAAACAGTTTAAGGTGACCATCATCATTGTCGGGTGTTTTCCACTCGCCCCTTAAAAAATTAAATATTAAAAGTAACGAGTGTTATCGCATTACTTTTACTCACAACTATTTTCTCTCAGCTATATAACCAGAGTACTAGTTTCCAAGGGCACCCATAGAGAGTGGCAAGGTAGGGCAGTTTCCCTCCCTGGATTATTGAAAAAGGCGTAAATATACGGTAGCAACAACTTTTTTTTTAGATTACTCAGGATACAGTCACTTTCGACAAGAACGTTTCTTCCTAACTCACTTGATGGAAGAGAGGTTTTACGGTTTTTTGGCTTATTGCCGATAAACTTGCGAAGAAATGTTAAGAAAATACATTTATTGGTCCAGAATCGGCACTCGGAGTACGTACGAGATGCGATAAAGCTCTGGATCAGGAATGAACACAAAATCTACTGGAAGAACAGATAGGGATTACACCATAGCAAATGCTTCATTGAGGATCCAGACCCGAGACTAACGAATCAGCTGCTTAAAAGGAACTAGAATCAGCTGAGAACTCTTACAGGAATTCTGACAGGACACATGGCTGTCAAGAATCATCTGCACAGAATGCAGACCAATACAATGGAGACCTAAACTGTAGATTATGCGGACAAGTTAGGGAAACAGTACTGCCCATAGTTTGCCATTGCGAGTCACTAGATCGGAAGAAACAACTAAAATTGGAACCAGAGGACATCCTGACTCTCTCCCCAGTTGACTTACACAAACTAGTGCAAGGAACTGGGATCACTGAGGGTGTGAAAATCAAACAGGGGGAGTACAATGGGCCAAAGCTGGCCTAAGTGCATCCGGCAAATGGACGGGTCCTCGGAGGGAAAAAATGGCCTACTCTTTACCACTTACCTTGTTTTACGAAAGTTATGGATATTTTAGGAAACAATGGAAAATTGATCTATGCGGCTCTTATTAAAAGAAATGATAATGTGTGATATGTCATTGTGAAGAGAATTTTGTATAGAATTTAAGCATAAAAATGGCGAATTTCTATTTAAAAGTTGGTTTGCCCAATTGCCCCAAAAACACTTATTATCTGTTCAAATTTATAAATATTTACTTCTAGAATTATTACGAAAAAAATTTGAAAAATAGCACTTTCTTGTGTCATCCGGTATACTATAGGAGGGTTTTCTGATGGGTTGAGATAGAAAATGCGTTAGACGATTTAAATAATAATAGTAGGTAATGATAATATTTATTGTGCCAAAAACAATAACAATTAGTTAAATTAGGTATGTAATAAAATAAATTTCTAAAAAGTTTTTTATTTTTTTTGCATTAAAGAAAATGGTTCTACCAACAATATATTCTGAAATTTAGTATTTTATGTCGCACTCTAGTTAATTTGGAAACTTTAATGAAAAAACCGAAAAATTACAATCTTTTCAATAAACACTTTTCAGAATTTAATTTCAAATATCCGAATTAGAAGCCGTCCGGCGCTATGAGAGCTTCCCCTCAATAAGCCGAAGCTCTTGTTGCGCCTCATAAAAATAGAAATTAATACTCTGAGATGAAAAGGCTTCCTGGTCTTTATGGCCACTTCATACGAATAATTAAATAAATTAATGAGTTTTAATAGAGATTTTGACTTTATAAGTGGAACTTGTTGAAATTGTGTTTTATTCCAAAACATTTTTAGTAAGTAAATAACGCTAAGGTAATGTTACTTTTATAAGGCGCGGGATTGCGATGAGGTTGGCCTCATACTTCCATCTTTTCTAAGCCAAAAACGCCAAACCAAATATAACTTTTTAGAATAGCACATCCGATCCTACCAAAACCTACAACTATTTATGTTCGATTATTATTACTTTCGAAATATTGACAGTTGAATTTGATATTTGCCACAGTTTTTGATGCTACAGCATACAGAAAATTAAAATTAATAAAAAAATTTAAGCACTTTTTGTGGCTTATTATTCTTAGATAGTCATGTAAAGCTTTAATGACCTTATGGCTTACTAGATGTTTTGAACATGTTTTTCAAATGCCGCGTCTCGAAAACGCAAATAGAATTTATCGACTTCCACTCCCATATAAAGTATGTTTAATATCCTACTCAGTAATTAGAGTGTGTTCTCATGATCATGACAATAAGCAGTACACGTAATCTATATGTTGCTTTTTTCGAAAGCTACGGCCAGAGCCTATAGGAGAATTTAAATCAGCGACTAGTATTAAAATGGCCTTTAGTTGAACCAATGATATTTTACCATTGTATATTATATATTGCCATTAATGAATTCCACCCTACAATACATCAAAATGCAACAAATCCGCTTTGTTTGCCAAACTTATGCTGTTAAAAGTATTAACATGATGTGGGAAATTAAAAACATTACCTAAAACCTCGTAAAATTTTAGCAATATGGCAATGCATAGATTCCCCCATTAAGTAGCCTCCTCATGTTCAGTCGGCCGGCCGGCCGATTCCGCTACACACACACGCAGTTAAATGAGGGGCCAGGGCCGGCCGGCGGTTGTCGGTTGTTAAAACTGAACGTGTGGTCGTGTAATATAATAACCATTGCCGCTGCGCACACGTTTCTTGTGACATGTTTGAACTGGCGACTGTACGACGAACTGTGCTTGTATAGTGAAATAAAGGCCGTAATCGGAACCGGCCCGGAACTGCTGAACATTATCGGTGAACAAAACTGAGGGTGCAGTGTGATTATCGATAACGGCCGACCGGTGGCAAATGGATAGTCCGTTGACTCCTTTAGACAAGAAGATCCGCCGAGATCTGCCATTTTCGAGGTCTGTTCACATAAGGTCATTCATTCACGTTCTGAGAGGTTGAGACATTTTGAAGAATGTTGAGGAAAGTTTGTATAACTGTCATTAGTAGGCATGGGCGCCCAAAGGGGAGGACGGGGGGGACGACTACAATAGTCCCCTCCTGGGCAAAGGCGTAGATTTACGGCAGCGATAACCTTTTTTTACAGGTCACTTATTACATGAGGTTTAGAAACGCCAAAGACTTTTTTTAAATAACTTTTGATAAAAGGAGTCGTTTTTGAAACGGCGCGGCACTTTTGACAAGGGGGGAAGTTTGATAATTTTTTGGCTGGCTGCCCCGTTCCTCCCTGAATACCTTCAGCACCAAAAATAAACAATTTTTGGATATTAGGTTTGAAATGTGCGCTGTTTTGGTGTAAATTGAATTTAACTTTGTGAGGTGTATGTAATTTTTGGAATATATATTCTCACTACAGTAGCACGGTCATAGTTTAAAATTAAACTGCACGCATCACTGACCATAGACTACAACAAACCGGCACTAAACGAAATCAAAAGCACAAAGATGTTCCCACGAAATCAGTAGACCATCTACTTAAAAGACAGGAAAAATTATAAATATGTGTGTAAAGTTTTTAATTAAGGTAAGGTCATGGACACTGCGAAACAATAAAATACTTTTTTTTTTGTAAAAAAATTAAGAAAAATAGTTTTTTTTCATATGGGACATCTGTCAAAAGTTATTTTGTTCCAGTTCCGGTGGCTGCTCGTGATCAATTTTATAAAGGGTTCGTATCGAAATTCAGCTATTAGAAGTACGTTGTGGTACAAAGCGCGTTTAAAGGGCATCGGTTTAAAAAAAAAACAAATTGACCAAACGGTATAATAAAGTTAGTAGTTATTACTATTATATAACTACACATCGCCAGTGTTGTGACGTAGATTACGAATCTAAATCTGGGAACGCTGAATTTTTAAAATATTCCTTTTTAAAGTGTCGTTTCTAAGAGGTTAGTTTTCGGATGATATCGAGACATTTTAGTTCTTGATCACAATTTTTTTTAATTGTACAGGGTGTCCCAAATTCGATGCTTATCATGGGTCTCTTGGAAACTATTACAGCATCGGCCAAATTGTGGCAAAGCTGCGGAATATTGTGCCCAGTAATATCGTAAACAAAATTAAGCTTTCTTTGTTATTTTTTGAGATATTCGAAGAAAACTAAATTTCGAGTTTTTTTTTAAATTTATCTGACTTATTTTAGCCGCTACAGAAAAGCAAATACGACATTGTTTAAGCCACTTTTTTAGCTTTATACTACAGTGTTTTTAGAATTTCGGTACAACGGTTCGTTTTTGTGGACCTGTTATCAACTTTAATTTTTTAAATACGGACCTGCATTTTTTATATGATTTTTTGAAATCTCTTTAATTCCTAAATTTAACCATGTATCACACTTAATAAGTTTAAGACGTTTTGATGTCATCTTTATCTTTACATCATCAGGAATTTGATAGTTACTTTTAAATAAATACGGCCCTGGCGTTTATTTAAGGTATAAGTGCATAAAGCAGGATAATTTTTTTTTTTTAAGGGTCGCCGACTACGTAGGCCATCTTGAACCGGTCATCGACCACAAATGTGATCTACCAACTGGGGAGTGTGAAACGGCACCTTCATCCTACGAGATATCCGATCTCATCCGGCCTATCCGGCGTGAATAGGATGACTAGGTGTCGATTCATTTTACCCTCTTCCCTGAGGCAAGAGCACGCCGTGTTCCCAAGCGGTCACCCGCCCAAGTACTAACCGCGCTCGACACCGCTTAACTTCGGTGATCTGCGAGAACCGGTGCTTAATATGTCGACAGGCCCTTGCCCTTAAAAGCAGGATAGGAGTAATATATTTTGTAGGAAATGAATTTAAAAAAAAAAGACCAGCAACAAAAAGTAAAAAAAAACTTCTTTATATTTAGTGTTCAGAAATACCTAGGTGTCCTTCTCTCAAATGTATTTTTGAGTAAGCCTACTAAATTTAAATATGGCCCGTTGAACCTAAAAAGGTGACTACATACATATGTCAACATAGCCAAACAATAAAATACAGGGTGATTCCTAAGTTGATACTTCTTTTTAAGCTGCGTATAGAGGGCATTAAAATAAACAACATTTTCAAATACCTTTTTTCAAAAAACCCCAAAAAAAGTATTTACATTCATTATTACACTACAAATCAAATATTGTTCTGCCTAACTTGCCCGTTGTATAACATTAAGAAAACTTCTGGGTGTAGAGAAGAAACATCCGCACTTTTACGACACTCACAATAAATTAGCACCATAATTAGTTCATTGTTTTCAGATTTTATCATTTTCACCAATTTATTAAAATTAATTGGCCTCAGAAAACCACATCGCGCAGCAAATTGCCAAAATAAATAACTGACGACGATCCGTAAAATGCATGACTATGTCTAACAAGACAAAAAACGGAGAAAACAATACACTTTTTGATTACCAGGCCCACCCTTAGATTTTTTACTTTTTTACTCGGCTATTTTTAAGTTTTTTTAAAAAAGGTATCAACTTAGAAATCACCCTGTATAAAGTTTCCGTCAACTTTATACAGGGTGATTCCTAAGTAGCTACCTTTCGTTTGTTTAACTTTATTTCATGCTTTGTTATAATTTATATTAAATCTTAAACTTGAGTTTGTTGTCTGTGTGGCTGGATTGCACTTTTCATTTATTCATTTTTTTACTTCAGATATATTATCAAAAACTATAATTAAATATGTAATTTTTGGTTAATAGTTCGATAGCCCTTTAATCTACGCATCGGTAATCTAAGTAATAGAATTTAATCGTAACAGGTATAAATAGATATTATACATACCGGGTGTTGCATCGTCGAGCGGGACATAGGAAATCCCATGTAATTTTAAATGGGGTCAATTATTGGCTTCCCTAATTATTTTAGAGAAAAATTCTATTTAGGTTTATTAAAGAGCACTAAAACCCACATTCAAAAGAATAACTTTAGATATTTTTGATGAGCCGTTTACGGGTTATCGCCGATTTCATTTTAACTATTTCTCCTTTTTATGGCCCCGTATTTGCGGGCACCAGTCAAGGTAAAAGATGACTGTCAAATAAAGTTGTCATTTTGAAATGTGTGCTTTATTGTTATAAAAACTCGTACATCGAAAATATTAAAGGTGTATTTATGAGTACACATTAATCTGAATAAAACTCAAATAAAGTATCCAATTACAAGGTTAATTATGACATTTTACATGTTTTAATATTTTACTTCTTTGTTCCTGCCTTTGCAAGTCCCTATCATTTCTTGCATCTCTTCTTTGTTCCTGCCTTTCTTCACATCTGCAGTTATTTATTACAGTGCCTTTTGTCTCAAATTTCTTGATAGTCCTTTCGACTGTAGATTTTGCAGGTATCGGTCTATTCGGATACAGAGCAGCAAACATGTCTGACACATTTTGATAACTATTTCCTTGATAATACCATTTAATCATCAATATTTTTTCTTCAGAAGTGTAATTCATGGCTAATATTTTCGATGTACAAGTTTTTATAACAATAAAGCACACATTTCAAAATGACAACTTTATTTGACAGTCATCTTTTACCTTGACTGGTGCCCGCAAATACGGGGCCATAAAAAGGAGAAATAGTTAAAAAGAAATCGGCGATAACCCGTAAACGGGCTCATCAAAAATATCTAAAGTTATTCTTTTGAATGTGGGATTTAGTGCTCTTTAATAAACCTAAATAGAATTTTTCTCTAAAATAATTAGGGAACCAATAATTGACCCCATTTAAAATTACATGGGATTTCCTATGTCCCGCTCGACGATGCAACACCCGGTATAGTTAATTCACTCAATAACTGTTAAATTTCACATTTATTTGCATGTCGTATTTGGTAAAAATTGTTAAGTAACTGACACTGAGCTATATTTAAAAGTAATTGTTAAATTCCTGATGATGTAAAGATGACATCAAAACGTCTAAAAATTGTGATACATGGTTGAATTTAGTGCTTAGAGATATTTCAAAAAATAAAATAAAAATTGCTGGTCCATATTTAACAAAATTGCGTGGAGCTACTATGAGCTACATTGTTGGAGATAAAAAAAAATATATTTTAACTACCCTATAATAATTATGGGTTTGGAATAAAAAATGTGTTCTTATCTTCAACGATGGGAAACTATTAGCCGCAAAGATTAATGGTGGACAAATTTAAAATTTTTATTTTTGGACAGAAATACTGTTAAAAAACTAAACTTTTATGCCCTATAAAACACCCTTAATAAAAAGTTATTTCGTAAACAATTTGTAACTATTTTAATTTTAATGATTTAGATTTATTTATTTCTACGTTTTCACGTTAGATGGCTATCTTTTGCATTGAGTTGATTCCTACTGATGGCGTTACTGGGTTTTCATCGCGTTTTTATTTCTTAAAAACGCCTTGAAAGAACAGGCTCGCTGTACTGGGGGTCGCTTACGGGTTATGGCTTTCTGATGAGTTCTAACAAGAACGAAACAGCCTGTTATTGTCTACCTGTGCCCCAGGGAACCCATTACCTTTGGTGTCCCTGTGTACTTTAATGCAAAAGATTGACACACTGCTCTGTCCGCTTGCCGCTAAGCTTCTTTTCATTAAGTTTAATTATTAAACCTGACATCAATATGTGTACATAAATCAAATAAGTTAGTGAAAGATAACAAAATAACACATTCACTGTAATATTTTAATAATATTAATAACTTTTTATTATTCATAAATGTTAATGAACTTTGAAATTAATATATTTAATTAACACGTCTAATTAGACGACTTATTAGCATTTTAATTGGTTTTTACCATGTCTAGTAGATAGTTGTTATTTGCCCACTGTAGTTTTTGTTTATTTATTTTAAGAAACATACAGGTTCCTTTAACAGTGTGTATGAAACTATGCAAATGTTGCTTTAAAGTTATGGCTATCACAGTTATATTGCATATATATAAAAAATTAGCAGAGTGCGGGTCAGGTTTTCTTAATAATTGTAGTATTTGCGTACCTAAAGCTATAAAAAGTTCTCAGGTTAATCAATTTAACTTAAACCATATAAAGGGGTTTTTAATTTAATGCTTCTCAGTGCCAGAATAAGTCAACGACTACTTATATATATGTTTTTTTTAGTTTTCTTCAAATTAAAAAAAAAAAGTTATTCTGTATATTTATGTGATTAATAGAAGAGTTTTGGGCTTGCAATTATTTTTATTTGTTTTAAATTACAACGTTTCAACTGGTAAGTATCTCCAGTCGTCTTACTTATACTATTATTCACCTGAAGACGTCTGGAGATACTCACTAGTTGAAACGTTGTGATTTAAAACAAATAAAGACAATGCAAGTCCAAAACTTTTCTATCATTCAAGATTCATCATTGTTTCCAACCTTCAAACAGACCCTGTATGTTATGTATTTAATAGAACACTATTTTTATTTGTGCGGTCAAAAAGATGTTGTTTGATATACAGGGTGTCACATAAAACTGACAGTTACGATAAAAATGTGAATCACTTCACCTGAGGATGTCTGGAGATACTTACCAGTTGAAACGTTGTAATCTAAAAACAAATAAATGCAAATCAAAAAAGTATTTATATCAAGATGACTGAATTCTAAACATTTTGTATGAAACATGTGACAAAATGTCTTCTTTTTTATATATAGTTCAAAAGCACACCCATTTTGCAAGTACATAGTTACATAAATAGCTATTATAGATGAGCGTAGGTACAGAATATAAGAAGTGTCACACCCCTGGCATGCGAATCTAAAAGGCTTTTAACTAAAACTATTTCAAGCAAGAATCCCTTTTTCTCTTCCCACTTCTCACAAGTGCATTCAAGAAACCTGCCGAGCTATTTTATAAATTCAAATGAGCATGAGTTCTACTATAAAGAAGGGGACTGGTGCCACTCTGAATAGTTGGCAAGGTGTAAATAATTATTTAAATTTTCGATATTTATTGCATTTATGCAAGGTCTATGGCTTGGGCTTTTGTCGTATAGAGAAGAAATACGGCATATAGGTACGGTATGTACAGCACAACCTAGTTGTAAATGTAAAGAATAAAGTGTGTACCCAAGCCGCAGACTGATGTCTAAATTACGTATTTTTTTTGGGATATTTATGTTTTTGACGTCATGTTACCAAAAAACGACGTCATTTTTTTACGTCATTTAGACGACATGAGTTTTACGTCAATGTAATTTGTGTAATTTTTTCGACATTTTTAAAGTAATAGGCCATTATTATAAGTGTCCAATTTCCACACATAGATGTCGTCCTAGGTTACGTCATATCGCTTTACGCCTTTTATATTTGTGTATATAGTTGCGTGCATCACTTCTTTCATCAGATCTTATATAGTCTCACTAAAGTGTGACGAAGTAAAACTCTTCTCCAGCCATCTTGGTTGCTGACTTTATTAACGATACAGCTTAAACCGTAATAATAAATAAAGACGGTTAATTAAATTAACGTTATAGCGTTATTTTATAACGTGATATGTCTGCACTAATACGTAATTTTTAAAGTGCAGTTATTGTTTCAGATTACGAATATTAACGTCAGTCTGATGCTTAGGTAATGAACCGGTAATGCTTATTCTATAAGTTCAATTTTCTAAGGCAGGCACCGAGGCAGGTACTTACTAAAATGACTCTTTCTCGTAACTTTAGATAGAGATTTTGTATGAGCTAAATTTTGGCACCGAAACATTTTTTTACCCTTTTTTTTTTTTTTTTTTATACGATTCGCCGACTACGTAGGCCATCTTGAACCGGTCATCGACCACAAATGTGATCTACCGACTGGGCAGTGTGAAACGGCACCTTCATCCTACGAGATATCCGATCTCATCCGGCCTGTCCGGCGTGAATATGATGGCTAGGTGTCGATTCATTTTACACTCTTCCCTGAGGCAAGAGCTCGCCGTGTTCCCAAGCGGTCACCCGCCCAAGTACTATCGCTCGACACAGCTTAACTTCGGTGATCTGCGGGAACCGGTGCTTAATATGTCGACAGGCCCTTGCCCCTCTGTAGAAGTGAAACATAACCCAACTTAATTATTTTTTAAGTATGAAGATACCACTTATGATTCCTTTTTAGAAAGTTCTTTTAAAGAGAAAATTGAATATCCTATTGTTTTAAATTTTAATATCATTAGTTTTTAATATCAAATTCATTAATTTTCATTGCCCCAGGATCAAATTCGCCAGAATTTTGGAAAAACATAAAAATATTTGTGAAAAATGCAAAAACACGTCGATTGAAATGTTTTGTGAGCATATATTAGATACTTATAACAAAAATTTGTTTTTTAACCTTGATGGAGCGAAATATAACCCAACTTAATTTTTTTACAATTAGGGAATCCAAACCACGTGATTCAATATGGCGGTTGGCTGGTAAAAAGCATTGAGCCACCCGTTAAATGTCACCAGCAATATTATTTATATAGTCACGTGCACCAATTACAACGCAGTATTTGCCAGCCAGCCGCCATTTGGACACATCGTTGGATTGCCTTATATAAAATAAAAACAAATTAAAAGTAAAAACAAATAGGATATTCAATTTTCTCTTTAAAAGAGATTCTCAAAAAGGTATAAGTGGTATCTTCTAATTAAAAAAAAAAATAAGTTGCGTTATTACACAGGGGTTAAAAAAAATTGTTTTGGTGCCAAAGTCTACCAGATACAAAATCTCAATCTGCGTGTTATTCCACTTTTCAATATTATTTTTTTAATTCCATTCTAGCAAATATGTTCCAATTAAAGTCCCCACGCTGCAGTGACGGATACAGGATTTTGCTGAGGGGGGGGGGGGGGGAGCTAAAAAAAAGTGACTTCTAAAAATGAGCGTATTCCAGCTCTAAAAATCTTCTTACCCTTAAAAGTGACTCCAAAAAAAAATTCTGACTCTTCACACGCCCTACAATTTTCCAGCCTCACTGTAAAAAAGCACTCATTTGGTAAGGCTCAGGGGGGAGAGGGCGAAACTGCCTTCGCCCCCCCCCCCCCCTTCTCCTGGATCCGCGATTGCCACGTTGTATACCGGTTTTGTAAAATTTGAAATACTAAATTTACGTCGCTTAAGAGTTTCACTCTTCCTCATCTGTTCCTGTACCCTTCACATTATGACTGTCAACTTAGATCGGCCTATAATTTAAACAAATTTAGAAATACGCCTGTAAAATTTTTTAAGGCTGAAACACCCCTAAATAATCATACTCCATAATTTTTATCTTGTAAATAAAAACGACAGATATTTATATTTGTGTCAAGATATTATCATACAGAGTAGGCTCGCGGGGACCCATTACAGATTTACATACGCCTACAGTTTGCATTAAATTTGCATTTACATTTTTTCTGGTGTATTGAATAGGCTTGATGTGAAAAAAATTTAAAACCTGAGTATTTTTTGTAAGGGGACGGCATTACATTGTGAAGGTATGGCGTATTTTACTTTATTTTTTCTTTAAAATCGGGCTTTATTCTATACTACTCAACGTAACAAGGACTTGTCGCTGTTTTTAGGGGTTCAAACCCACCGCTGGATAGAATAAACAATTTCCTGAATAATGTTTTTATTAATCAATTTGTTTGTTCAATAATATCTCAGAAACCGCTGAACCAGTGGCGTGCAATGCTGTTTTAACCAGGGTAGGCAAAAATTTGATTTAAGACAAAAACTTACCTTCCGTAGCAGTCACGCATCTAAATTTCAAATTTTGTCACAAAATGTCTTGTTTTTGAGTTTGTAGAAAGAACACTGTGGCAGAAGAAGAATAAAATGACAATATTTGTAAATTAGTTCAACACGGCGGTGTTCGTAAAAATTCTTTTAAAACATCGTCATAAAAATTGGTTTTGCGTCTTCGCAGGCAGCATGAAGTATTGCGCCTCAACAATGATCTGGAAGAAATTTTGGCTTGGGGTGACAGTAACCAAGTCGAATTTAATGCTAAGAAAACCCAGGCAGCAGTCTTCTCCAAAAAGGTTAACATTGCAGAACCGGATATAGTCATGGCACGACACGCAATTCCCCTGGCACCGTCTATTAATTTGCTGGGGGTCAATCTGGGAGGTAATATGTCTTGGCATGATCACGTTGCCGCAATTGCCAAGGCAGCTGCACAGAAACTTGGTGTACTTTTCCGCACCAAAAGGTTGTACACACCTCATCAACTTTTGACACTACAAAGCCCAGATTCGACCATCATTAGAATATTGCTCTCATGTCTGGAGCTCGGCACCCAAGCACACCCTTCGGCTACTGGATTCCATTCAAAGGAGAGCCGTTCGTCTGATCGGCGACCCCGAGCTGACCAAGACCCTCGATAGCCTGGAGCATCGAAGACAGGTTGGTGATTTGGCTCTCTTTTACAGATATTTCCATGGCAGGTGTTCGACTGACATTGCCCACTTGATTCCACCTAGAGCAATGCAAAACAGAAATACACGGCGAACCACTGCCGCTCATCCATATGTTGTTCAGCTTAGTACTCCTCGAACTTCATTGTTCAAGAATTCTTTCATATGGAAAACGTCATCTTTGTGGAATGATCTTCCTGAGGTCGTGTTTCCCAATGAATACAATCTTCAACGTTTCAAGACCAATGTAAATCGCTTTTTTCGCACTCGCACCGCTCCCAGAGCGCCTTAAAGGATTTTTCCTACAGTGCAGGTGTTTTATCATAAAAAAAAATCTTGCAAAAGGTTGCTCTCCAGAGAGAATATTGTTAAAAAAGCGTGTCTCTCCCTATGTGTTTCGTCAATATGCATGAATTATTTTTAATCCAGATAAGGATTGTTCTACAGACGCGCTGCTAGCTGCTAGTAACATTTAACGCCACCATATTTATTTTTTTCCCGAAACCCAACGGCGCGAAGCCTAGCAAAAGTCCGAAAACACTAATTATAAATTAAAAATCTATCATCCACCTGATTGAAACATGAACCAATGTTGCCAAAAACGAAGTCAATTATTATGTGAAATATGATGATAAGCTTACTGATTATTAAATATTATTTTAATTGTCACAAAAGTGGTTCCTATTTTACGATACATTATCCGTTATCCCTTTAAAAATATCCTAAAATTAAACTAATCAATAATAAAACTTATAGAGGCGTGTTTCATATTTTACGTTAAGAAAGCGAAATATTTTTCAAACTACGGTAAAACTTGAAGATTGGCAGTATTGGCACCAATCGAGGCACCAATGCATCTATCAAACGCGTACTTTCTTGGCGAAGGCCGAACGTTGATGCGACGGGTTCATTTATTACATCTCTTTCATACTGCCTACCGGCTCTCTCGCTTGCTTCCACTCGTACAAAAGCACTGCTTTTGCTTTTACATAAGAGGCCATTACATAGGAAGATCGTTGCTTTAAAAAGTTTCTTACGGATTGCTTATACAGGGTTCTAGTTTACGATATATATAATAAGCAAAGAAGGCGTTCGTGGAAATGATATAGGATTCATTTTTTGGTCCTATATTATTATTTATTATTATAATGTAGAGATAAATTGCCAAAGTTGGATTACATGGATAAAAACTAAAATACAAAAAAAATTCTGTCTGTTTGTTTTATTGTTCCCAGGGTAGGCAATGCTTTTTTGCCTATATTGTATGCACGCCACTGCGCTGAACCAAAGTAAAAGTCAAATATGCTTTAATATCAGAAAGAAGGATATTTACAAACAAAGCTTAATTATTATAAACTAAATTATTAGATTTTAAAAACTCCAAATAATTTATTACGGATTAGTCAACAAAACAAACATGTTAACTGCATGAAATTCATGCATTAAGGTTTGTTGTCCTACAAATAGCTTAAATCAGGCTCAGACAAAGCCTGACACTCAAAAATCCTTTTTCTTTATAATTACCCCTTTCTCAGTTAGTTTTGCAAGTTTGCGCCTTTGTCGAAACTTGTAATAACTGACAGAAAACGCCCGGCTATATAAACGATACGCACTTATTTCAGTTTTATTAGTTAGTTAGTTAATCTATCAAAACATTTGGAATCATAACAAGCCGGGGCAGAAAGGAATTTAGTGTTTGTCATCATTTTTTAAAAAAGAAAGTGGTGGGCATACTAGGTTGTAGAGCAGTATGTAAAAAGTGTGGTAAAGAATTGCAAGGTCTAGCGGACAGACTAAAAAGTCATTGGAAAACCTGCAAAAGTAAAACTAGTGATATTAGCAGTGGTCTTGAAACTCTTCATGGTGATTGTCAGTTACAGCCTGGAACTAGCTAGAGTGAAATTATCCAGTTGGCAAAGAAACAGAGAAGCGATAACTGTGAAAAGGGAAGTGTTGATGGACGTGAAAATAGTGGAAGTAGCGGTCATTTGGATTTGGATTGGAAAACAGCTAAACTAGTATTTATATTTAAGCATTATAACACTTAGGTTTTTTTATATTTTTTTTGTTTAAATTAGGTATTTTTTTTGTATTAACCAGCTGTTCTTTTCAATCATTATAATAGAATCATCAATAACACCACATAAAAATGCGTCTGGGTTTTATTTTTTATATGAATAAATACATTTTGTGTTAAAATTTTTTAAAAATTAATCATGATTTTTTTTTAAATCATACTGATTAAAATCATGATTTTAATCGTGATTTTAATCAACTCAACACTGCTTCTAGGCTTAAACACTTTTCTTTATTCAATTAATTTCCTCAAAAGCTCTATGAGGATGTCACTGACAATTTCCTAACTTAATAACTTTTTTAATATGAATTATACTTCACCTGAAGATGAACGTTTATACGTTCGAAACATGTAGAGAGTGAAATAAATATTTTTCCTTGAAATATATCCTAGTGAAGGTTGACTTAGAGTATTATTTCTCCCCATTTAACTTACAACTTTACTTCAAACTAAACTTCTTCAAACTAAAGTTTGAATAGTTCGACGGAATTTTAATTTGATAAATATTGGGTTACATAAAAAATAATTATGTGGGAGGTCATTGACCAAATAACCTTATGGAAGAACTGGAACACTATTTAGAAACCATTAACAATAATTATCACTATTATCAGAGAAGTAATTATATTATCTTGTCAGACAAGTTAGTACATACCTTACATTACCTACTTCTTGTAATGTCAATTATTTCAAACAATGCAATCAGATGTTGGTCAATTTATCGAGAAACCACAGTCTAAACGACGCTAATCAAAGAACAATAATTGTAAATAATTTGTCATAGATAATGCTTCGTAAGTTAGTTAGTCGTAGAGTGTTTGGTTAGATGCCAAACAAACATATAATAATATAAAATTTTATCATTTTTCAGGAAGGCAATACATTTAGTTGTAAATTTAGTTCACATTATTTTTAAATATCTTATTGCACGAAATGAGAATTGCGCTTTTAATTTCAAAAGTCAAAATATATTATACTTTAATGTTAGAAAAAATCATATTTGTGGACAAAGCTTTTAGAAATTTTAACATATACAATAAAATATAATAGAGTAAAAATTAAAATATTAGATTAAAAAAATTCAAATAAATTATTTTTATTTTGCATTTTATCATCAAATTATTCATTAATTGTGCCTTTTTTCAATTGTATAACTGAAGGCGACTGGAGATACTTGCCAGTTGAAACGTTGTGATTTAAAACAAATAAGAGGCAATTCAAGTCCAAAATTCTTCTATCATTTAAATATTATTACAATTAGCTATATTTTTTTATACAACATCAATCTACACTTCTGGATTGTAGGTTCAAAGAAATGTTGAGCTATTTAGGGTTAAATAATGTTGTTTCTTCCTGAAAATTTATAAAAAAAAACAATGTACTTAAAGACAGTGCCTACCAGATTTATAAAGTAACTGATTCAGTGCCTGTGTTATGTTTATTTTATTTTATCAAATTATAAAAGTAGATTTTGTAACGAGGTTGGAATGAAAATTTGATCCGAGTGGAAGATTCCGAACGCGAGCGTGAGAAACCACGAATATCGAATTTTCATTCTAACCGAGTAGCAGACTATATTTTCTCCACGACCAAAAATACTATTTGCAATATTTGTAATTTCAGGTGGATTATTATCCAGTTCCATATCCGATTCATTCGATTTTTCACTCATATTTTGACTTGCACTAAAATTTGTCTGCTGACATTGACAGTTTTCATGGCAACCTATGTCGTTTAGATCAATTACAGAATATTCATTCCGTATCTTGTTATGGAATGAAAATACACGCAAAACGCATAAGAAGCAAGTGTTTCAGAATAAATATTCCAACTCAAGAGCGAGAATTTTTACATTCTATTATCAAAGATGATTTTGGAATTATTGCATTCAGTAATGGTCGTGGAGAAAACTATTTCTAACATACATTCATTAGACATCACCACAAGTGTCTACAGTGGCGTATTAAAGGGGGGGGGGGGGGGGGGGCTAGGAGCTCGGGTCTAAAAATCTTGTAGGAAACGTTTAGTTTTTAAACTTTTCCTTCTAAAAGTCCTGTTTTATATAGAGTTTAAGGTATCAGACACATATCGTTTTAATTATTGATTTTTGATACAATTTTAAAGGAAAATGAGTAAAAAGAATATTTTATAGTATTTTTCTACTATATACTTGTCTGTTCCGTTTTCCTTGTTTTAGAGTTATTTTAAATCAACAAAAATATAACCCAATGCAATAAAATATTTTTACAACAAAAACAAAAAACCATAAGGTATCTTTTAAATAGAAAAATTAAAGTAAAAATTAATTAAAACATTTTTTTAGGAGAAAGTGTGATACTTTATAATAATAAAAAATAGTGCGGGAAGAAACGAGAATGCTTTATTATGAATGTACAAAACGGCACTTAGGAAGGAGTATTTCAAAACCTAAGCATTTGCACCAAAAACTGCTGTTAGATCTACGCTCCTAAAATACATGATTTCTAAAAAAATCATCAATTATAGTGTGGTGAGCGATATTTACTTTATTTTTAATCATGAAAAACCGAACCCGAAAAACGCTGATTACAGTCATACATACGTCTTATATTAAAATTTTGAATTGACACCAATATTCATATTTTTCACAAATATAAAATAGTATATTGGATATTAAGGTCTTTAAAACACGCGCGATTTGGCAAGCACGACCGCGCAGCCGGAGTGCTTGAAATAGAGCAAGGTTTTTAAAGACCACTTATCCACGAATACTTTACATTATTTTTTTTATTGGTACACTTTGAAATCATTAATTGATTGGTATTTATATTACAAAAAATGGAAATAATAACTTAGTAAGT
This sequence comes from Polydrusus cervinus, assembly GCA_935413205.1. NCBI lineage: Eukaryota > Metazoa > Arthropoda > Insecta > Coleoptera > Curculionidae > Polydrusus > Polydrusus cervinus. The sequence goes on from OW284515.1 coordinate 6,652,892, forward strand.
AAGTGAAATGGTCGAATTCGTGATTATGTAATAAGAAGAATGTTTCAAACATTATTGGGAGTGACATTAATGGAAGTGCAACCTCATTAACTTCCCAGAATATTAGCAGCATTTCCTCTGAGTTAAAAAACGGAAGTATCATTATTTCAAACAATACCAGCTGCACTTTTCATATTTCTGTAAAGAATTAATATTGTTAAATATTTGAATAAAGCTTTTTAAACATTTGTTAATAATATTTTATTTGACCTTAAAAGGTAATTCTGTCAAATCAATAATTAAAAAGTTGACATATTTAGACTTCACGTTTCGCGGGTTGTTAATGTTGCCATGGTAACTTTAAAACACGCGCGTTTTTGAAAGTGGGATTTAAACACGCTGAGGAGTACTTTAAATAAGCGAAATAAAAAAAACATGTTTTTTTTTTAAAAAAAGAGCCAGCTAGGAACATCAAAAAAAATTTAAAAAAAGACACTGTGTGTCTATGAACACTTGCAAATTAATGAACTATAACATTTTTCTTAATCGATTATTTTTTCCACTTCGAGTCCATATGTTATTAACCAAGCAAAGTTGTCACCTTTACCATTTTCAAATTAGCTAATTTCCGTGCTGCATACGCCAATAGAAAATACTATATTTGGAGAAATCTTCTAAAAACTTTCACCACAAAGCGATAAAATAATAAAATAGAAATGATGCTTCAAGCTGATTATAAATAATACTATTAAAATTCATTTATCGATGTTGATTAGGTATTCGATGTAAATAACCGAAGATCATAAACCGATTCCCTAATCATAATTGATCAATCTCCGGATGAATCAAAATTAAATAAATAAATAGGCAGTAAATTTTATCAATTGGTATCTAAACATTTTTATTTGTTGTTTACTACTTGTTTCTTTATTATAATTATGATTAGGTGGTATTTAAAACGTAGGTACGAGGAGCGCTAGAAAAATGTTGACACAAATTGATGCTCACAGTGTAGTTGGGCTCTTTCGCTATTATCAAATCTGAGCATTTTGGCATTTAAATTGTGGGTAATGCTACCATTACTTTTTTTCAGCTCATTAAAAAACTTTCCCAAATTCAACCATTTTTAAAATCTCCAAACACACACGATAAGTGACATAAAGGACGATGAACATTTGCTAGTGATTACTGAGCATGCACTTCTCTTTTTATCGATTGGAAATCTGCAGCTTGTCATTCTTGTCTGTTCGGTGTTTTTGTTTATCTGAACTATTGTGAATATTTGATTTTTTTTAAATTAATATAATATTTTTTTGTATAAGCATGGTTAAAAACTAATGCATCTAGCTTAGCTAGGGGTTAAACTTTTGGACAGGTTAAAATTGTTTTTACACTCAAAAAAAGAAACAAGTAGATCTAATTTACTGTGAGTGTGGCAAAGTACTTCGAGATTATACGCAGAACGCTTTCCCTTGCGGGCTCATCCTACACCCAGAAGTTTTCTTATTATCGTTAGCTTATCGCTATCTGACCAATAAAGAAAATTATAAAACAATGTATTCTTAACGAGCTCGCCATTATTTTACTTTTTAACAAATTAAACGTGAAAAATAAAATGTAGCAGAAACTACTTAATGGCAGGAATTTAAATACCTGTGACTAAATCACTTGGCATTTCTGACTTCTTTTTATTCTGCCCGCGGTGCAGCTGCCAAGGAGGCAGAGAAAAATGCACTGGTTGTGTACAGAGTGTTGCGCAAATATTATATGATTGAAGATAATTGCCTGTCGTTGTTATAGCAATAAATTAGATTGTGAATAAGAATAACTATAAGTTACAAACTGCAGATTGAGTCATAAACGTTAATACAATCATTGTTGCACCTCATCTGTGATCAGTATTTATATTTTTGTTGTATTATTTATAAGCGGCAAAGACTGGGATGTGGGGATGAAAAATGCGATATGAGTTGAAAGCAGGGTTGGGATAATTAAAATCAATTGATTAAAATCATGATTTTAATCAGTATGATTTTTTTCGAAAAAAATCATGATTAATTTTAAATTTTTTTTAAACACTTTAACACACAAAATGTATTTGTTCATATAAAAAATAAGACCCAGACGCATTTTTATGTGGTGTTATTTATGGTTTTTTTATAATAAGTGAAAAGAACTTAAAAAAATTAAAACCAAAAAAACCTTTTTAATACAAAAAAATACTTAATTTAAACAAAAACAAATATAAAAAATATAGAAAAGTGATTTTGTATTACGTGTAAAAAATATCTTTATTGATATCATAGCAGAGCGCTTTCGCCATCCTCAGTGCTATTCGTCAAGATTACATGATGACATCCTCATATAGGCCGAACGGCACTACGTCCACTTAATATTTTAATTAAAATTGTAAAAAGACAATATAAAAACACAACATGAACATTTTTTGATTTACAAAACCATGTTATAAGTGGTAAAAATAACGAACAAGTGACAAGTTTTTACCACTTATAACATGGTTTTGTAAATCAAAAAATGTTTATGTTGTGTTTTTATATTGTCTTTTTACAATTTTAATTAAAATATTAAGTGGACGTAGAGCCGTTCGGCCTATATGAGGATGTCATCATGTAATCTTGACGAATAGCACTGAGGATGGCGAAAGCCGAAAGCGCTATGCTATGATATCAATAAAGATATTTTTTACACGTAATACAAAATCACTTTTCTATATCTACTAAACGTGTACACAGCCATTGCTAATTTCCAAATATAAAAAAGCGTTATAATGCTTAAATAGAAATACTAGTTTAGCTGCTTTCCAATCCAAATCCAAATAACCGCTACTTCCACTAGTTTCACGTCCACCTACACTTCCCTTTTCACAGTTATCGCTTCTCTGTTTCTTTGCCAACTGAATAATTTCACTCTGGCTAGTTCCAGGCTGTGGCTAACAATCACCATGAAAAGTTTCAAGACCACTGCTCATACCTCTAGTTTCACTTGTGCTGGTTTCCCAGTGACTTTTTAGTCTGTCCGCTAGACCTTGCAATTCTTTACCACACTTTTTGCATACTGCTCTACAACCTAGTTTGCCCACCACTTTCTTTTTTATAAAATGATGACAAACACTAAATTCCTTTCTGCCCTGGCTTGTTATGATTCCAAATGTTTTGATAGATTAATCCCCAAAGCAAAAATATTAGTGATGAAACTGAAATAAGTGCGTATCGTTTATATAGTCGGGCGTTTTCTGCCAGTTATTACAAATTTCGACAAAGGCGCAAACTTGCAAAAACTACGCGAACGAAATTTGCATGTTAAAAGTTAAAACTTCTCCAGGTTTACTTCGTATCTGTACTATTCCTGCCTAAAAATATTTGGTTACTTAACAAAACAAAATATAAGCAGTTAAAAATAATAATACCTACTTGTAAAAGCTGGTAAATTTTAAAAAAATCAAAAAAATCATGATTTTTTTTAAAAAATCATCGATTTTTGATTTTTTTTTAAATCATGATTTTTATCAACCCTGGTTAAAAGTAATTGTCGTACTTAAATTAAAAATTAAGCATTTTTTTATGCACTTGTTTCTTAAAAATCTGTTTTCGGTATTAGGTTCTGTGCTCGGTTCTGTGTGACCCACACCAAAAAAAAATCTCAAAATTTTTGACCTGTTAAATCTCATTTAAAAATTTCAACCTGGCGAAGTGTCACTTTTTTTTAGAGATACGACATAATATTGATTCTCAGCATATTTTAAATCTGATTCCAAATTTTCGTTTAAAGATTAAAAATGTTTTTTTTTTTTGGAAATTTAAAATTATTTTCTGTTTTTAAAGTTCTTTATATCAGTTTATTTTAAATCAGACGTAAGACATTTTAAAATGTAGTTATCAAATAAACCGATTTTATAACAAAGAACACATTTTTTCCAAAAATTTCAAGATGTCCTTGGAGTGTTATAAAAATTTTAAATTTGTCTGGCCCAATTTTTTTTTAACAAAAACTATGTACTAGATTAATAAATATAATGTATTGAAAAAAATATGCTAGTTTAACGATTTTCATTAATTTAAAAAAATATAAATTACAATTTTTAAACGAAATTTTGGATTCAGACTAAGATTGATCAAAACAATATTTTTTATACCTCTTTTCCCTATCTCAAAAAAAATAACACTTTCGCTAGTTTAAACTTTTTACCTGACATTTGACAAGTGTAGGTAACGCACGTGACAAGCAGTAGCACGCCCAGGACCAATACTGGGAGGAGCACAATGTATCTAAAATACTAATATTGACCTTAATAAAAGAGAGGGAGGGGCAAAAACCATGCTGCTGAAAATTAAAAAAAAAATTCAATTATACAAATCATATTTACACAACCAAATCTTCATCGTCATCCGTATCTACAGGATGAGGGTATTAAAAGGAACGGTGATTATAGATTTGTCCATAAACCAAAAATCCGTCCTCAAAGATTTTTGTCATGTAAAAAAAATGGGACTACTATTCAACCTTTTTTCAAATTCGAAGACACCTTTTTTGGAAAGCCCATTAAAAAAATAATTTGTCCATAATATTTTTTTACATCTGTCAAACCACGTGTCAGAAATTAAATAATTAATTTTTAACAAATAATTACATTTACAATAACTGGCGTAATATTTGTTGAAAATGTGCCCCATAATTCTGTTGGGACAGGCCCAACCGATGGTAGAACTCTTCCCTTACTCTTTCCATAACTTCTGTCGTGATTAAACGTATCTCTACCCGAATCCTTGCCTTTAACTCTTCCAGATTTCTAGGTCTGGTGACATAGACCCCTTTTATTAAATCGCCTCATAAATAAAGAAGTCTAAGGGTGTAATATCCGGAGATTTGGATGGCCATTCTATAAATCTCGTCGTCCTATCCACATATTTGAAAATGTAACATTTAAGAATTCTCTTACATTTCTTGCAAAGTTTTTAATACCACGTGCTCCAGTGCCCGTAACAAAAGAAAAATTAGAGCTCCAAAGAAAAAAATAGTTCTCGACAATAATACTTACATATATTTCTGCAGACAATCCAATAATCTGTTTTTATATAACACCATGTGTATAGTTTCTGCCCAGGCATTCACAGAATTACCATAATCAGGTGTTTAGTCCGACAATAACTTTTGTATGTGGGTGCGTGTCCGTGTAGTAAAACAATTTTAAATGAAAAATGTTAACCTTGACACTGACTTGAATAAAAAAACAATAAGTTAAAATAATAATAATTAAAATAGGTTTTGGTTCGTTAATGTAGTTATTTTCAATAGCTCCTTGTGTTTGTTTAATTATGGTTCGATTCAATTAAATTAAACAATGAAACAATAATAGTTTATTTTTTTGCAATAACTTTAGCGCACTTGCTTGAATAATGACAAGATGAACATAGAACTGGGAAACTAAGATTATATGTGGATATTGTCGATGGTCTAACTTTAAAACTTGTCGGGGAAATCGCGGTCAATATTCCTGTACACTAATGCCTCGAGTAATGCAGCTAATACCTCGAATAAATCCTAATTCCTGTACGAATGCCACTAATTCCGAAGATTTGTACACCAAAATTCCTCCTCAGTTTACCCGTTGGTGTCTTTTAATATAAAAAAAAACCTTCTTCAAACTATCAAAGAAAAGTCCCCACTTTCGCAATATTTCTCCTCAAATTAAACGTGACTTCTAAAAAATCCCTCAACCAATGCCTTTACTAATGTCACTAATTTACAAGATTTGTACACCAAAATTCCTCAGCGGTTTAACATTCTTTAGGTCCAATTTTATAAAGTCCGCTTAAACCTAAGTTTAAACTGAAGTCCAGTTTAAATCAAAGAAATGTCAAAAATGGTCATTTTATAATGTGTGATTGACAACAAAGTTCGAGTTAAAACTGATTTACTTGGTCATAACTTAATAAAATGTAACAACATAACATACCAAGTTACGACCAGATTAATTACTCTTAACTTGAACTTTTACTGTCAATTCCACAATAAGTGGACCATTTCTGACATGTCTACGATTGTAGAATTATTCTTCGGTTTATTATTCTTCAATTTAAACCTAAATGTAAACTTAGGTTTAGGAGGACTTTATAAAAGTGGGCCTTACTGAATTTTGGTGTATATTATGTTACAGTAGCATAGATAAAAAGTTAAATTTTGGAAGCATATGTGTATATCTAAACTTCAAAACAATGTTAGGTATTAGTTTGCATTTCTAAAGTATTTTTGTATTTATATTTTTGCACAAACTCAACTTTAGCAATATTTAAAAGGACATTCCTCGCTGAATGAAAACTTGTTTTGAAAATAACCAGTCCCTGCTGTCTCTTTTCTTCGAGGCTTCGTCCATGCTGCATGCAGAAATCACAAAATATAGAAATAAATTGACGGGATGGCCGTTACATCATGTAATTTAGAGCGGATGGAACAGATCGCGAGGATATTATTGGCTTTTTCGAAAGCACAGCTAGACTCTTTGGAAAGTAGATATTTTTACAAACCTAAAAAAGTGATTACTTTTAGCGCGCGGAGTAACAAAAATAATACGGCTAGTTTGGCGGATGAAATGTTAATCAGCTGATTCTGTTCATTTGTTTTCTTGGGTATTTTATATTAATATTGATAACGTGAATTCCAAATTTTTAAAAAATTCGCGATTTATATTTTACTAGACGACTTTCACCAGCCCTGGTGGCGACTCTAAAGAATTAAATCTGACAACACTGTCTAAATTATTAACAGCTGAAATAGCAACAGATGACAACTGAACGTTGTGCGCATGCTGAATTGTATGTTTTCGCGAATAATCTGACTGATTAACTGGGCGTACAATCGCATTTTTTCGTCATTGAAACTTAGCTTAAAACGCCGCATAAAATGTGCTTATCCAGAAAGGATCGGTGGTTAAATATATTGCATTCCAATGGTTGAATCTCCCTATGAAAAAATCAAGACACAAAATTCCTAACCTACAAATGTTAGTTCACCATGCTGTCACTTGTTTCACCAACAATGCCAACATACCAATCTAATAACTAAAAAGTTACTAGGCTGTTACACAGGGGAATGAAAGGTCTACGTTGATCCTATGATCAGGGTCCGTTGAGTTTGCGCAGCTCGGAAATTTGCTTCTTGATGTAAACATTTGACAGGACCGAAATATTTTTACAAGGTTTTATTTAAATTCACCCGTTAGTTCGGGTGTGTACAGTTTATGGTCAAATAAAACTAATTAACCAATATTTGACATACCTGAAATATCTTATTTCTGGTATTGAACCGCGATTCGTGCAAAAAAGGATCATGCACTTTTTTCTACCCATCTTGAGACACAAGTCGCTAACAATAACAAAATGTCTGGTAAAGTTTTATACCTAAATTCGCACCCAAAACTTAAAAATAATATCCACAATCACATACGGAACATCCGACGACTAACAACTTACAAACTAACAAAAAAAATGTCTATAGTAAAGTTTTATAAATATTAACAACCCAAAACTTGGAAATTATGACCACACACGAACGAACGAAACAAAAGATGGCGACGAATAAGAATACAAATAACGGCGAGCCGGTTCTGTTTACGATCTGTTAGATATCGTATCGGTTGCCTAATTTTTTTCCTACTGCGCAAGCGCCACGGGCCCAAGTTCGGGTTATTTTGAATCGCACGATGCTTGCTTCGTGCGGCTGCTTGTATTGGCAATATAGTGTATGTATGTATATACATATGTGGTCAAGGCTTGTTGACGGTCTGGGTGGCCTGAACTGCTAAGGCTATACGGCCAGTTACTGTTACCCTGGAAGACTTCCAAGAGGTGGACAATGGACATCTCTCTCCCGCATTTTTTCGTCAATGAAACTTAGCTTAAAACACCGCATAAAATGTGCTTATCCAGAAAAGGTCGGTGGTTAAATATGTTGCATTCCAATGGTTAAATCTTCCTTTGAGAATGACGATGTAACTCTAGTCAAGGTCGGAACTGGAAGCAGTACCAGCTCGACGTGTTTTTAATTTTATTGCCGTACGTCCGTCAGTCCAGCACGTGGCAAATCGCAAGAAAATTTAAATATCTTTTGGTGTTACATTTCACTTTTATAGCGAAAGGTTCCATGAGAAAAACTGTAGAAAAATGAAAGTAAATGGTGGTGCTATTAATTGGTATGCATAAGTTTAGAGGAAAGTCTAGCTGCCATAAATTTTTTAGATTTTTATTGATTTTATTTTTATTCTATACAGCGTGTCCAAAAACTTTAACATAATAATAATGGGAAACTTTTTTTATTTTTAAATTTACGAAAAAAAGTGGGTATATTCTTTATAAAAATGTCTGCTTTCTGAAAAAATATTAAGCTATTAAAGCTTGAGGTGGCATGTATTGTACACAAATATCAAAGGCGTAAAGCGAGATGTACAGCCTAGGAAGACTTGTCGAAGTTGGACACTTAAATAATGGTCTATTACTTTTAAAATGTCGAAAAAATGACGTTATTCTGACGTAAAATTCATGCCGTCTAAATGAAGTAAAATAATGACGTCTAAATCACGTCATTTTTTGGAGCATAGCGTCGAAGACCTAAATATCCCAAAAAATGACGTGACTGAGACGTTAGTTTGCTTCTGGGGCTCTTAGATGTATTGTGATTTTTTCATTTTTCCATTGTTTTAGCATTGGTTCGCCTAACCTTAAGGTATTTATTTTGAGGCTATGCGAAACTTACGGTTATAGATATCGTTTTTTTTTACGTGATTTACTGTATTTTTAGTCAGTGTTTGTTTAAGTACCCGCCCTATACCTAGCTTTTTACCGTTTTTTAAGATCGCAAGCCGCCAGTTCTAACCAGCCCGGTGAAACTTCTTATGGGCGGGATAGAAGCTAGAGTGACGTCAGACCTCCAGACTTTTTCAAGTTAGGACCTACGTTTATCCCCATCAGTTATATCTCAATATTACACCTACGTAGTTATTTTTACAAATATAGCTACGGCAGACTAACTTGGTCTGACTATATTTGTCTCTTTTTACATCGAATGGAGATAACTTGATGCAGACAGAGATAGGTACTTGACATAAATAGCACGAGCTGTTAAATTATTTTACAACCTAACTTCCCTGTTGAGAACAAATCATTGACATTTGTAATGTCAAAGGCACAAATGGAATTGCCCCTTGATTGCCCCTTTTTCTTTCTTCATAGCTGAAAATCAGATCAAGCTTTTTTGATATTCTTATATTATTTTTAATTTTCTAATCTTTTTACCAAAAGGACCGTTTTCTTTTTGTTGCAGGTAAGTAAATCGTAATTTGAACATTTCTTTAGTTATTTTTATTCGTTATTTATTACATTAATTTACCTAGGTACTTGTTGCAAAAATAATTATACATAAATTTTTTTTTGCTATTCAATTATTTAGACCATTAGGAAATTTTAACTCTGTGTTGTAGTAAGTAATTCATTAATTTTTTTGTTTTATATTCTTTTAGGTTGGCTATTTCAAGAAGTACCTATACGTGAATCTTTGATGATTATGTATGTTGCATGAATAAATGTTTAGTACACGGGAGCCACTACAGCTGGTACTGTAGGTTAATCTGGGAAAGTAAGTACATTTTGGGAATATAAAGAAAAAACAGATCCTCATGTGGGTAAATAATGTAGTTTTTTACATAGTTATAGCAGTGGTATAGTTTTTTTCTAACGATGTACTGATCTTACCTATATTTCAATCGTAGTTGTCAATAAAATTAATTATAAGCTGATTTCTGAAGTTTTATTTCTAATTGTACAACTTTAATAAATAATATTTTAAAATGATATTTACAGCTAATCTAAGCTAAATAAGAAAATCCTAATATTTAATTTTTACTCTACTTGAAAAATCAAATAAGAGGATTATTGTGAATAATTTAATGGCCTTAAATATCATTTTAAGGTTTTGTTTGCAAAATTTTATTAAAATTGCCATATTTGAAAGTCCCGCCTATAGTCGAAAGGTTGTCCAGATGTTAAAAATTTTTGCACATAAAATTTTAAAATGATATTTACAGACAACAAACTATTCACAATCCTCATTTAATTTTCCAAGTATAGTAAAAATTAAATATTAGGATCCTGATGGTTTTTTAAGCTGTTAATATCATTGGCCGCCAAAATTTTAAAAATTGTCATATTTGAAAGTCCCGCCTATAGTCCAGAGGTTCCCTCCAGACCCGATGGTGGCGCTGTTTTGACGTTTCTTACGTCAAATTTTGCTTCGACCAATTAAAACGTTTGTTTGTCTTCTTTCTATGTTTGTCTTCGTTGGTTCTAACTCTACTGATGCGAATGCGACTAGGGATGGATCTAATGAAAATTTTATTTTGTCTCCTTTCGTTTAGCTTTTTTCCATGGATACACGACATATGGTGACAACTTTGCTGCATGCAATGAACTGACACAACAATTTACGTGCAAATTGTACAAAAGGGGTACCCTCATGTTTCTTGGTATACACTTTATATCCTCCAGCGAGGAACATCTAGGGTACATACTGTTTTAATGTTTTGACACAATTTTTCTAGTACACGTTTGTCTTTACATTCTGAGTAATAAAACTAATAAGCAATATCTTTAGCAGTCATAATGCTGTTAACACTATATTTTTGATATCCCTTGACGCTAGCTTATAGATCTCATTTGTTTCAGGAACGAGGATGGGAATACAAACAGATATGCGTCACTCGAGTTCCTGGATTTGGTTTTGGAATAGCTGTTTCCGGAGGTCGGGACAATCCGCATTTTGCATCGGGTGATCCGAGCATAGCGGTTAGTGATGTTTTGGCTGCAGGTCCGGCTGAAAGATTGCTACAGTAAGTACTCACTACTGTTACCTTACTTGTACTCGAGATTCATAAATAGAGCTTCCCAGTTTGGCTTTTTTCCAGCGGGGTCGGCCAAAATTATTTTAGAGCCACAATGATCTCTTTAATTGTTTCATATCGGGTTGAATAAAGATTTTTAACAACAATTAACTAACCAGAATCTTTGACGGTGACATAAATGACATTTTCGTCGCTTCGGGCCTGGGTCATATCAGTAAAATGACTGCTGGTTGTTATCGAGTTGCATTAGTTTTATACAGCACAAAACAATTTAAAATTTATTTTTTGTATTTTGGGGATAAGAAATATTCAAGAAAATATTTGATAACCGCGGAATTACAAGGATTGATTAAAATATTGTCGAATATCAAGGACGTAATAGACTTTTTTATTTTCGTACTCTTGCGAAATTAAGATAACAGATTTAATGTAATTTTGTTAGATTTATGATTTATTATAAATATTACCCTGTTAGAAAAGAAACTTTGCTATTTTGAATTAATTTATACAGTGTGTCCAAAAAAGTATGCAACATATGTAAAAGTTTTTTATTACCGATTTCTCAGAAAATTTTATTCTTGATAAAAGTTGGTGCATGCATTGAAACTATAAATGCATATTTCACATTTCACCCGCGGCTAATAGTAAGGGAGCAAATGCCATTTTTTCGAAATTGCATTAAGAGTAAAGTACCTTAGTTATTAGAAATACAGCAAAATTTTATATGGAAATATTATTGCAAATTAAAAACATAGCCCAAATACGAAATTTGAGTTACGTGTCTAAATTTTTATTTTTTTTCTAATCTCTAATTTTATATGCATTTTTTTAAAGTAGGTTTTTGGACTTTAGCGTACTGGGTGAAAATGACAAATAAATTAGTAGTTATTTCCAGTACTATGAAAAGGGTTGAATTTTATTATAATTTAGTTTCGAACAGAAGTTGGCTAAAATGTGTTTAAGTAGGCGTGCAACACGCTTATATCTAAACCAACCCGGTTCATTGAAAAGTTTTTAAAAGTTTGCAACTACTTAATGCATTTTTATTATAAACCCACGTTTAAGTTATTTGATAAATATATTAAAATTGCGTAAACGAAAAATCGACCAGAGGCGTACCGTTTAGGGGAAATTAGAGATTAGAAAAAATAAAATAAAAATTGAGACACGTAACTCAAATTTCGTATTTGGGCTATGTTTTTAATTTGCAATAACATCTCCATATAAAATTTTGCTGCATTTCTAATAACTAAGGTACTTTACTCTTAATGCAATTTCGAAAAAACGGCATTTGCTCCCTTACTATTAGCCGCAGGTGAAATGTGAAATATGCATTTATAGTTTCAAGGCATGCACCAACTTTTATCAAGAATAAAATTTTCTGTGAAATCGGTAATAAAAAACTTTTACATATGTTGCATACTTTTTTGGACACACTGTATACGTTTTTCCTCTTGTGGCATGTAGTGCCGTCGCAGTCTATTTCCTAACCTATTGCAGGCAAACTGCGCATGTGAGGCGGATAGCGTGATGGCGGGAAATTTAAAATATAGGTAGAAATGGATTTGACCTTTTTTTTACGCCACGGTGTTGAGTCATAGTCGAGGTATTAAGTTTTCTTACAAGAACAGTTTGCCAGTTTGTTAATTTGTGGCCTTGTGGGGCATAATTAAAATGGAGGGGCAGGTTATTAATCAGTAAATTTTGTTATGGCTGCGACTGTCACAAAATATTAAATATTTTATGGCGGCTGTCAAGCCCCTGTAAAGTGAAAACCTAACCGTCATTTTTTAAATAGTAGAACAGTTTATGTGTGCACAGATTGTGGGATGAAATGTAGTACAAAAACAAATATTAATGTTCACATGAAAAGAAAACACAAAGTCTTCAAACGATCACCTTTAAAGACCATTACATGCCCTTTATGTATAACTTTGTTTTCATCGTTGACTGAACTGGATCTTCATTTTGTTGATGTGTTTTAAATAAATATTGAAAACGCAATTTCGCGTTTCGTCTGTTGAGTTGCATCAGGTAGTTTCCGATAAATCCTGATGAAGACGAAACAGCTGTGATTGACTATCTGGCTCCACAGATTCCATTATTTTGGCGTCTCTGTGTACTTTAATACAAAATATGACATATATTCTTGTTTTTCCTGTTAATATAGTAGGAAATGTATTAAAATATAAAAAATGTCGAGTATTAGAGTTAGGACTTTTCATTACCCCTCTTAAATATTCGTAGATATTTTTTAAACATGTCAGTCACGACTTTGGTTCCCGCATAAGTTACCATAATATATATTTTTTTGAAAACAATAGTAAGACATAGTAAATTATACATTATTCATAAAACACATCAATAAGTTTCAAACTTTGTATTTTTCTCATAATTAAATACTAATCATCTTTTTTTAGGGTCAACGACCGCATCATTTCTGTCAACGGAATATCCCTGCAAAACGTGGACTACGCCACGGCAGTTCAGGTGCTTCGCGATAGTGGTGACACCGTCACCCTGGTGGTCAAAAGAAGAACTCTGGCGCACAATCATGGACACAGTGCATCGTATAGTGGACCACCTCCCTTGGCGGCGCTGGGTGTCAGTCCACCACCACCGACCAAAATCACCTTAACCAAAAATTCTAAAAAAGAAGGTATAAAATACAATATTTCCGCGGATATGGTTTAGGAGACGACAAGTGAACCAAAAAGTGACAAATATGAAAAAACCCTAAGCCGGAATACAAGATTTCATTAAAAAATTTAAAGAGTTTTATCGCAGTACTTTTAGAAATTCTCAACTATTTTCTTTCGCCTTCATAAGCAGAGTTTTAGTTCCTACCTCAGTGAGGTTCCTACATTTAGTGTAGTATAAAACTCGAGGCTCATATTCACAAAAAATTAAAAAAGTACAAATCCTGTCCCCAATCTTTTAACCCAGTTTAAAAATATTAGAACCAAAATCAAACGAGATATGAAATCAGCATATGGGAACTATTTAAACAAGCGTCGTAATGACTTGGTCTCAGAATCAGCTCAATTTTGGATCCTTTGCGCAGTCTAGATGAGGTGGACCCTGTATACCCAACATTATCGAACACGACAAGAAAAGTATACCAGTGGTCAAGAAATGATTGAGGCAATTGCAACCTTCTTTAAAAGTGTTTATTCTACAGCGTCAAATTCTCCACAGCCAACTCACATGCTCATATCACTTAAACTCTCTTTCGGAATGTGAAATACTAACAGCCTTGAGTAAACTCTAACCGAGAATGTCCCAGGGACTTGATAAAATTCCCAGTATGCTCGTCAAACACTATAGATTTGCTCTACTACATCTTACTGTCCATCATCTTTATCTTATACGTGAAATTGAGAAAATTCCCTGACTGTTGAAAGACTGCAAGAGTAAAGCCAATAATTAAAAGGCAAGACACATTTATAGCCGAGAACTACAGGCCCATATGCATTCTTAGTGTCTTTGCTAAGGTTTTTGAAATGGCTGTGTACAACTGAGTGGTTTCGGAAGTAAACCATTTGACATCCCTCTCCAATATGGTTTTTTCTTGGGCAGAAATACGATTACTTTGAATTTTAAACTTCAGATAGACACTATTTACACAGACTTTTCAAAGACCTTTGACAGGTTCAGCCAAACTTTGCTTCTAACCAAACTGGCTAACCTTGTTTCCAGCAGCGACTTGTACAGGTTTATCTCTTCATATCTATCAAATCTCGAATTGTATGTGGAACACCTGGGTCACAAATCATTTGAATTCATCGTCACAAGCGGTGCACCACAGGGTAGTAATTCGGCTCCATTGTTATTTTCGCTTTTTATTAATGACTTATCTAGCCTCATCGATAGCCTCTTATTTCTGTTTGTAGACAACCTGATCTCAATAGGCTTAATCAATGGTGTGTGAACAATAAACTACCCTTAAATATCGACAAATGTAAAATAATAACCTTAACTCTTAAAAAACAAAAAATTCATTATCAATACACTAATATGGAATCCTTACTACAATGAGTACGTAAGGGCCATTGAAGGTGTAAGATATGTAAAGTTTTCATTTCTTGGTAGAACTATGCAATCTGATTTGTATTTCTTTATCTAACTGTATTAGACGAAATACAACCTTATAGTATAAGGCAGTTTCAGGTGTTTTACAGTATAATTTACATGCTTTTTTAAACCTAACTAGTAGAAATGCTGTGTTGTTACAAAATTGTTTTTGTTGAAATAACTATGTCATTGCTTCCAGATTTTACAATGTTTCTTTCAACGTTTTAGATTTCGGCATCGTCCTAGGCTGTAAGCTCTTCGTGAAAGAAATATCCTCCAAAGCGAGAGAACAACTAGTTAACTCAAACCAGTCATTAGATATAGGCAGCTTTGTGACCAAACTAAACAACACCAATTGTAACGACATGATGTCGTTGAAGGAAGCAAAGAAAATCATTGACAGCTGTAAGGACAAGCTACACATAACCGTGGCGAGGGATTTTGTCGGTCCTTCCCCGAATTTTTCACACCAAGCTCAGAGTTCGATAAGTACGACGGGCGCTGTGAATAATTTTTACAAAGGTAAGTTATGGCTGTTCTTAAAACAAATGTCCTGTTTAAATTAAAAAATTATATTTTTTCCCTACGAACGGTTCCACTGTGCCTCGGTAATATTGGCACATTCTAGGGTTTGGGGGCAGCGACTTAGCCTGAGCTTATGACATTAGGTTTCGTGGTATTACTCATATCATGGAAAAATAATAATAGGGGAAATAACAATGCAAAACAGGTGTGAGCTGGGGTCTCCTTGGAAAATATGCTGATATCTGACAGTAGATAAATCAGTAATCATGTAGGTGAGATTTAATCTGTATGAAGCTCTCACTTGTCAATAGCCGATCAGCGATTAACGCAATAGTATTATAGGCGAAGTTAGGGTGTACTTATGGCAGCTAAAATCGAATTAGTTCCCCCAATATTCGAACATTGTCACACACATATTTCAGTACACAAAGTATAGCTATACTTGGCTAGCCTAGATACATAAACTAATAAGCGAATCCTTTCAAATTAGAAATACTTAGGACTTTAACCCCTCCAGATCTGATAACCCAACTACTCCCATGAACAGTGTAAATTCTAATTTGTTAAAGGGTATTCTTTATTGACTCGGAGCTTACTTTATTTTGTGTAAGAAGGTGTTGCTTGGCAATTATCTTAGTGAATCCTACCTCTTGGTTTAATCATAAGAATATAAAGTTGCACAAACAGATGGGGACAGAGTTGACAATTGGTAATACCTTGCCGTTGTGGTGCATGCTGGAGAAGAACAAGTTTCTAGAACTTAAGAAATGTCACCGCTGTAGTAACCGGGCGTTGCATTTTTCTTAGACAACTCCACCAGAAGCTGCAGAAATGAAAAACAGGACTAGAATAGTCTGCACTTTCTTTTGTATGTCTTAACCTTGCAAGAAGGCCTGATGCCCTGGGTAAACAACTTTTCAATAGGCAGCTTTACAGTTTGCAATTTTTCTTTCACGCAAGTTGTCTTGCAGCAATTAGTATTGTGGCAATAAAAATTTCACTTCGTTTAACAGCGTCCAATAACTTGCCATGTGCAACAACTAAATTGCACGCAATTTTCACTGCACTCACACTACATTGTTGTTTTTTTATTTTAATCTCAAGCAACACTACATATCCCCATACACCACTAATACAACTTCAAAACTTAATCAGCAAAAGTATAATCATTGGTTATGCATCATTTAGTTATGCATTAGAGATAATGTTCTACAATTATTACATTCGATTTTTCCCGTAGTGGAGGATAATAAAAATATTTTTAAGGTACTTAAGAAAGAGTAGAAAAATGAATAGAGTAATGTTATTTTTATCAATAAGTACTAGATTTGTCAAGTACATGTTTTTTTTCATTAATATAGATTTTGTCGAGGATAAGCAACGCCTTTTTTCTTATATTATATGCACGTCACATTTTTGTCAAAACACCCAGTTTTATGATTATTTATAGCTATCTAGACAAGATTAATAACTTACAGTTTTCACAGCTATTCTACTTTTTGATCCTCTTTTATAAGAGAAAATGAGTTAAAATAGGTGAATTTAACATTTTTAAATTTTTTTAGGTGACGATTTCTTAACTTCTTCAAATCAGAGCTACTCCAACCAAAATCTGTACGTTCAACCGCCGACCCGTAATCCAAATCTGAATCAAAATGGTTCTTTCGACGAGAAAGCAGATCCTATGTTATGTAAGTGTAAAATAATATTTTATAAGTAATATTTATCACAAAAAAAAATTTGAAATTAAAAAAAAACCCGAAAATTTTAAAAGATTAAATTAGGCTAGGCTACAAGATAATAATAAAATTCCATAAACCAATGCTAAAATTTCATTGAAACATGTGTCATATATTCTGAGGTAGTTCTTAAGGTAACATTAGTTGTCATCTTTCGTACTAATGTCATATTGTCGGGCTACAAAAAAGTAGGCGACTGGACCTTGTAGCTTAGATGATTTGAAATTACGTTTTAATTTATTTTATTTGTTCTGTGCTATTTATTTACTAAAAGATCAAATATTTTTAATAGTTTTATTAAAGCGAAGTAAAGCAAAACATTTTACAATTACATTATGGTTAATAACATTCAAGTCTTAGGAAATAAAAATAAAGTTATGAAATCAGTAAATTTAAAGAGTTTTCTCTAAAGAAACGTTGTCCCCTTAAAACTCACATACGATCCTATTTCAAGGGAAACAATTTTCTCTCAGTCAACTCAGACCAAAAGAGAAATAAACAATTTAACACTTAAACAAGCATTACAAAAATTCACTTACTCATTGGCTGAAAACTGCTCTGGTTCTGAGATTGTGTTTTAAATCATTTTAGAGAGACTTGAGTGACCAAACGGGCAGAGGTTACCCTAACACTTGAATACGTTAACAACTATACTGAGTAATTGTTCCTTTAAATTTTTATAGTGTTCTGTAACCCCTGTCAAAATGGAGAAGGGGTTCCTTTTTGCTGTGTCAGGAATTATTAACATTACTAGAAAAGCTTCCTAAATATACTATTCAAAATGCAACGTTTTTTTTCAACAAATTACAAACAATATTTTTATAAACATTTGTTTACTTACTTCTCCTACGAAATTAGAAATGCCCGTGTCCTATATTCTACTACGCCTGTTTGTATTAAATTTAACACCCATTAAAAGTCTTAACACCGCAGCGAAGTATTAGATGAGTTATAGTACCCTCGCTTTATATATTTAGGCAGGGAAAATCATCCTGAATGTTTTCGCAATATTAGTAAAACACCCTGTATATAAGTTAACATTCCTAAAACCTTTGTCGGCAAAGATATATTTTTTAAACATAACTTATATTTTAATTTTTAGTGCACTGTCATACATATACAAAACTTTTATCTCATTCTTATTTTCTAGTAAGTGGACCTAATTCTCTCGACGAGAAATCCAACTTAGCTCCAAGAGGCAGATCAAGGGGACCCCTTTCTGAAGCAAATTTAAACCAATTAGACAATAGGAACAGTATTGCGGGGTATGGAAGATCGAAAGGGGGACGGGAAGAACCTCCCCGACCACCTCCTCCCAGAGCTGAAGGTAATAGTTAATTTTGAAACCCTCGTGTGTTAAGCTTAAGAGTACAGTTCTTTAGTCAAAGTCAACTCAAATTTAAGTTTTTGTACTTGAGTCAAGTACAAAAACTTAAAACAACCACAAACTTGAAACAGCCGCTTTTCTTACCGTAGACTGCTTTAAAGTGTTTATATCGAGGTCTAGAAGTTAGAATGGACTTTATAAATATTAGTATATAGTATTATTTTTGTATGTTATATTTTTAAGCTTTTAGATAGTTGAAAATATTGTCATTAAAAAGTCACTTATTCACAATCAAAGTTGCCTGATTAGCAGCGGCGACACGCTTCTCTGCCGTCTGCTGAAAATACGATACATTTTATTTTATCATGTTTATTGTTTAGTTAATCGGGAAACGATAAATAAATTCGGTAGATGTACCGACAAATCGGGCAACTCTTACAACCTTTATTACCTGACGATAAACTGCGCTCCATCAATACGTAATATGCGCTCCAAGAGTACCGAATTTTTTGCGGCCATGGTTCTATACGATGATACGCTGCGTGACTGAAATGTTGCTGGTTGATCCGCAATTGTATCGCGGTAATCGGCAAAGCATCAAGGTATAGAAGGATGCGGCGCCTAAAAATTTCAGTTTGACAACTCGGCCCATCTCATATACAGCTGCCGTCAAGCTTTTTTTCCAAACAATACAGTTTATGATAGAAGAGTGTTGGACGGCCATTGTCCTTATTTGTTTTTAATTACAACGTTTCAACTGGTATCTCCTGTCATCTTCAGGTGAATACTGAGTAAAGTTTATGTTTTAAGTTGTTGTATGTTTATGTATTTTCTTTTCCTGCGGGTGGGGGTTTTTTTGTTTAAATTAAAATCGCGTGATTGGTGGGCATAATATAAATAGTGTAAGTGCCGCATTAAATGTCAATTTTTCAAGCGTTTCTTTGGGAGACGAACTTAAGATTAAGGCGATAGAACGCTGCCCGATCTAAAGTTGACACAAGTTATTGAACGGAAAGCCAATGACAGATTCTTTACTAGCCGTTTTTATAAAAATATATTAAAAAATAACTAGATATAGATATAAAGTGCTTATAAGTTTGCAATACTGCATCAGGAATGGATTCCAATTGAGCAAGAACAGGCATAAAATATCTTCATCGTCTTTTTACAAAAATAACGAAACATGGCCATTTTTCCTAGCTAATATTTTCTATATGATATTGTCATGCATTGCAGACTAAACCTCGAAAATTAGAATATTTCCGCGTGCATTTATTTTTGCTGACCTAGATTTGCGCCGTCCCATAAGACAATTTGTCTCCACTTTTTCCAACGTTGTGATCCTGAATTTTAGTTGCCAATACATTTTGTTTTTAACTATAATACATTTAATTTTATTGTTGTAAAAAAGTATTTATTTAATTCTAAAAGAGCATGTTATTTTTTAGATTACTATAGTTCAAGAAGACAAATTTATGAAGATGATCCAATAATACAAAAAACGAAACAACCCATGTAAGTATAAGATTTTGATAAAACTTTTTGGCATTTTTACAAAATTTTAAAGTAAAAAACTTATATTACTTATGTGATATAAAAAAAGGTATTGTAAAATAGTAGTTTGTACAACAAGAGTGGATATGATATATATCTCACGAGGAAGTAAATTTATATTAAAAACAGTTTGCTACATAAAAAAACGTGAAACTAATATTAATTTACCTGCAATATACAAAACAAGATTTTAATATTTACCTATTCCTTCTTCAAATATTGTAAAGGAATCTATAGTTTATGATTATAAAAACAATGTTGATTATCTTTCAATTTATACTAAGAAAATATCAAATATTGTATTTTGTTGGTAGTTAATAGTATATTGTAAGTAATGAAAGTGATAGTTAGCCGAGTGCGGAAATTCTCTGAATTTTTTAGTTTTAGAATAATCACTTTCACACGGGTAATGTACACTATTTTTCCTACGACCACAAAGAATTATTAAAAACGCCTTTGATTTGTAAAAAAAATATTTCAACACTAGTGTTGAAATTAGCATACTTAGGATTATGTTCCACTTAATATCTGGTTTCATAGTTTGTCAATAGGCTTTTCCTTAATTTTTTCATATTTTATATATCATAGGAAGAATTAATCCTGGATTGACTTCTAGATTAACCAGAATGAAAAATTTTAAATTTAATCAAGGAAAGATGCATTAAACATAAATTTAAAAAATCCACCCAACAAGGGAGATTTTAATTCAAAATAATTAATGTTAATGTTTTTATAAAAAAAAGTCATACTCCTGATGGGATTTGAACCTGTGACCATGCGATCTATACGCTAGAGCTCTAGTCTCTACGCTATGGCTACCAATAAACATTTGTTGTTTAATACATGACACTTTCTTCGGCGCGATTTGTTTTTTCTGGTAATAGATTTTCCAGTATATTATTAAAAAAATTTATAATTTCAGATGGCTTATTTTCATACTCTAATTCTGAATCACTCGACAAATACATGAAAAATAAGTTAAAGACTTTACAATTACTGCTTTCTAAAAGTTGTTCTTTTTAATAAATATGGGTGGTCTCTCAAATTGGCACCATATTATAAATTAAATAGTGTGCCACTCTAGAGTTGAAATATTTTTTTTTTCAACACGCATGTGATATTCGGCGCTTTCGAGCCAAGTTAACCGTGCTTTTTTCTCATTTTCATAGGTGGTCGTAGGAAAAATTTCTAAAAGCTTTGTTGATAAAAATGTTTTCCCGACATTACAGCATATTTTGACTTTTTCACATAAAGGGAAGCCGTTAAAATAAAAAAAACGTTTTTAGACCTGATGCAAGATTCATAACATTCCACAAAGAAGGTTCTGTAGGAATTAGATTAACTGGTGGGAACCATGCAGGGATATTCGTTACAGCCGTCCAGCCGGGAAGTCCAGCCTCTTTACAAGGTTTACAACCCGGTGATAAAATTTTAAAGGTATGTGAAATGAAACTCGTCTTTATAGAGTTTTTATAGTATTTTTTTATAGATATGTACCTTAAATATTTATTTATTTATTTAATTTCCCAACCAACTTTACAAAAGTTTATTACAGGGAAATTTCTAATTAACAAAAAAAAATTAAGATTAAGAGTCAAAATTATACAATAATTATAGTATCATATAACAAAGAGAATATGTTATATTTTTAATAAATGTTTTTTAAATAAATATTTGAACTTTTTTATATTGATTGTATTTTTAATTTTTTTTGGAATATTATTATAAATTTTTATACCATCATGAAGAATTG